>JAXRJS010000077.1:4026987-5254487 GCA_037127375.1 Dione juno | reverse complement strand
AACGTGAAGTTTTATGCTATGTATGAAATATTTACACTAAGCTAAGTAAGATTTAAGGTGGAAAGTGTTCAATATCAAGTGGAGAGTAATAGGTAATATGCAAAGAAAAATTAAAATTTTCTTTTCTTCTCTTTGAATAGTTAGTTTCTGGTGAAAATAGTCATTTTTAAACCCTTTGTATTAGACGTTGCAATTTGTCTATTTATATATATATGTTTTGAGATAATATTTATGCTCTAAGGATAAAATCAACTAGGATTCAAATATCGAATACAACGTATTCAGTCAGATATATTCCACCTGCGCCGTAAGCGCTATTCGGTAAAGTATTTTTTCTACATAAATTTTTTATATAATGAGTAATTAAAGTAATAAAATACTTTTTATTTATCTGTGCTTTACATTTTTTATCTATTGCTTGAAAAGTTTTTAAGATTTAATAAATAATTTTAAGTTGTAGCTCCAATTTTGTTGTAAAATTAAAATAGTGGTCACTCTACAAGCGGTCTTATTCACGGGGGTAGCATAAAACGAAATCGTCTGAATTGCCTTCGTCTAACGCCTGTAGTTTTCTGATCACATACTGCCAACCAATCTTGCTTTCTTTAAATTGATCTCCGATCTTTACTGTATGATAGTGACCCAAAGATTTTGAGCCTCCATTTTTTATGTTAATAGCTTTCTTTCGTCTTTTACTCTATTTGTATGGGAAAGACGCGTAATTGATATATACCTTATTGAAATCAAATATTGGGTTATCGTGAAAGGTACCGGAGTTATCGACATAGCTTGCAAAATTATTACGTTAAATTGGCAGGGAGCTGGACACATGTAGACGACTTGAAGAAGGCTTTGGCTGGATGAGGAATGTGGAAGACCGGAACTTCTGGTGAATCCTATGGAAGGTGTTCGTCCAGCAGGGAATACGAATAGAATGAGTTACATTTGAACTCGACAGTGAGTTGAATTATGCCTTTAGTGAATGTTATATTTATTAATAATAACGTTTGAGTGCGACCAACGCATAGAATCTCAACTCAACGCATAGAACTCAATATTTTAAGTAATCTCGTTGATTTAAGTTATTCTTTTTTGTAGATTCACATCCTATCATCGGCTATTGTTAAGACATATCGTCCTCCGTTTTCAAACCAAAAGAAAGATTGCGTGTCAAGTGGTGGAACTCAACGCCACATTTATATTTCCAGAGCGAGAACGGAGAGTCTCTCCCAAAAGTGAGAATGGAAAAACATTTACAGCCAGACGCTGGCCCACTTAAAAAAAATCCAAATACACTTATATACATACATAATTATTGAATTACATATATACATACACTATTAAATTAAAAAAAAAATATTAACTTAAAATATTAATACGATTATTTTCTTACAAATAATCATCTATATCGATACACTAATAAGTGATTAATGTATGCATATTGAGTTATTATAGCATTAACTGCTAATGATACATTAGCGTGGTCCTGACCGCGATCTATCACTAGCTCGGTAATCGATGTTTGGGACAATGTCATGATGTCCTTTTACGGTTATAATTAACCATAATCATTAATTGGCATCATTGCGTTGCTATTAGGACGTATCGATTTGTAAACTATAATCGGAATTTATCTATTTTGGTTATTTCGTGGTATGACAAATATGGGATATGTAAAGATTGAACATACAACTATCGTATAGTTACAACCATTCTCATTTGCTTTACTATAGCGTATTTTTAGTATAAAAATAAATATATATTAGAAATACTAATCAACTCTATTTTATGATCATAAAACGTTGATTATAAAACGTAAAATCTCTTTTAGGCGTAGGCAAGTTACAGTTGGAATTTCGGGATAACATCTCTTAGTGCTCCCCTATACCCTCCAATGACCCTACACGGCAAATTTCCGGTTTCCAGTTCCGGTTGTCAGTCAGTCAGCAGCAACAGAACAGCGATACATATGTGTAATGTTTTTGTTTTATATTATATTTTTTTATTGATTCACAATAATAATAATAAAATATATGGTTGCTCCCTAAAGAGATATTAGTTATAAAATAACCTACTGTATATAATGTGATTACAATTTTGACTTATACTAAACTGTAAAGAGAAATAACATTTGAAGTGATGATACAAGTGACCAAATTATGCACGAAGTGAGGTCTATATAAATATATATATATATCTATATATCTATATATATATATATATATATATATATATATATATATATATATATATATTATATATATATATTAGATATATATATATATATATATTATATATATATATATATATATATATATATATATATATATGTGTGTGTGTGTGTGTGTGTGTGTGTGTGTTGTAAATGGAGTTTTTTCGAATTATTTGTAATATTAAATTATAATATACGACTAACCCACATATTTATACCTAATTTGTCTATGTACTTTTTGCAAAATCAGATATTTTACTTGATTATGAACTTATAAACTCAAATTTGTCTTTATTAATAGTTATATATGATTAATTTTGTTCAATTATAAAACAGATAAGAAGAGATTTGGGAAAATTTCAACTTACATGTTTAAGGATAAAGGTTGCCTATTTCTGGTATGTTAAATTTCGTGTGCCAAATTTCGAGACGCTCACACTCAGTGGAAAACAGGACAAAGCTGGCTTTAATGTGAGACCTGAATATTTCAATGTGCAAAAGTCTTAAATTGTTTCATTACGTTTATATCTTTGAATGCAGTGAATTTGTAGGCTTTAGCCACGTTCGTTTCAGTTTAAGTTACATTTTTTTGTTAGCTTTACAGATTTTTTACTTTAAAAATATGCTCTATAGTAGACAGAGAATGCCTAATGTGAGGGTGCGTTTAACATATTATAACTATATATGTATAATATATTATTGTATTGAGAAGTGAAATAAGCCAATTCTTAGACTTAGGATTCGCCACAGTTATCGCATTAACAGTCAGACGCTGTCACTGGCGCGATTTCTTCTGAGATTCCAGTCTGTTTTTACTTTGTATAAAAATTAAATCAAGTATTGAAATTAATCTCAATCTTAAAGCTTAATTTGTGATTCATTTTGTCTCTTCCTAGATTTTCAGCTCTGAAAGACAATTTTAAGTACTTCTGTAACAAGAAAGAGGTTTCTTGCACCTCATGACATTTATCTTAACTGATTTATGCTTCTGTACTATAAAAGTAATGTTTTACTATTATATAATTACAAAGTAATAGCCAAAGTCCAAAATCTACTTTAATTTAAAATAATTTAACACTGAAAGTGTAATGTTACCATATATTACATTCTTAGTTCACAGCATGATAAGATATAGAAGCAATTATGCGTTGGACACTTGCCAAACTAACAAGCTAGCATTTTGTACTAATACTACCCTTGATTGTCTTAGTAATTGGCTATGGGGAGCTCAGTATTGTTATTGCATGAAAATTGGGTGAACTAAGCATTTGTTAATATGCAAATTTGTTTTCCTGTTTGCTAGTGGCTTGAGTTGGTTTTGTTGGAAATAATTGTGCTGACTCCTTGTTCTCGTTTATTTTCAAGCTATAAATTTATATAAAATATTAATATTTTAATGGTTTCTATGAAATCTTATATAGTTTAAATATTTTTACTATGATGTGTGTATGAAACTCCGGCCGATCACCAGTTTAAGTGAAATTGAGTTGGTTTGGCCACATGCTCCGAAGGAATCCAAATCATATTCTAAGGCAAGCCGTAAACTGGAATCCTCTAGGAAAATAAAAGCAAAACGGCCTTATGCATACCCAGCAGCGGACTATTATTGCAGAAACGAAGGTTACGGGAAGAACCTGGAGCACGAAGCTCAAAACCGACCTGACATTTGATACACTGTGGACGCCCTTTGCCCCATCGAGGGGAGTTCAAATGATGTTTATAATGTATGTATATGCTGTAAATATGTATTTACTTTATTTGAGTTTTGTCTAAGTCTGAA
The DNA here is from genome assembly GCA_037127375.1 of Dione juno. Taxonomy (NCBI): domain Eukaryota; kingdom Metazoa; phylum Arthropoda; class Insecta; order Lepidoptera; family Nymphalidae; genus Dione; species Dione juno. Next base: position 5,250,495 of record JAXRJS010000077.1, on the reverse strand, counting down.
GTTCAGAGAGAAATTGAGAGATACGGAGCTTCAAAAACTGTTTGATACCGTCATTAGTAGCGGAACTGTCCCAAGAGGCATTGTGCAGAAGCGTGGTGATGTTATTCTTCAAAAACTACAAACCCATTGCGATCCTACGCGACGTCTATAAGCTTTTTCGATTGATGATAATTTATGATTCTATCGAGATCTGGGCGGTGCTAGAGTCTCTCCAGCGATTGCAGATTGACTATTACTATTGTGTATGTGTATTTGACTATGTGTTGAGATGTATATATAAAGGCACCATGACATCCGTGTCCACAACGGAGGCACAGCACCTATTCCATTGCAGCACGGGGTACGACAATGGAATGTAATATCTGCAACATTTAGCGTCAAGAAGACATGTTGAAGCTGGTGGAGTGGAACGGGCTGGTATCAACATCAATCGCAAATATTTCACACACCATCGATTTGCCGATGATATAGTAGTCTTGGCGGTGAACTCCCTGAACCCTGAAAGAACTCAGCACTATATGTTATAGTCTCTTTTTTATATGCATTCAATTGTGTATGGTAAGTTCTTGTTACAGATCAATCTCATTCATGTGTTCTCGATGCAACGTGATATTGGCGAAGTGAACTGTGCGTAACTATTAAACGTAAAGAAATGAGCTTACTCAGCTTGTAAGCTGTGTAGTAAATTTTATTAAGTTTGCATTTAATTAATTAATTTTAAGCTAACTTTGCAATATTCCACAGCGGAAGTTAAAGTAACAACTTCCGCCAGTATGTCTTATTAATGGTGATTGAAAATCAATGCAGTATGACCAGTCATTAAGAAAATAGGATAATTTCAAAAATTATCAACTCTTCTATATTTAGGAAATATTTTCATGAAATATCAGCTTTAACATCGCGAATGTTCATACATAAATATTTATTAGGGTCTTTTAGTGCAGTAGTCGATATGCCAGTCATCGATTAGTGGGGTTGTATACTTTTTGATAATATCGGATAATGTTGTTAAAATATAATTTATCAAAGATTTTCTTTTACAAAAGATAAGCATAGTATTTTCTTTGTTATAATTTTTTTGTCAGTCATTGTTTTTTATGTCAGTTTATGTTGTATAAAACGTGAAGTTTTATGCTATGTATGAAATATTTACACTAAGCTAAGTAAGATTTAAGGTGGAAAGTGTTCAATATCAAGTGGAGAGTAATAGGTAATATGCAAAGAAAAATTAAAATTTTCTTTTCTTCTCTTTGAATAGTTAGTTTCTGGTGAAAATAGTCATTTTTAAACCCTTTGTATTAGACGTTGCAATTTGTCTATTTATATATATATATATATATATATATATATATATATTATATATATATATATATATATATATATATATATATATATATATATATATATATATATATATATATATATATATATATATATATATATGTTTATGCTCTAAGGACAATCAACTAGGATTCAAATATCGAATACAACGTATTCAGTCAGATATATTCCACCTGCGCCGTAAGCGCTATTCGGTAAAGTATTTTTTCTACATAAATTTTATATAATGAGTAATTAAAGTAATAAAATACTTTTTATTTATCTGTGCTTTACATTTTTTATCTATTGCTTGAAAAGTTTTTAAGATTTAATAAATAATTTTAAGTTGTAGCTCCAATTTTGTTGTAAAATTAAAATAGTGGTCACTCTACAAGCGGTCTTATTCACGGGGGTAGCATAAAACGAAATCGTCTGAATTGCCTTCGTCTAACGCCTGTAGTTTTCTGATCACATACTGCCAACCAATCTTGCTTTCTTTAAATTGATCTCCGATCTTTACTGTATGATAGTGACCCAAAGATTTTGAGCCTCCATTTTTTATGTTAATAGCTTTCTTTCGTCTTTTACTCTATTTGTATGGGAAAGACGCGTAATTGATATATACCTTATTGAAATCAAATATTGGGTTATCGTGAAAGGTACCGGAGTTATCGACATAGCTTGCAAAATTATTACGTTAAATTGGCAGGGAGCTGGACACATGTAGACGACTTGAAGAAGGCTTTGGCTGGATGAGGAATGTGGAAGACCGGAACTTCTGGTGAATCCTATGGAAGGTGTTCGTCCAGCAGGGAATATGAATAGAATGAGTTACATTTGAACTCGACAGTGAGTTGAATTATGCCTTAAGTGAATGTTACATTTATTAATAATAATGTTTGAGTGCGACCAACGCATAGAATCTCAACTCAACGCATAGAACTCAATATTTTAAGTAATCTCGTTGATTTAAGTTAATTTAATACGATTATTTTCTTACAAATAATCATCTATATCGATACACTAATAAGTGATTAATGTATGCATATTGAGTTATTATAGCATTAACTGCTAATGATACATTAGCGTGGTCCTGACCGCGATCTATCACTAGCTCGGTAATCGATGTTTGGAACAATGTTCGTGATGTCCTTTTACGGTTATAATTAACCATAATTATTAATTGGCATCATTGCGTTGCTATTAGGACGTATCGATTTGTAAACTATAATCGGAATTTATCTATTTTGGTTATTTCGTGGTATGACAAATATGGGATATGTAAAGATTGAACATACAACTATCGTATAGTTACAACATTCTCATTTGCTAAAGCAAATATAGCGTATATTTAGTATAGCTAGTGACTATAGCGTATTTTTAGTATAAAAATAAATACATATTAGAAATACTATTCAACTCTCTTTTATGATCGATAATGAACAACTAATTGCGGCCGCAATTTCATTTGCGTTGATTATAAAACGTAAAATCTCTTTTAGGCGTAGGCAAGTTACAGTTGGAATTTCGGGATAACATCTCTTAGTGCTCCCCTATACCCTCCAATGACCCTACACGGCAAATTTCCGGTTTCCAGTTCCGGTTGTCAGTCAGTCATGCAGCAACGGAACAGCGATATATGTGTGATGTTTTGTTTATATTATATTTTTTATTGATTCACAATAATAATAATAAAATGTATGGTTGCTCCCTAAAGAGATATTATTTATAAAATAACCTACTGTATATAATATGATTACAATTTTGACTTATACTAAACTGTAAAGAGAAATAACATTTGAAGTTAATGTTTCAACTACACTTTTATCTTAACCATAAGTCTACCTCAGATGATACTTAACCATAAGTCTACCTCAAGTGACAAATTATGCACGAAGGTGAAGGTGAAGTATAATATAATATATATACTATATATATATTATATATATATATATATATATATATAATATATATATATATATATATATATATATCTATTATATATATATATATATATATATATATATATATTCTTTATATATTTGTGGTGTGTTTGTAAATGGAGTTTTTCGAATTATTTGTAATATTAAATCATAATATACGACCAACCCACATATTTATACCTACTTATATATACACTTAATACATCATACATAAAAACGCGTCATCTAAACATTATTATACTTTTGTGGTCCTGTTCATTTTAAAACTAAGTGATGTATGAGCGTAATAGTCGCGTAACAGCTATTATATTGTAACGTTGTTATTTAACACGGACACGGTCATTTCATGAGCATTACAAATAACCTCTTTTACGGTAATGGCTTTTGTAAATATAGCTATGATGTCTGCCTTCTGGTATTCTGGTGTATTTGTATGTATTTATGGACATAATGTTTTCGATTTTTTTTATTGTCCAACTTTGTTTAATTTGTAGAGTAGATTGTAGATTAGAAGCCTATTAGTACGTCGTTATGAGATAAGTATCTGAATATTGCAGAATTTTGTTCTACTAGTCAAAGTAGCACGAAAAGAAAATTAATCTTCTGTCATAATTTTTTCAAGAGTGGCGTAGAGTTCCGCCACTAAATACACGATACCTCGAATTCTGGCGGAAAGCGGAAAACGGAGGGCCTCGACACTTGGTGACCTCAAAACGTCCTGCTGTATGCGAGATAGAATAATAGAAAAAAAAGCAACGCATACGCTTTATATAATAAACGACTAAAGATAAAGGTATCGCTAAATCATTTCACTAAATAACATATATTAGAACAATTTTGGTTTCAACATTACGTTTTTTTTTCATCATATCCAATTAATAAGAAGCTCTAGCCTTTGCTAGGTAGTATGTACTTTTAATAAACGATAATGTCTTTAATACAGCTTTAAAAAATGTGATAAGCTTTAATATTAACAAGGAATATTGTGTATAGTATTTTAAAATATTGAGAACAACATTTCTTCTCGCTAAAAATTGAAAGAACGCCGTCTAAGAAGAGCGGGTTGCAATCATTTTATGTTCAATTTTTTGAATAAAATTCAACGGCTTTAAAGTCTTCAATATCGACGTTATAATATTTTATTCTATAATATTTTTATTGGTTTTCAAAATGTTATCAAACATTTAATTTTTAGAAAACATATACAGATTTGTATGTAGAGGGTATTGAATCCTCCCTCTCACTTCTTGGACGATTTCCAAGAGAAGTGGGTTCAAATCCCACATCGTTCAAAATTTTATGTTTTCTAAAAAGTATCTATAATAGAGGCAGCCTAGTGTTAAGACACTCCGTTCTCCACTTTCCATCCAATTTAATGTAGTTCTAAATGCATAATTTTAATCAATTTTATCTTTTCTTTACCTTATAACGTTGTTATATTTATATTAAAATTTTAGAGCCTATTCCTGAACAATGAACCAAATCTTTGCTTTTCATTATATTAATATAGATTATAAAGCAGAAGAATTAATTTAGTTTCAACCACGCTGATCTGAGGAACAACTGACAAAAAAATAATTTTCCAATTCGAAATTTGAAAATATTTTTATCGAAAAAAATTTCGGGCTTTATAACATAACGTTAATGTAACACCGTGTAGCTGTGGTCAAAGCTACCTCGGGCACTTATGTGTCTGTGAATATTTGACCACGGAAGTAAAGCCACAGGTAACAGGTAGTGTACTCGTATATATGCATAGACATCACAATGGCGGATTCCCAACTTCGTGTAACCAGATAAAGTAATTACAGTATTCATTTGGTATTGGAACGAGTCAATTTCAAGCCACATTTCAGGAAAAAATACTTTTCCATTTAATTTTTTAAGGAAGAAGTGGAATCTTTATAGGGTGAGTTTCTTGTTCACCTGTCTGTCTGTCTGTCCTTCTGTCACGACTATTTTCTTAAAATCACGTAAAGGAATCAAGCGGCAGTTAATATCAATTACACAAAGCAATAACTTCTTCAAAAAATTCAAAAGATATAACTTTTAAGTCAAAAAATTCAAAAGATATAAGCGTTTATGCTTAATTTTTTGCACTTTGTATGAACATCGCCGCGTAATTAATACCTACAGGGTTGGTACTTTCCGTTGACCTTGTTGCCTAGTTATGAAATTTGGCACTCAGTAACAACTTATAATGCAAATAAAGGAAAATACCATTACAAGATTATATCTGTAGTTAATTTCAAACACAATCAGTTCATACGATCGCCATTTTAAATTTGTAACTTTTTGTCACTAAGAAATAGGAAAATATATTTCCGGTAAATCACAACGATCGTGAATTTGGTACGGAACCCTCGGTGCACGACTACTTGCACTCTCTACCAAGCATTCAAATATACGATTACAAAATAAAAATTTGACCCTCAAACTGTCGCGCTTAGTGATACATTTTAAAACTTGTATAAGCTTACTGTGTACATTTATTTACATAAACAAAAAACACGTCTATAACATTTCAAGGAGAACGCAAATTAAATCATATAGCGCCATCAAATCTTCTTTTCCCTAAATTAAATATCCAAAAGAGCAAAACCAGGCTTTTTTTTTCGCGAGAAATGTATGAAAGAAATGGTCTTACGTTTTAGTCATATTTACCGCTCGACTTTCTGTATAATGTCAGGTGTTAAATAATGTTATTTGAAATGTACGTATATTTTTTATGTTTTATTTTTATTTATAAAATATAAAGAAAGTTATTATTTATCTGTTTTATTTATTTCATTTATTTTTTCAACGTCATGCTTAATTAATTACGCATAGAGTAGAGAGTGGGCAAAGACACTATTTTCTATATATTTCGCCTGAATTTTGTATAACCAAAGTGGAAATTCAACATAATATATATTTTATTAATCTTAGATTTCATATTATTTTAGAATAAGGAATAATTAATGATCTTTTCAGTCTTTTTCGTGACTTTTTAGCTAAAAATGTAAGTATTATTGGAAGTTACGATAATATACATCGATATTTAAAAAAAGCAATCAAAATTTATCTTTTAAATTTAAAATGTCTAAGAAAGCATATTTTTAAATTCAAATATTCCGAGTATGTGAATAGAATAGTATGCAGTGTTGACCACAAGCACTCGGCCAAGTGCCAAGCATGAGATAAGCTGGATAAAACTTTACCTATCTCCATACTTACGTACAAGTCGTTGTTTACTCGGTCGGATAACTGAATTGGACGCGGGAAACTAGACCACCCAAATTTAGTCGACAATTGATAGGTTAGGTTGGAGAATTTATTTAAATTGGTCTCAGTATTTATTTAATTTTTTTCATACTTAATAAATGTTAGTGTAAATTATTTTTCAATCACAAGCTTGGATATGTTTATATGCTTGTTCTGTTCTTTTTTTAGGATTCTGTACCTTAAAAGAAAAAACGAAACCCTTATAGGATCAATTTGGTGTCCGTCTGTCTGTCTGTCTGTACAGGTAATTTTCTCCAAACCATGTGGAAGAATCAAGTTGAAATTATATTGGATGTCAAATATACAAGACAATGATTTTTTAAAGCAAAAAAAAACAAACTTCTAAGTCAACGCAATCAAAAGATATAAGTGTTTATGCTCATTTTGCCGCCGAAAATAGCCGCATAATCATAACCTACAGTTAAATTTGGCAATAAGAAAGAACTAATAGTACAACCCAAAAGGAAAATTTCAAAAAATTCGAATTTATAAATATATCCCAGAAAACCATTACAAACATTACATTTGTAGTTCATTTTATACAAAATATATTTTCCAACTAAATGAAACAACCCACACAACCGTCGTGTTTACAGGCAGATTCAGCGCCTCTGTGCCACTACGGTCCTCACGTACGACGTAGTGTCTTAACACTAGGTTCCTTCTAACTACGATTCCCTCTGCCTATCCTGCTATGTGCGGAATGCAGCGTGCAGCTTATTAAGAATTTCAAAATTCATAAATGCAAAAGAAAGAAATTCAAAATTTAAAGCGACATTAAAGCATAATAATATATGTACGTATTCTAAAACGTTTTCATATATTATGGCTACCTTGAATATTAAAATTATTTTAGGTGAAACGAATTTTTAGCACAAAAGTCACGTTAGGGTGCCTACATGACAGGAATGTTATATGTCAACAGCAAGCCATTTGAGATGGCAACATTAATATTTATGTTCTTGATTTATGACCGCAACGTAATTCTACTTTACATGATAACAAACTTTTTGTAATTAATAGCGTTATTCATTAGGGCTGCAAGTTCAGATGTTTGATGAGTTTTGTGGAAAGTAACAAATAGGCCAGGAGCAGTTGTAATTTTTGAATTATTATTGTGATTCTTTTAATTGAAACCATTTTCTATTTGTTGTCATGAAGCTTTACATCTAATTTTTATCTCTAATTACCTATTTAAGTGATTCATAGTGGCTGAAATGAATGTTGTACTTTGTCTAAATTTATGAGATTATTTACATAATAATAAAGGCAATAGATATTATGTTAATATATATATATATATATATATATATATATATATATATATATATATATATATATATATATATATATATATATATATATATATATATATATATATTAACATAATATCTATAGCCTTTATTATTAAAACATAGTTTTTAAATATTTCACGACGACGATATCTACTTTTTCTATAGTTTGAAGATAGAGAAGTAGTAAAAAGATATATGGTACATTTATGTCAATGATACTGGAGGAATGCCACGTAACCAGGAAAATAGTATGAAGATCCGCTATTGACAGTGGACGAGGCGGAAGAGGTGTGCAGGGACCGTAGCGTAACAATATTTTCGTTTCTTTCTGTTTTTCATGTCCAGTTTTACATCTGTGGATCATGATGAAAATTGTATTTAGAATCATCTACCAAGTTTAAATCTTTCGGTTTCGATTAAATAGCTATAAAAGGAAGCGATTACACTACAGCATATAAGTAATGTTTCATATTTCAGCTTACGCCATTCATGTCGCCCAAATCGATCCACATCAGATGATTTCGGTTTACCCGCAAATGAAATTGAGTGTAGAAATCAATTAGCGCATAAATTATGGTATAGTCAGAGATCGGAATTATTATTAATGGTCGCATGGAATGAAAGGAGGATTTATGCCCTAACTAATCTACATAATACTCCATTTTAGGTTATATTAATCAAGCCTAAGATATTTCCGATTATATATATATTCGAATGTGTTATTGTATGATAATATATCATTAAGGCTATTTATTTCCACTTTTTAAATTAATAAATTATATTTTAAGAGGAAAAATATCGCTAATATCTTTTTCGCATGCCTCTATTCTCAATAGTCTGTGTGGAATATAATTTCATAGAGTTGAACAGTAAAACCTTGATTTGTACGACTTAATTAAATAAATCAACAATTTATTCATATTATAATTATGGTATATTTTTGTAGAAGCTTCAAGTGAATAGCTAAAGCAATATTTAATAATATATGAAACTTGTGAAATTCTTTCATGAAATAATGTGTTTTTGCAAAAAAATAATATTACCCGGTATGGCAGTACAAAGTTACATTGCGACCCTATCTTATACGTTTCCAAAATAGGCTGAAAGTATAAAAGTATTATGTTACACCAGGTCCTGGTCTACATGGCCCATTATTGCAAGCAAACCGTTTAGGGTTACCCCCTCAACCACCACTACCACAACCACCCCTGATTCCACGATATGCTTTGCAGGTTCCACTTGTCTTGTTCAGAAGGTATATTGTAGTTTGCGGCTTTCAACGGCGTCCAACGCCGGTTGAGAAAACCTAACCTTTTTTTTTTAAGTGAGGAAATCTTGTTACGGATACCGAAACGAGTGGGGGAGTGAGGATTCGCGGGCCGGCAGATATAGGCCAGTCCACATACTCACTAAAACCTCACGGTGCTCCTCCTCGACCGCCTTCGGCCGTGAGGAATATTTGTTCCTTTAGGTTGCCAGATCTAGCGGCAACCTTCTTTATAACTGATAGGCTATCAGTCACCTGACTCTGCAAATCAGATGCAAGCCTGGTATTGTCCTGGTCTCCATCAGACATGACCGATAGCCTAGAGTTGACTGTAGCCCGCACTGCCGATGCGCTCTGTGCTACCTCCTGTTCAATCCTCAGTCCGGCCTCCGGACTGGCCTTTATCTCTCCTCTTGGCCGTCACTTTTGGCACCGGTCTATCAAGCTCTCCTTCGCCAGAGGACCCTGATTGGTCACTTGGCTTCCGGGCCTCTTACGTCTATCTTTCATATATTTTGTCCGCGTCTCTGACCTCCTGCGAACCAATAGACATAATACTTTGATCATTTGAATCTATAAATTCAGATGGTCCCCAAAAACGACCATATGATGACCCGGATCCTCGTCGTGATCTGCCACCAAAGGACGATACTACGTCACCAAAATCCAACCTTGTCAGAGATACACGTAGTGTAACAAGTGTAACAAAATTTTTCAATGGCATCTACACCACATTACTCGACACAGACTCAATTACCTGAGAATAACTATCCACTCCTTAAACTATGCCCACCTCGGACACAAAATCTCTCCGCCTTTCGCAGGCACTTCCTTCACTCCGCCCTTCACGGGCCCAACCTCCAACGCACAATGGTAGCTATTGCACCCCCTTCCTCCCGCCCCCCCAGAGTCGACGGGCCAACGTGCCTAAGCACAGAGGGATTCTCCGACCTGGATAAGGCCGGTACCCTCCTGGGGTAAATGTTTTTAGTAGGTACCAACATGAAAATTTTGGCTGTTCCACAGCTGGGCTTTTCTGTCAGGGTGTGCTTCCCTAGGCCGTGTGCATGACGATGCACTAAAGGCACGCCCATGCCTGGCTGATTTTGGTCCGCGCCGGGAATACTTCCTGATTTGGAAACTTCCCGGATTTCCCCTATCCGCCACCCGGGGGACGTGCCCAGTAGGAGGACCAGCAACTCCCTTGGGGAGAAAACCTAACCTTAACCTAACTTAACCTAACCTAAAATCTATCTATCTGCTACCAAGCACATCATGTATATTTACATAAACTATTTACTTATTTGTGTATTGTATTATACATATTATTTCTAGTTGTTATCTTAGTTTCTACATGGCTGGTTTTAGTTACATAGACCGCGGAAACAGGTCAATTGATTATTATTATTATTATAGGTAGTTCATGAGGATCCATTTGATTTGTTAGATTTTTTATAAATAAAATCAATTTACTATAGATATTATGTAATATTTTGATGATATTTAAAGTTTTAATAAAAATTTCCTTCCTTTCCAATAGGTCTTTGGATAGCGGAAATTTGTAAAAATCTCCCTACAGAGATGCTAACACGTAGTAAGTTGTATAAAGTTGTGTTGCAGCGTGAGGAATAACGTTCCAAGAGGAAAGTTTCAAGAGGCGCGGGTTCGAATTCCGCTGCGTTCAAATTTTTTTATGTTTTCTTTGAGTATTATGTAAATATATTTATTTATTCGTTAAGAACATCGACACATGATATTTAATATTTAATATTTGGTAAATTGTAGTTTGTTATTTGAGGAAATACGTAAAAATGATCTATTTTTTTAACGATATAGCAAACTAATATCATTAATATTAAAGCCAAGCCGTTTTTATTTACTTTTTTTTAATTATTTATGAAAAGATCAATATATTGGAAACTTGGCGAATTGAAATAAAATGTTAAAGGGAAAATCTTATGATGTAAAGCATTTATCCGCAGTGTCTTCCATCAGCTTTATTTTTTCAACGCAATGCATAATAATACATACATTTGGATTATTTAACTTTTATCTTCTTCTTCTTTTCTTTTCTTTTGTCATTAGTATTTATATATATATATATATAATATATATATATATATATATATATATATATATATATATATATATATATATATCTATATATATATAATATATATATATTATATATATATATATATATATATATATATATATATATTTTTTTTTTTTAAATAATACTATACTACATACATATATACACATAATAAAAGATACTAAAATTTAAATAAATTACATACACTAAATAATATACATACATATACATATATAAATTCAAGCTATCACGTACTAAATAACAATATATTACTATTTTAATTTCCTCGCGCTTATTGGTTTCCACTAACCAAAACGTTTCAAAAACCCAGAAGGACAAGAAATGGCGAACAGAATGTCCTAACACTAGATCTTCTCTATCTACCTACAGCAGCTGTAAGCGGCATAATTTAACGTATGTGTTATATTATACATTTCTATCGAGGCTTCCATACTTTGCGTACATTTTAAAGTAAAAACCAATCGTATTTCAATACTTTTTTTTACCTTCATACAAAACTGACAATCGCATACTAAATCTCCACTATACATTTTAGGCAATAGATATGAAATTAGCTAGAATCAATTAGGCAACAATTAATCACGAGCGCATCCGTTGCACATTCATCATAGCGCTGTCGATCAATCTTATACACGATTCGGCCGTTTGCTGACCGAAATGCTTCGTTAACTTACGTTATATATCCACTTAGGTGGCATTATGTGTAAATCAAAATATATGGGAAGCTGTAGCTTGAAGCATTTATGAGGTCATATATATGTATCATTATATGTATGTATGTATACATACATCAGTGTACATTAGGTTATGTCTGGTCTATGCTTTCTTCGATAAGAAAATTGTTGTCATCAATTAAAGCATGAAAAATTTATTAAATTTGAAATTAGGGCACTTCAGTACTCATCTCATTGAAATATTTGCATGTACAGTCACTGACTGCACTCATTTGAAAGTGTGTTTGCACTCATTTGAAATATGTACAAGAGATAAATACATATACATATATTGTAATTTATTAATCCAAAACTATTGTTAAGTTAGGTACGTGATAAGTAATTACCGTTTGAAGGCATAGTGATAAAAAAAATGTATAACACTTATTATCAAGATGATGGTTTCATAAGACGAACCGACGAACGAACCTCAGTTGAGCTTCGAAAGAAAAGAAAAAGCATAAGGACCATAGCACTAATAATTTTTTAATTTATTATTTATTATATTTTTAATTTATTATATTTTAATTATTATATTTAATGTTGTAATAATTTTTTTTAGCTTTATGCTTCAGGATAGAGTGCCAAACGCTATGTTTCCTGCATATCTCTTTCGTCTCGTCCATTTTTCAACCTCTTCATATATGCCTTCCGGTGGGTCCTTATGCTTTTTCTTAAATTAAAATAGTAATATATTATTGTTTAGTTACGTGATAGCTTGAATTATATGTGTATATGTATGTATATTATTTAGTGTGTGTAATTAATTTAAATATTTAGTATCTATTATTATGTGTATATATATATATATTATATATATATATATATATATATATATATATATATAATATATTATATATATATATGTATATATAAATATACTAGCTGACCCGGCGAACTTCGTACCGCCTAACAGTCAATGATTGTCGTGTTACCTTTTGGCTGAACTAATTTAGGCTTTGAGGACCGTTATACATTGATACAAACTAATATTAATATAGATAGAAATATATAAGTATTTTATTATGATGAATGATGATGAATACGTTCAGAATGAGACTAAAAATTAAAAAAATAATAATAACTAAGTACTTCAAACACATGTCAGAAAAAAATGATTGAATACTATGTTGTGCAGATTGTGATACACTCGGATTAATTATTTAATCGGATTTTCATTCAAGCACCTTGTGGTAAATGACATTATTTGTTTTTTGGTCAGATGCAAGTACAAATAAAGCGGATGGTTTGCCGATACTTGAGCATGCCACGTGCAATTGACCATGAGAAAATCATGCATTTTCTAGATTGAGGCCACAAATAGTCAAGGATTGGCCCTGTGATTTGTTGATCGTCATGGCGAAGGCAAAACGAATCGGGAATTGAATTCGTTTAAACTCAAAGAGCATATCCGTTGGGATCATCGGAATCGTTGGAAGAACTTTCTTATCTTTAAATTTTCCTTTAAGTATCGACGTGTGAATCACATTGCTCATCAGTTTTCTTATCACCAAACGCGTTCCATTGCACAGTTTTGGTTGGTTTAAATTTCTAAGCTTGATGACTACCGAGCCAACCTTCAGTTGTAAATTGTGCGGTGGTAAACCAGGCACATCCAAGGAGTTTAAAAATTCAGTTGGATAATTAGAGGCTTATTCTTCGTTTGTTACACAGTCGATAGATTTGAATGAATACAGAGTACCTACGATTTGATTTTGAATTTTAAAATTGAGTAGTCATCTACATCTTTATTTTTAGCCGCCAAAATTGCTTACTCACTTCACCATTTAGTATTTTTGTGGTTAGCAATGATATTCGGGAATACTTTGTTGATAAGCTCGCTTTGATGAGACGAAATTGCAAAAAAATGGAGGAAATGAAATCAACCGCTCGATTTGTCAACAGGATTCGTCAGCAATTGCTTCGAGAAATCATCAGCAGATAGATCTTTCAACAATGCAACTCTCATGTTCACAGGACAGTTGAAGTTTCTTTAAATTTCGCCCCAGATTTGACGCTTTGAGGCAAGCGTTTATTTCGTCGGCAGCAGTAGATCTTGGAATGACTGGTAGTGTTTATCGGAAATTGCCCAATAATAAAATCATTGCACCACCAAAACAATCTCGAGTCATTGCGCAGATCTTTTAATGTTCGGTCTAGTGCTATTCCAATGCGGCGTTTGTGTGCCATTGTGAATTCGTCCTACATGATGATTTTTGATGCTACTAAGCTAATGGTCAAACCATTGCGGAGTGTTTCGAAATGTTACATGTCGGTTGTTCAGTAGTTTGAAGATTTAATGGCAATTTTAACGCTGATTAAGCCGTACGGCATCCGTCTTACATTTGCTACCGCAATTTCGGATCTTGCACGTACAGTGGCCAAAATCAATGACATGAGAAATGTCTTTCCAGTTACTCCGGGACATCCAAAAAAAATAAGCCACCAAAAAACAAACCACCATCATCAATTGCATCAATTTGGATGATTGGATTTATGTGGATCATATTTACGCTCACGTTCTAATTCTCTATCAAGTGCATCATTCTTCCGCGATGTGGCGCTGGCATTCCTAACCTAATTACAAACTGCTGCACATGAGGTAATACATACGAGTATCGTCGATCATGAGCAAAGCCTGGTTATGCTGTTCTCCTCATTCACCCCAAGATCAGGATTTTCTTCAGCTGACACGAATTCGAAGTAAAATGTCTTCTGATATGTTATCTTTGTAATTGTTCCACAGGTCATGCGGTTTCGATGGGAAGCATGTCGAAATGATGATAGCAAATAATGTGCGTATCTGACTGGGAGATGCAGAAATAATTGTTGATGATGAACTTGACATGCTGCACGAAATGTAGGGCACAATATACTATTAACAGTTCGAAACATTCATCATTCTTCGAATGAACTGTGTAAATACGACCAATAGCATCAGTAGAACGTATATCTGTATGACCAGGAACTGCGTCGTCTTGCTTCCGACGTTGAAATTTCTTCGATGTAGCGTTCCAAGTGGCAATAACGTGGCATTTCCGAGTAAAGCAACGTTCGTGCGAACGGATCACTTTGATAAATCTCAAAGACTGACCAGCCAGTGTTGTTGCTGGAGGTGTTCCGGCACATTGAGCAGCATTTGACGCTGTGAAATATATTCTCTGACCGTTCTCTAGATGCACCCCCAAATGTACAACAGTGGGATGACGTTCGTGAATAGGAAATGAGAATATATGCCAAATTGCTCCATTGCAGTTCACATATATACCAACTTAATAGCGCGTGATTTCATCGTTGATATTGGATGTTTGGATACCAATAACCGCCATTTCGCTCCCTTTCGTGACATATTTGCAAATTTATTAACTTGACCGAATTGCAATACTCAACATTACAAAGTGCCTTGCATGTTTTGGAAAAAAAATGGCGAATATGGCACGATCCTACTGTTGTCAACTACAAATCGTTTCCTTTCACTTTAGTTGTGATAGTAGTAGATAGTAGATAGAATATCATCGAATATCATCATCATAGAATATACTCTTCCGAACACTCTTTAGCTTGATTCAACCGAAAGATCTTGAAGAATTGCTCTTTTTTAGCTGTGATGATCACTTGACGCTGGTCAAGTCGTTCTTCCATATTCCCATGAAATATATTTGCAAGAATTTATGCTGTACATCTTCAACAGGTTGCAATGATTCAATGCGATGGTAAATCTAGCCTTGAATCTGTAAAGTCAAAGCCATAGTTATAGTTAGATTTACAAACACTTTTTTTTCAAATAATAACGCCTTTTTTTTGACACGAATAAAATCAAAAATCTAACAAACTACACTCCAGATATTTTTTACAGTCATAGATAATAATTTATTTTACGCCCCAAATGAAGTCATTTGGAAACAGACATTATATTTTTGAGTGTTCGCTAGAAAATGTCGTGATTCTAGTGTTTCACCATAAAGCAGGGAACACAATGGCTGGCGGGACCAATAATGGCAATTTCACTCTACCACTAAGGCAGCACAAACCAGGCGTCCACCAGCAAACTTCAATGCGCCACAATGCTGGCGAACAACGTCCACTAAACAATACAAACAAAACGATGCAAGCTGTAGTCGACGGTGCAATCATATAGAAACGCTGCTCGATTCCAATCAATACTTGCACTTCGAAGATTATTCCTCTGTTCATCTGTACGATAAGCTCAACAATTTCTCGTTTCTAACCTAGCCATGGCCTAGCCATGGCTAGCATAACCTAGCCGGGCTGCCTCTCTTTGCTCTTGTGTTTGAGAAGCACGAATTAAGGCCCTTCTTTGCTCCATACTAACGCGGCACTCTTCTTGTGCAATTCCTCGTTCTTCATCAGATAATTGACTGGTGACATTCCGTTGCCTAATTGCATTACGGCTCCGCTGGGAAAGATTAGATCTTCTAGGACGCAGCATTGTTACTAATAGTAATACTGAATATGCACTCGCACAAACCACATAAAACAACCAAATATAACAGCTGTACTGAACTTTCGAGACAGACAATAGCTTATCAAGAAAAATTATAGACAATCTATAAAAAATAATTTACACTTTTGTTAACCTGTAGAATAAATCTTAGGTATTACTTTCGGGAATAAAATTAAATATTTAATAAATAATTTACACATGTACTTATTTCCAAAATTATTTACACAATGTCTAAACAATCAAATATAACAGGACCTGAACTTTTGAGAGTTTCTGAACGCACACATGAATAGTTGATACAATATTTGACAGGATTGGACAACTAAAACAGTTGTTGCGTCAAACATGACATGTAATAAAAAGATGAGCATTTATTGAAATGATATATTCATTGCACATATCGAGTATTCATTGTTTTTAAGATGTATTCTGCTATTCTGGTCGGAGACAAATCCAACGAATCAATAACCATGAAAATTGGTTCAGCTGATCTCGAGTTATAATTGTTGTAACAAACCCGTCTTTGTTTTATATATATAGATATATATATATATATATATATATATATATATATATATATATATAATATATATATATATATATTATATATATATATATATATATATATATATATATATATATATTCATATATATATATATATATATATATATATATATATATATATATATATATATATATATATATATATATATATATATATATATATATATATATATATATATATATATATATATATTCATATATATGTACGTGATACAAGTAAAAAAAATAGGTAACGTTGAATCTAACCGGGCCCCGTCCCAATTCATAATTGTAGGTCAACAGTAAATAGAAGTTGACACTATTGACTGTATGAAATGAGCTACTATATAAGTTTGTCATGTTTTTTCTGTGATATATATATATATATCTATATATATATATATATCTAGATATATATATATATATATATATATATATATATATATATATATATATATATATATAACCAATTTTCGGTACTTTTCGAATTTCATAATTCAAGGTCAACAACAAGTAGGATTTAATTATATAGGTTTTAATTACGCAAAGAGTTCCAAAGAAAATGCGACAACAAGAAACATGTACTATCGCATCTTTCTATTGCGTTCACTTAGAATATAGAGTTCTTCTCTGCGCTAAGGAATAATAGATTTGGATATTTAAGATTAAAAGGAGATTTTAAGAAAAATGGTGTTGAACGACAGACAGAAGGACAACAAAGTGATCCTACAAACATTTAGTTTTTGCTTTTAAAATATGGAGTCTTAAAAATTTTAAAAACCGAGAAACAGTGTCTGCCTGTACACGTGATGGTTTGTGGGTTCGATTCCCACTCAGGGGAATGAATTATTTTTATTTTCTTTGTTCTGGCAACAAGGCGAAAGCGTGAAGTTGAGTTAAGCAACCCAACACTCGATGCCTCAAAAGGCGGTAAGTTGGGAGCGGAATGTCTAAATAATAGGTTCCTTCTGCCTACGGTTCCCTCTGCTATGTGTAAGATACAGCGTGAAGCTAAAATAAATAAATAAAAGCTAAAAACTATAAAAAAATTACATTAAAAACCTATTGAATTGTAATTTAAAACAAACCTATGTATAAACACGATTCTTTCCTATTGATGTGTCGAATCACGAACATTCTAACAGTACGGCTATCATTATATTGATTTACTTTTAGTTTTTTGTTCAGTTCCTTCAGTAACCGTGCCAGTCGGTATTTGGCGTTTTTTAAAGAAAGTCAGTACAGAAAGTGTGTTACATCATATCGAAGCATATCATACTATTGATTTCGTTCTAAAGTACTAACATAATTATGCAGTTCTAATCGTACTTGAAAAGGTAAAATTTTGGCTTGTTAATTTTAAGATATTTTTATTAAAGAATAACTTTATAAATTAAACTCTTTTAATGTCCATAAAATACATATTTAGCTATATTTATCATAGGCGATTAATTCGGTAAGTGTTTAATTTGAAATGTGTGTGTGTGTGTGAGTGTGTGTGTGCGAAAATCATACATCCATTTAGAATACTACTTTTTATAATATAAATATTTTTTTGGGGTTGAACCCATCATATATATATATATATATATATATATATATATATATATATATATATATATATATATATATATATATATATATATATATATATATGCACGCATAGGGACCTACTTAAAAGAGTTGCTGTAAGTAGACAGTTTGTGTTTTATTTCTATAAAACCTTTTGTAAAACGATATACAGTACCGTACAGTATTTGTGCTTGTGATAAGCTCTACGATATTTACTTCATGCATGCTTAATATTACAACCGTTTTAGCTTTAGTCAAGAATTTCATGTATTTGCTTTAGCAGTGCAGTTACCAATGCGCTTAAATTAATAAATTCGCTTTACATTCAATTTTCTGAATGTTGTTATATCTTATTCACAGATTCCTTATGAGATGGGAAATATGAGTAAAATATATATTCCGCTTTGTCTCGTTCCTGTAGAAATTAAGTTCTTAGAACTCTTAAACCGTACCTAAAGCATCTACACGTCATATTTCATCCGTCTAACTTAGGTTGTAGATATATTGCGTTACAAGTATTTGGTCGTGACCATAGTGAAGCTAAAAAATACATATAAATATCTTTACATAAATCCTTTCTTAAAGTGCGAATCGAACTCAATGCCGCATCGCATCAAGGAAGACCGCATCTACAGATATTTAACAACTGCGCAACGATAGTGTAATAGTCTTAGTATTTAATGGAATATTATAATGAACATATTACGGGATATTGCTTCCGACGCGCTCGGAATCTAGAATATTATAATTATATGCTGTTTGATATGCTATAATATTGCTAATTGATATGGAACTACAATTATATAGATATAATTGAAGTATTATTATATGACTTAACGTGTCATATATATGTATTGATGACATGACTCAAAGTCAAAGCATAAATACATGTAAATTTTTTGGCCAAAAAGGTGCGCGCTTGTAGGACCGTTAACAAGGCAAAACGCGCGGCGTTGAGTTCCGCCTCGTTTAAACCATCATTTCACAAGCACTTATGAATTCGATCTCGTTATTATATAAAGTAACTCGATTTCTATACCAATATGACATTGGTTAGATACAAATGTATTAATTATAAGATTATTTTAATTATTATAAATTTCTTTACGAATAGAAATTATTGAAACATCCTTATATGTACAAATCAGGATATATATATATATATATATATATATATAATATATATATATATATATATATATATATATATATATATATATATATATATATATAATATATATATATATATATATATATATATATATATATATATATAACGACTAAGACATTTATTTATAAAATTTGTCCAGACCAAGCCGCTCGAGAGCTGGAAGTCACCTCGTCTTCGAGTCCCGCAGGGATCACTTGCCACCGACGACTCCTCTCAAGCAGCCACATAGTACTTGTTACTTCTCAGGAATAGAACACCCTCTTTCTTTCTCACTGCTTTCTTAACAGCATTAAAAAATAAATAAAAAATCAAAATTACCCACACTATACGATTTATCTTTAATAATACAAAAAAGCCCATGTATTTCATAGTGGATAGTTTTATATTGAATCTAGACACGTTTACTGGCAATTCTATCACGAGAATGTAGGTCGTTCATACGTCGGTGTCGGTCGGTCGAACTTGGGTTTATTTAATCAAACGTCACCTGAACTCGCTTTTCTTAGATGAGGGTACACGAAAATTAGTCGCGACTGATATATATATATATATATATATATATATATATATATATATATATATATATATATATATATATATATATATATATATATATATATATATATATAAATATATATAGAAGAAGCTAAAAAGTAAATACATTTTGTGCCAGAAACTAACGTTACGGTTAAGATTTTTTTTGGTATATGATATTTTTTTATTTATATATGTACATGTGTAATTTTTCTTTATTGGATATGATCAATGATTGACACTTTGTAGGTTTTATAACGAGGGTTCAAAATCAATTTAAGGGAAAACTTATAAAAACGAGTTATATCTACATTTTTATTGCGCCAATGAAATCTTGGTGCATATACTCAAGCTACCTGTGTACTGCATCATGGCAGTGTAATTTAGCGTGAATATTTTTTTTTCTTTTTCACCTGAATTCGAGATTGCGTGTTCAGTGGCGGAAATCAACCTCGTACTTCGTCTTTCACAACTATCGCGCTTACAGTAAGTTGCTGGCTCACTGTGCCACGGCCACGATACATACATAAAAGAGTATTAAGTAAAAGCTTCTATTTCTCATAAATAAGCCTCTTTCCATAGAATCGTCGTATTATTCGAAGGTTTGTTAAAAGGCTGGACTGTCAGAACTGATTTGCGTAGATAATATAGGGCTACCTTTTTCTGACATTTCTGTTTGTTCCGACAAAAACGAGGCGTTTTGTGTATCACTTAAATGGGAAAAAATTTATTGATTTTGAGTTGTTCTTTTTTTAAGTGCTTTTATGGAATTAAGTGGAGCGATTGTACCAATACTATAATCTTAATTTTTATACACGGTATGTAGTAAGGAGACATAGTTAAACATAGAGTTTTGTCTATGGTACCTGATATAACAATATACATAAATATTGCGGCGTAGAGCTCCATCACTCAAACACGTTATATCTGGAAACGAAACACGTTGCTAAATGCGGGATAGAGCATGAAATTGAAAAAATAAATATTTATACAACTTAGAAAAAAATGTTGCGCAATATTTTTCGGTACTACGTTATATCTTTAAATATATCAATAGTACAAAAAAGTATAGTAATAGTAAATAAAATTTAAAGCTTCTTACTCACAAGCACCCTTGAGTCCGATCTCGTTAATCCTGAAAGTAGAAGACATAATGGTTAGTTGATAAATATCAGCTAACGAGGCATTGATTCGGCTAGACCGAACGCTGCAAAAACGCCGAAAAAATACTGCACTGTACGTACGGTACTTGTACTTGAAAAGCAAATGAATTTTTAAAGCGATAAAATTCCAATTCACCCACAGTTTTATTGGAACAAAAGAAATATTAAAAAATCCTCTAAAACTAGCAAAAGAATCAGAACTTTTTCCATCGGCTTACACGAATGTTTTAAATGATACTGTGAACGTTTCTTATACTACCTGATTATGGTTTAGAAATGTGAACAGATTTTGGTACGATTTTATGGAATTTAAAAAAAAAATAACTTCAACCTTCATACAATGGGGTAGAGTACCTAGTTATGACACTCTGTTCCCCATTCTCCACCCAATTTTTGAGACACTGCGTGTGGCAAAGTGGCTAATGTCAACGTCGCGCTTTCTTTATATTTTTATTCATTCCTCCGAGTCCTATTCGAACCCACGACCGTCGTGTACAGTCAGATGCTGTCCCGTTTTGCTACGACGGCCTTAATGTAAAAAAATAGTTTAGTTTAATTCTATTATAAAGCTACTATGTATAAAAATTGTTTAAGTAACTGGATTATTGTTCCGTTTTTTATGTTATTTGAAATTAAAACTATTTGTATACAATCATAAGTACCATGGATTTTTTTATTCAATACAACTGAACTGTACTGAACCGAATTCATTGGATAAATTTACATTATAAAAAAACTATTTTCATTTGATAAAACAGTTATAGCAAAGAAGAAGATACTATAACTATAGAAGTGCCTACCAAATGAGTTTAACTCATAATTACCCGTACCATAGAAATCTACATGAGACCTGCGTTCAAAAATGTAAACGTTGAAAGGAATTTTTAAACCACAAAGAGTACACGCATCTTTGAAGTTATGTGACGTTCGAAAATTTAAAACACGCTCTTAGCTGTATTTAACTCGGCATCCACTTTTGAAATGGAACATTTTTGTGTAAAACCGACATTTTTATTAATTTATTCGTTTTAATGTGAATTATATTTTATTTTCTTTCCATTTATATACTTTTAACATAGTCTAATGATATATCTCTATCAGCCGATATGAATTTGCCTAAAGTAGAGCGCATCGAGACCATGACCACCCGAAAGTCAGCTTCTGACTATAAACGGGATAGTGGTGGGTTCTATTCCCGTTGAAGAGATTAATTATGTTATTTCTGGTAAGACGTAATTATGGTATCGAGTTAGTTATATACGTCGATTTTTATATAAAAAGTGGCAACACGAAGCACAAGCGCTCGTAACTTTTAATAGCGTTTACTTATTTTTTTATTTTGTGCACCATGGGACTTTGAACGTGGATATTTGATATTAATTTCCACTCGA
Source organism: Dione juno (assembly GCA_037127375.1). Taxonomy (NCBI): domain Eukaryota; kingdom Metazoa; phylum Arthropoda; class Insecta; order Lepidoptera; family Nymphalidae; genus Dione; species Dione juno. The sequence continues at coordinate 5,227,737 of JAXRJS010000077.1, read as the reverse complement.
TTTTAAGTAAATCGGTCATGAGACAAGGATAAAAAGACAGACAGACGGACAATAAATCACTTTGTTACTGTAAAGGTTATAGTTTTTCCTTTTGAGGTACACTTTTCATATAAAGACATCGTTGCCTTTCAGTGTTATAGTTTTATATAACTTTTATATACACTTCTTATCCTATAAACACATTTTATACACATTTGTATTTATAATTTTTATATATATGTTTTTATTATAATTTTTAATATTAACTACTTTTTCCTTTCCGCCTTTTATTTTCTCCATGCTTTTTTCAGGCATATAGTTCGCTGCATTTTCATAATTTTTAAGAAGAAAGCAGATGTATTAAAAAGTTCACTTTATTTCACATATAGGTATACAGTTTCTTTAACATTCGTTTTTATATACACTTTTTTATTTATGTAACTAATGTATACAAAAGTAAAATTAATATTATTATTATTATGAGCCTATATCGTTCTACTGCAAGGCAAAGGCCTCTCTACCTCTTTTCCATTTCTCGCCGTCCAGAGCTATTTTGTGTACCTGTCGCTTAGATGTTTGAAATCGTCCTACCATCGCCGTGGAGATCTGCCCCGTGGTCGCTTCCAAGTAGTGGTCCAATTGGTGGTGATAGCGGTCATTAGACATGTACCAGACGTGGCTTGTCCAGTCATATTTCAATTTTGCAGTTTTTTGGGAGATGTCTGGAATATAAGTTCTGGAGCGTAGTTTAGAATTTCTGATGCGGTCGGCTAATTTAACGCATAGCATGCTGCCTTCCATTCCATTTTGACACACCCCGAGAGCAAACCTCTGAGATTTCGTCAAATACCAAGATTGTTCGCCGTATGTGAGGAAGAGAAGGATCCATGACGTTTACGTTTTAGAGTGATTGATGCAACCACTTTATCACAGCGATCTTTAAAATAAATTAACTAGCCCAAATGAACTTACTCATGAACATGTTCTACCTCCACATCACCCACAAAATTAATAAGGATTTATTTCTTACAATATTGTTTATGGAACACACAAATTTAATATACATATATTTATATGTATTTCATTTAGATATTTTTACACATTTTATTTAGTTCACTAATATTCGATTCAATCACACATAAATTCGATATATATATATATGTATATATATATATATATATATATATATATATATATATATATATATATATATATATATTATATATATATATATATATATATATATATATATATATATATATATATATATATATATATATATATATATAAATGCCTAATGCCTGTTGATTATGGAACCACTACAAATATTTATATAATGAGAAATATCAAAATATTCCATATAATTAATAGTAAATAAAATACAATTTATAAACAAAATGTATATTTTTATAATTAATTAAAATCAAAACATGATATTGAATTTGATAAAATAATTGAGTAACTTTATAGTAGCGCTCATATAAAATCAATAATATGTAAAAGCCATCGTATAATTGGACAGCGCTGGTTCAGGATCGAAAACAAAATCCTACAAAAACAAAACAAAAAAAGCGGCGCTGAGTTCCGCCACTAAAAACGATAGATATATATCCAAGTGAGTAGATTGAGTGGAAATTTAAGAATTAATTATTTTCAAATTAGTTTCTCATTACTTGCCCTGGTACGAGGATAAAGCAAAATGCTGAAATAAAATGTATAGAGAAATAAACGGATTAAAATAAGGTAAAATTTTCATATCTCGAACCACAAATGAGGTTGTATTGTGATTAATAGTTTCAAATGTCATTATTTATCTGTAACATATGTACATGTCAATATATAGTTTAATATTTCATAATACTAAAATTTATTTTATCTATTAGTTCTAAATTAAATTTTATATTAATAAATTAAATTCTAAATTAATTTATTTAGTTTAATTGGTTCTTGTAACCGTTTACGTTGTATCTTGATAAAGGCAACCTGATCAAAAAAAATTAAGGGATTACTGAAGATCCTTAGGTTATATCTATGTAAATATGTTATGAAAGTAAAGATATTCAGTCCTTAGTGTAGTACAAAGGTAAGATATCTTGTATTGTGATATTTATTAGTATTTATATATATATATATATATATATATATATATATATATATATATATATATATATATATATATATATATACACTAACTATAATAAAATGTTAACATGTCGTATTCGCGTGTTTGTTTATAATACGCGGAGTTAAGTTGCGCCACTCTAGCCACATTGTGTTGAAGCCTGGTAGAAAGTGTAGAACGAAAAGTCTTGAGCCTACATTATCTCTGCGTTTAGGTATTTAGTTTTTGTTTAAAATAAGTGTACTGGATAGTAAACATCGATTCATTTACTAAATATCAATTACTAAAAAAATTATACTCTAGTGAATAATATTATTAGGAACAAATAATTTTCTATATGAAATCCCTCTATCTTACTGAAAGGGTCAAGCCTAAATCAATTTATCGATCTATATTCTATTATTCACTTTCCTCATGCCTTGGGGGCTGCGAAGACGATATCTGTCTCTGAATTGTACAAATCGTCTCTGTCTTTACCATACTTTGCTTGGAGCCCTTGCCCAGGATTGTTGACCTCACCCCAAACGGCCTGTAAAATATTACTACGTGAAATAAGTTATAGTTTTCCAGTATGGCAGTTCCTAAGACGGCTTTGAGAATTATAAGAAAAAAGCTTTGAGAAAAAATTATACTTGCGACCTCAATAATATGATGTTTCGTTCATTTACTAGGCAAAGTCTGGGATACTTATTTATTGAATTTATTGAATAAGTTTATGCATTTTTTATATATACTCGTATCTGGCTAGACAGATCGTATCCTTGTCCTCCTTTACTAGTAGCAAGTGTTTGAAGACATTAGTGTATTGGGTGGCAGCAACTAAAGCCACAGTTTGTAAACGTTATAATAGCACAGTGGCATAGTGTCTGTCTGTAAACGCAACGGATGTGGATTCGATTCCCATTTAAGGAATGACAATGATCATCGATACTTTTACTCTGACACTGTCCTACTTCGTCACTACGGCCTGTGTTTATATAATATTATGTAGTTATTATTTTGTTTAAGTCATTTTGTTAAGACTGATATGGGATTTCAATCTCACTCGAGTGTTTTTGGTGGGGTTAGTATTTGTTATATACACATTACTAAATTTTGGTTACGCAAATTGTGATATTGGCTTCCGCCACTTAGCACGCAATGCCCGTAAATATGGTGGTAACTGACGTGTTAATTTCTCTCTATCAGCGTGTATCATATCTATATTAAAAGTGTATAAATCTATTTCATGTATGTCGCATATAGCAGAGTAGAAAGAGAGTGGTGTGTCAAAACATTCCGCTGTTGTAATTTAAAGTAATGCATAGGAATTGTCACAAGGTTTTCTCCAAACTTGTAACTCACGGAAGTCGTTACTGGTTAAACCATTCTCTCGAGTTTTCTCCCTTTGAAACATAATGGTAATCGTTTTGTATTTGTACTGACTTTTACCTTCGACTTCACCCCCGTGTGTAAATGGAGAGAATTAAGAGTTATATATAACACTTGACACATTCTTAAACTTAGGACAATCCAGCACAAAAACTATTAATCAATTTAAACCAGTAATCCCACAACGCTCAAATAAACAAACAACCTCTTTATGATTATAACATTAGTGCAGAATTTTAATTGGCGATGTATTTTAGGATAAAAATGGCGACAAGCGCTGAAGCTGAAATAGAAAAAATGAAAATGCTCGAGGAAAGAATAAAGGCACCATCTATATGGGGACGAGTGGCTTGCGGTATACGTTTTGAGGACTTGCAAGACAAGCGATACGATAATGCTATACGGTTTTTAAAGAAACATTATTTAAACGAAGAAGTGAGTATTTTTGGAATTTTACACACACACATATATATATATATATATATATATATATATATATATATATATATATATATATATATATATATATATATATATATATATATATTCTCGAACAATTCATCTCATCAATATTAATAAGTGAAAGAAAAGCTCAGACTCCTTTATTTATTTTATTTTCATACTTTATTACACCAACATAAAGAATTAAAAATACTATTAAAGTGTGATACAACTGTGGTGTAAAGGCGGTCTTATCACCACAGGTGATCTCTTACTTTTAACAAACATTGTATGAATATTTGTCAGAAGTTTAGTTGTGGCTAAATTCTAAACTTTATATACATACTCGTATATGTACATCTTCTTCCACTTAGCATTATCCCGGCCTATTGCCAGGGTCTGCTTTCCTACTTAGTCTACTCCACTTTGCACGGTCTTGAGCATCCTCAGTGGTTAGTCCATTGGCTCTCATGTCGTGCGTCACGACGTCCAGCCATCGCTTCCTTGGGCGTCCGGGGGGTCTTACTTCAGGGACAGACATATCAAGGCATTTTCTTCCGACGTAGTTCTTAGGCCGACGCAAAACGTGGCCATACCATCTCGTATATGCACATATCTTTCTTTAATTTCTTTTTTTTTATTTACTCAAATAGGTTACCTCTACCCAGCTATGTGCTGTGCTATAATAAACACGTTTTGTAAAGTGACATACACGTTACTATTTCACGTACCAATTTACTCTATTATATTATATTAATATATACATATTCCTATTAGAAAGTCATTTCAAACCCATAATATTTGAAGTATAATTTCAAATTAAACTAATTAAAAACATTAATCTAGTTGACTGTGCCTTAGACAATGAACTCTAAAACTTAAAAGACTTTTATAAACCCAGTCCGGCCTTAAAAAATACATTCTATTAATTTACTTGTCCAAAAGCTTACCACTCTGAAAAGCTTTCAAATAAACCATAGCAATTATAAAAAAAGTAATCTATAAACGGCTCGTCGGATTCCCAATACTTAATTAAGACAAAAAAAAAGATGGACTGTTCGCAACAAAATTTCAATTCATTTAATTACGCCACGGTGCGGTGTGGAGGGGGTGATGAAAAAAACAATCGTGTTAAAGGTTTAATGGAGTTCGGTTTTCAATAGATTCGTAGATTTTTCAAGCAATTTTATTGTTACTGTTTTTTTTTAGTTTCACGCTATATCACGCATTTAGCAGGGTATGCAGAGGGAACCTAGTGTTAAGACACTCTGCTCCCTTCTTTCTCCGCCTTTCGGTGCATCGCGTGTTGAGTGGTGGATTTCAACGCCGCGCTTTGTCTTGCTACCAGGAGGAAAATGAGTGAGGAAAATGAAATTCTTCCCGGGTTTGAATCGAACCCATCATTGTGTGTCAAACATGGTGTTTATTTTTATAAAAATTACATAAATCACGTATTTTTGGACAAAATAAATTTTTCTTAAGATCGCGTGGAGTATTAAGGTGAATTTAATATCAAATATTCAAGTCTATATTCTCTTGAAGCTCAGTAAACATCAGTCTTTTAAATCAATACGATCAAAGGATACGCAGGTTTATGTTATGTTTTTGCGGCATTTTGTATGCAAAAAAATCTTATTGGATAATTCTTGTAAAATCTAACAATAAAGGGAAAGGTCCAAAAATTGGTAATTTATCATGGCATATGATATGTTTGCATACAAAAAAAAATGTTTGCATACGACCGCAATTTAAGTTTTTCTACTTTTATAAGTCCCGTCAACCTACAATCCTGAAATTGGTACGGAATCCTCGGCGCGCACGCACTACTCGCACTTGACCGATATTTTTTTATACAAGACTAGTACAAAGTATTCAATTAAAGGTGCGAAAATTAAAAAAAAGAACCGCTACGTCCAGATTTTGAAATGTTATTTTAAAATACAGGAGAAAGCGAAAGAAAAGAGATTTTCAGCGTCCACCTAAATACTTGGCTTTAAATCAATTTAAAGGCTCACGGGAAATCTTATTTTTTTAAAATAAACCATTCAATTATGAATGAACAGCATCGCCTTTAATTTGGAATCTCTTCTGGTTGTCTAATTTAGGCATATCGTTCATGAAAAATGCGTTTCTATTAAAGCACCCATTGTTAGCCTCTCTTTGTTAGTGGATAAAGGGTACCCATTGTATAGAGTTAGCTCACTGAGATGACATTACGACACGTTAATTTGCATTTAAAATACAAACGGCCTCTGGTTAAGCAAACCGATTGGTCTTTAAAGAAAATATTAAATATATAATTTACTTCACAAATATACTGTAATTCTTATTGCGCTTAAAGATTTATTTTATTAATACCCAGTTGACATGGATATTTAAACCAGACAAATGAATAATTAGCTGCAGGCTTTTTGTTGGAGTGTGGACAGACGGAACCTAAGACACTCCGTTCCACACTTTCCGCCCAAGTTTCAAGACAACGCCGCGCTTTATTTAATTTCTAGAGCGAGGAAATGAAATAATTTAATTCCTCCAGTGGGAATCGAACCCACAACCTTCATATTTACAGTAAAAAATTGTGTCGATACGCCACGATGGTACTAAATCATATTTATAATTTTATAAATATGATTTATATATGTATATATATATATTATATGTATATATGTACTAAATCATATTTATAATTTTATAAATATGATTTAGTGTATATTATACAGTTATATTGTGTATTTCATGCCGCGCTTTTGTATGTACCTCTAGAGTCTAGATAATAACAGGTGTGAAAGCCTCAGACAATTGGGTTATACTCGTACGTCCATATTCTCCCAAAGCCGTATTCTAAATTTTCGTCTCTACGCATATATATATACCTATTGTTAGTGTTCTTTGTACTAAATTTTTTTGTAGTAAGATACAATAGTTGAAGGATTTCTTTTGTTTAATTTTGTAGCTATTTCTTAAATTAACTTTTTTACATATTTTCGATCACATTGCTAATACTTTTTTAAATTGAGTTCACACCACACATAAAGGCTAAAATCATAAACTGGCCATTTATAGGTATATCGCAGAATTAACTATTATAAATAGAATAAAATATATTTATATATATATATATATATATATATATATATATATATATATATATATATATATATATATATATATATATATATATATATATATATCTTCTTCTTCTTCTTCCTGGCATTAGTCCCGGCTTTTGCCAGGGTCTGCCTTCCGACTAAGACCAATCGGTCCATATGAGTGGCGAAGTGGTTTTTTGTGGAGCGATTGCCATCTGACCTCCAAACCCATTACTGGGAGAAACCAAGAAAGGACAGGTATAGGGGAGGGACACCACTTACATGGATTGGATCGGGTTATGAAAGTGGTGGCTCGAGGTCCCGGGGTCGCGTACCCGTATGCCGGAAACCAAATATCGGACAGATAATTGGCTTAGACACCCTCTGAGATATATATATATATATATATATATATATATATATATATATATATATATATATATATATATATATATATATATATATATATATATATATATATATATATATATATATATATATATATATATATATATATATATATAATATATATAAATATTATATATATATATATATATGCCTCGCTGGTACCTGCACCAGCGAGGTTGTCACAGTGAAAATGAAAAAGAACTTGATCAGGTAGTTTGGGCACATTGAGAGAATGAGTGACGAATGTTAAAACTCGGTTGACCTTCGAAAACACAGTGTCGAATATATTGGAGGAAGGTCACTTAAAATGTATGATATATATATATATACATACATATATATATATACACATATATATATATAATATATATATATATATATATATATATATATATATATATATATATATATATATATAATATATATATATTATATATATATATATATATTTATATATATATATATATATATATATATATATATATATATATTATATATATATATATATATAATATATATATATATATATATATATATATATATATATATATATATATATATATATATATATATATATATATATATATATATATATATATATATATATATATATATATATATATATATATATATCTTCTTCTTCCTGGCATTAGTCCCGGCTTTTTTGCCAGGGTCTGCCTTCCGACTAAGACCAATCGGTCCATATGAGTGGCGAAGTGGTTTTTTGTGGAGCGATTGCCATCTGACCTCCAAACCCATTACTGGGAGAAACCAGGAAAGGAAAGGGAATAAGAGGCAGAAAGACTTGGAATATAGGGAGGGACACCACTTACATGGATTGGATCGGGTTATGAAAGTGGTGGCTCGAGGTCCCGGGGTCGCGTACCCGTATGCCGGAAACCAAATATCGGACAGATAATTGGCTAGACACCCTCTGAGATGATATACATATATATGTATCATCTCAGAGGATATATATATATATATATATATATATATATATATATATATATATATATATATATATATATATATATATATATATATGTTTATATAAAATATATATGTTTATAGTTTTGTCCTACATATGCTTGTAAATTTTATTTTTGTCAACTTTTATTAGATGTCCGACTCACACTTTACCGTTTTTCTTCAATTAATATTCTCTTAAAGTCTTCTATCTACTATGCATAACTTTACTAAAACATTCTTAAAAAAAATATACAAAGAAAAAAACTAAGAAGTTCCTAACACTGTAACCGAAGTGCTTATAAGCGTTTTAAGTCTCTCGTTCTCACCTAATTACTTTCACCTGTAATTTGTTAACAAACTTTCAAAGTGGTTCGTGTTAGTTTGGCCTAGATTTGAGCTGCGGTTAGGCTTTTAGGTAATCGATTCTTTTGCAAACAAAATTTTAGTGCAATATCAATAGGAAAATAGATGTTGATTTACGTAAGGTTGGAGCTTTTAAAGGAATACTCGTGTATTTCCTGTAAATCGGAATCTAGTTATGGGAGATGTGTAGAGGATTTTTTATAAAGTCGACTACTACTATATAAGTGAAGTTTAAAATCACTAAACAGTATAAACGTTACTCCTACGATATACTAGCTCATACTAACGCCTTACCAGCTATATGTGGCTAGTATTAATCTAAACTTGCCCCTGGAGGGTAAGTATGACAGTGGATGAGGAAAAAAAAGTATGTAGGGAGCGTTTAGGAGTTTTAAGGGGCTATTAAGGCTATACACACAATATCTTTTGGAGTTACTGAGCCACATCGGATTTTCCAAATATTTTATATATAGCTAGAGACATATATATAAATATTAATTAACAAAATTTTATTCAAATAGATTTAACCGTTTAGGTTAAAAAGAGAAGTGGGGTTACAAGTATACGTACAGACGAAATTTATATTTTCATATAAAATAAACCATAATAGTTATTCTCCTTTGTACAATATAGACATAAACTTATAGAAAACTTTGTAAAAGCCTAGAAAATATTACCCAAAGTATTTAAGTACTGCGGCTATGAGATCATTTCAGAGTTCATTATTCGTAAATGCTTCCATTTAGTTGAAAGACTAGTGTTAAAGAGGAAAGTTGTAATCCCAAGAAACATATTGCAAACTTTAATAGGTCGCCTTTTGCCTTGCCTTATTGCGGTAAATACTCGTAGCTTCTATGATGTAATTTGAATGTTTATTATTTGTGAGATGCGTGTTATAATATATATATATATATATATATATATATATATATATATATATATATATATATATATATATATATATATATATATATATATATATATATATATATATATATATATATATATATATATATATATATATATATATATATATATATATATTTGTCATTAACCTTCGTAGATGCTCTTTACGTGACTTTGCTCCATTATCTCCGACACTGTGTTTTCGAAGGTCAACAGAGTCTTTTAGTATCTTGACCTTCAACTTTTTCCACATTTTTCTTTTAAGAAATGATGAAAGCTAATTTCGCCATTCCATTCTGTCACATAATGTCTTGGAAATTGCAATGTGGGTAATGGTATTATTACATTGCTTTGTTATAATATAAAAGTATTTCAATACAATATTTCTAAATAAATAATTTATAATAATTTGTATTGCTTAAAACTTCTTTAAGAGTCTACAAGAATTAGTAAATTCTTTACTTATCTAATTTGTAAAACTTATAACGACTACGTCATTGATATACTATTTACTTGTGTTTAGAAATATTAAAAGTAATATTTATGCTTTATATATAATTTTCTACAGCTAAAAAAATTTAGCTCTCATCCAACTTTAAGATTAATTTATTATTTTATGTTTTTTTGTTCCACTTTTATTCTTTGTATAGAATTGCCAGTTGAGACGAACATACAGCTAAGATTTTTTCGTTTTTAATAATACTACGGCCTGATTTCATGGACAACTTATATGTCAATTATTATTTTATGTATATATAAAAACTGACCCAGATTGTAGGAATAAGTATCCTAATATTTATTTTATCAATTACATAGGTAGAGATTACAAGGCCAAGTGACAGTCGGATATAACATAAGAGGCCCCGTATATTTTTTTATTATTATATATATTTTTTTACTGTTACAAGAATACTTATAAGCATTCGTCTAACATTCTTCTTCATGTAAATGTTGATTGAGGATTCGATTGCTTTTCGAATGCCTCACTGACTGACTGACTCACAGAGAGTAAAATGTATGTTTCTTTCATGCACGACTTCTTACACTGAGCGTAAAAAAAAAAAAAAAACTGATAACGGATATTAAAGCGAAGCGAAGGCAATATTTGTAATTGACATTTTTTACTATTAAGCATTTTCTCAATTGCTGGTAATACAAATGTTACAGTCACTCGTTACAGAATAGGCAGAGAGAACCTAGTGTCAAAATTCTCTATTTTTCTCTTTCCACCTATAAAATTATTAAAACTGAACTGAAATTATATGTTCTAAATATGTTTATGAAATATTATACTAACAGTTTTTATTTACTAGTAGACGCCGCTCAACTACGGTAACGTGGACTGTAATGATCCTTGCCACTCTATGTTTATATATCAAAATATCATTTAAAAATAGCCGCTATATCACCGCGCATAAAGTGCCATTTCCTTATTTCGTTTAATTTAGCTGGAGATGATGGTTATGGTGAGATATTAAAAATCTTAGGTTCATATATCAACAGAAAATACTCATCGCGCTCTACAACTTTTAGTTGGAGCCATTTTGTAATTTCTATTAAATTTGCAGATATATTGTAGTTTTACTTTAGGTGTTCTAGATCTTTGATTTATATTTATCAATGAAAAATCCTAATTAAGTTAAGCTACTTGGCAAGATTTTAGCTGGGTTATGATGGTTATATGTCAGATGTGCTATAGGTGTGTCTTTAAAATAAATTATAGCTTAGATCCTTACGAGGCCTAACAGATATACAACAAAAAAGATTTCATTCAATCCGTCCAGTAGATCTGTCCAGAGATGTCCGTATACAAACAGATAGACAAAAAAAATTAAAATCATAAATTGATATTCTATTAGTGTTTTATATCTCCCTACATTGCTTTTTTCATAAAAATATTTAATAAACAGATACAATTTTCTTACTGCTTCATAAAAGTATAGATTATGAAATTTAAATTAAGACAGCTTTTTTTATAATAACATTTTTTATTTAATTATACTTCAAATAGATACGGAACCCTAAAAAAACTCGTTTTCACGTAACACTCTTACAATAGCTCTCAGAAAGTTCTTAGTGTCGTTTGTAAATATTTAGTTTAGTAGATTGCAAATTTATATAGGCATTTCAAAGGCAACCTCAGGTAAAGCGAGGGAAATCGCGAATTTAGTTCAATTGGTCTCTCTCGTTTGTATCGGATAATGATATGGGAGGTGTTTTTTTTATTGTGATTTTTGCAAATACTTCGGTCTGATAACGAAGGTATGTTGTTCGGTTGCTAATTAGGATATTATTTAAAATTTGTATTTTTATATCCTATTTAATATTTTATTAAAGTGCTGTTAGTTAGATAATAAGGTAAGAAATTTTTTTTTTGGAAACCGTTGTTCGAACTTAGCGGGATTTGAACCCGCGTGTCTTGGAAACCATCCGATGTAGAGACGTGAAAGTAAACAGTTACCTATGCTTATCATAAATTTGACAACAATATTTTTTTATGATTTTTAAAGTTTAAATCCACACTAAGGATAAAAAAAACACTAAAAAAAAACATAAAAATTTGATCCGCGCCTCATGAACCGTCCAAGCGCTCTGATCACTAAGCCACGTGTTCTTAAACACGTTACGAAATTCTTATATGTTTAATAAAACTTATTACGTTGTTAGCATCTCTGTAGGGTGATTTTTTAAAAATTTCCGCTACCTAAAGGTTATTGCAAAGAAAAATTCTTTGGCAAGACAGAATCTTAATTTTATTAAATATTTTTATCATTTTTAAAGTGTTAATGCACACTATGGATAGAAAAATATTTAAAGAATACATGCTACCTACTACCCCTTTAAGTAATTTAACAACAAAATTCACAGTTTTGTTACTTAGCATCGTCAAATATTATTATATATGGTATTTATTATAAGTAAGTAAGTACTTAAATAAGTAAGTAATTATTTATTTAAGAATATCACAAGATTCTCTTTGCCGTTCACAAAATATTTCAATTGTGTGAATATATCAGAGAACCATATAAAATGTTCTAGATAACATTCAGATCTGTAAAAATAGCCGACACCAAGGAGGGAACAGATGAATTCGTTTACAACGCAAGAATTTGGATGAAGGATAAAATGTCTATAGCCGCGGTGAAGGAAGGCGATGGTAAACTTATCGGCGTCCTTATTATGAGAATTCAGGAGAAAAGTATGTATATATGTAACGTTTTTCTTGAACATTGTCAGCTTATTTTACATGTTTATTTTTTGTTTTTTTTTTTTTTTGCTTCACGCTATATCCCGCACATAGCAGAGTCGGCAGAGGGACCCGTAGGGAAGGAAGCTAGTGTGAAGACATTCCGTTCCCTACTTTCCGCCTTTCGAGGTATTGCGTGTTGAGTGGCGGAACTCAATGTTAGCACGGCGCTTTGCTTTGTTGCCAGGGCGAAGCAAATAAAAAAAATCATTCTCCCCGTGTGGGAATCTAACCCATAAACCGTTGCGTTTACAGTCAGACGATGTGCCTCTCCGCCACGATGGTCCTCAATACAATTCTCATGTTTATTTTTCTCATTTCTATTTATTTATTAAAAGGCCTACGCTGTATATTATATTATTTCTTATTCTAAAACATATTTTATATGATATATCTATACTTATAACCTTTTTATATATTTATTCAAGATGCTGTTAATAGAAAAATCTAACAACTTGTTTAATTTATATTTTTTTTTTTGTGTTGTATAATCCAATTGAGCACGGCTCTGGGCCATATTACATGACGTTGATCGAAAACTATAATTGTAGACAGAGTTACTTTAAGACCTTCCATTTGACCACAAAGACGAAGCTGCAGTTTATAGCTTTATACATCAAGTGAGCTATCAATTAAAAAAAGGAAGTGACTTATCTCTACGTTTATTACTCCTACACTAAAATAGTACATGTGTGAAACCATAATGAAACACAATATACTTAAAATTTTCAAATTACGACACAAAAAAAACACAAGTCCTCAACAATTACCGTGTTTCAAGTGTTATAGCATTTTATATAGTTGAAGCACTCAATTTGAATGCGAGCGTATTTTCCTCCCATATTCAATGTTCGCGACCCGATGCGATATATCAGACGATTTTTCGGCGAGCGTTAATGGAATTTATATTACCTACTTCTTTATACAAGGGTATTGCAAAAGCTGTAAACAAAAAGAGTTTAATTATCATAATTTTAAATTAAAGAAATTGTTTGTATATGAATATATTTAATATATAACGAATATATTTTATATATTATGTTTTGTTCTTTTTTATATTATTATTACTACAATTTTAATATGCACCGAGCCTTGTTCGCCTATTACTGTATCTAGTCCTGCATTTGCCAAAGGTTGTCTGTAAGAGATTGCTTGAAGCAATAAGACCACCTTTGCATATACATGTACGTTTAAAAGAGATTCAGTTTAAAAACAATCATAATTTATAACAAAATAAACAATATAAACAAACACACAAAATAAATATATAAATATATAAATTTTATATATATTTTTATATAAATCGTCACTTTAAGTAAATTATGTAAACGTCTTTCCATCTACTCTTCGCAAGTGTATGTTAAAACCGCAACTATTGAGAATCTATTTGCGTATCAATTGTGTAGGCTTCGATAGTCGATACTCGAGACTCGTAACGTAACATTAAGGGCGGGCTTCTTGACTGCTTTCAGCCTAAATTTTTACAACATTCGTATTCGTAGGTAATTTCGATTCAACCTTAGGATTTAGTGTTTGGTTTAAATTATAAGGCGTTTCACTTCACGCTTTATACCGCATATACCATGGCAGGCAGAGAGAAGGTATTGTGTAGTGTCAAGACGTTGCCACAGAATAAGACTCGAATTCACAACTTACGCGTGCAAATATTTTATAATTGCTGCATAAAAGGTGACAATTGATCATCACTGTTCTAATAGGGAGAGGTAATATGGAATTATGAGAGGTTTATTTTAAAATTTTGTGCCGATGTTCCAGATTTTTATATGTAATTATTTTTATATATAAGTTAACCTTAACATGTATTTCATATGCATGTATTAAAAGTAAGAGGTGAGAGTACCATAGTAAAATAATATGTTGGACTCAAAATATGTTTCGAAGTTAGGAAATTTTGTTTTGTTATACTTTGTCTTGCCAGAGGGGAAAATGTACATTAATTCCCTCGAGTGAAGTGCTTCGATATCGGAAGTTTATACATTATATTACATATAGTTCCGATCTGTGCTATGAAAGTCACATTAAAAAGGTAAAAATGTTAAGTTATTGTAAACTTTCAAAAATTCAAATTCACGTTTAAAAAAACCATATTTTTCTCAAATTTTTCTCATAACGCTTGTCTTTCATTACTTGGACAACTCGATTTGAACATAAATTGGATTCGAAGTATCCCATCGGGGTAGATCTGTATTACGGGAAGTTGTTAGTGGCAGGCAAAGAGAAAGGTATCTGCGTAAGTAGTGACACTGTTACTCTTTCAGTCGTAAATGGGGATTAGGATATTTCTATATACCTAATTTACATATTGTATACACTAAGTAAATATAAGTGTTTTTAAGTCCTATGTATCGTCTATTGTATTGTAGCAAAGGAACGATAAGTCTCTCTGTTTTCTAATTTTTGATTATTTAGATTGAATCCGTTTGTCTAACCTGGCCGTGTGAAATGGCCAGCATTATCTCGGCACACTCAGGAGCTTCACGTAACGGAGATGAAGATGCTGAGGTGGATGTGTGGCGTTACTCGGGCTGACCGCATACGCAACACATTCATTCGAGGTAGTCTTGGGGTCCGTGACGTAGCGGATAAGCTCCAAGAGCGTCGTCTGAGATGGTATGGCCACGTTTTGCGCCGGCCTAAGAACTACGTCGGAAGAAAATGCCTTGATATGTCTGTCCCTGGAGTAAGACCCCCCGGACGCCCAAGGAAGCGATGGCTAGACGTCGTGACGCACGACATGAGAGCCAATGGACTAACCACTGAGGATGCTCAAGACCGTGCAAAGTGGAGTAGACTAAGTAGGAAAGCAGACCCTGGCAATAGGCCGGGATAATGCTAAGTGGAAGAAGACATTCACTTCCACCGATGGCCGATGCTGAATGACGGATGACGGATGACGGATGACGGATGACGGATGACGGATGACGGATGACGGATGACGGATGACGGATGACGGATGACGGATGACGGATGACGGATGACGGATGACGGATGACGGATGACGGATGACGGATGACGGATGACGGATGACGGATGACGGATGACGGATGACGGATGACGGATGACGGATGACGGATGACGGATGACGGATGACGGATGACGGATGACGGATGACGGATGACGGATGACGGATGACGGATGACGGATGACGGATGACGGATGACGGGTGATTAATAGTGGATAAAAATAGAAAAGTCTTATACACTAAATCTCTGAATTATTTTTAAAATATTTTCTATAATATAACGTAAATAATAATAATATTACGTTAATGTGTAAGCATTATGAAATCAAGAATTTAATTTTTTTTTATAAATGAGCCACACGAATGAAACAATAAGAGCAATGAATTACCATGAATGAATTACCATAAATATTACCATAAATATAAATTACCATAAGAGCAATGAATAGTTTACGTTAAAAAAATTCTATAATAAAAAAGAACTTGTTGCTTTAGGCAGCGCACTGAAAACGTGCATTAATTTGGGACGCAAATTAATCGAATCAAATGAACGAATGCTACTCTATTATTTATAAGGCAAAGTAAATATACAATTGTACGTATATATGTACATACTTGTGTAGCTGCTCGCTATATCCATAGTTGTGTAGCCAGAGGTCAATGAAGGTGGACGAGCTATGATAGTAAACAAGTATTTAGCGCTTAGGGCTCTGTTCTCTCTGGCTAGCCCGTAAAATAAACATAATAGATTTACAACATTATGTCCGATTGTAAACGCGACAGTTGTGGGTTCGATTCCCACTCAAGGAGAATGGGCTATTATAATTCGCTCTGGTAACATGACAAAAGCGCGGCGTTAAGTTCCGCCACTCAACACGCGTCTTTAGACTGTTAATCTTGACATTAAGTTCTCTCTGCCTACCCAGCTATGCGGAATGAAACATGTATATGAAACAAAATGTTTTTATAGAAAAAGTTAAGCATAATAGCATTTGGTTTATGCGTCTAACCAATAACACTACTGTAGTTGACAATGATATAATTAAGCTTTTCACATATGTATATAGCTTTAGAGAATATAATTTTATAACTTATTACTATATATTTGAAATTAATATTATTGTTATAATTATGAAAGTGTTTGTTTGGTTTCTATTAATAAAATATTTATTGAACAAATGACTATTGTACTAGAATTAGCCTCGTACATTTAGAATGTCAAATGCACAATTCTTGTTTATTTCCATTTGCACTTTAGCACAGAAGCCACGAGTAGTAACGTTATTAATATATAAAATAGAATAGTTTTATCATTTAGATAGATATTTAAGGCGTGAATAAATTAATTTAGGTACATTTCTGCTAGGTAGTGGAAAATAAATCATATTTCTATATACACACCAAGGAGTAGTATATCCTTTATAAAATAGAAAATTTAATATAATACTATAAAATTGCATATTTCAGATGCCTTCTCGAGAACATTCAGCCGCGTCAAGCTGACATACAACCCTCAGTACACGACTGTGATGACATTTTACAAGGACATCGAGAATCCAATAGATTTGTATGAAAAGCTCGGCGTGAAGAGATTCTTCAAAATATATGTTTTAGCGTTGAAACCCAGATATCGGCATAGAGGTAAATGTTAGAGACACTTCCGTCACTAAGTGACAATGCAAAGCCGATATATTAAGCCGCGTAAAAACCTGAAATTTGGTAGATAGGCTCCTTGGGGAGTGTAGAGGATCACTAAGTGAAGGTTTCCCGAAATCCTATCGGGAACGGGGAAAATGGGATTGAACGTTTTATAGTCCACGCAAGTAAAATTACGGGCTTCATCTCGTAAAATTATAATTATTAAATGGTGGTAGTGTATAAAAAGGTTCGATACGATCCTTTATTAAACTGCAACAAGTCCTATATGAAAAATATACATTTTTAATATATATATATATATATATATATATATATATATATATATATATATATATATATATATATATATATATATATATATATATATATAAATATATAAAAATCTATATATATATATATTTTTTTTTAAGCTTCACGTTTCATTCCGTATAGAAAGTGATCCTAGTGTCAACACACTCCGTTCTCAAGTTTAAACCAGAATTCTAAAAATTTCGTGTTGAGTAGCGGAATTCTTACAGGAAAATGAAAATATCAGTCACCCGAGTGGGAGTCGAACTGACAACCTACTTACTCAATGAATATTTATTCTTAAAGACATCTGTATAGTAATAAAGTATTTTTTATTAACTTAAGTAAAATATAATAAAATAGAAACATTAAATCATAAATTTTCTATTAGGCATAGCCAAAGAGTTGCTCAAAGCGGCTGTAGCGTTAAGCGCAAACGCCAACGTTCCAGCCGTAACGGGTATATTCACAACAAGTCGAGGCCAACAAATTGCTGAGGAGTTGGGTTTTGAAAAGTATAACGAGCTGTATTATGTGAAATACCTTATTGATGATGAGGTGAGCTCTAATTATTTATAGTAAGAATAAATCTACTTTTAAAACATACATATTTTGTTCTGCTTTATTTCAAATAGTATTTCAAATATAGAAAGACAGTAGAGAGAAGCTAGTTAAAACATTCCATTCTCCAATTTCCACTCGTATTTAATAAATTAAGTGTTGAGTGTTACCAGAGCGGGAAATGAAAATGATTAATTAATTGAGTGGGGATCTAACCCATAACCATATACAGCGTTTACAGTCAGATACTGTCCCTCTGCGCCACGATAGTTTTATTTAAATAATTTTATAGAAAATCGTATTATTATGGGAAATTTCGGTTAATAAAATATTTATCTTTATCATTTATTTATTTATTCATTATATAAAACTTATATCTAACATTACAGAAGCCCAATGCGTTGGAAAGTTGATTCCACAAAATACCAATCTACACAATAATAAACAATAATCAAAAAAAACATCTAATAGAATACAATTCCATGTCAAATTAACAACATATATTAAATAAACATTGAATAAAAAATCATAAAACATTTAAAAGAATAGTAATATATAGATTCAATCCAATAGTTTTCATCAGTTAAATCATATAATAGTTATATAAAATTCAATCATATAATAGTTTTTACTTAGTGTCACAGCGTCTGGCTGAAGACGCGACGGAGACGAAGACGGGTTCGATTCCCAACCGTTTAGAATAGATTAATTCATTTCCTCTGGTCTCAAAATAAGGCGGAAAGTGAGGAGTGTCTTAACATTAGGTTCCCTCTGTCTAACCTGCAATATGAGAGAAGTAGCGTGAAGCCATTTATTTTATTACATTATTTTTATTTATTATTTATTTATTTTATTTATTTATTTTAATTGTTATTATTTATTTATTTATTATTTATTTATTTATTATTATTTTATTATTTTATTTTTAATAAAATAGATCATATTCTGTGACACGGGTATGGGCAACTACGGCGCGGCTCTGATGGCGCACCGCATCCCAAGTGTAGAGGAGCTGCAAGAACCAGATACTCACATATCACGATTTAGTTTACAATCTGCTGAGGAAGAAGAAGAATCTAATAATTAATATACCTGCTGTATATGTTTATTTTATTTGTATAATTTATATTTGGTTTTGTTAAAAATAAAATAATTTTATTTGTGGTGATTTAGTTTTGCTGAATGTCCTTGAATCTATGGAAAATATAAGTAACCTACCAGAGACAATTTTAAAACTTTTATTTTACTTTGAACACTTCGACAACTTATGAACGTATTTCATCAGTTTATTGTTATTTTTGTTAATATTACTTACTAGCTATAATAAATAGTATAAGCTATAAGAACTTTTTTGTCAGAATATGTTATTTCATTTGTTAATGCATTTCGGCAGTAAAAACATACAGATATGCAGTGTATGAGTGACTAATAGTTTTTAATAAATAGATTTTATAATGGTGAAATTTAATTGTATCTATCGCGTTTTGTGAGAAATTTCTATTAACGAAACAAAAGGAAAAGTCTTTTATCTACGACTTGGAATTTTTGTATCTGTATTTATATATACCATTAATTTCCACAGTCTGATCTGAAAGTTGTGAGCAGGGTGCCTTTTGGCTTACTCCGCTAATTCCGGAAGATGCGTCTTAACGCTTTACCTTACCTTAGTAAGCTAAGACTTTGGCGTCAACATTTCAAAGAGAGTAACTATGTATAAGCTCTCCCATCTTATCAATACAACTGATGGACCCGACTTTGTTACAAGTTTATAACGAGATCCTTAGAAATAGCAGAAAAATAACTTATTTAATTTAACTTTCCACAAATATCGCGATAGTATCTCGATCTCATTAAAATTGGCAAGCTAAAACAAACGGGACGATATTGGTATTTTGATGGCCACTCTTATCCGCAAACTTTGCTCATTATGCGTACCTGTTTAGTTTAATAGCCTATTATATTTTTCATGTTTTGGTTTGGGTGCCGCTAAAAATCACTAGGGCATAATGGATTTTTGTCTAAAGATGTTTACATATATACATACATACAAAGATACACACATAACTGCGGTCGTTGTGGTCTCTACATACCTCTTTCGCCTCGTCCACAATCATTAACCTCTTCATACATACTCTCCGGGAGGTCCTCATGCTTTTTACGTGACCTTCCTCCAGTATGTTTGACGCTGTGTTTTCGAAGGTCAACCGAGGTCTCCCCTTACCCCTTCTACTTTTTTTTGTGTATTATTACGTAAATATTAAAAAGTTTCATGCACATAGTAGGGTAGGCGAGGAAATCAATTTTTAAGACATTGCATGTACAGTGGCTGCTGTTCCTCGAATGAACCAATCGCTGGCATCGGCTCGGAAGGCAGTTCTGCTAAGAAGAGTCAGCAAGAAATTCAACAGTTTCTCTTTTGAATATGTATTTCGCCGAGTGGGGTCACATTCACAACCATCAAAATAGACTCAATTTTTGTTTATTCAAATCCTACTTAGAATGATTTTGAATTTTTAAAGACAGTGTCTTACTTCTTATATAATAGTTGTAAGTTTGACCCCCAATTGGATAACTAGATTTCGCATTTTGGCAAGAATAAATACGATTTGATACGGTTTTTTTCTGGAATAATTGGGATTTCTACATTTCGAATTTTTCCCTAGTTTGTACTATACCTAAGTTCTAGCTTATTGTCAAATTTGATAGCTCTAAGTCAACGGGAAGTACCCTGTAAGTTATGAAAATAATTTTTATAAAAATAGCGCGTCAGCATTAGATTACATTTTTCTATTCTACATTTTTGGGGCAGCGTCTTATTGTAAACGCGACGACTATTGTGGGTTCCATATCCGTTCGGTGGAATAATGAATTATACTAACCTACTAACATATTAGCCCAATTATTGAACTAAGTTTTAATGACAGATAGTATTCAATTAAAAGAATGACATTTAAAGAATGGCAGTTAAAGTCCACGTACACGAACACGCAGGTCGCAACTAGTTCATATTTAAAGAATTAAAATAACAATTCAATTTATTTCTGGTGTAAATATTATATATAATTTGATGCAACCTTAATCAAATTCTCTTTAATGAACCAGACAGAGATATAAATATAGAAGATGTGCGAGTCTGAAGAGGACAAACGATAAGCTTAATCAAAAACAATCCATTCCAATAATATTAATTATCTAGAAGACGAGGTTTGCTATTGAACGTAGATGTATAATGTTGATAGTTGATATGATATTTTTTTTTATATTAATATGTTTTCTTATGAATCTATACTTTTTGTTTGTTTGTTTGCTTGACCGCGCTAATCTCAGGAACTACTAGTTCTAATTGTTAAATTATTTTTGTGTTGAGGGGTCCATTTATTGAGGAACCTAAATTTATTTATTTTTTAAGGGACCTACGTGTTGTATCAGTGTCTCCACGCAAGTGGAAGTCTTGCATTCTTTTGAACCCGATAATTCTTATGAAGAATTAATATAATATTAACAAAAACAATCCACAAGACAGCTTTTGGAGTTATAATTCATACCCCATATCTGGCTTGCTAGAAGGCGAGTCTCTCTTCGGCAACTATTGCATTTGTGCCTCTTGAAAAGGCAGAAGGCCTTTGTTAGTCTTACTCAATATCTCAGAACTCAAACCACATAAACTCTACCCTATAGTTAATTTTTTTTTATAGTTTCCATATATTGTCCGGTAACCGCTTTAGGGTAATATGTATCTATGTATGTATGTAGTGCTAGGTCTATTTTAGTACCTTGCCATATATGGAAAAGTGTCAAACTAAATAAATTATAATTATTAAATTTATACATATAAAAAATATCTACATTATATTTTTAAATATAAATTAAGAGAAACGAAACGGACTAGGCTCTAAGGGATCAGTGGCTTGGGAGAGATTCACTGAGATTCCTGTTTTATCTTACCTGTTGGCGTATAGCTGCATCAATAAGAAGAAATTCGAGTTTAAATCCAGAGAGAACTTGAAAAAACTAAATGTGAGTTGCTGAAGCACTTTAGCCAGAAATTATTTATTATTACAACATTGTATTAGACCAAATATATAAATAAATATCTAAGAAATATATTGGTAAGTCAATGAAGTGAAATCATTCTAGATTGATTTTTATTGTCTGTTTCAGTCTAGACAAGTTTTTCTAAAGTTCTCCCTTTTATATAAAACATTGTGCAATGGCATATTCGTGCATTTGCAATTTGCTCATTTTATGGTTGTAATGTTTATAGATCGTATAAATATTACATAAAAATGTCTGGTTAGGAACTAAAATAATAAATATATTTATCTATTCATAGCTCTCTCATTTCCTGTATTCACAAGAGTCGCACAACTAAAGTTGTAGACAGACATGTTTTACATCGGTAGTCTACCGTTATGGGTGGCGGAGTTCAACGTCGCGCTTTGGATAAATTATAATAATTATATAATCATTTTTAGTATAAACCTGAATTATAAACCTGAATACTATACTAGACTAGCTTAAAAATTTGCTGAGTTGATCTTTAATCCCATGAACTACTAAAAGCATTTGTCATTTATCACGAAAGACTATTTTATCTAGTGCGAAATACATAGAGTAATTTTAATTTTATTTCCAAGTGAAGTATGTGAAAGCTAATTTCTAAATAAACAAATACCCCGACCGAGAATCAAACCCACAACCGTTTTAAAATTTAATAACGATATCAAACTTAATATACCAGTAATTATATTTAATCTTATCCATTAGCAAGTAGCTTAATGTTGCAAATGAATATCTCATTTATGTAAATTAATTGAGTTTCGTTTCGGCTGGAAATGTCGGTCACTAAGGCGAAGATTTGTTAAAGATCAAAATTAATAGAATAAAATTATGATGCTATTTATTATACTATATTACGTTATGATTTGGAGGTATTTCCAGAATATGGCCTTATGGTTAAACGAATAAATCATGATTCCCACTAAATATTTATTACAGGGATATTTTATTTAAATAAAATATCCCTGTATTCGCTTATTCATTAATTAAAGTTTTTATCTAAGCCATACTATTATTATCTTTTACATTTTAAGACGAGTGCTAAAAAAACGTTGTGATAAATAATTTTTGATCAATAAAAAAGTTTAACAGTCAGACAAAATTTATATTATTATAGTATCAACTAAATAGATTGATTTGTGTATTGAAGTATTGCAATTATATTCCAATTTCTTATGTATTTAAAAAAAAAAAACCTGATTTAAATTGTGCCTGGTGGTGCCTGCGAGGTGCGGGTTCGAGTCTGGCTTGAAATTTTAATATTTATTTGTAATTTAATGATTACTTAGTTTGTGAACAAAGAACACCTTTAAAAACGTTGAATTAACCTAGTAAATAATTAAGCTTATTTCCATATTGGTACTCTTTGATGACTGCAGTGTATTTGACTGGACTTTATAAGGTTTCGGACAAACCCTCTGGCATAAGAGAAACAATAGCGACAATCACAAAGCCCTGTAAAATAACGGGTTATTAAAATTTTGCATGATATTGAAAATTTGTAAAGAACATTCACAGATATGTCAAATAAAAATATAACATAATGGACAGTAATGCTTAAAGCAGAAAATCTACAATATATAATAATATATGTACATATTAAAACATGCGGCGTTGAGTTACGCTTCACCTCGTGTAACGTCTTTAATTCAGATGAACAGTAAACTTGTATTCTCTTGTACAATTATACAAGGTACCTAAAGCTGCTAAAATAAAGCGAAATACCTATGTGAGTTTTTTTTATGCTTATATATATATATATATATATATATATATATATATATATATATATATATATATATATATATATATATATATATATATATATATATATATATATATATATATATATATATATATATATATATATATTTTTTTTTTCTTTTAAGAATATTATTATAGAATCTATGTTTACATTATTAGCCACTCGTGAATGCGTAAATAAAATAGTATGCAAACGAACGACTATTCGATAAGAAAATTGTTTAAATAAAGGCTAGAAAATGTATACTAATATTTTTGTGCTAAAATGTTTTTTGAATGAACCCAGTAATCTCAAGAACTACTGGCTTGAATTATTTCATTGTTTTTTTGGATAGTTCTTTATAATTATTATTATATATGTAGTTGGAATACGATAACACTATAAAAGCAAAATTTTCTAGATTTTACACGTTATGATTTATAAGTAAACGGCACTTAAAAAGCAGAACTAAGCAAATAAAAAGCAGAACTAAGCGTCCCAGCATAAAGAGGCAATACACGAACGACTCCTGCCAACCATCATTCAATTGTTTTTCGGCAACAATGGAAAAAGTATCAAGATTTGCATTGCTATTCACACTTTAATGTATTTTATGTGTGATTCCGGCATACAATACTACAGTAATTTAGACGTGTCAATCCCGACTGTAAACGTCTTATTGGAAGGAATAAACAGCTTTATTGCTTTAGGAATAGATGGTTTGTAAATTGTAATGTATGGAACGATGTATGTTTTATTGGCTTTTTAAGTTAGTCGACAGTCATTGGTAATTTTAAATGTATATACTAAAATTCTAAAGTGAATTTAATTTATAAATCAAATAATAAGCGGGGTAGCGACACTTTTTTCAATAGTAAAAAAGAAATGATAAGTTGTAATATTTGTCTTATGAATTTCTTTATTGTATAAAATATAAATACGTTTTATGCAATATCGGAAACTAAGTGGAACTAGTAGTTAGTTTGCTGAAAAATAATTCAGGCCGTCGTGGCGCAGAGGCACAGTTTCACTGTAAATGACGGTTGTGGCTTCAATTTCCACTTGGGGAGAATGAATTATTTTAATTTTCTTCGCACTAGCAAGAAGGCAAAAGCGCGGCGTTGAGTTCCGCCACTCAATACGCAATGCCTCGAAACGTGAAAAGTGGGGAACGGACTGTCTTAACACTACATTCCTTTTGCCTACGATTCCCCCTGCCTACCATGCTGAGTGCGGGATACAGCGTGAAGTTACAAAAAACAAATTAATAAAAAACGATTAAAAATATAAATTGCAATACATTTGAAGTAAACGCTAGAATAAAACAGTTTAACCGGATTGATCGCGTATATTATCATTTTTTGGAAACCCGTTTTGAAAGCTTATAAAAACTTTAAAGTCCCAAACCCACCACACCAGAGGGCAGGATACAGTCACCTCATTCTGCAGGAATCCATGACAGTACGCGAGGCAACTCAGAAACCGTTGGCGGTAGTTTGATATAATAATTATATCAACTGACAGACGAATGCCACCTCAGTCTACCCGTGACCACGGACTCCTGAATACTGTTCGAAACGTCGGGTTTCCAATTATTAATAAGGTTAAACTGTTTTATTTACGAGTAATATGTATAAACATCACGAAAACTATAGAATTTATTAAACGCTAGAATTCTGATATCGGCATATTTTTTATTTGAGAAGTAAATAAATAACGGAGTATCTTAACACTATATACTTTTAATACGTATAACAATTATTGTTTAATCCAAATAGAACATATAGTGAGCTATTGTATCGAACGTGGAAAAGACAGCCATGTGCGGCTTTGAATATATACTGTTAGTAAAACTGTACGTGACTACGCCTATAATAGTACGATCAGATTGCCTATATATGATTTCATATTTTCATATATTATCTCATAGTCTATGTATATACATTATACAAATATATATATATATATATATATATATATATATATATATATATATATATATATATATATATATATATATATATATATATATATATATATATATATATATATATATATATATATGTCACTTTTATTACTTAGCTTAAGCTTGTATTGATTGAAAATTGTTGTTATCATAACGTTGACAAGGATACGGATATTTCCTGAAAATAAGAGGGAGGGTTTTAAAAACACTCCGTTCTTTACTTTTCGTCCGATTTTGGTAGACAATGCGTGCTCAGTGGCGGAACTCAACGCCGCAGTGTCTGTTCTTACCAGAGAGAGACATTGATAATTCGTTTTTCGAATGGGGTTTACGGTTAGATACTATACCGCTGCACCACAACAATTTGTATGCCTAGTTTTATAAATTGGTGAATAAAGCTTCTGTTTACATAATGCTATTGTTTTTTTTTTTCCCATAAATTTTTTTTTATAGTAAACCTGGAACGTAAATACTGAGCTTAATTAATTTAACATATTTTAAAATACTTTAATGCTTAAATTAAAAATATAAATTTAATTATTGAATAGCGACGTGACTTATGTTTATTAATAATGTTGTTTTTTTTGAATTCCGAAATATGGTCACTATGTTGTCAATCTGTAAGTCTGTCAAGACCATCCTTAAGAAAGTGTGGTACCTCCACTTCTCTTGAAGCTGAAATTAATTTTCAATATTAAGTCTACAATTTATTAGAGATTTACTTTAAACACTAAGTCTACAATTTCTTTGGCAATCAAAAGATTCATCCGGTTATGTTCTGTTTATGGCGTATATTTAATAAAGTTCGCAACGTAATCAAAACCTATAGGATACTTTCCCTTGACCTAGAATAATAAACTTTTTTAACCTTTACTGTTAATATTAAAATTATCTAACGATTGGTTATATATATATATATATATATATATATATATATATATATATATATATATATATATATATATATATATATATATATATATATATATATATATGTATATATATATATATATATATATATATATGTATATATATATATATATATATATATATATATATATATATATATATATATATATATATATATATATATATATATATATATATATATATATATATATATATATATATATATATATATATATATATATATATATATATATATATATATATATATATATATATATAACGGCGTAACAACAATTTATAAATAAATAAATAATTATTGAATGAATGTATGTGAATTGAATGAATGTTAAATTATAATTATTTACTAAAATGATTATTAATATAACTAAATAAGTTTATATAATTAAAATTATTATTATGATTAATATTTGTTAAAAGATTTATAGACAAGCAATTGATTAAAGCCAGATTTTGTAGAAACTCATAGTGGGGGTACTATTATAAATAAGAGTGAATGTTGTTACACGAGGCATTCGGACTCAAGCAATCGTAAACAGTAGACGTCTTTATTGTAATAAATAAAGGTCTATACGAAATATTTGCGAGTTTTACTTGTCATGGAAAATTGTGACATTAATGACGTCAGCAATACTGACGTCATTATTTTTAAAAATAACTCTGGACATGGATCTTCGTCATCAGAAGTGGGATCGGGTGCCGCCACTTCCGCTCAACAACCTGATGCTTTAAGTCAAGAAGAACGGTTCCATGAATTAAATAACACAGGAAATACTGGAGCTTTCTATTCAACAAGAACAATCAGCCTTTTTTAATGCAATAACGAATAGTATACCGCCACAGTTCATTATGCAAATGGTGCAAATGATGCAGCAAATGTCGGAACGTTTAAATACACCAGCAGAGGCCAAGGTACGTATTAATGACATTTATCTTCCAGCATTTGACCCTGACACTAACGTGGGAGTACGTGAGTGGTGCCAACACATCGACAAAGCAATCGAAACCTATAGACTTAATGACTTTGATGTGCGAATGAAGGTCGGTAGCCTTTTAAAGGGAAGAGCAAAAATGTGGATTGATGATTGGATGGTCACTACTGTCTCATGGGCTGAGATGCGCAACAATCTAATCACAACATTCGAGCCAGAAAACCGTTACTCTCGAGACATAGTGCGATTCAGAGAGCATGTGTACGACTCATCAAAAGACATTTCAGAGTTTTTATCTCGAGCTTGGGTCTTGTGGAGGAGGATCTAAACTAGCTCCGATTCGGTACAAAGACTTTTCAGGCAATATTTGACAGTGGTGCTGACTGTTCACTTGTGCGAGAATCCATAGCAGCTCAATTACCAGGGAAAAGACTACAAACGACAAATTACTTGAGAAGAATTGGACAGTTTCCGGTACTTTCATTAGCTACTCTAGTTGCGGTTGTTATTATAAATGAGATCAACATAGAGCTACAGTTCCATATAGTGGCAGACTATGAGATGACGACAGACATCCTAGTGGGCATGAACCTCTTAAATAATACGAATCTTATTATGATGATTACGTCGGGTGGAGCGAAGTTAGCACACCAGCTGAATACCAACCAAGTTCAAAGTCAAAACCCGATGTTTGAAAAAAATTGACTGTGCTCTTGCAAATGAAAAGGATATTGCAAGGTTACGCACTCTACTAAACAATTATCAACACTTATTTATCAGAGGGTACCCAACAACTCGTGTCAAAACTGGTGAACTGGAAATATGTTTGAATAATCCAAATAAGTATGTATCACCAAGACCATATAGATCGATCAATTGGCCAAAGGACAGTTCTTTACAACTACGTTTTCATCAAATACCAATTGCAGAGTCATCAATTGAAAAAACAGCTTTTGTGACATCAGACGGTTTATTTGAATATGTGACTATACCTTTTGGATTAAGCAACGCATGTTCCGTCTATCAAAGATGTATCAACAGAGCTTTGAGTCCATTACTAGGCAATGGAGCTCAAGTTTATGTTGACGATGTGTTAAGCAAATGTGAAGAAATCGAAGAAGGGCTGTCAAACATTGAACGGATTCTCATCGCCTTACAAGATGCGGGTTTCTCTATTAATGCTGACAAATGCAGCTTTTTCAAGCGCTCAATTGAATATCTAGGCAACTCGGTATCTAATGGTCAAGTCCGTCCGAGTCCAAAAAAATAGATGCTCTTGTAAAAGCGCCTGTAACAACAACACCCAGGCAAGTGAGACAATTTTGTGGTCTGGCTGGCTACTTTAGAAAATTTATAACGGACTTCTCACGTATAATGGTTCCACTTTATGAATTAACAAAACCAGGAGCTAAATGGGAGTGGAATGAACGTCATGAGGAAGAAAATGTTACTCAGTGCTTAATATCTACTCCAGTACAAATTATAGTTGACGGTGGACGAAAGTTCCTAGGGGAATTCAAAATCTACTGCGACCGTATGGGGATTGAGATCCAAGCTATATCACCAGGAATCAGCCGAGCAAATGGTCAGGTAGAACGTGTTGTGGCTACGCTCAAAAACACTCTGATCATGATTAAAAATTATGAAACAGAGGAATGGCAAACAACTCTTGAGGAAATACAGTTAGCAATAAACTGCACTCCCCATCGTGTGACTGGCGTAGCTCCGCTAACCTTGCTTACTCAGCGCAAGCATTGCGTACCTCCAGAGCTCCTCAGTCTTGTAAACATTGACGAGCAGACTGTAAATATTGAAGCACTAACTATTATTATTAGTTACTATTATTATTATTGTTAGCTACTAAGTTATTGAAGCAGTAACTACGTTCGACAAAAGATGTCGTAAAATGCTAAACATGATAGACAACGTTTTAACTCCAGAAAAGCGAAAATCCGTCACTTCCAGCGGGGTGATTATGTTTTAGTTAAAAATAATCCTCGCAATCAAACATCACTGGATGTTAAGTTCAGTGAACCATACGAAATATTAAGAATATTGGATTATGATCGATACCTAGTAAAAAAAGTCGTGGGCTCCTGGCGACCGAGGAAAGTCGCTCATGATCAACTTCGTCGGGCACCTCAACCCGGAGACCAGATAACCGTAACGGCGGAAGAAGAACAATCAACCGACGACCCTGAACCGTCGACTCCGAGAACCAACGTTAATGAGCAACAAACCCAAGATCAAAATGTTTAAACTAAGCGGTGAGTTATGAATTTGTATTATTCATTGCCGTAACAAACACACAAATTACACAAAAGTACCACAGTGTACAAAAGTACCACAGTGTACAAAAGTACCACAGTGTACAAAAGTACCACAGTGTACAAAAGTACCACAGTGTACAAAAGTACCACAGTGTACAAAAGTACCACAGTGTACAAAAGTACCACAGTGTACAAAAGTACCACAGTGTACAAAAGTACCACAGTGTACAAAAGTACCACAGTGTACAACAGTACCACAGTGTACAAAAGTACCACAGTGTACAACAGTACCACAGTGTACAACAGTACCACAGTGTACAACAGTACCACAGTGTACAACAGTACCACAGTGCACAACAGTACCACAGTGTACAGCAGTACCACAGTGCACAGCAGTACCACAGTGCACAGCAGTACCACAGTGCACAGCAGTACCACAGTGCACAGCAGTACCACAGTGTACAACAGTACCACAGTGTACAACAGTACCACAGTGCACAACAGTACCACAGTGCACAGCAGTACCACAGTGTACGCCATAATTCACACATAACTAATTACATTTTAAAATGTAATTTAAACAATCACTTAATTATTAACTGTATGAAGGTATACAGATACCAATTTTGAAAAAAGGGAAATATTATTTTATTACAGACAAAACGCAAACTTCTTCTGGCAGAGAGCATAAAGACGGCAGGTGCAGAGCGCGCACCGCCGGTCAGAACGGCCGTAACGGCGTAACAACAATTTATAAATAAATAAATAATTATTGAATGAATGTATGTGAATTGAATGAATGTTAAATTATAATTATTTACTAAAATGATTATTAATATAACTAAATAAGTTTATATAATTAAAATTATTATTATGATTAATATTTGTTAAAAGATTTATAGACAAGCAATTGATTAAAGCCAGATTTTGTAGAAACTCATAGTGGGGTTACTATTATAAATAAGAGTGAATGTTGTTACACGAGGCATTCGGACTCAAGCAATCGTAAACAGTAGACGTCTTTATTGTAATAAATAAAGGCCTATACGAAATATTTGCGAGTTTTACTTGTCATGGAAAATTGTGACATTAATTATATATACATGTCATTCCGTACCTCTGAATGGGGACGAACCGGGAATGGGTTCAATATTTATATAAGTAATAAATTTATATAAGTAATAAATAAAATATTTAGTAGTTAAGTTTGTTAATTAAATAGGTTTACACTAGGTCCCTTGTCTAATCAGCATTACGTCAACATAAAGAAAAAAATTAAAGTGTATATAGTATTTTTTCATATTTATTACTGTTTAATACAATATGTATTCAGCGATGACGTAATCCATGTCGCGATAAATTATTTATACCTTATAAGAATCTGTTTCCATTGTTATATTATTAATTTCTTTGACGTTATAACTATTATTTAATTGTTTATAAACTTATAAGCATTTAATTAGAAATATATATAAAAATGCAATTGAATCTGTTGTAATAAATCAGCCTTACCGCCCTTACAACAAATTCTAGAGGGTGGAAAACTGGTTGTGACAGTGTGGTAGTGACTTTGGCCAAATGATTTGCAGGCTCTAGCGTGATATCAGAAAATTGTCATAATTTTTTCTTCTTTCTATAATTTTTTTAGCTTCACGCTGTATCCCGTATATCCCGGGCTAGGCAGATGGAACCGTAGGTAGAAGGAACCAAGTGTTAAGACACTCTGTTGCCTACTTTACGCGTTTTGAGGCATTGCGTGTTGAGCGGAACTCAAAGCCCCACTTTGTCTTGTTACCAAAGCGAAGAATATGCAAGGCGAATCGTCGTGCTTACAGGCAGACACTTTGCCTTTGCCTTTGCCGGTACTAAAAAAAGTCAAAAAAGTCAATTTTTTCAAGTCAAGTCAAAAAATCTACCGCCTTAGCCTCATCAGCTACTTGTAGGGAGCGAGAGGCTTGTATTAAAAAGCTCCGTTTTCCACAGCACAGATTATTATGAAACAATGGATAAAGCGTACGATTTTATCGAAGTCCATGGGTAGGTTCGCGTAAAAGTTATTTATTAGGCGACGGGAACACAGTTATTACATCGTAAATTATATTTATATTACGCGTTACACCATTTAACACTGTCGCGCACGATGTTTGCGCTTTTTGGGAATCTTTTAAAATTTTCGAGATTTTTTGTAAGTGAAGTATCCTTGGTTTTTTTTTTAACTTCACATTCTATTCCCACATATAACAGGGTAGGCAGAGGAAGGGAAAGAACATTCCCCCGTTTTTCCGCTTTGATGAAATTGTGCGTTGAGTGGCGGAACTAAACGCCGTGCTTTGTCTTGCCAGATGAACGAAGATTGAAAATAAACTATTATTTCGAATGATGTTGTTCCATTGCACCATAGCGGGCTCAATGTATTATATATTTAATAAATTACTTTCATTTAGAAATTGGATAAAACTGTTAGTAAGCCTCAAATATAAATATATGTAGAAGTCGATGTTTATTTTTGACAATAATAAAACAATAAAAATTACGTCGCAACATTCATGACGCACATTTGCTAACTGACGAAAGTTAGTTATTTAGGTGTATATATTAAAAGGTAAATCTAAGCGGAGTGTCTTAACACTAAGTTCCCTCTGCCTATCCTGCCAAATGCGGGATACAGTGTGAAATAAAAAAAAAGTGAAATCTAAACTCATATAAGTATTATAAACAGATTGTATGTTAAGGTAATATTTAAATTTAACTACATTTTACAAAACTATTTTAAGACAGTCTAAAACGTATACGTTTCCATTCCTCTACACGACCACTAAAGGAATTGGGGCGTGAACAGCTTCAGCCGCATATCGCTAAATAGCCCTTACAATCTCTCGCCACACTGACCCTCTTTAATATATCACCTTTAAATATAACAAATTAATATTTTCGTTTTTCTTCAAAAAATTGATATCATTTGTAGTTTTTGTTTTTGGATTATATACATATGTATGTATTTTGTTTTGGTTTCAATTCCACACTTTCTTCCGTATATATATGGTGGCTTCCGTAGATATGGGAAAGCTATTAGTAGACAAGCGATACTCGGCTTCCCGCTAGTATTCGAGATATTGTACGTTGTGAGGTGGAACTCAACGCCGCACTTTATCACACCAGAACGAGCGAATGTAAATAATTTTAGTATGTTTCACAAAGTGAGATCCCATCTAAAACCATTGCGTGGTAGTACCATTACTAACTGCTCTACACCACCAGGTGTTAATATTTCATTTTAATCAATTTCAGTATAGAAAGTAGTTTTATCCTTTTAAGACTATATCCAATTTTTTCATATAAAACTTATTTGTAGCATATAATTAAAATTTCTAAAACTAAATTCAGAATAAATTTGAAATTACAACACATCACAATATTAATTACAATATCTACTTTTTAATACAATGTAAAAGTGGATTTCATTATTTTAACAAGGTGTTTACTGACGGTTATTAATTCTATATGTTCACCTACATTGCTGTTTGACATGCTATGTCGTGACTTCTACCATTCCGTTCATAGTAAAATAGCAATCGGTAATTGGCTTTTAGCTAATTTGATATTTATTTTTTAATTAAAATTAGTTTGTTTGTCTTTTATTGTCAGGTTGTTCTATGTTTTATTATAATTCGTGTAAATCATATGAGTTTAAGTAAGTAAGTAAGTGATCCTGAGTGAAGTTTATTACTGAGCCCAAAATATTAAATAGAATATATACTATTTGTGTAATTGTGAATATTATCGATATATTTTAGAATAAATCTAAATTAATTAAATTAATGGTCCAAATTTGGGATAAAATTTGGGTCTTGCCAATAATGAAAATAGCTCTTTCCCAGTCCCAATGGTCTCTTATAAAGCCTAATATTATTGTTATCGTTACGTTATATTAATGTAAAAAAAATTAAATTTATTATATAACATTCAAAAATGCATTTACCACGTTATATTTCCCACTAATAGCTTATAACAGTGAAAGGTGCATTCGTTTCTTGCTTTTATTGTAAATGTCTTGAGCTAGTTCCTTTTGTTTGTTCAGTCTACCATTCTCATTTTATACTTTTGCCTTCAACTTCACTTTGTTTTTTTTAAATTTTTATGAATCAACTAAATGGGTAACCAAATGATGTAAACTTTTTTGTAATACACAGCGTCAACGACACTTGTGTCAGTTTTATAGTATAATACAATGGAGAACAAAAAAAAAATATAGTGGCTTTTTAGGGTTCGTCGTTTTTGCCTTCGGGTTCCGTAGGCAAATGGCAAAAACCGGATCCCTTGTAGAGTCGTTATGTCTGTCTGTATATCCGTCCGTATGTCACAGCCACTCTTTTTACGAAACTATTAGAAATATGCCTTTGAAACTTGGGACATAGATGTATTTTGTGTTCCGCATTAAGATTTTCACATAAGAATAGAAAAAAAAACAATCAACTTTGAGGCCCAATACTTAGCCGACTAAATTATTATTACGTATTTGTCTAAATTTGAGGTCTTACATCATCGTCGTACATCAGATGACTTCAGAATATCGAATTAGCTGAAAGCTATGTCTGAAATTAAACACTATAACGTTAAGAGCACAAAATTTTTACAGCTTACTTACTTGAAGATATGTAAATTCGTCACTGACTCAGAAGAATGCTTATCCATCATTTAGTTGTTTAGACTGAGACAATGTTCCATTTAAATACTAGTTAGTACTTAAATACTCTTACCTTACTCTCCTTTTCACATTTTTACCTAGTTATTAGTTATATCACGTATTGGCTTGTGTAATTAAAAATATCAATTATTTTGTTTTGTAAATCGACATATTATATTAATACTATACATTTATTACTATTACTATTAATACTATATATAAATATATATATATATATATATATATATATATATATATATATATATATATATATATATATATATATATATATATATATATATATATATATATATATAACCCTCTGCCCCTGCTATAACCCTGTTGTGTGCGTGATACAGCGTGAAGCTTAATAATAATAGTATATATAAATTATATTTAAAAGATTTTTGACTTATAAAACTTTAAATTTGTTTTGCTGAAGCAACGACTGATAGAGAAGTTTCTCTTGCCACTGTTCTCTTTTACCACGTCAAGATTAATGTTCGTACTTCTTAGTTTGTAGGTCACATTCACTTTACGTATTTTTTAAGCTACCTCAGCAAAATATCATTATTTTTTTTCTGTATAAGAAATTGTACGTGTAGGTTAAGGTAAAATGTATGTGTAGGGTAGGCGTAACTCATTAGTTATAGTTCATAGAACATAATTTTAACGTTTATATGAACGCTTTATATCTGCGGGGCATTTTTTGTGTTCCTTTTTTTTAATTTACAACTTTATTTACAAATTTACAATGGCTTAGTGACAACGTTACAATGAAAATTGGACAATGGACGATGAAAAAAGTATTTTTATAATACGCATAATAACTTGAAAGTAGCGAGATATGAACCTGCGCCTTTTGCAATCTCTTGTTCTTCTATAAAATTTTTAGACAATTGGTAAAACTTATTTATATTATGTAGATTGTTACAAATTTATTCTATTTCTATTTTCGGGTTATTACTAAGAATGATTTATTCATTGACGTGCTATGGTATTTGTACTCGTAAATTAAACAGATCTATTATTTTTAAAGTGTAATTTCATACAAAACAAATAAAATGTATTTATAAAAAAAATAATAATAATTTTAAATAAACAGCACCTTTGACTTTGGTCTTTCTATATTACTAAAACGATTGAAGACAATTTTTTTTGCAGGTTTCATTTTGTATGTAGCAGTACCAACATGACAACGACAATAAAATAGCCACTTTAATATGGAGGTGTCATAAAAACACGCCCTGTAAATAAAAGATGGAATTTCACAATATTATGTGAGTAATCTCAATATTGCTAGGAGATTTGGAATTAAATATTTATATGTATGTTTGTTTACTTTGGACTAAAATAAAAAAAAAAGATATTTTTACGCTCCGCACGTCTTACTCCATTTCTCACTTGAGACATTGCGTGTTGAGTGGCGGAACTAAACGCCGCGCTTGGTCAAAGTTTCTTCACATTTTTTGACACTGCTTTTATCTTGTTTTAATTTGCTATTACGTTATTTGAAATCTTTGTGAATATTAGATAGACGACGTAAGTAGTTTAAATACCTTATAACGCAGTGTAACGCAGTGGGACAGCGTCTGGGTGTTAACGCGACGGTTGTGGGTTCGATTCCCATGAGGGGGAATGAATTATTTCCAATTCTTCGCTCTGGTAACAAGACAAAGCACGTCATTGAGATCGACCACTCACATCACGCTATACGGATTTTGTGCGAAAATTCTGGAGTTGAATGTCTTAACATTAGATTTTTAGGCCTATTCTTCTATAAGCGGGACTACTGGATGGAATAGAAAAAATATTTTCGTCTTGGATGGTACAATTATCGAGAGTCGCGCAATGATTACATTATGCCTATAGCTGAATTCGATCACGTTAATAGTTTTAATGTATCCCATGTGGATTTACAATTACAACATTTTTTTATATTGTATAGTAGTTAGTAACTAAATTATTTCCAAGAAAGCGAATCGGAGAAAAAAGCTAGTTACTTATAATAAAATAACATTCAGATAAACTTTATTCAAAACTTACAACATTGAAGTGCCATATCGAAATACGTTTGAATCCAATTAGCACACGAGCCAATAATCTCGTCCCCTTTCAATAGTAAAGGAGTTTGTACTCAAGTTGTCGTCAAATGTTTGTTTTGGGATCAATTCGCTTGAGTTGGGAGCATTAGGTATGTATAGTAAGGTTACAAGGTTGAATAATTACCTATAAACATATTTTATAGAAGGGTAAAGAAGTGTGAAGATATAAGACGATAGACGTAGGCTATATAGCCTCTATATAGAGGTAGGACCTTCTAGGAGAAATGTATATATTTTATTTAATTTGTTTTTCTGACGCTGGTTAAACAAAGAGCGGCGTTAAGTTCAGCTACTAAACACAGAATGCCGCACATGTGTTGCCTCACCTTTGTATATATTTATATATATATATATATATATATATATATATATATATATATATATATATATATATATATATATATATATATATATATATATATATATATATATATATATATATATATATATATATATATATATATATATATATATATATATATATATATATAAAGGTGCACGATGCAACTCGTACGACATAAAGTAAATGTACTAAAAGCTCAAAAATAATAGGTAAATATCAGTCATGCAGGAAGAGCCTACCAATCTTGGGAATTCATATGATTAAAGCACAATTGTGGGACGAAGTATCCAAAGCATATGAGAGCTTGGTTGTAGACAATAGAAATTCGACGCGCACCTGACTTTAACTGCATCATTATCATGTTTATTTGTAATATGAAATAGTATCACTTATATTTTTTTTTGTTTTTTTTTTGTACGTTCAAAATCTATGTATTTAATAGTATGCAGTATACTCCTCGCTAAGAGCTTTCATTTGATTAAAAAAAAAACATCAGCCATTTTGATTAGACGGCCATCTTATATTTACAGCACTACTAAAACATACTATTGTTTTTATAATTTCCAGAACAAAAGAAAGATAGTATCGAATTTTATGTCAACCCGTTGGTTAAATAACTGTAGATTGTATTTGAAAGATAACGAAGTCAAATTAAATAAATGCGTTTAAAAATAATGAAAATGTTCATTATTGCACGAAATTAATTAATTTAAATTGAAATTAAATAAGGAATTCAATAATAAATTTATCTGTTATTAATTAATTTGAATTGAAATTAATTAATAACAGATAAATTTATTATTGTATTCTTAGAATAGCATATTTTCTCAAAATTATAATAAAATATATTAAAAGTATAACATCAAAAAATTATGTTAAATTTACATAAACGATATAATATAACCTGTTCTAGGGAATTTCTTAAACAGCATTTATATTTAGAGCTATTACTTATTTCAGGAATCACTTAAGCGTATTATGTGCTTATGGGGTTTTTATATAAAATTGAAATAAAGGGCTTTAGATTGACATAAGTAGTTCATCCCACATACGCCTACGTATACATATTTACATTTTAAACCTTTTTTGTATAATACTAAGTAGCTTCTTCTATATAGACAGAGATTATATATATTTAAAATTCTTCTGAACTATGAAATTAACAATATTATTTATCTGTCATAAAAGAAACGAAAACGTTTCTGTGAATCGAACCCACCACCTTTGCGAAAATAACTAGACAGGTCGATACAAGATGGCGCCAAAATGTCTAATGAGGCTTATAATAAAGGTTTTTTTTTTCTCTTCAATGAAATATTTCGATTCCTACTTTATTATAGAAAATAACAGCGAATTGAGTAAACAATTTTATATTTTACACAAGTACTACCGTGAAAATATAAATAGCTATTGCAAAAGTTATTTCATACTAAATCAAATGACGATATTATAATATAGCTCATTCGTATTTAACTAAAGAATATTCATATTGAAAAGATCGTAAGTTAAAATTATGAAAAAAATATCTTACAAATATATGTTTTTTTTTGCAGTGGTCATTGTTAGGTCCGCGCTGGGTACAGAAATCGGTAAGATTTACACATTTATAATAGAAAAGTGTCATTTACAAGAGATGGTTATAACAGAGCGGACAGAGCGATATATTATCATAAGTGTTCAGCAGCATTAGGGGCCTGAGAAAGCTCCAGCGACGCCTTATCCACCGAGATGTTGAGATGTCTTTTTATGACACACTGTTAGTATATTTGTTGAGATTATAGATAAAGAACAATATTGAAATAGAATATATATTATGTGCTAACATTTAAGAATGCAGTGTTGCTTGTATTTAGGGCATCATTTAGTTTGCTTGTTATTTTTTTGTTTATGTATTTAATGTAAGAATGTATGTACTGTTAGCCTTTTTGATAAATAAATAAATAATAATTATATCAACTGACAGATGAATGCCACCTCAAGTCTAGTTCTCAACTCTAGCAGTCTTAGAAACGATACGCATATGTAATAAAAAAATATGCACACTGAAATTTAGTAGAATTTTTTTTTTATTCTGTCAGATTTATTTAGTAAAGATATATGATAAAGAGTCCGATTTATTTAGGTTTCCTCATCGATGCAATATCAAAAACATTGACTAATAATGGCTCTAACCTGAACCTAATCTAACCTAACCTAACCTGAGTAAAGTGTAAAAATATTTGTAAATCGTATATATCGATAAAAAAATATATATAGTAATTTTTTTAGGTGGCAAGACTCAAAGGTGCGCCTCTTGCGTATATCATTTCGATGTAGATTGACCTTGAACACTTAGAATATTTTATATGTCATACAATACTCTTAATTATATTAATTTTACTAAGGAGGCGGAGCTGCAGGTTCTTTTTTTAAATTTTATCTCTTTTTTATTCACTACAGACTTTTGGCGTCTGTGCCATTGTTGTTCTGGTTTTCTTATTTGTATTATTATGGTTGGAGCTTTTCGGTCTTAAGCAGTTTTAGTGTGAATCGATTCTCTATGTTCCGATTGGCCGACAGTTGTCGTCGCCAATAACTTTAGCTGTTGTCTTCAACGAAGAAGCCGCAGGTTAAAGTTAGTGATATGCATATAGATAAGCGTAAAGCATATTATTTTTATATAGTAAAAAAAACGAAGTCTAATCTCTAGTCTTCTAGCAGGATTTTCCAAGTAATCCTAAATGTTGGATGATAAAAGCTTTTTTCATTAAAACTGGTGCATACATTTTAGTTCAGTAAAAATTCGGCAAAGTGACTTTTCATTTAACGTGTTCTTTTTGTGGGCGCTGTGAAATTTTAAAAAGTGATTGTCAGAACTACTTGCAATCGTTTTATATAAAAAGGTTCGCATTACTAATAAAGTTTAAAGCAGATTTAAATGTTCAAAAATGACTATGACAAATTCCTGAATATCAAAAATATAATTGAAAAGTCAAAGATTTGACTATGGGATAAAGAATTTGAATTTGTTAAGATTCAATTGACATAAATCTATTCCAAAACAAAATAAATGGATGAAGATAAAATAATAAGATTGATCATTCATTATCAACCAATCATTTACCTGGAGAGTTAAAGATTGGTATAATCTTTAACTTAAAACTGGTATTTCGCTGGAACTAAGCTAATAAAAAAAGTTACATATGTAAATGAGACCATTGTGGACTACGTCAGAGTCTGATTGTAGAGGCGTTCATTTTTTTTTTAATTCTTCTTTCTGATAGGCAGCGTGTCGGTGAGTTCTGGTATTCAGCCTTGCTCTCTCTCTCCCTCTGCCTAACGAGGTAGTACTTAGTAGTACTTAGTAGTATTAAGCGTAAAATTAAAACAAAAAAATGTCATGTATATTAATATCCGTCTTGCAACACTCATTCTATTAAAGATCTAAGCGTATATCGTTGGGATACAATTTTGTTTTATACTATGTAAAGACAAGCGCGTATATCACAGCCTTTAGAATATCCATATACAGGGAATGAAGCAAGAGGTTCGGTGCCTTTGTTTTCATTCAATATCGATTGCGGTTCAGCCGACTACGTGATTTAACTACCTGTGTGTATTTTCTACTGTACGAACTTTCTACGGTCTATATTTTGTAAGCTGTTGTACGTTTTTGCTATATTGTATTTTTGGAAAATATTGTCTTTGGTTTAGGGCTTTTAAGTTCATTGTGCGTCTCCTACAGATGGTCAGACAGGCGACTGTCCATCTTTCGATATTTTTTTCTCAGGACAATCTAAATCCCAAGTCCCGACCCCCGGATATAGGATATTACTGCTTACGCTTAATTTATACCGCACATTTAGTAACGTTCGCAGCGTAATCTATAGAGCTTCACATTTAGCTACAATCCTGAAAATGGTATGACTCGGCAGTCAAATGAATTTTGAGCTATATTTAGCAGATTGAACTGAGAGAACTTAGTGATGAAAGTCTCCACTTTTCATCTTTTTTAGAGATAGATTTATTAGAGATTTATTCATAGTATTGTGTAGTTAAATACCATTTATTTTCGCATTAAATTCAACCAGAATACTATACCCCACTTCTAAGAGGGAATCGAATCTATAACCACTGCATACTATACAGTCCAGTAAAACCGTACGCGTACAGTAACCGTAGTCAGACCACACTAGTGTCCACCAGGGTCCCACTGAAGCACTGAAGAAATAAATTAATATATTATTACTTTTTATTTTATTTCAAAATCAAAATACGACAAACTGAAATGTGACCGACGAACCACTTTTATAGTATTTGCTTCTATCTAACATTTATGACATTTAAATTGCATTCCTAGACGAACTCGCAAGCATTTGAAGTCAAATATCACGAATTGAATAAGCATAAGGTAAACAATAAAGTGAGCGTTGTTTATACTTTACCTTAGCAAGAGCAAATTTTGTTTAAGTATATGCTTAGAATGTAAGTATTTATTAAGTTCTATACCCATAGTAAATATATTTTTGCTGAGTTTTTTTTTAGTGGACAGTATACTTAATTTTCTTTTAAGCCTCTGACCAGTGAATGACGGAACTAAACACCGTGTTTTGTCGTAGCAGAGCAAGAATATTATAAAGAAAAATTCTCCGAGTGGGCATCAATCTCACGACCATCACGTTCACTATAGGACGCTCTCTCTTAAGGTTAAATTACTTTATTTAGTTACACACGTCTCTTAAGGTTAAATTAATTTATTTAGTTATTTCCTTGTAGATATATTTAAATATCGAATGTAAGCTGTCATGTGCTTTAAGCTTTCTCGGTCATGAATATATCAATTCAAAATAAGGAAATGGATCCTCATGCGTTTAAGAACTTGTTTCCTATGCATCACAGCAACTTCTTATATACCAGAATGTTCAAGTGGAATTTATGTTCATACATTGTCATATTAACGTCTCGTCGAATAGTGAAAAATACAGCCATACATGTTTTAAAATTTTATAAAATATTATCCACATGATAAGAAAAATTTGAATATGGGAATGTATAGAAAGTTGGAGAAAAAGGACATTGATGCGTAGTGGTATATTTGTCCGAGTGTAATTGCGATGGTTCTGGGTTCGGTCCCACTGGTGGGTGTGAATTTTCATTTTCTCGATCTGGTACAATGAAGAGGCTTATTGAGTCTCTTACATAACTTATTCTGTCCCGCACAGTGTATCTTGACGGTATATTATCTATTGTCTATCCGTATTTACATATATATATATATATATATATATATATATATATATATATATATATATATATATATATATATATATATATATATATATATATATATATATATATATATATATATATATATATATATATATATATATATATATATATATATATATATATATATATATATATATATATATATATATATATATATATATATATATATATATATATATATATATATATATATATATATATACAAAAATGGTAAAAGTCCTAGAATTCTTCAGTTTCCAAGTGAAAAAGTGTAAGAAATAGCATTTCCTTTTGTTGTCTGTTCTAAATCGGATTGAGCGACACTTGTGTCAATGGAACAAAGGACTCACAAAGACTTCCATAGCTATATCTGGCTTAAACACAAAGCTTTCTATCAAGAATTTTAACATAATGCATGCTAAGTGCATCGCCTAATTGACTTTTGAGTTTTCTGTTTAT
Organism: Dione juno; assembly: GCA_037127375.1. Classification (NCBI taxonomy): domain Eukaryota; kingdom Metazoa; phylum Arthropoda; class Insecta; order Lepidoptera; family Nymphalidae; genus Dione; species Dione juno. The sequence goes on along the minus strand of JAXRJS010000077.1, from coordinate 5,184,612 downwards.
CTTCATTTTTGTTATTTATATTTATTAATATTATAACAACGTTGTGGCGCAGCGGCACAGCGTCTGACTGTTGTGAGTTCGATTACCAGTCGGATAGAATATTTTTTTTAATTTTCTTCTCTAAGGCTTTGAGGTCAGTTCGCACGGTTCAGGTTCAAAAAAAAACATATAATTCTAAATGTTTGTCACGCTATTCCTCCTTAACAACTTGATAGCTGATATAAGAACTCCATTGCGTGTTAAGCGGTGGAATTTTTATAGGTACAAAAGCGACGAAATTACAATAATTTCTTTCACTGAGTGGGAATTGAACCCATGTTAGCAATGTAATCAATCAAGTGATCGTCCCCTATTTTTCCACTTTTAAGGAAAAATGTGTTAAAAAAGTTATAGGATTAACTTCGGCGTATATGTTTTACTGTGATATTTCTATAAGTAATATATCAAAATTGGTTTAACCTCAAAAAAGTCATGCTTGGTCTCACATAAAAAAATGAATGTGTCGAATTCGGAAATTTATTTTTTTTTTGTTAGTAAAAAAGTAAGTGAACCTGTAATAAAACAATTTTGTTCTAAAATAATTTTAGTATGAAAAACTTCTAATACTTGAAATAATTCTTTGTAAACAGTAAAAGGCTTTGTTAACAAAATTTTCTATTCGTATTACGCTATAGGCAAATCTACTTAATAATGTATATAAGAAAATACAATAAATATTATTTCGTGGAATAAATTACTGTAATCACAATAATATTGTAACGAGTTTTGTAATTTATTGAATATTATACTTAGATTACTTTAGTATTTACGCATTATAATTTTCATCAGATATATATATATATATATATATATATATATATATATATATATATATATATATATATATATATATATATATATATATATATATATATATATATATATATATATACAAAAAATTGTAAAAAGAAATATTTACCACTCTGGTAAGATAAAGTCGTTGTTGAGTTCCGCCTCTCAAGAGTGCTGTGTAGGGTTAAGCGATTAAAATTTAATTAAATATTAATATAATTATGTTTTAATTAATCCTTAGAAGGAATAGAAAGAAAAACTCTTTCTAATAATGTTTTCAAAAACGTAAAGGAATTATATAATATTTTTATATTAATTATAATATACTAAATATATTATAATAAATTTAGTATATCACATAATGGTTTTTATAACATGACTATAAAATCTTAGATCATAACTCACCCTAGCTTAGTTCCTATCAAGTAAATACTTCCTAACGTAAAAATGTTGACATATTTGAGTCTGGATCCTCATTCGTGGAACATATAATAAATTGTAAGTGTCAAGAGTGTGCTTATAAATGAAACTATGAATTTAAAGGATTCAGCGCTCGACGTGTAACGTCATTTTGATATTTTTTTTGAAATGTCCGTAAAATTCGTTTATTTTTTTATTAGTGTCAACTGGTAGAGTAAAGTAAATACTGTTTATGAATGCAAAGATTGTGAGAAGAGGTTTTTTTGCACGCTCCCTCCCTTCTACAGTACGGTAGGCAGAGAGAACCAAGTGTCAAGACACTCTCTCCTTAATTTTTCCCCGAAATTGCGCGAGTGGTAATGGAGCTCTTCTTGCCAAAGTAATTCACTGTCCCATCACGTTTACAGTCATACGCTGTCGTCTAAATATAAAAAAAATACATAAAAGTATATGCTATTATTTACTATATCTTAATATATAAAATTTGGCAAAGTGGCCGAGTGAATGTTAGATATTACTAATAACTTGAATACGGTGTATTTCTTCAAAATACATTTTTAACTCAGCTTTTATACAAAATAAGAAAATTGATTCCATAAAAACGATTTAAAGAATATTATATTAGAAACATGTACCTAATGTATACGTTTCACGGCCATAAAGAGGAAAGTTCGGATTTTTGGGATGAATTTATTGAAATTGGTTATCGGTTCTGGGTAAATTATTATTTGTACTTGATCTAAATGAGATCTGAAAACAACGGGATCAAATTATATATTTTCGATTAAAAAAAGGTTTTACAAATTAATTTATATTATAAAATCTATGTAAATATAGAGTCGAGTCAGGTACTGGTTTTTTATACTTATTTTTGGGTTTTATATCTGAAAAGAAAGATTGACGTCATAGTTCACTTTGTTGTTCGTATGTTTGTCCATACATTTTTTTTTATTTATATATATTTTTAATTTTATTTCCTCCTACCCCTACCTCTACCTCTAATAATACCTCTTTCTATTTAATAGCTTAGTTTTATTTATCTGTTTTAGGTACTTGTCTACGGAACGTACGGAAGCACAGGATTTATTCGCCTCTAGTATTTAGTATGGGTATTTACAGTGTAGTAATATATATATATGATATATATATATATATATATATATATATATATATATAGTTATATATATATATATATATATATATATATATATATATATATATATATATATATATATATATATATATATATATATATATAATATATATATATATATATATAGTAAGTAAAGTAGTATATATATAGCAATAGTTTTTTAAAAAGATTTACATTTTTCCAAAATGTCCACTCTTTTAAGACTTTAGACTTTAGTAAAGATATTGGTTTTTTTACTAGCGAAAAATTGCTTCACCTGATGGAGATTTGAACTAACTATCACTGAGTTTAGCACAAGCACATGTGCACAGCACTAGTGTCATTCATTAGTTAAACACATAATAAATAGCCTCTACGTACAGTAGAAACTTTAAATCGGCTTTTCATATTAATATTTTAAGCTCCATTCTTTCCATTTTGACATGTATGTTAAACAAAAAATGAACGTTTCAGAACAAATGATATCTTACTAAATCCATTAAAACAAGTATTACAAGTACAAAAACAGTAATTTTCCACTAACATTTTGTAAATACGTGAATTCTCTGGTTATACTACGTATTTAGTTGGAAATTAATTTAGGTTTTGCTAAAAGTAAGTATAATTTCCCATCGTTGATATTATAAAATAAACCTTAATACTGTAGTTTAAGGCTTATGTTTGATTGTTGTGTAAACAAAATTATGTCGTTTCACAACAATAAATAAGTCAGATGATGAATGTGAAACGGCACATGGTTTAACCGAAAATCGCTTTATCCCAAAAAACGCTATACCGTTATAGAATATGTCTGGAAAGGCTTTTAGGTTAAGTACTTATATTTTAATTTAATGTCTTTATTAATGTTACTATATTCAATATTTTAAGGTACTTGTTTGAAGATTTAAATAATTTTAGAACTTTATAACACTTTTAATATCAAAATTTAGTCAAACCTTTTTCTCATATATTCTTAAAGTTAAGATCAATTTATAAAGAAGATAACACATAATATTGTTTATTTTATCTTGATTTTTGTATATTCTCTATTTGTTTTACGCCTTAATCCGTATAAAGTATGGTAGGCTGAGAGAAGCTAGTGTGACACGGTTTCGGACCGAATTCGGGACTATTATGTAATAATTTGAAATTGAAATTGAAATTGAATTTCATACTGATTGAATGACCTATCAGAACACTAATAAGGAAATTAATACATTGACAGTTGCGTCAAAATATATCCCGAAAATGTCTTATATGTAAAAAAAATATTTATGATTTTACTAAAATTGGCGATATACATAATATTAATACTAGATATAGGTTGAATCGAGATATGATTGTATCGATCTTCATGGGACAGAGTGTGCGCTTTTACAATAGGATCCCAGAAAACGTCCGAGAATGTCTATATCACAATTTAAAAAAACTTGTGTGAAACAACTTTTGTGTGTTAACCTAATTAATGATTTTGTAAATGATAACACACCTTGAGAATGAAATGCTCGCTCCAGTCTATCTCAAGCGTATCATTGTCAACAATAAATAATTGTGACTATATAAAAAAATGTCCCGCTTAGTTTCTTGCGCCGGTTCTTCTCAGGTCTGAGGCATTAACTTTAGTGAACCGGTGGTAATGATTTTGACGTTCAAAAAATGAATCATGTATTCTTACTTTGGTTAAAATTATTTGAATTTGAATAATTTCCGTATATATTGAAATTTATTCCCTTAATTATTTCTAAATACGACTTAGCCATTTCCATATTCAGTAGATCTACTTCTAAATCCAAGCACATGTTGTATTAAACGCTCATACAAATCCAGTGGACATTCAATTTCACGGGCAGACTACGGTATAAACAGTTCTTCCGTTTATGTATCAATTGCTACCCGATTTATAGCCATCGAATATTTTAGAATGAAATATGTATTGCCATAAAGAGCCGTTATGGCATATTCTTATGACTTTCAGGCATTATAATAGAAATAGTGTCTTTTATATATATGTATATATATATATATATATATATATATATATATATATATATACAATTGATTATTCTATATAATGATATGTATAGCAAACAAAATAATAAACAAGGAGTCAGTGGTAAGAGAGGTAGTGGAGACATCGGCTGACCTTCGGGTACACAGTGCTGTCAGTATTGGAGGAAGGTCATGTAAAAAGCATGAGGATCCGGACACATATTATTATTGTTAATTATGATGAGGTTAATGACAGCGGTTAATGACAGCGAGAGTGTAATTTTTAATAAGTTAAGCCGACGTTGAATAAAAATATTTAAAAAAATCTATTTGGATAATAAAAAATTGAATTTTACTTACATAGTTTATTTACTTTATTTTATGTTGTCTTGTATTGTATGTGTGACTTGTATTGCGTGAGATCAAATTAATTCATAATGAGATTATTAATAGTAAATTGGTATTTTCTATTTATTTATTAAGATATACAAAAGGTAACTCGATGAAAATCATATTATATGGACACTTCGCCACTAGAAGCTGTATATATGTAACAAACGAAAGGGTTTCCTAAATATATATATATATATATATATATATATATATATATATATATATATATATATATATATATATATATATATATATATATATATATATATATATATACACTATAAATGTCACATGTGTGTTACCAATAGGTAACACACATGAGATATTTGATTTTTCACACATAATTTTATTGTTACGTACAATATGCAATAATAATAAAAACTATATATATTTATATAAATAATTACAAAGGAGCCGTCATGGTATGGTTATGGTTCGATTCCCACTCTTAATTTTCCTCATTCTGGTACCAAAATGAACAGCGGCGTTGAGTTCCACCACTGAACACGCAATATCTCTAAATGTGGAAAGTGGGGAACAAAGCGTCATAGCACTAGGTTCGTTGGCGTTCTCGTTTGGATTATTTCTTATCTGGTCATACATTTATAAATACATAAATACCGTAAACTAATTCTAAAAAAAACAGAATCTCCTTACATAACTACCATATAAAATACCACACGCAATTTACGTTAATATACATTTCATCCCCTTATGTTTTTGATAATGAACATTCTGGGGTGGGCACCAGTCGATTCTGGGGTGGGCACGTCCTAACTTGGCCTACCCCGCCCGTCCTATGCTAATGACTAGGTTCCCTTCTGCCTATCCTGCTATATAAAAACAATAACCACATTCGGTCACTGCGTTATATTACATTCAATCTATATAGAGAGTTGGGTTTTCTATTGTACTAACTTCAAAAGCTAATAAATAATGGGGCCCTTGACATCCACTATATAAATCGCCGGCTTAAAAATACAATACAATGATATAACGCTAGCTTTCTGAAACAAAACAGAGTGGATGGAAAATTTAATAACGTATCTTATATTTGTCGGCGATTTTTTTTGTTACGAGTAGCTTTATTAATAAATACTATAATTGGAAATTTTAATTATATTTATTCTAATTTAATTAAAAAAATCACTTGTCAATTATGAAAAAGGCCGTAGACATGCAGTGGAATATCTTCGTCTGTTAATGCGACGGTTGTGGGTTCGATATGGCATGATACAGAGCAGTGTTGTGTAGTGGTAAACCGGAGAGCGGAGTGTGTTAACACTAAGTAGTCTATGCTTAACCTACTCTATGCGGAATAAAGCTGAAACAAATACTATTTCTCCATATCGTCGACGAGAGAAGAACGTAGTAAATCTCACCAGATTGACATTCTGCTTTAGTATATGATAGTTGCTTATTACTAGCAAGTTAATGATTTTCATTTTCATTTTTTCTCCTTATATTAAGTATACTAGTTCATACATGCGGCTTCGCATGCATGGTCAAGCGGTCAACTGAGTGCTTTTGTAGAAATATTGTTTTTTAAAATTTAATAGTAGTGGTATTTTTATAAATTTATTTTATATTTATATTTATTTTGTCTTAAAGAAATATTTTTCTAATAAAAATAAATAAGAGTATATACATTCAACGATTTACCAATTGAAACGTTTTAATATAGTCTATAGTTTCTCTCGTAAATACTTTTTTAATTCTGACCAGCACTTACTTAGTCAGCTTTATAATATTAATATAGATTTCAAAAAGCCAAATAGAATTTTAAATTATTATTTAAAAACTTCAAAATGTGTAATACAAAAATTTTAAGCCAAGCTAACGTTCGTAGAGATAAGACGACAAAGTTCGAGCGAGAATCTTCATTTCTTTCGATAAGATTTTCTATTTAGAAAGAGAATTTTGTCGAACTTCAACTTTGTGAGATGGTAGCGATGTAAAAATAAAAACTGTTACTTTAACTTTGTGTTAATATTCTTTTATTTATTTAAAGGTATAAATAAGATATTAAAATATTAAATATAAGGTCATTTAAAAAATCGTATTGCAGGAAAACTTACTTGTTTCTCTTTTTTTTAACTGTATTCGGCAAGTGAAAGTGTAGGCAGAGCGAACCGTGGTTAGAAGGAACCTAGTGTTACGACACTCCTTTCTCCAATCTTCAAATTGACAACAGACGAGACTGTGCAGCAACATGTTTTTATCCCAAAATTTGTGCGGATCCGGATTTATATGGGATCTGGATTTACGTGGGAAGAACAATTTCTGCGCGCAATTACCCACCATCCAGAGAAAATATAATATATAACGTAATAATTTTAATTTAATTGAAAAAAATATATTAACAATACATGCATATTTTATTACAGTTAAACCAAGAACATCGATCAAGCGGGTGAAGCCGTGAACGGGTCGCTAGTCATAAAATAAAAACCGAAACATTTAAGTATTAACGTGCGGCACTTCTCTCTCTGAACTCAATATTCAACTTAGCCACTATATTTAAACTAAAAGTAGCGACTTTAACTCTTTATAGTCGGTTCATCTTTTACGTCTCTCGAAGCTCACTTGTTTGTCGGTTTTTATAGGTTTTAAAATCCTCTTCTGTATAGCCGAGTGTTTTATTACTGTTTGAGTGAATATGGCTTTTGTTGAAGTTTGTAAAGATGCTTTGAAATATACGATAGCTTTAGTATTTGACGCTTTAAGCTTGTAACGCGGATTTTGAAACTCCTTACTCTCTGCAAATTGAAAGTTCTGTCTAGAAACCCTGTCTAATCTGAAAATTTAAATAATATTGCATTGGAATCTAAGTGGCATTATTTTGATTTGTAATAAAAATTCTTCCATGACGTCAAATGACAATAAATTAGAGTTCTGTAGAATATATAACAGATTTTAATTGTCTTTTTACTTTGGGCCGCAGTTTCAGTGGGTCACAGTGGATTACACCATGGACGTAGCAGACTTACGGAACACAAAACCAGTTTTTAAATTAAAACTAGACTTTTTTCGCGTGTTCAACAAAATGAAGTAAAATTTTCATCTTTATATAATTAAAATATAAAGATATATACTTGAATAATATACAATTAACTACTAATATAATTCTAAAATACTGCAATACAATAATTGTAAATTGTTTTGTACGAAATATTGTACGATATCACAATCCGTAACCTTACCTTATCATCAAACAAGTTTACCCCCAAATAGTATTTGAAGCTACTAACAAAACGTTCAACAAAGTACATAAACTACTGCACAATTGCATTAGTGGCATGAGTATATCTCTCAAGCAAAACTCCATTAGGTTAAATCCACATGTCCTCTGACCTGGATTATTTATAATATCATGAAACAAGTAGTAAGTAGAAGCGTTTACTCGCCACTTTACTTAATTACGTTGTAGTCACAAATTGCCGAGCTCAAAGGGATAAGCCTTGATGACAATAACACTGGGAAATACAAGATGCTTATAACTAAATGAGTAATTCTGTAGATAAAATGAATGAGAATTTCTTATTTGGATACACTAGCTAAAAGGCGTTGTGTATTATATTATAAAGCATAAGCTAATATCGGCACAGCTCGATTCCTGTTCTGGGAAATAATTAGTCTCATTTCCTTGCTTTATATTATGGGAATAAGACAAATCGTGATGGTGAATCGCCACATGATCGTCCTAAAACTTTTTTCTTTGGTCCGTACTCTAAGCTATTACTATATGATTTTTTAAGTCCACACCAGTTTTTATCATTAATAAGACAAGCAGAGCACATTCTTACAAACACTGCATGCATATGCGGCTTCACAACTATTACTTTATAAAACATTGTGATAAATGAACACAATAACAACTAAAAAAGCGATATAAAGAAACTGAAGATATAAGTAATAAATGATAAAGGAAGTACAACGAAGTGCGAGTCATACTAGCGCACCGAGAGTTCCGTGCCAATTTCTCCATATTAGGTCAACGGAAAATACAACTTGTAAATTGACAAACTTTAGTTGCTTTATTTGTATGAACTGATTTTGTTTGAAATAAACTACACATATAAGTTCTGCCAGATTTTGCATGATTCGCGCACAAATAAATAGAAAGACAGACAGATGTACAAAAATCTTGCTTAATGGTTTTTTACCTTCTATTATCGATAAATTAACCGATCCAATTGTGATGTGAAGTTAGCGGAATTACAAAACTAATCAATATGTACACTATACGAATATACACAACATGGTAAGTTAGTTATAAATAATGATTTACATGGGTGTTACTTTATAATTTCATATTTAATATTTTTTCATAAAAGTTACATAAAGGATTAAACATAAACATTAACAAGCAATAAGCAATAAGAGGACGAGGGACTTTGAGAGGAAGAACATCTCCTAGAATAATAATAGAATTGCGTCATAATACCGACTGTCTTGACACCAGCTTCTTCCTGTCTGCTCTGCGGTATAAGCGGTAAGCTAAAAAAAGCTTATAACTAAAGACTTAAAATATAACATAGTTTAATTAAGATCTGAGAAAAAAAAATTCAAAGGAAATGTCATCGGATTTAGCGGTGAAATATTAAAACCTGTTTGAATTTACCGCACGTATTGTTCTCATACTTTTTCGTAATAAAAATGTAAAATTGCACTTTATCACTTGGTGCTAAAGTGTAATTTTGAGTGTGGCAGCCAGTGTTTTTTATGGCTTTAAAGAAGTATTAAGAACATCAAATCCAGCTTTTGACTTCGCTAATTGGTGCTAAAGATGTTATTAGTGCTTATTTTTCGTTTAAAAATAAGAATTTAATTTAACGGTTAATTTGGCATCTGGTACATAATTTTAGCGTTCTAGTTATTTCAAAACGATGAATAAGATTAATCTCTTTTGTTACTTGTATTATTTTTTATTTTACTTGTTTTTTTTAAATTATGTATTTAAAAAAAATAAATCTAGAAAAATCCAAAGCTCTTATGGTATTGTAACTTAAAAGAAACAAAATTCAATTAATGTTAAAAATTAAACGTCTACGTCAACGCGAAGCAATGTAAAGTTACAGGCTGTTGGTGTTGCATATTTTGACTTTCACGATGTATTCTAAACCTATCCGTTGACCCGTTATATAATTTCCATTGAACTAGAATCATGAAAAAGCAGTCATAAACTTCTATTTGTGATTTATTTCATAAAAAACTATACATACGCCTGTGAATTTAAGTTGGTTAACTTTTGTAAATCTTACGTTCCGTTGACCTACAATCATGAAATTGCTACGGAGCCCTCGGTGCATGAGTCCGCCTAGCACTTGACTAATATTTTCATATTCAAATCTCTTCTGCACTTTGCGATAGAAGGCAGAGAGTATCTAAGAAAAAGTAATTTTATTTAAAAAGCAGATATGTATTAATAATAACATATATTATTTCAAAATATACATCAGCAAATCAAAAAAGTATACAAAGTACTTATTATATCTTATAAAGATTTAACATAAAACGTCTGTGACAAAAACCTGAAATACTCATATTCAAATATTTCATCCCTAATTTTACTACCCTAGGGGCTTAATTTTCCTAGATCCCTTTATATACTTTATATTTGCTTTGACAAAAGCTGTAAAGGAGCTTTGTGCTTTAGTAGATTAGCCAGTTAGTCATCTTTTTTATTTCTAGAAAGGTAAATATGTAATATTTATGACGGTAGGCAAACCCTTTCCCTTAGGGTCTAAGTTAAAATTTTACGTAAATCAAATGGAGATACATTTTTGTCAAAAATTTGTACGTAATAAAGTATCTTAGTATATTAATTACTTAAATTAGTGAAACGGGTATTGAATTATTCAAAAATATTTGAATGAAATATTTGAAAATCAAAAACCTTGTTAATAAAATCTTTTCAACAACAAAATTGAACCAACAACTTTAACATAAGTCTACACACTTCATAACTACTTCACCATGGGGGTTAAACATTTAATATATTTAAGCAAACGTGTCTACGTGAATCCTTCACATCGTTAGGCCATGACGAATAGTCTGTCACCGCTTCCTAGTCAATACGTCGTTCTGTCGATGTGGGCTTTGTTGCCTCTAGCTCATTTTGTCACTGTCATTTCTATTTATGACACCTTTGTAATGTTTACTATATGCCATTTGGACATTATTTTGTCATATATTATATACTATACGTATTTTAATCTTTTCATTGTGTATAATTCCTTAAATACTACAGGTGATAACTTAACATGATAATTTTAGACTTAAATGTTCTCATCAAACTTGTATTAAAGTATTGTTGTAAGTTGACATGATGGAGTCAAGTGAAGACGATTGGTATCCAAGTGATGGCAAGCAAAGTCGCAAGAGGCAATATACGTGATGGGAGAACGAAAAAAGCTTAAGACCAAATTAGATAAGAGTTACGCGTGATAGAAGGGAATAAAAGAGGTTAAAGGAGGCCTATGCCATAGTACACCGAAAAGAGGCACACCAAATACAGCGATATATTGTAATTAGATTAGATTAAACAAAAATGTATTTTTAACCTTATTTTCGTAATAAAAAGGCTTATTATTATGATTACTGTTGTAAGTATGTGCCATGTCATCATGAAGGTAACAAAAAATATAAAACCATTGGATAAAAAAGTTACCGTCAAATTATGTTATCTCAATATAATTCAATATCCGTCAGCCGTCATCCGTCACCCGACACCCGTCACCCGAATGTCTCGAATTACGGCGGCATGTGTAGAATGGAGTGTTTTTACATTAACTTTGCCTACTGTGCTATATGTAGGATAATTTAACAACATAATGGCAAAGTTAAAAAAAATCAATAGCATATAATGTTAATTTAATTCATAATAACATTTTTTTATAACAAAAAAATACTTTAAATAGCGAGTTCGTTGTAATTTGTTGGGCCTGTCATTATCAGATTCAATTTCAAGAGGCGATCGTCTGTAACTACTCGTGTAAAGTTTTTTAATTAAAACTTTTCAGTTTGCTATAGGTAATTATAATTGTAAATAATGCTTTCTACAAACAAATACTGCAATTTTCACAATTTAAATACAAAAATATGTGCGCGTTATACAATTTTCATGCCGTAACTGGAGATTGGTCAAAAGAGCTTTTTAATGATGCTTTTTTCAAATTTGAGGAAAATTATTACATACTCTAAATTTTGGAGCTTAAAATATCTCTACGGACCAAATCTAAGACCTTCTGCTTCTTCTTCTCTTTATATATGGTGTTTCGAGCGTGCCAGTGGAGCACAATTCTCTTCGCCAATGTCACGTTGATTGGAAAACACACAAAGGAGAGTGTACGGTAAAAAAGAGATAACATACACTATAGAAGAATGCGTGTTTAAAAGAGATCTAGTTTTTAATCCTTCACCTATAACAAAATTAACAGATACAATATGTACAGACAACATATAAGGTTAGTAATAAATAATATTTTACACGAGTGTTAGCTATACTTTAATATTATTATATTTAATATATTTACATAAAAAATTACATAAAGGACTAAACACAAACATTAACAAACACTGAACATTAAGAGGACGAGGGACTTTGAGAGGTAGGACATCATATAAGGTAGGGATTAATTTAGGGCAGGAGAAATGGATATGGGAAGGGGAACCGTCGCCCAAGCCACATTCACACAATGAGTGGTCCCTGACCCTGATCTTAGCCAGAGGCACAGGACTAAATCTAAGACCTAAACCTAATCCAAGCAGAATTTGGCAATTTGAAAATTAAAACATCTAAAAATCCATTTTACGCTAACGATATCATTAAAACTCAAAAACAAATTATAGGAGACGCTTACATTTCATGTCGCGTCTCGAAAACTTTTTAATGTACACATTTATATGGAAGTTGTTGGTATAATTTGCTTAATTGCACAATACTCTTAGACTATGGCAAAGGTCGGGCATGCATCTTGTAAAGCGCCAGCAAAGTCTGAAATGCTATCGTGTGCAGTTGATTGCCGTGGGCGTATAGTCTGAGAGGCTACTTGGTTATAAGCAAGGAATATTCGTCTTATAATAAGTATAATATACATATATATATATATATATATATATATATATATATATATATATATATATATATATATATATATATATATATATATACCAGGTCTTTCTTTCCTTTTTTACATCTATATAAGATGATTTAAGTATTGCTGGAGAGACACTTTCAAACACGACAGGCATTTTTTCCAAGCAAGACGCGACGGGGCAGCCATCCGGTCCACATGTCCCTACTATCGCAAATGTTTCTGCTTCAGCAGAGAGGTTAGACTGGGAACCTGCGCAATTTGTAAAATCCTCTTATTTGTTACTCTGTCTTTTCATGAGACATCCAAGACTTCCGGAGCGATTACAGCGCATGTGAAATGTGTTGAGCCGACGCTTCTGTTTTATGGACGTGGTCGATTTTTCAGCATCGTACAAGGGCTTGGTATACGACATTTTCACTGTATGGTGTTTATTTTGCTATACTTTTGCAGTTAAACGCTCAAATATCGTGGCCGCCTTGGTAATACGGATGTCAATGTTGTAAGCAACTTGGAGCAAACACAACTGTCCTTTTTGCGTTGATACTCATGGAGAACAGAATACAGGGTCAGGAATACTTGTATTCTTAAGGAGATGATCTGGCAACAAAGACTGCATCTTAAGCAAAGAGAAAGCTCTCAGTGTGAAAGTCCTCAAGCTGTCGTGTTGACTTGAGAAGCCTAATAATGTTAAATACCTTCCCATCAGCTCCCGTTTCTAGGTGGATACTCTATTGGTTGTCGAAAGCCAGTTTAAGCAGAAAAAAGAACAAAATATACAAAAGAGAGTAGGAGCCAGAATACAACTCTGCCACGATGCCTATACCACGATTGTTGTTGCAATCAAAAGACAGTATTTATATGTGTATGTTATGTACTGTATTATAAAATATGTGTCTATACATATACTAAAAATGTAACTGATTGCTGCCTATGGAAGATATATATATAACCCAAAACAATGATTTTTAAGAATTCGATTTGTCTGCGCGTGCACGCTACTCTCAAGAACGGCTTAACCGATTCAAATGTATTTAAATAAAAAAGTTATATCAATTTTAAGTGTATTTGGAAACTGCTTCAAATTTATAATTTTATTAAACTGATTAAAACTTTAAATTTACTTTTATATATGTGTTATAATACATTTTTAATGAAAACATCAAAGGGTTGAATTACACTACAGTATTGTATTAGATATGTCAAAAATTAGATATTAAAATTAAAATTAGATATGTTAAATCAGTGAAAGTTAATAAAGTCATTGTAAGAAGATGTCTGTTTTCTTCTCCCTGATATACCGTGCCCACGAATATGTCCCCATATATATATATATATATATATATATATATATATATATATATATATATATATATATATATATATATATATATATATATATATATATATATATATATATATATATATATATATATATATATATATATATATATATATATATATATTGTAGAGAGATACGAAAAGATTTTGACAATTGGCTCTCGGGCTATTTCTGTCAGTTCCCGAGCCCGTAACTGTTACAACGTATAATTAACGTCGTGTAAATGATGCACTTAGTGCCAGCTATTACTTATGTTCTGTATACTTTTGAACTTTTTATCTCAATGTAGTTGCTAAGATAGGGGCAATTTTTTCTTTGTTTATTTCATTATAGTAATATTGTGTATATCTTGTATAGGTATGGATTATTTGATGCTGGAATTGGGATTATGTCTTGGGTTAGGCTACATGAGTTGGCATTTTTTTTAGTTACTGGCAGCTTACCCTACAACTGACCTTCAAACTAAAATATGATAGAAATACCAAGTAAATCAAGGTATTAGATATTTCTTTCTTTCAGCCTGAATTTATGTGTCATCGCTTATTAATATAAGCGGAACTTAACACCATGCTTGGTGGTGCCATAGTACCGATATGAAAATAGCTTATTTCCCTAAGTGAAGATTGAACTCCCCACATTATACCACTGCGCCACGGTGGCCTCTTGTAAATTAGGCAAATGACCCCTGTGAATTCTAAATTAGATAAATAAAAACAAAACGAAATAGAATAACATGTTATGCTACCACATCACGTCCTCTTAATATTTTAAAACATTAAAGAGAAATGTTTCACCAAAATATCTTCTAAATCTGAGATTTATTTTAACACCTCACGAAACGTGATACGAAAGTAATGTTGTTAAAAATTTTAAAACAGTAACAAAAAGTATGTACTACGTGTCATTTTTGAGGAAAGAAATATAACAGTGATTTTCGATATTTTTTTTTATTCATTGAGTCTTATTGAATTCTACTCGCACTTGACCGATATATTTTTTAAATTTCTATCTTGAACATAATATACATTTCTCATAAACCGACAATCTGTTACCCACTCTCTATCTTTTGAGACATTGCGTGTTGTGTGTGGAACTAAACAGCGCTTTACAAGGTAGAAGAAAATAAAAATTATTCGTTGTCCGCGAGTGAAAATCGAACCCACACCTGTCACGTTTACAGCGAAGTTGTGCTGCTATGCCACGGCGGCCCTTAGTTTCATAAGGTTTTATTTACACTATTTATATAATTTTTTGTTTGTTTTTTTTTTTTTTAATTCTTTAGCATTATACATACGTAAGCGTAGATAAAAAATTGAGACTTATAAATTGACAACCATATAAAAAATCTTGAGAGTGACAAGTTTTATAAAACTCAACAATTAGGATGGACTTGAGTTTAAAAAAAGCAGCGTAATATATTATTTCACATAAAAAATAAAAATTAAATAATTTGTCATAATAAGTCATTGAATATAAGTACTGAGTTACAAAATTTCTTATAAAACGGAAGTTCTGAATGTAGCAAAACATACGCAAATCGTCTTCTCGTTTATGTTAAAACTTAGAAGTTTCAGTGAACATTGTCTCATACGAACGTAAAGTGACTAAGTTTTCCTGAATAGTTCAAAGGTTTAAACACTGAAACAACGGAATTGTATTAGATTGCATTTGAGAAAAAATGTTCTTATTAATATATATACACTTCGCCAATGATATATTGATATCAATCAATATATCAATTGTATATACATATACCTATATATCAGTGGCAAAGGGTCCATATAACACTATTCCTATCGTATTACCTTTTGTAAAAGTTAATAAATAGAGTTATAAATAGAAAATAACATTAAACTAGCTCATATCCCACTATAAATAAATTTTATTTTATGCAATAAAAGCAATAATATATTGCCGAGTAAAATTTAGTAAACTAAGCTGAATTTTCATACTATATTAATATATGGATATTTTTTTTATATTTTCATTCTACGCCAGCTTATATGTCACTGATATATATATATATATATATATATATATATATATATATATATATATATATATATATATATATATATATATATATATATATATATATATATATATATATATATATATATATATATATATATATATATATATATATAATTGTATAGAGTTCCGCCACTTAACATGCTATATCTCAAGTTAAAGTTGAAAACATGAAGCAAATAAATAGAGAAAATAAACATAATAAAACGTCTATTCGCAAAATACATTCAATACATTGTGTTGTCACCGTGTAGCATTTGTGCATACGTATTTCACACCTCGAGACTTCAAGAGATTTGCTTCCTAAATCTCTTTTGTACGAAATCTTGGACTTTTGTGCAGCTATTTTAGCATTTCTATGGTATATTTTGCGTCAAAATTTGGACTTTTCTTTTAAATTTCCTTTTTAATTTCCTATTAAAAATCCCGTTATTCTGGATTGGATGCCAGCCAAAAAAAACAGTAATAGATAACTACTAAGCAATCGAACTAAAGCTGTATAGTTAATTAAAAAAATATACGGATTTATATAAATAATTACGTATATAGCGGAAAGTGGGGAACGGAGTGTCTTAACACTAGGTTCCTTCAACCTACGGTTACCTCTGCCTGATCTCAATTATTTATTTGCTTGTCCTCGCGTTGGTAAAACAACATGCGGTTCTGAGTTACGATACTCAATACTCCATGTCTCGATTAAGGACGGCAAGGCGAGAACGGATTTGTACCCGACCTTCACTGCTATATGCAGGATAAGACGTCAAGTTGAAAATCAAACACAAAATTTGTATTTTAAAAATATTTATTACATATAAAAAAAAAACATAATGACTATTTGTGATTTCATAAAATCTGTCTTTTCTCAAGTACGTATAGTTATAAAGCTGTTTATACTAAAACAAAATAGAGCATTTTTTTTCCGTCTGTATATCATTCTGTTTGTTCAGGCCAATCACTAGAATAGCTAAACTGGTTTTATATGATTTTCACTCAGTGACAGAAAAAGTTGTGTGACAACAAATAAAGGCTACTTTAAGTCCCGGAATTTCCACGGGATTGGGAACCAAAATTTTTAAAATACAATCTATTTAGTGAACAACAGTATAGACATCCACACAAAAATGAACTACCATTTTTTTAATACACTTAAATAATATGAAATAAATAATTGAAAGCTCAAGCGGGCGAAGCCGCGTGCGAGCCGCTAGTACGTAAATAAAAATCAAAACAATGATATAGCTGATTAAAAAGAAAAATATTATAATAATATATTAATTTATTTAAGTACAGTAAAGACGGTGGCAGTTCTGAATATTCATCGGAGAGGTCTCATTTGCAAAATTAATCCTTAAGTCTTAAAATTTCTTATTGTTCAGCGCCGATTCACTTTGATTCACACTAAGTAAGACAATTTAGCAAATTTCATAAATTTGAATTCCTTACCATTTACTTCGTTATAAGGTTATGAATAAACAGAAACTTTGGCCTTTTCGCCTCCAGTGATTGTATTATAAGTTTTAGTATTGAATTTGCAGACACCGTTTCCGTTTGGAGAATATTCCTAGTAAAAATGTACATATTTTGTTTTTGTTTTTGTTTTTTTGCTTGACTTTGCATTGCGCGTATAGAACAGTCTAGTAGGCAGAGTGAATCTGTTGTTAAAACACTCCATCCATTTTCTATCGAAATTCGAGACAATGTCTGTGGAGAAACGGAACTCAACGGCGCGCTTTGTCTTGTCAGAACAGGGATATGGAATTAATTGGTGTTCCTGAATGAGGATCTGGAAATTACTTCAAAATTGCTTTTGTATGTAAATATATATTTAAATTATATAAAATGTAATTTAGACATTCTACAAATTGAGAGCTTTTATGGTACCACGTTTAAAAGCTTTGTAGATATTAAAACAACTTCCGTTGATTAAATAAACCTATACTTACGTATTTACAAAATAATTCATACTTTAGCTAGAGTTGAAGAAAACGAGCTCAATAAAGTGAAGTTTCACTAAAATATATATCAGAAGTTCCGAAAGTTCGGAACAACTGGAAGTCGTTTTCGAATAAACCATTTTAATGATTACTGATGAGATGTGAGAGGAAACTTTAACTACGTAATTTATATGAGCTTTTATTTAAAAGTTTTTAGTTTATATCGTTATATTATATAACACTGTTGTTGTTATTTTCAACATATTTATAGAATTTATGAGGTCAGACTCTTAACGATGGTCTTGGGTTCGATTCCCACTTGGAGGATGAGCTATCTTTATTTCTGTGGCCTGTTAAGATGTGATTACCCTAATATGAGTATATGCGGGATAAAATGTCAACCTGCAAGAAGAACTATAAAAATGAACAACAGCTTTTTAACTTTTGAAAATGTAATGATATATTTTATATGTGAAATGATGAATGAAACTTCTGAGGAACACAAATCCTGGCTACAAAAGGCCTTGCTCCTCTTCCGGATTTAGTGGACAATGCACGATTTTACTAAAAGAAAATATTGAATAAAGTTAAGTATTCTAAAATACAATACATTCTATGTGGCATAAAGTCGGTTTTTGTGTAGATCTACATGGAAATATGTGGCATTTTATTATTAAATATAACGTATGTGGTTAGTGTAGAAATCTTAAGATGTGAGCAAAAAATAATATGGAATCGGTCAAATTGTTACTTTAGCGTCAAAGTGTTTGAGATATTGAAAATTAATCCGAATGTGTAGAAATTTCTTTGTGATATCAACGATTAAATTTGTCCTTCGTTCTGTCTTTGACGTATATTGCGGTATTTAGTTTTTATATTGTGCAATATATATCATTTTCTATAGGCTGTGTGTTCTTTTGTAGCTATTTTTTATTAATCGACTTCCAAAACTGAGAGGTTCTATGTTGTACATATAAATATATATATGTATATATATATATATATATATATATATATATATATATATATATATATATATATATATATATATATATATATATATATATATATATATATATATATATATATCTTCTTCTTCTTCTTCCCGGCATTAGTCCCGGCTTTTGCCAGGGTCTGCCTTCCGACTAAGCCTTCTCCACTTTGCACGGTCTTTAACATCCTCAGTGGACAATCTATTGGCTCTCATGTCTTGTGTCACGACATCCAGCCATCGCTTTCCTTGGGCGTCCGGGTGGTCTAACTCCAGGGACAGACATGTCAAGGCACTTCCTTCCGACATAGTTCTCAGATCGGCGCATAACATGGCCATACTATCTCAGGCGACGCTCTTGGAGCTTATCCGCTACGTCACGGACCCCAAGACTACCTCGAATGAATGTGTTGCGTATGCGGTCGGACCGCGTAACGCCACACATCCATCTCAGCATCTTCATCTCCGTGACGTGAAGCTCCTGAGTGTGCCGAGATAATGTTGGCCAACATTCGCTGCCGTATAAAAGAACCGGTCGGATAATGCTCTTGTATATCAGTCCCTTGAGCTTGGGCGGTATTCTGCTATCACAGACTACACCAGTGATTTCCCGCCATTTGGCCCAGGCAGCGTTTATACGGGCATATATAATATATATATATATATATATATATATATATATATATATATATATATATATATAGTATATATATATATATATATATATATATATATATATATATATATATATATATATATATATATATATATATATATATATATATATATATCAGTAGCAGTAATTTCGTTTATTTATTATAAATTTTATTTATACCAAAGCACAATTTTGAAGTCGCTTTATTTTCTTACAAAAAATTCATTTAGAAATTATGTTAGATTAAAGTATCTTTCATCTGTATTGTGGTAGGTAGAGATAACCCTAATGCCTGTATTCCCCGGTTATTAAAACACATTAAGTGGTAGCTGTCTAAACACAAAGCTTCACTCAAACAAAATATAACTTAATGAGAATATTATAAACAGCTTCAATTAATACTGAAGTTTTAAAGTTTATTTACGAACATATATTAAGTGTACAAAATTAATTACGGTAATTTTACTAAGTTAACTCGATGGTACATAAAAATATAATAATGTTAAAAATAAAAAAAAATTGGCTTCACGCTGTATCCCCATGGCATGTATACTGCATAGCAGAGGGAATGGTAGGAACGCGTTCCCCGCTTTCAGGCTTCGAAAAATCATTTGTTCTCCCCGAGTGGAAATCGAACCCACAAACCATCGCGGTTACAGGCAGAGGCTATGCCGCTGCACCACAACGGTCCTCAAATATGTAATGTTAATTTAAAAAAAAACACTTTGTACTGTACCTAGACAGTGTCATTATTTTTTTCAGCTTTACACTGTATCGTATATATGAGAATAGGCATATAACCTAGATTTTAACATTCTTTCTCAGATTGTAAGTGGCCAGCCATCCTAGCAGTGGTCAGGTCAGCAACGCTCGATCGGTTGGGTTAATTTCTTCGCTGTGGTGACACGAAGTGCGACAATAAATTTCGCCAGTCAACACGTTTCGTCGTGACTCCGGAAAAAAGAACATCGGAATTTAGTATCAAAGTGACACTAAATTCACACTTAGGGATACAACCTAAATAATAAAAATAATAAGATTAAAATTCTTTTTTTCTTCATTTACTTACATTTTTACAGCTTATTTCAACTAAATTATAATATCAATGGCTATTAGGACGGTTGTAAAATGCCGTTCCGTAATCACGGACTTGTCGTAATTACACGAAATGAAAAGTTTGCCTTCATCAACGCTGTTTGTTTATGTTTACTGAAGCTGATTCTGTTTAATGTTTCTTATGAAAGTTGTTAAAGATTTTATTTATATATTTTGATGTTGTTAGTTATATTATTTTTTAGAGTTCCGCGTCTCAAGAGAATAAAATGGACTCATAAGACCACTTCGTTGTCTGTCTGTCGCCTGTCTGTCCGTCCGTCAAGAACACGTAGAGGTTTGCGCAAGCGATTGCGTTGACCTAAAATAATGAAATTTAGATAAAAGTAAGAACTTACAATAGAAATAAGAAACAATTTGCAAATTTGTTATTTGTAAGACTATTACAAAAAAATATTACAAACATATATGATCAATTCGTAAATTAAACTTAGCCAACATTTATAAGTTTTAGTTACAATCATGAAATTGGTATGGAACCCTCAGTGAGCGAGTACGACTCGCACTTGTCAATTTTTTTTTAACTTATACAATTATAATACGTGTATCGGTACTATAGTGGTGCAGTGGTAGTGTACTTGATTGATACGATAATTGTGTTTACAAAACCCATTCAGGGATTATGAATAAATTTGTCTATATACGAGTATTAGTGATACAATATATATAATATATATATATATATATATATATATATATATATATATATATATAATATATATATATATATATATATATATATATATATATATATATATATATATATATATATATATATATATATATATATAAAAATATTGAGAATCGAAATTATTTATAATAATTATTTAGGGACTCTCACATGCTCACCCCTCAATCGTCAATCGATTCGCTCGCTATAATGAACAAAAAAAATATTTTGAAAACAAAGAAAGCTTTTACACAATTAAAGCACTCGCACAGAACTTTTTATATTTATTTTTTTTCATAACTAGAGGAAAATTATTACTATAAGTATATTCTTGATTGCATTAAAAATATATATTGAAGTACAATCATAGAGAAATATAGTTAGTGTTAATATACTCAGCTTTCTTTCTACCCAAGAGATTCTGTGATGAGCGGCGCAAATCAACGCTGAGCTTTGACATGTTACCAGAGCTAGTAAATGAAAATAGTGAATTTCATCGAGTGGGAATCGAACTCACAACCATCGAGCTTAAAGTCAAACAACCTAAATTCTTGATCAACACAAAACGTAATAAGCAAAATTATTATTTTAAAGAGCCTTTTACTAAAATTTTAACATTATCAAAATCTTAAGGAACTGGTATATATAATTGTATCACGTTCGCCTTTCCGGGTGTGCAACCCTCTAATGGATATTTACTGTTTGAGACGTTCGATAATGAAATGTTACAAAAACGTGAAACAGCGATATACATATTACTTTGTAGGTCACAGGTTCAATCCTGCGTAAAAGTTATTACCATAAAAAGTGGTACTTAATGTTCTAGTGATAAAAACCAAAATCGAATATATTCTTTATTCAAATAGGCAATTACAAGTACTTTTGTACCGTCAATTTACATTGAGTTGTCAGTAGTGTCAGTCTTCCAGATGAATGGAGACACATCCGTGGCGCAGGCAGATGGAACGAGTTCAGAGCTAGTTTAAATTCCGATTTCAATTTTGTGACAAAAGATAAGAGTATACTATAAAAACAATAGTCACAAAGAATTTTCATCGTATATTTAAAAAAAAATTATATTTTATATCTTATATACTCAAAATCTTTGACTTTCGTGACTTATGTCGAACTAAATTTTAAATGTCACACTCTTATACTAATCGATTTTTATTAATCGAATAAACTATTACAGGTGATAGTAGAAGAGTAATGTAGTGTTCAAAATATTGGGTTTATAAAAATTTTCTATTTCAAAATATACGGGACATCCGATAATTAAAAAAAAATTAAATATATATATATATATATATATATATATATATATATATAATTATATAAAAATATATATACATATTTCATGTTTCCATCCATATTTTAATTAACTTCAGCTCAGTTCACACGACATCGATATAGTAATTAACAAAGCATTTTTAACAACTTTTTCTCCACTGTAACGATCAATGTAGCTGAAACGTTCAGTATTTTAAATTAAATGGCAGGATGATTTATTTTTTATATATACACGTATTGGACACAGTGAATGAGTATATGAATGAATGAGTATAAACAGACAAACAGAATCTCAAACTCAGCCACGCTTAGCTAAGTGGTCAGAGCATTTGAACCTGCGCCTCTTGATCCCCAAGAGGCGTTGGTTCAAATATAGCTAAGTAAAAATATGCTTATATGTTAACCAGGACAGTGGCAATAAATGGCAATACTATAGTCCTACTCCGTCCTGTACTATAACCAATACATTGTATGCTAAAGTAATCTATGTTTTTTTTTAATTATATACTATAACTCCACGGACACTTGGTTCGTACCTTTTTTACTTTATAATTATTTTGTTTTCTTATAATCGATACACTTCATTTTATTTTTATATGTAGAATCGATATTGACGGCAGAAACTTATTAACTTTTCCCTAAGACGACGATGATGTATAAGCGAAATTTAAGTACAATATATACTTTATAATGGAAGGAACATATATATTTCAGAAACAACAACTATGCACAAATTTCATATATTACAAAATTCATATATTATTATTAATAAAAAAAATTAACATAATTGTAATTATTACATTTCTCTGAACGAGAATCGAACTCACGACCCTTACTCGTATGGGAATATCCTATAGACAGTAACTGCAAAAATAATTTATACGGAAAAAGTTTAAATATTTCATCGTCAATCGCCACGTTCACCAGTTTTACAGCAGTATTAAACCATACGGTTGCGCATCATGAAACACGCGTATTAATTTTACTACCGTAAACGAGAGACTATTAAATGCCATTTGTAAAACGTAAATGTCTATGTGCATATATAGAAATTGTAACAGTTGATTTTTATATTATTGAAGCGTCGGCACAGCATCGCCCGTAAGCGCGACAGTTGTGGGTTTGATTCCCAATCAGTGAATGTCATTTTCTCGCTCTGGTAAGACGAAAAAGCGTTGGCGTTCAGTACAATGTCACTCAAAATACAAAGTCTTATAAATATAAGCTGTAATAAAACATATTCAAGAGTGTTTTTTAATAAATATTGTTCATAAGGTTTCTTCCTATTACAAATATGGTGATATTATACAAGTAATTAATTATAAATTTGACATTAAATATTAAAAATAAAAGTGAAGTAATGAGTATTAAAGGTTTACACACACACATATATATATATATATATATATATATATATATATATATATATATATATATATATATATATATATATATATATATATATATATACATATATATATATATATATATATATATATATATATATATATATATATATATATATATATATATATATATATATATATATATATATATATATATATATATATATATATATATATATATATATATACATATATATATATATATATATATATATATATATATATATATATATATATATATATATATATATATATATATATATATATATATATATATATATATATATATATATATATATATATATATATATATATATAGAAAATATTTTTTTACAGCACACACACATACACACATACATGGACACACGAGTTCATATCATTTACGAGTACATGGGGGCATTTTATTTTTATTTTGCTATAAGATTCAGACATTTGTTTTTTTTTTATTTATATTACGTAAAATATGTATCATTCTTTAATTTCACTATCATATTCAGATAACCAATTTATGTTTAGGTCTGTACTTTAAGATTATATTTGTAAATGGAATACTGTAATTAGCTTTATAGAATTTGTAAAAATTTTCTTTGTTTGTAATTACTGTCGTAGATATTACATTTTCTTTACGAGAGAAATTACAATATTTTTTTATATGAGAATATAAACATAAGGGAGGACGAAAGAGACCCCGGTGGGTCTTCGAGATCATAGTGTCGAAGATATTAGAGGAAGAACACGTATGAGAACCGGAGGACATATATGAAGAGGTTAACGATAGTCCACGGCGAACAAGATATGTAGAGACCGTAGCGTTTGACGCTACGTTCTCTCTGACTACCCCGCTAGAGATAAAGCGCGAAGCTATACATAGATAAAACATTTCTAACATTCTCCAAATATGCGCTACAATTACATACAAAGTAGAGAAAATATTTATATTAAGATTTCTTATATATTAAAAGCGTATAATAAAACCATCACATTGTATCACGAATAACGAATATTCGCTCGATTTGCGAGTCATGATCGCTAACGGTCAGAAACTCGCTGGTCATTGTGAATGATAAAAGAAATATACCTAGGTATACAATATAGACTATTTATACAATACATAATGCCTAAAATGTGCTTTTTCATTACGTTTTTTGTTTCACTTAGACAGTAATGTATACTTGTATAATATTATTACAATAATTTTGTTTGGATGAATGCGCTAATATCACTAAATACTATATCAATACAAAAAAGAAATGTTTTGTAAAGTCAGTTTATTCTTGAAGGATTATTTATAGACGCAAGGGCCTTCCATGTGCGCATGTGTTCCATTTGGCGGTTGTCGATGCATATCGTGCTAGTGTAATGTGTGTATAAAAAGATGTACTAATAGTTGCTGGTTCAAATTTTATTAGAGGGATATTTAAAATGAAAAAGCTTCCCGTCTTTTCATACATAATGTGGCTGGCACTAAGCTCCGTTTAACAACGCTTTAAACATAAAAATATGTGATTGTACAAATTGTGATTGTATATTCTTAAAAAAAATTAACACATATAAAATATATGATCAAAATAATATCTTTCAAAACAACTATTTATTTAAAGTTACAAGAAGAACAGAGAGAGTATTGTGTCTCAAGCTCCTCTCTGTATATTCCGAAAAATCGCGTCGATATAAATAAATTGCTCATAATCCATTTTACTTCACTGCAGCTACTTCTCTTTACAAAGTAAAAATTGAGTTGCCTTATTTGATTCTATTGTTAAAGTTGCAAATTCAATACTGAAATACAAGTACACTGCAATTCGATAGTTCTTGGTATCTACTTTGAAATTCGCTCATGCATTTTATATTGTTAAATACTTTTAATAATAATAGCTATAGATCTTTTTCTTTTTTTTATAGCTTCACGCTTTATCACGCATATGGCAGGGTAGGTAGAAGGACCCGTAGGAACCTAGTGTTAAGACACTCCGTTCCCGGCTTTCCGCCATTGGAGGCATTGCGTGTTGAGTGGCGTGACTTTGCCTCATTACCAGAGCGAAAATGAAAATAATTCATTCTCCCCGAGTGCGAATCGAACCCACAAACCATCGCGTTTACAGGCAGAGGTTATGCCTCTGAGCGACGATGGACAAATCTTTGTAATTTCAAATATTTATACACTTAGTTTAGGTCTTTTATTATTAAGATAATTCTTAAAATTCTGTTTAAAGTTATTTATTTCTGTTTAAAGTTATTTATTTCTCACAAAGACAAAAGTATTTATGGTTGTAACTTCGCTTGTTATGAATTTGGTTCTAGTAGGGTTCCGTACCTCAATAGAATCTACGAAAACGAAACTCATTTAGGATTTGTTGATCGTCTGTTGTTTACGTAATTAAATATAGTATATTTATAAGTGAAGTACAATCATATCAAATTAAGTACGGAACTCTCAATATGTGAGTTGGATTCGGTCTTGACTGACATTTTAAAAATTAAAAAATACAAGTAGTATATTTGCTCGAAATTATTAATTATCATTTAATTGCCGTTGCATTAGTATAAATATACTCAAGGGGAAGTCCCCTAGCGAAAAAAAGTCCTATGAAAACGATCATTTGTTGTTGAAAGGAATGATTCAGATTACAAAGCTCCTCTGATGTTGAGTGAAGTCGTTAGTAATCTCTAGGTAGAGCTCTTGTGAGTAAACATTTATTTAATTTAAACGCAATTTTCCATTTTCTTTATAACTAAGAGGACATTTAGGATACAACCATGATGAGCGTAATCGTTTAATATGTTCGATAGAAGGTGTGACAATTAAATAATTGAAATAGGAGCCTTGCTTAGTATTAGTTTTTAATTTAATTTGAATTTGAATTTGTTTGTTCCTTTATATACTCATACATGCAAATGCAAAATATTTAACAATTATACATTCTGTCTCGAAGAATGATTATTAATTTATACAAAACTCCTCACAGTAATAATAAACGTAATAAGTTGTAAAAAGCATTATTTACCGACCGGATCCGAAAATATTTAATACTTCTACTATGTACTGGAGATTAAACTCACCACCGTCGTATTTACTGCGGTGTCTCACGCTCCCTTCTCTCTAGTTACTCAGCTAGGGATTAAGCGTGAAGTTATGTATGTATATGTATATATATATATATATATATATATATATATATATATATATATATATATATATATATATATATATATATATATATATATATATATATATATATATATATATATATATATATATATATATGATAAAAATTAGGATATACAAAGATTAAATATGATAATTTAGATCATTATGGACAATCGGAACTTTGACGAATTTCGTTATAGCGTACATATTAAAATATTCGCGACAGGTAACATCGACTGCGGCGAAATAATTTCGAAAGCTCAATAAATCTCCACTCACTCCTAAAGCTTTTATTAAAAAACTTTTAAGAATTTAATTCAAATTCCAAGTCCGCTTCTTTCAAATTAATTCTGAATATCCTAAATTATTCAGTTATCGCCGACAGCTTGTGAACTATCTTTAATTATATGCCATATATTTATTTATATTTATTTATTTATTATTTCTTTACTTCTGGGTTTCATTATTTGGGCTATTTATTAGTAGAGTATTATGTTTTTATACCGCGCTTTTTAAGATTATAACTTCATCTGTAGTTAATATTAAAAAAGTGTAAATTTTGGTTTGTTCAACGCGTTAATCTCAGGGTATCTGTGGTCAGAGCTACATTAGTTATTTATAACTTGTCACATTTCATTCGCGACTTTTAATTATTTCCATTTGATGGATGTTTAAGATATTGCGTGTGAGGAACAGAACTCAACAATTTATATCCTTTTTTTTATAATTTCTTTACCTATTCCACGCATTTCGCAGAGATAACCTATTGTTTAACTCCGTTTTATTGTAATTAAATTAAAGATTAAATAAGATTTTTAATTTAGGCAATTTTTATATATTTTAATGAAACCCTATTATCGGAAAAATAGTGGATATATTATTAAAAAAAATTGCTACCAGTGACCACGCACTGTCACCTTGTAAATACTTTGCAGTATTCAAAAAGTCAATTTTCCAAAAATTATGTACAATACCAAAATATATGCGTCTACTCCGCTTGAGAGTTTTGTTTTAAACTATTTAAATGTATTTGTATAATTGAACATCGTTGACCAATCAAGTCTCTTTCTCTAATTTGATTAATCGCCGATACTAGACGTCTTTGAATTCGACCGTTTAGTTCGTAGTAATTAGAATTACTAACAGTTAACTGCTCGAATACGCTTCAATAGTATATGTATGTATTTGCAGATCTACCATTTTTCGTATATATATATATATATATATATATAATATATATATATATATAATATATATATATATATATATATATATATTATATATATATATATATATATATAGATATATATATATATATATATAATATATATATATTATAGTATATATATATTATATAATATATATATTATATATATATTTGTGTGTATATATAATATATATGTAGTATATGTTAAGGGAAAGAGAGCATTAAAAACAATAGAAAGAAAATCAAAAAAAGCATCTGCTTCGAACTACTTGTTGCAGGAGAAAAAAAGTTTTGGTAATATATTTTATTAGTACACATTCATTAGTATAAACTATAACAGCTTACAGTTAATCACATCATTAATACAAGTGTCACAGGTGAGAGTAACGTTTGTTGATAGTCTCTCCTTTAAGTACGTGTTCAAGCTTGTGAAATACATACCTACGGAATGGACTTTATAAGCTTCATCCTGTCCTTCATCCCGCATATAGCAGGATAGTCAAATAGAACAAGTGTCAAGACAAGCCTCGTAATGTACTCTAGATATTGCTTGTTCACTGTAAGAATTCTACGCCACTATATCCGTACATATATTATTAACCTATTCTTTAGGAAAGGAAGAAAGCTTCCTGAATAAATGTATTGTTATCTCCCCTTTTTAGAGGAGAAAGCTTTAGAAATTCGTCTCTAGAGAAACAGATATATCAAACGTGTAAGAACAGTTTTTGTAGGACTCGAATCTACAATCACCACGCATTAGCATACAATTAAAACTGCATGTTTTCACATGTTCTCTCTATATACCTTACCAGGTATAAAAGAACTCCATCTAGGAATGGTTAATAATTTATGTATAATAATATCTTTGATATTCACGATTTTACCACATTAATCGTATATATTTTTATATTGTAGTTAGTGTAACCTCACTAGGAGGTCACTCAGCATAAATGTTGGTTCATGAGCTATAAAACTCAGTCAGTACCAACGCTGGTTTTCAGTGACCGCTTAGGGAAAAGATGCGCCTGCGAACAATCATATTATATCAAAAAGTTTATTATATTTAGTATAAGTATATTGTATGTGTATATCACATATGTATATAAATACACAAAAGTGTATTTATATACATATGTGATGTACATATACACATACACGTATCAAATATCTAATATAAATACAAATTATAATTGGCATACTAAATGATATTGTAATACTTCATTGTGATGTGATGAACAAATCAGCTTTTGACTAATTTAGATGTAGTGAAAATATTTAATATTTTGATGACTTTTAAAATGTTAATCCACACTAAGGCTAGAAAAAATACTTAAAGAAAACATATAAAAATTTGACCGCAGCAGGATTCGAACCCACGCCTTATGGAAATCGTCCAAGGCTCTGACCACTAAACCATGCGCTTACATAGTGAAGACAGACCTTGTTCTTGCAATATTGAAAGGTTATTTTTAACTTTTAGTCTAAAATTATTGATCGGCTTCAATAATCGGCTTCCCGCAATAATTTAGGAAGATCATACCAGCATTTAGATGAAGAATATTTGTAGCATCCCTGGAAAGCAGCAGCGGGCAGCTAAATGATGGATTTGTACAAGCAATAAGTGTAGGAGCCCTGGTTTTATAACTGATAATTTCGTTTGACCAGACAAACTTGTCGAATAAACATTTGGAAATTTGATATTATGTATATTATACCAAATAGTAAGGTAGAAAAATGTTGCCTGCGAAAATCCATTTTTAGTTCTTTTGCATTGTTGAGGTACGGAGATATATGCATTCACGGAGGTTCTTGCTAAATAGTTTCATTTAAAATGTATTAATGATAAAAAATTTTCAGCATAACGCTATAAGTATTTATATTTTTAAAAAGGTGAGCGTAAAATCGTTTCTCATACAACAGAACACAAGATGCAAACAAGTAAACAGCTTTAACTCAAAACGATCATAAAATAAAGCACTTATCCCTTCTAAATTACCCAAACCGCCATAAATTCTATATGCCAACGTGTGCCGTAAAGTAAAGTATACCTATACGCTACACTTCATATTGACGGGAAAGGGTATATGAAAAAGTAGAAATTGTATTTATGCCTCTTGTTCTTTTCAGTTCCAGTTATTATGTTAATAAGGGAGAGAGAACAAAGAGAACGGTCACTCTGTATTCTATTTTTCATTTCAATTATATTGCATATTGAGTGGTAGTGGAGTGAGCGGAGAAAAGTGTCTTCAGGATCAGAATCTCTCTGCCTTCCCTGCTAAGAAAATGGCAATACCTTAGGCTGCACTATGTCTCATAAGCACAAAATAAAACTATGTATATATAAGCTTAATGATAAGTGAAAATGATAAATTTTAGTGTCTAAATTTTCTAAACAATGTGAGATGAGCATATCCTGTCAATCAAATATTGTAAAACGTAAAATTTATTATAGTTAATTTAAATGTTTTTTTTATTACAAAGAGTACATGGAAATACAAGAAGTTATAGTTAGTTAGTTAGTTATCAATCTTAATATAATTGAACATTGAGAAAAAGTCATAATTTGTCATCTCTCCCCATATCTCTCTTTAGAAGAGAGAAAAGAGATGAAAGTATTTTACATTCTATATATACACACAGTTGTGGAGTGACGAGGTCAGAGCAGTACCTGGGATTAAATCCAATAAGGCCCTTAAATCTACACCTAGGTGTAGGCCTATAACCTATAACCTAATCTAAGTAAAATATAAAAAAAATATATAAAAAATACGTTTCAAAATTGAAATATTAAAATATAAAATGAACAGGTCAATATGAAAAAACCTTCAAAGTTTGAGAGTATTCTCATAACGTTTTTAGAGTTATATACTTTTTTTACATTATTGATGGCACGTGCTACATAACTATTCATGCCTTTGAGAAAGAAGTTTGTATAAATATTTGATTATATTTCATTTTTGTGCATTATCTGCATTTGGGGCCATTAGAGATTGTATTTTGGATATTCGTACTATATACCAGAATAGCTTTATTTTTAATTTCGTTTCATTAAAAATAGACCTAGATTTAGTTTAAGATTTTTTTAACGATAATTATGAATTTTAGGAGTATTTCTAGTGAATATGGCTGTCATATTATACAAAGATAATTTTACAAATCCAACTGGTAGTTCTAGATCTTATTCAAGCAGAAAAACTCTTTAGATTTGATATAAAAAAAATATAGTAGTAAAAATTATATTATATTAGTAGATTCTTTTTGTTTTTTTTTTACAACTTCAAGCCATCTCACATCTCATTACATTAGCGAAATTTTTTGTATAATACTTTGTTCAATAGCAATTAAATGAAGTGATTGATCACTACTTTCTCTGCTGGTAGCTAAACCATATAAAGAATAAATTGAAATTATTTCACCTATGGAATTTTGTATAAGAGTACGTAAATAATACACGAAATAGAGTAATTTAAATTCATGTAAGCATATATTTTTTTAAATTACGTATAATATGACACTGCATTGGTTCCGTATCTATTTTTCCATTGTTTTATCTTCATATCTTCATTTCCACAATAATATAAACGGTTACTTGGAGCTTCAGCCTCAACATCATATAACACTTTAGTTATTAAACACATTCCCATACTGTATTCAATATTCCAGGTTAAATCTGTACATTGCTCTATCCTAAAGGCTTATCAAAACTAAAGTTACCTAACCATGAGCTTCAACAAAAACTATTTTGGTTCAAATTTAATATTATTTTATTGTAATATAAAAATCTGTTGTTTCTGTATATAAAAGTTTGTTTTTCAAAATTATTTATTTAAATAAATATTATAATTACAATACAAATGTGTTTATACAACAAGTATTGACAAACACATTTTATACAGGACAAATCACACTAAATGAGGCTAGTATCGCTATATGTAAGCTTATTGGATATATATGTATATATTCATATGTACATATAAATAAACTATCATTACTTTAAAAGTAAAGTAAAAGATATTTGTAAAACAAAAATATTAGAAATATGTTTGTATGTACATAAATATTCTTAGCTGCTGGAGCACACACAGTAGGATTGCGAATAACAAGCTCTACATAGCAATCTCTACTTAGTTTTGTTTCCCCGCTCTGACAAAATAAAAGACGGCGTTGAATTTCGCCTTTCAATACAAATTGTCACCAATTTGGGTGGAAAAAGTACCGAGTCTCTTAAAAGATAATTCCTTACCTGCAATATGCGGGTTAAAGCGTGAAGCCGAGGGAAAAGTATAGTTTGTATGAAAATTATCATACTATCAAGTTAAAGTAAACTTATAAAATTATTCATCATTTAACAACATTAGTATGAATATTCAAGTCATGGGTTAAATTTGCTCATTTTACTCATAGGATCACATAAAGAGGGCAATAACAATCAGGAAGTGTAATTATGGTGAAAATAATAAACGTAAGGTTTTAACCTCAAGGGGAATGCTCGGACCAAAACCTGACCTTAAATATAATGTAAGTATGTATGTATATAAATGTTATATGAAGCATAATATTATTGTTACCACTTGCTCTGAAACTAACAGTAGAATATACTTCTTTAAAATGAATGGGACCTAACTCAAATTTTGGTGAATTCTGTTCTTTTTTCAAATGGCCATGAAATTTCATTTCCCATTTTTTAATTTTTTTGAGTTGCATATATTATGCTAGTGAATTGAGTGTTACATCGCTTTTATGAATTTCTACAAATCCTTAACTAGACGAAGTGCAAACGGTTACGTCCCGCCACTCAACACCCAATACCTCTCTTATTAAGAACAAAATATTTTATTCCTGGTTGGTTTTCTAACCTAACCTATCAAAAAACAGAAGTTAAGTGAAGATTATACGGCGATTGTCAACGTGATTAGCGCAGGTTCAAACCAGGAGAGCCTCTCTTCAATATATCGAATATAAGCGGTAATGGAGTGTCTCAACACCAGGTACTCTGTGCCTACCCTATTATGCTAAAAAAAGATTAAGAGTCGTGAAATAACGAGAACAAACAAATACTAGGAGAGATCATTCTTGCTCCTAAATACTCGATACATGTAAGATACGAAGGAAATTGCTCAGTTAGACTAAGATACCATACCCGTAATTCGTTACATAAGACAGTTTATTTGTACAGCTCGAATGTTCGATGGAAAGACAGCACAGTATATTTACTTTAAATAGATATTTTTCTCTTCAAGTAGTTTTTACACTACTTAATTGGATATCAATTTAAACTGAAAATAAAATTCAAAAAATTATTTTGTCAATACAATTTTAGAAAGCTTTTTTGAATTGTCGAATAAAGTACTGTAGTACAGTTACTCTTGTCAATATAAGTTTCAATTTTAGTATATGAGAGCCAAATAATCTTATTTCCAAGCATCTTTATTCTTCAAATATTCTTGAAGGAAGTCATCGCATGCTTACATGGTAGAACATATCACCGGACTTGGAATATTTAAAAATGCGCAGTAAAATGCCCAGATGACGTCCGAGAATGTTCTAAATCACAATTAAAAAAAATGTGAAACGACGTTTGTGTGTTAGAAGTTATTACCTAATTAATTATTTTGTGAATGATAACACACCTTGGGAATGAAATGCTCGCTCGTCTATCTCAAGCGTATCATTGTCAACGATGAATAATTATATAATTGTAAATGACTATAAAAAAAAATGTCCCGTTGAGTTTCTTGCACCGGTTCTTCTCAGGTCTGAGGCATTAACTTTAGTGAACCGATAGTAATATTTTTGACGTTCAAAAAGTGAATCATGTATTCTTACTTTGGAAAAAATTATTTGAATTTAAATTCAATAAATATATCTTACTGATTTGTCGATTTTCCATAGACCTTTTATTAAGAGAAACATTAAATTAGGTAAAAAGCGGTAAAAGTAATATATGACTAGTCTATCAAAAATAAATCCTAGTGAAAAAAGAACAAAATACAATAATTTAAATACCAACTGAAAATAACAATATAATAGTAATAATCCCTATAGTCCGGGGATCACATTATACCTCGTATCCTTCAAAATTGATATTGAAATTACATGTAAGCATTATTACGTATAAGTACAGG
This sequence comes from Dione juno, assembly GCA_037127375.1. Taxonomy (NCBI): domain Eukaryota; kingdom Metazoa; phylum Arthropoda; class Insecta; order Lepidoptera; family Nymphalidae; genus Dione; species Dione juno. The sequence continues at coordinate 5,149,836 of JAXRJS010000077.1, read as the reverse complement.
TTCTTTATACTTATATAAGTGTTGGGAAACTAAACAAAGATTGTGTATCGAGTTTTTTGTTATTTACAGTATTGCTACAGTTAAAACCTTTTAATACAAGCCCCGAAGGTCGCAAATTCGAGTATCACTTGGTGAAAATATTTTTTTTATTTCCGTGCTCTTGTTTTACATAATTGCGTCGTTAAGCTCTGATACTCAACATAATGTTCCGAAACCGACCGAAGAACGGAGTGTCGTGACGTTAGGTTCTCTCTTCCATGCTATATACAAAATACAGTGTGAAGCTGCAAAAAAAATGATAAAACATACTTTTAATAAAATTTAGATCTAATTTTTGTGCAAGAAAACATTTAATACATCCCTAGTGTGTCATAGAAGTCTGGTATATTCCAATATTCGTCCCATCCCTTAAATCAAATATTTTCCCGTTGATATATCGAATTCGCACTGGATCACATTAATTCAGCCGAAATCCCACTTGCACTTAGTTTTTGTCGTTAGCGTAATAGCGCGTCATTTATTACCAAAATCGATAAAAAGCTGACGATAACTTACGTTATGATGTAGTTACAGTTGGAATTTTCAATGCATTTCTTTTTACGCTTTTTTACACTATATGTTTCAAGTTTCTCTCTGGCGTTTATTATCTATATAAAAGGGTACAATAATCTAGCCTCCGCTAGCCTACCAAAAAAAAAAAAATTGTGTACAATATGTTTATAATTATATAAATAAGTTCATTTGTATATATTTTCTTTGGTCATATGACCCAATTAACGCCACGCTGTGATGACTACAGTGAGTACAGACCTCTCTTTACCCAGCGTGATAGAACCAATGCTGGAAATACTCCGTGCGAATCAGTAATTGAACTGAAGAAGAATGATGATGTATTTACAATATCTATAGTTCCCATTCATACATTTAAGCATTTATATTAAGGTTTAAATATGTAATGGTTGCGATAAATGTAATTTCACACGTGTTTGAAACCGCAATTAAACATATAAGTGTCATATTGTGTCATCTGTTGTATAATCGTTTTATTTTATCATTCACATTTTGTACAACGAGCACCGGATTAAATAATTTTGTAAGCTTTGCGTAGGTATAGACAATTTGTTAAAAAAAAACACATAGATATTTAGAATGTCGGTAGAGGGAGGAAGGTAGGTTATAAGTTCAATTCCCATATTTCTGGATAAAATAAAATATATGTACTTCTAATTATAATATTTCTGAATTTAATAATAATAACACTCTTTATAGTACAACCATAAAAGACAATATGACAATCAGGAATATATCACAAAATTGAAATGTCGAAGAGGCGACCGTATCGCTAAACGGCGATCTCTTACAGGCATCATATATATTTAGAAAGCAATAAGAAATATAAATATATTATATAAATAATTTTATATCTGGATGGGAATTGAACTCATTACCATAACTTATTTTCCTGGGATGGGCGCATATTTATTTAATGATGCTATTTTCTAGAAATATTTACTTTCTTTTGGCTCTGGTAACAAGGCAAAAAGCGCGGCGTTGAGTTCCGACGACGGAAGACGAAAAGCGGAGAACGGAGTGGCTTAACACTAGGTTCCTGCGGTTCCCACGGTTCCCTCTGCCTACCCTGTGAAGCTAATTAATTCATAATACTTTCGAGAAATATTATGTTTTCCTTTACTTTTAAATAGACAGACAGATAATTTGCGTCGCGAATCCCATAGGATAGTCGCGAGTGTTATATTATATTATATGATGAGGGTAGTATAAATACACATTATGTGAAAGATGCGTGGAAATAAATATAAAATATGTACACAAGGTTTTTTTTATTTCAATACTTTTATAGTTTTATATATTAGCCGGAACACAATCTTTACAAAAGACGAAGTAAAGCTACCGGAAAATTTATGTGAGGCCTTCTCCAAACGTCTACGCCTTAATATCCCATTTTGTTTGGCTTTCAAAGATTTAAGAAAAAAAAAACTTCAGATTAAACTGTCCGCAGACAAATATTTCTTGTTAATATAGTTAACTTTGTTGTTATCTGTAAAAATTGTTGAAAAAGACAATTTTCTGATAAAATATGGCGATGTGGATCTATAGGTGTGTATTTAATATAATACTATTGTTGCGAGTTCAAATTCTACTTGGGGAGTCTTGTTTTCTTTGCTCTAATGAGGGCATTTCGAAAAAAAAGGCGGAAAGCAAAGAACTTGAGTGACTTATGTGAGGAGGTTAGGTCCTAGCACGAGGTCAGAGGGGACCTCTACCTTCCTTACTATACGCAGTATACAGTGTAAAAAAGAATAATAAAATAATTCGTTACTTGAATAGCTATAATCGCTTCTTTATACAACCAGAATTAATATCTTGCAAATTAGGCGCAAACGCGATAAATATTCAGGAGTTTCTTTTAATCTTACTCTTACTTAATACAAGTCCATTTCATTTGCCTTAAAATTGCTAAAACTTCAAAATGTAACTTAAATACTTTGAAACATTTAAGTTGATTGCCTTTTTGGCAATAAAATTTCATTGTTGGAGTTAACTTTTAATATTATTTTTTCTATTTTTCTAATATCTCATAAAAAGTTTACTTCGTTGTCCGTCTGTCCGTCCGTCAATACCATTTTTTAATATACAATAATTTTTTATTAGTACAGTATGCAGAGATTTACCTTCCTGTATAACATGACAATTTTCATTTTCCACAAAACTGTCGAGATATATGATAATATATGAAGTTATTATATCTATTGGGTACTTACTGTTACGAAATTTAACTCAAAAAACATTAAAATTATCTAGCGATAATGCCACTCTTATCATCACAATTATCATTGTTAGAGATAAATTTTTATAGTTAGTTAGAGATAAATTTTTATATATACTATAATTATAATATAAAACTAAAGAGTTTGTTTGCTTGTTTCTTTGAAAGCGCTAATCTCAGGAACTATATATATAACATCATACTTTGACTAATAGGAATGACTAATAATAACAGCTAGTTTTTATCGTATAATCCATTTCTCTATTCTATCTTTTATTTGGTCGCATAGTGTGTTACTTTATTATATGCCTTTTGCGTTATACAAGGACTAAAATAATAATAAAAAAAACATTCCTTTGAACCATTTTAAGCATTATTGACTGACTTTTCAATACGAATCGACATTCAAATAATATCACAATCTGACAATGGCCAATAGTCAAGAAGCTTTATATTTATATATAAAATGAACATACAACATGCATACATGTATTCCAGCCACGTTACCAGCACTTTTACTTCCTTAACCCCTCAACAAGAGTATACAATTAGGGGCACGGCAGCGCATTGTTTCGCTTTATCTCGTCCACCACAAGATTTACTGCGACAGATGATGCGATGTTTCACCTTTCTTCCTTTTTATAAAATACATTGTATTCTATGAGATGTTTTGAAATATTGTCAGCATGTGTGTTAGATATTGTGGCACAGTGGGATAGTGTATGGTTCTGAGTGAGATGTTAGTAGATTTGAATCCCACTTGAGGGGAATGAATTGATTGATTAAGATGAAGTGAGGCAAAGGTGTATAGAAAAAAATATATATTTAACATTGTTATTGATGAAACAAACATTTGTACCGTATAAAATAGCTCTTAAAAGACAAGTGCAGCGTTGAGTTAACACTCAATACACAATATATCACACATTGTTAAATACAGGTGGAAAGTAGAGAACGGGACATACACAAGAGACTTGGTATAAGACGAGAAATTCATTTTTAAAAGCTCTCACTTGATTTCTTAAATCTATCACCATTGACAAATATCAAAATAACAATTAATTTTTGATATATAACGGTAAATGTAAAGCAAAAGCTCAAAGCTTACAAACTTAAGTTCAAAAAGCTCGTACAAGTTTGTTTTAATCTATTAGCAAAGCGTTGTATCTTTGCATCGTGTGGGTGTAGGTGAGTGTCTGTTATACAGTAGTTAAAGTTTAAGCTGTTTTAAACTATTCCTTGTACTTTACTACTTACGATGTTTCACCGCTGGCTTATATTGTTGTATCTATATAATGAATCTCCTGTGCAATCGCATTAGGATATAGTAAAATTTGTAGTATGATAAAATCTAAGAGTTGTAGTTATCGGCTATATATTGATAGTGGCTATAGAATATCTTGAGTTTGATAGTGGAATTTAGAGGTACTGTGTTAATTTAGACCAAGAATAAAAAAAGTATTTATATATATAAATTTGTTTGTGTGTTCATTGAATAGTAATAGCAATCGAGAATGCAATGGTTTAAGTCCCACTTAGAGTAGTGATGTTTGTTCGCTTATTGAGTTGCGGATTTCAAGATTTTCGAAAAAGTGTCCCTTTGCCCAACCTGGTACAGGCTGGTTACAGCGACAAACTGAAAAAGCAAATAACGCGTAAGACCAGAGCAAAAGCTAGTAGATAATAAAATTAAAAAAAAAACTAAAAAAGTTTTTACTTAAATATTCTTATTCCGTATTCCAATAAAATTTTTTTTTGGAGGTACAGCCTACGTCAAAGAAAAAAACAGAACCTTGATAGGATTACTTTGTTGTTCATATGTCTGTCTATCTATTGGTCTGTCTGTCAAGACCATTTTCTTAAAATCTTATGATGCTGTCTTTCTGAGATTAATATAAAATATCCAGTACAATAATCTCTTAGAACACGGAAACAAACAAACATAAACTTAACTTTTTTTTCAATATCCACACATGGCAAGCCTACATACAATAAGCTCTCCGTTGACCTAGTGATATGAAATTTGACAACAAGTAAGAACTTATAGTACAAATAAAAAAAAATGTAAGTAGCAAATTTATAGTTATATCCCAGAAAAAAAAACCATTACAAGTTCGTATCTATAGTAAAATTCAAACAAAATGAACGCATACGACCGCAAATTCAATAACATCAAATATTCAATACCATTTGACAATCATACATACATACATATATATTTTAATATATGAATATAATACACAATTCCAATCATACCAGTAATTTGTTCATTTTACGTGTAATTGGAGTTTATAACTGATGCTGACTCGATTAGCTCATGCAAATTGCTGTTAAGACAGCCATGTCAAGAGTTAAAGCCGGGTAGCGAATGCTTATTGTTTTTATTTGCAGGATAGAAAGGGTGCATAATCGTCATATTCTGATCTTTGTGTATTCGTGGAAATCGAAGGTTTCGCCTGCGGTTCGTTTCGCTTGCCAAAGCTTGGAGCTCGCTTCGCTCACAACAAAAAAAAACGTAAAGCTATTAAAAATACACCGATATAACTCTTTTTGTATTAAACACACAACAATGATAGATTTATTATAAAAACCACTAATACGTATAATAAAAAGATAAATGAAGAATAAAGACGAGACTACGTCTGCCTGTAGACGTGACGGTTGGTGGGTTCGATTCCCACTCGGGGAGAATGTAGCATTTTCATTTTCTTCGCTCTGGCAACAAGGCTAAGCACGGCGTTGAGTTCCGCCACTCAACACGCAATACCTAGAAAGGCTGAAAGCGAGGAACGGAGTGTCTTAACACTAGGTTACTTCTACCTACAGTTCCCTCTGCCTACGCTGCTACGTGCGGGATACAGCGTGAAGCTATAGTAATAAATAATTACATTTGAGGTCACAACATGACACTTACACAATAAACATTTAGTATATCGTAATATAAACGTATAACGTTACACAACAATCGCCCATTCTATTTGGATGTAGTAGAAAAGCCAATTTGAAGTCGACGATGTGGAACTATTTTTATTTAACTTGCATACATATAAGTTGTTTTACATAGTATTGAAATGTGAAGAAAGAATATTGTTGGTTACGTTCGATCAGACATTTGTTATAGTTACAAAGTAAGAAAGGATAATTTTGGATCCATAAACATATTAATAAATTGGTCAAGTGCGAGTAGTACTCGCGAACCGAGGGTTCCGTACCTATTTCATGAATATTGGTATTCCGCTGTTAAAATATTATCCTTTTTTTATTTTTAGTATTTGTTTTTGTAGTGACAACAGAAATACATAATTTGTAAATAAATTCAGCTTTCCAGTTATCACGGCTTATGGAAACACTCTGGTGACAGACAGACAGACGGTCAGACAGATTGCGGAGGCTTAGTAATGGGGTCTCGTTTTTAACTTTTTGCTACGGAACCATAAAAATTATGGTAATGCTTTGAATCTTCACTGAAAAGTTTAGTAATTTAGTCAGTCTGGCAAGATAGAGCGTGCTTTAGCTTGAGTTCCGCCACTGTGACGCGAAGATTCTAGTTTATTGACACTAGACTGTACTAACAAACTAACTTAGCTAGAGCATTAATGTAAGAAATAAAATTATGCGACATGAATGGAAAGAGCCTATTCATCATTCATTCTTAAAAAAATCTGGGTGCTTATTAGAAAATTTACTACTATTGCTAAAAATTTGACTACGATACGTTAGTACCAATATAAAGTGATAGCAATATTTGACTGGATTTTAATTTGTGTATAAAAATGCTACTCCGATATATATTTAGAACATGGGACCATCGTGGCGCATCGACAAAATGTCTGTCTGTGAACGTAACGGTTGTGACTTCGATTCCTACTAGGAGTAATTAATTATTTTAATTCTTCACTCTAGTGAGACAAATCGCAGCGTTGAGTTCCGCCACTCATGCAATACCATGAAAATTGCGCGGGATGTGAAAAACGGAGTGTCTTAGCACTAGCAGGGTAGAGAGGGACCCTCTGGCTATATGTGTGCAGCTACGCTTACTTTGCTGTTGTAACGATACTAGAATATTATGCATAAGCCATGCAAATAATTTGGATAAAGCTATTCTATTTCGTTCTTATTCAAATGCCGCGGAATGCAGCTACGATATGAAATTTAAATGAACTCAGGTACTCTAATTTCAGATCCTTTTGTCGTTCAGAGTCGTCCACAGTTCTAGAATTAATGTAAATGATGAATTTTCTAGTTTCACTATGTTAGATTGTAAGAATTCTTTGTGTTAATAAAGTAAAGTAAAGAATTTTTTAAAAGCTTATTTTTAATTATGAATACTAATAATTTAAAACATACATATAATATAAAGCATGTCAAATTTTATAATTTATTTTAATATTATATTTACAAGTATTATTTTTAGAAGAAAATCTGAAACTCTAACGCTGACTGTGCTCAGTTGAAACTGTTGGTTTCCTAATCTGAGTGGCTGTAGTACATCGCGAGGTTCTATAGTATATAGCATGGTAGCTTACAATTACTTTTAGGGTTCCTTATCTCAAAATAAAGGAACGAAATGCTTACAAATGTTTATTTATTATCTATATCTTAAATGTATGACATGAATTTGGTATGGAACCCCCGCACGAGTCCGATTCAGACCAAAATATTCTCTCGGTATCAATATATTTTCATGCTTTAAAAATATTGTATATTCATCGAATCCGAATCGTACTTTTTTGAGGTCGGGCTTGAAGAAAGCCGAAATATTATTGCTAAATTTTCTTAAAATGAATGTTACTTTGTAATATTTACTGATCTAAATAAGGACAGCTATTGGCTTGCTATGGCAACACTGTTAAAAGATTTGACTAATGTGAGCACTATTTAAGCAACTAAATTGTATAAAATGCAGTTTTTAACTTAATTAGCCAGCGTGTGCGTAAGCGTGTGCATAGAGCGTGTGAGCCAATGAATGTGAGTATTAATATATTGTAAAAGGGGTCCTTAAACCTGCACGTCAACCTTCTAAGTAAAAAACTTATAAGTAAAATAAAAATATAAGTAAAAATATAAATTGTTGGTGTATAATATTAGCCTCACACCGTATTCCGCATAAAGCAGGGTAGGCAGAAGGAACTTAGTGGGAAAAAACTCCGTTCCTCGCTTTCCGCATTCGAGACATTGCGTGTTGAGCGGCGGAGTCCAACGTCGCGCTTTGCCTTGTTACCAGAGCGAGGAAATGAAAATAACTAATTATTTTCTAGTGGGAATCGAACCCACAATCATCGCGCTTATAGTCAGCGCCGCCACGATACTGCATTTAAGAATTTATATTATATATAATATATTATGGGTATAAAGTAATGGACTCTCAATGTGGCATTCTTCTCATAAATAAACTACAAAAGATAAAAAAAAGATAAATAGATTAAAAAAATACTAGAATAGCCTAATCTCCTCATTTTAAATTACAAATAGTTACAAGTGCGTTCTAAGCAACACGGCTCCCTCTGGGAGGCTATCAGCAGTCTAATAGAGATTTGAACATTGCACTTTGTTTGTTCCACACCTATTTGCGTCTAACCTGAGACCATTGGAAGCAAATGCATTTTAGTGACGGGCTTCTTTATATCGATAACATTTTTTTTATATTAATCGTTTACGTAATAATTTAAGAAGTGCTTTTATTTTGGTTTTCTTTTCTTTTAGTACCTATGTACATAAACATATGAAATTATTTTTCATACATAATTTAAGATATAAGGTAATTTGACTGTGATCTGATTCGATGTCATTTCGAGGTATTAAATATGCTTTTGTTAAGGTACCTGAAAATGAAAACAACAACAACGAAGACAATAGCTGAAGATATTGTCGACGGCAACTGTCGGCCAATCGGAATAGAGAATCGATTCACACAAAAACTGCTTAAGACTGATTTCAGTGGAGTATTTACTCCAACTATATTAATACAAATAAGGAAACCAGAACAACAATGGCACGAACGCCAAAAGTCGGTGGTGAACAAAGAAGATATAAAATATATATATATATATATATATATATATATATATATATATATATATATATATATATATATATATATATATATATATATATATATATATATATATATATATATATATTTGTTTTTAAAAATCTTTAAAATATCTAATAAATTTAAAATATCTTTGACTGAGACCGATATATGCGAAAATAATAACATAATGCTATAAAAGCAAATTCTGATGAAATGATGTGTCAAGTTAAAACAAAAAATACCTGATCTGAGGCGAAATTTAAGTTAAAACTTTCTTAAGTATTAAAGCTAGTGTAGTACATATTGTTCGAGGATATGTCAATATATAATTTATTTAATCTAAAGTTTGTATCGAAACATGACTGACAGAGGTCATCCCTACAATAGAAGAGACCTTAATAGTCCAGCACTTTGCTCATTTTACATTGCGACCGCTATTTTATGTGTTAACCACCCTCTGGTGTGTGCTTCAGCTTCCTTCGAATGTCTAACTTTATTTGTTCTTGGTATCCTAGAAATAGTTAAACTTTGACTTAGATATTGTAGGTGAGGTGAAGTTGTAACAATTTTTTTTATTGTACTGTAGTATATGAAAAAATTGAAGCTCGTTGAAGTAAATTAATTAATTTTCTTTCCTCGCTCTGGTATAGCAAAGTGCGGTGTTGAGTTCCGCCACTCCTCATGAAATGCCTCGAATTCAAGAGGAAACCGGAGAACAGAAATTATTAATATTTTTTTTACATATCAAACGTTTTCAAGAATATTTTGAGACGGAACTGTCAATATATTATTTAAGATTAGGATTAAGTTATGGATTGAGCGAATAGCTCGCTTCTGCAGGACTAAAATTGAGTTAATAGCGGTTTTATTATCCCAAAATATAATGCCATACGACAAAGTACTATGAAAGTAGCTAAAGTAAACATTCGTCTGTCAGTTGATATAATTATTATATCAAACTACCAATTTCAATAGAGAAGACGGTTGGAAGCTTTCTACTACTCTCGGGACCCAATTCTAAAAACTTTAAGCTCCCAAACCCACCACACCAGACGGCAGGACACAGTCAGTTCATTCTGCATTTTCAGAAATCCAGGGCAGTACATGAGGTGACTCAGAAACCATTGGCGGTAGTGCATTCACTAAGTTCTAAAAAATAACAAAAATAATATTTTAATCTAATCTTAACATTATTTGTTGTTCACGTAACTGATTCTATTCATAGTTTAATCTTCACTAGCCGATATTATCTCACAATGAACGAATAAACCAAAACGGTATCCAAATGTACTAATCTCAATTTTCTTCAAACTCATCTCAAAGCTTCCTTCAAAGTGCTGAAGTATTTGCTCGATTTGTATTAAAATATAAAATTATAAAGAGCTCCAAACTTCCCGTCTATTCATAGCGATATAATATAATAAATGAATTATAACGTCTTAACGTATAACGTCTTAGAGCAAAGTAAATCGCTACTAAACAATAAGAAATTATAATAATTAAGGATTGACTTTGCAAATGAGCTTTCTATGAATATTCAGCCTATCCCAGAAAGAGGATCTTTCTTGTTATATAATATTGTATATATTATATCCCAATATTTGAGTGTGGGATTAAATCGAAATTTGTAATATATAACTAAGAATATGCAATAGAAAATCTATCACACCCAAACATAAGAATGTAAACGGGATACTTGTCTTGGCTTGCGAGTACTTGCAAGAGGTCGTTGCCAATCCAGGCCAGTTTCGGTTAACGTTTGAGTTTATGTTTAAAAGCAAAGGATGCTTGTGGCAAGCGCTTGCGACATATTAACACGTTGGCGTTTGTATTGTTAATCAATAATCATTCTATATTATAATCATTCTATATTCATTTTATATTATAATTGAAAATCATTTAAGGATATCAACGCGACCAAAGCCGCGTGTAAAAGCTAATGTTTCTATAGTTCAAAAGTTCTTGAGCAAGCGTGTATAAATTCAAACAACTCTGTTATAATCTATTACTAAAACTATTATATACCGTGTCATACAGGTGTATTTAGGTTAAAATGGCGTTAAAGTTGAACTTGTTATAAGTTATAACTTACTTAAACTGCTATGCAGGGTTTATCATATATCATGTTAAAACTATATCTAAAATTATATGAGGTATTTTAGTCGACGGTTATAGTGTACATTTTGTTGGAATACCCCAATGATTTTATCTGATTCATAGGTAGAGATTTATTTTCGGCTTTATGGCTTATAGAGAGAATCTAGTGTTAAAACGCTCCGTCCCTACCCGCCAGAAATGTGATGTCTGAAATCTGACATATATTTATACCTAACATTGTATAAGTGACACAATAATTTTATTTTTTAATTATATTTCTAATTATCATAATTTTAATTTATTACACTTATTTGTATCGTTATTATTATTATAAATTTCAAAGAAAATTTAATTTTAAAATATTTATATACTTTAATTATAATTTATCTTTAATTTAGTTACAAAGCAACGAACACTTGGGTTTATTAAAATCTAAATTAATAATATTTGATGTCTTCAAGCAATTAGTTATTTTCGTTATATTAATATAAATATGGAATCTCTAAGCTAGAGCTTGATTCTGTCATGAAGTGAGTTATTTTATGTATAAATATGTAGTATATAAGTAAGTAAGTATAAATTACTATAATATAATATTTTAATACAGGTTATATTGTGTAAAAGGACATTGAAATTCAAAAAAATTCATAAATTCACATATATTTAAAAATTTATCATAGCATAGATTGCATTAAATGAATTGTAATTTTTATGGGTTTAAATTTCCATTTTTGTAAATATTCCCATACGTTTGTATATAATTGTATAAGCAATGTTAGTATATAACGACTCTTCATTGTCTACATCGTAAAATGATCAAAATAGGCGATGATAACATTTACTGACTACTACTACCTTCATTTAAAACTATCTAATTATTGAAATTGTCAAAGTTCTTAGTAAGGACCTTATCTTAAATGTTTCCACACTGTATTAAATGCAGTTTGACAAAGTTTAAAGACGGTATAAATTTTATAGATCTGTTTACTTAGGCTTGTTGATGATTTCTGTCCCTTTTACATACTTCCGATTGGAAAGAGATGTAAACTTTGGTTTAAAGGACAAAGTCTTAGCCCAGAATGTTTGCATCTCAGCAGTTTATGAAGGCAGATAATAGGAGTGTAGCAACAGCAGATGGGGTCTTACTTGTGGCGAAGAAATACGCGATTTTCAATAAAAATTTTATACTGTAAATATGTAAAACAACTTTATACTGTAAATATGTAAAACAAATAAAACTTTAATAAAATTTCAAAAATTTACAAATATAACTGCTTCACTATTTTCTCCGCGTAACGTGGATGCAGAGAGTGAAGAAATGAAAATAATTATAATCATTTCCGCGAATGGGGGCTCGAATTGTGTTTATCATAGTCAGAACCTGTCTAATAACACCACGAAGGCCTCATCTTAATAATAAAAAAATAACTTAAAATAAATAAATTATAATAAAATGAATTATTTAGATTCCACAATTTTTCACGACATTAAAAAAATAAAAAAATGTTAACTATGAAACCGTTTTACCGTTATGTTCCTATTGATAAACATTATTTGCTAGAAATCTTAACATAAGCTTGAACTAAACATTGAATGTGCGTCATTTCACTGAGTATCAAAAACCTATATAACTTATTAAAAAACTAACAATTTTTTTGTTATTTTAAAGTAACTATGACATAGAATATATATATTTTTTTGGTGTAAACGTTAATGGCCACAACCGTTTTCTTAGATGACTCAGCCGTGGAAATTATTCCGTTGGTCTTTGTTCGAAACTTTCTTGTTTTACTTACAATAGATGTAGGATTCGAAATATTCAAAACTCTCATATATTTCGCTTGTGAGTCCTTTTGTTTTGTAATGTATGATATATCTTTAACATTTTGTTTAGTGATGTGTAATAAAAGCGCTTCTTAAACGTTATGCAGAGTTTTATATTGTTTTCCTGAAATACGTTCGCAACACATATTTTACCCTGCTATTATGGGATTCAATTCTTCAGGGTAGGTAGAAGAAAGCTAAAGTTAAGTAACTGCGTTTCCCCGCTTTCCAGTCTTTCTTCAGTCTTGTCAGCAAGAAAAATGGATTTAATTTATTTATCCACGAGTTGCAATCGAATCCACAATAGTCAGACGCTGTGCCGCAATAGCTTCCAAAACAAAGATTATATATAAAAACAGAGTCTCTTTTTCTGGTGAAATGTTAAAAGATTCTTAATAAATAACTAAAAGCCAATTTTGGCTGACACAACTATTAAATATTCTGTCATTAAAACGTCTATCATAACCAGTCTTCTTTGATCATATCCGAGGCTTTCTCAGCAATCATAATTATAGGGGCGTTTGTATTTCCTCGTACTATAACTGGCATTATAGATCCGTCGATCACCCTAAGATTTTTTATACCGTAAACTTTTAATCTGGGATCAACTACAGCGTCCTTATCCCACGAAGGCCCCATTTTACATGTTCCTACTGGATGATATATTGTTGTAGTATATTCAGTGAGTAAGCATGCAAAGTATTCATAAGTTCCCCAAACATGTTGAGTACAACCTGGCACTGGAATTTTTGTAAATTTTGCACCAATAGCTTTAAAAGCTTTTGTGTTCTCTAAGCCTACCACGTAACGCATTCCTTCGACTAACACGTCTACGTCTTCTTGGACAGTGAAAAATCTTGAATATATTAAAGGTTGACCATAAATTGGGTCAGTTTGGTTTAAGAATAAATATCCTTTACTTTTTGGAACAAGCAGAAGTGGTCTAGCTGCAATACCATTGTAAAACGCCAACGGTAGCATATTAGTAGCCAAATATGTTGTAGGGTCAGAGTAAAATTCTTCTACGTTCCTACCATCAAAATGAAACTGAATATCTGGAACGTCTTCATAAGCATATTTAGTTTTTATAAAAGCTATACTATTAAGAATACTAGTAGTGGCCAATATGCCCATATTGTTAGGATACTGGCTTTTGTATCTACGGATTTCATTAAACATTCTTGTGCTACTAATTGAAGTTGATGTGGTATTAGTAAGAGACATAATAAGAGCGTTAGTTGTCACATGGTCTTGTAAGTTTTGACCTACTTTCAAGTCATTTAATACCGGTATGTTAAAGCTTTCTAGGCATTCTTTAGGGCCTATTCCAGATAGCATAAGAAGTTTTGGAGAATTTATTGCTCCCCCGCTGATGATTACTTCTTTTCTTGCAAATACTCGATAACGGATACCATTTTTCTCATACGCAACACCTTTAGCTTCTTTTGTCTTTGAATTTATTAAAATTTTTGTAACAAATGCATTAGTTACAATATCGATATTTTTTCTAGACTTCCTAATTGGTTTTATAAAGGCAGCGTTTGTAGACACTCTCTTGCCGCTTTTAGAAGTAGACAAGCCTATGTCCGTACCAAAATTGTCTTCTTTTGTTAAATCTGTTATAGGCAAACCTTTTTCATTGAAAGCTTCAACCAACAATATAGTATTTATATCTGTATAAGGAAATCTTTCAACGGTGAGAGGTCCACCGACAGAATGATGATAAGTATCTTGAGACTCAACTTCTCGATTATTCTCAGACTTTTTAAAATATGGCAGAACCTGAAATTATGAATAAAGTAAATGAAATATGATAATGTGGTTATGTATTAAGAATTCAGTTTTATATGAGAATAATATTAGGTACAAACAATAATTTTATTTACGAATCTCAAATTTGATCACAAAAAATTTTGAGTATGCTTTATATAAACTCTGATTTAACAATTATTTTGTAACTAAATATAATATATATATATATATATATATATATATATATATATATATATATATATATATATATATATATATATATATATATATATATATATATATATATATATATATATATAAATAACAGCGACCACCTCTTCATAGCTCCATCCTTCGTTGCCCAATTCTGCCCAATTATCATAATCGCGCCTGTTTCCTCTCATATACACCATATAGTTGACTGAACTGGAGCCTCCCATTGCTCGACCACTGTAATTTATATTTTATTTTCAAAATAAATATGATTATTTTAGACACTTCTGATCCGTATATGAAACTAACTTTATAGCTATTTCTTTTTTTTTGTTATATTTTAAGGTCCTAAGAAATATTTCATATTTTGCATTAATTTATAAATATATAATACTTCATTGATAAAAGTAAAAATTATTTTAGTGTTATACATTTGTTATTACATTCTCCAGGTTACAGCAGTACCAAAATAATGGAGGATCACATTTGGACGATGAAATTTAAAAAAAAAATATTTTTAAATTTCATCAAGTTTATGTATTTTCATAATTCATATATAGTTTTTGTCTAATAAAATTACTTAATTTTTTATTACTGTTTGAAATGTTTAAAGATTTTTGGTCCACCCTGTATATAATTAGTATTTATAGTCTTATTTACCTTATCCAAGGACATTGTTGTCCTCTAACAGAACGACAAGTAAGTGCTTCTGGTTGTGTTGTAAAGCCCCAATCTATTGAGGACCTTCCCAACGACAGTGCTAGAGACGGCACCGAAGTTATATCTGGCTCTTCAGGACCAGCTTCAAGGAGGAGTACCTAAACGTGTTAGAATAAATTCATAGTGATTTAGTTATAATCTTATTTTTCATAAACATTTACATAGTGATGTTTCATAATATCACACATTATAAATATTCTATTGGTTTCGTTGTATTCCAGTATCTTATATAGTTAGAAAGAAATTTCCTTTCTTTCCAGTGATGAAATAAAAATTCAAGAGGCATCTACAGTTTATAAAAAGTTCGTTAACAAGTTTGTTGTATTCCAATCAGGGCAAGTTTATACTGTATCTCGCAAAGTTCTGATATCTATTGAGAAACTACAGTGAATCTTAACAGACCAGTATTGGAAGTATATTTACAACTAACAAACTGAAATTAAGAACTATGAAAGAAAATGCAACTACGTAGCCAGGCAGCAAAGTTAAAAGCAAATAACAATGTTCAGAAACTTATTATTTAGTTAAATATTGAAATGTACTCATATTTCGGAATAGGCGCAATACCTCTACAAAAACTGCTCATTATAAGTCATATTGTAAGATTGTATAAAATTATACAATGATTGTGCAATTTTTGCAACTCAATGTAAATATAGCAGTACCTATTTCAAAACATTGGGTTGATTAAGAATTATGATTGTTTTTCACGCTGTATCCTGCATATAGCAGGATAAGCTGAGGGTTCTGCTTCCTGCTTTCCGCCAAATTTTATAGACAATGCGTATTGGGTGACCATAATTTATAAAAAACCGTCGTTACCCCTAAGAAGAAATTGACCCATAACAATCGCGTTGACAGCCAGACGCTGTGCCTACTGCGCCATGACGGTCTCAATCAAGTACTATTAGTTTATGAAGAATTAGTTAGTAAAATGTCATACCGATTCAGTTAATTGGAACATCATAACATCTTCTTCATCTTTTTATATGGTAGATATTTTGATGGTCACTTCAATGTTTAATTTCTGAACATTTAGGGACAGCCACGATCGATATAGCTGATTTCGTCACTACCGAATCCGTGAACCTAGCCACAATAGAATTAACATGGAGCTGAGTGTTATATCTTTCTTAGCAAATAAATGTAATCTAATGATATTTTATTTGGCATACAATGTATTACATGTACACGTACATTAACTTTACTTCACTTAACTTTTTGAGACTACGCAATATTATCTTTGTTTTTATATTTTCACGTTTAAGCTTTTAATTTGAAAGAAAATTTATATTAAAATTTATATTTTCATTCATTATGAGAAATATAAAGTGGATAGAGATTGGGCATTATCAGAGATAATTATATTTTAGCTTAAGATGGGCTAGCCCTGGTATTGTTTATTTTATCTGTGCTCAAACTATTAGTGAAAACCGCATTAAAGTCTGTTTTAAAGTTACATACGTCTTTGAAGCCTTATTTGTTTAATGAAGGTTTATATTATTATGTAAGCATATTAAATACATATATTTGTTACAATATAAATCGAAGATGTTTTCTAATATGAAATAACTCAATATGGCGCTTGGATTAACAATTAGCTTGAACTAAATCTCGCTACAGAGATGCTAACAACGTAATAAGTTGCATAAAGCATATAAGAATTTCGACGCAGCGTGAAGAAGAACGCATGGCTAATGTGGTCAGAGCGCTTGGACGGTTTCCATGAGGCGCGGGTTCGAATCCCACTGCGTTCAAATTTTTATATGTTTTCTAGTAGTATTTTTTCTATCCTTAGTGTGGATTAATACTTTAAAAATCATCAAAATAAACAATTAGCGAAATTCAAAATTTCTAGTGGAATTTAGACTCATGACTATCAAACTTTGGTTACAACGGGAGTAAAAGTAGGTTTATCTGTCTTGATTTCTTAATTGATGCCCAAACAGTAACGTTTTTTAGTACTATTAGCATTTGAAATAAGTTGCATCTCAACCGTAACGTGAGCGACCGTCACATTTAGTTGATTCTGACCTGATTTATAATAATAATAATATAATAATAAAAAAATTATGTCAAGATCTATACTATAATAATATTTCTATTATGATCGTGATAATTGTTCTATGTAATTTGGTCTTTCTAAAAATGTCATGGTTTTTTGTAGGGTTTGCTATATGTTATTTTTTGTAACATATATCTTTTAACATAGTTTCACTTCAGTGTGTCATTTATACCATATAGAGTGACAAGAGAAAAAAAGTCTTACAGACGAAGCGTCACAAACGTTGTTTGCATACTGTCAACACTGTTCAACCGCGAGGTAATGGGGTAATATTATTTTAAGTAATAGCTACTAAATTAAAAAAAAAAAAACTGATTAGTAGTGATAATTTTTACGGTAAGTACTCGAATGTCGCTATATTGATAACGAACGGAACTGGCAAAAAATTAATTGAATTGTTAAAAAAGGTTTCAAAAAACAATAAAAATACAGCAATAAAGGTGCTCGTGTCTATATGCTATGTACATATTACATATCTACATATTACATAGATACTTAAGTAAGATTTTCTTTAGTAAGATTATTCTCTTTACGATGTTTTGAAATGCTAACATAAGTATGTAGCCAACTAAGCTACAAATTCATCAAAAGACTGTTTGAATAGTACATGTCATTTTAAAAGCTGAGCTAAGCTTAAGACAAGTTTCTCCTGTATAAATTGTAAATTTTACATAGATTACTTTACTGCATATTACTTTCAAATGTTATAATATATTACAGTATTAAATATACTATGTAATAATAATACTAATACTTTATTGCACAAAAAAATGCATATATAACACTTTACCATCAATATGTAAGAGTAAATGTGCAATGGCGGCCTTATTGCTGAAAGCGATCTCTTCCAGGCAACCATTATAATTAATATTGATATTGGATCAGTAGTACAAGTGCAGAAAGGTGCAAAAAGTATTACATTACAACTATACATATATTTCAGCTTATATTATTTATTATAAATAAATATACTAAACATACTTACATATATAACACAATTTATTTATATAGATATACATACATACACATACCTATATATCCACATAGATACACAAACATAATATATAAATATATAAATATAATATACTATAATAATAAATAACTAATCGAAAATCGGTTAGCTAATATATTTTTGGATTAATCTCAACTTAGATAGAATGAAATTGTTAGAAAAATTTTAAACTATAATGCGTTATAGAAAAAGAGTGAATCGACTCTCTTACCTTCCATTTCTTTACTTCTGAAAGACGACTGGCGACAACACAACCAGCTGATCCAGCTCCAACAACAATGAAATCGTACTCACGTTTAGTTTTTGATTTTACTCTAGATCTATTTTGCTTTTTTAATTTATTATTCTTTTTACTAATTTTGGTGGCATGTTGTTCCAAATCATTATAACTAGAAAATGGATTTTCATAATCGAAATTAATATTTTTAAAATTATCATCGAAATTGGGCTTATATATATTATTTGGTATTTCACTGCCATATTTTTCTAATTTTGATCGTGAATATCGATTATTAGTTAAAATTAACTTTTTTGTTTTCTTTTTCGGTACACTATACGTAACACCATTAAAAAGTTTAGTAATTAACGCTAAAAACATGAGTCCTGTGGAAGAACACTGTGTCAAAGGCGCTAACTGTTCCGCACATATGTTACTGATATTTAATGGCATCCAATTCATATTGGCACTAATTCCTAAACTAATAATTATTTTAAATTATTATACAAATATAAAATTAAATTATTATAGATTAATTATTATATAAATTATAACACGGTTTTAAAATTTGTCTCTCCATCAAGAAGTCGTCGGATCGAATGGTACAGTATTTAAAAGATTGTAATATCAATGATGATGCAACTCATCAGAATCTTCGCAAGTTAGCAAATAACCTTTTCATTCGTTTATTCTATTTTAATGATGTACTGATTTATTTATTGTACGTATTCACTAATATTTGACATTCACTTTGAAATTATTACTATAAGAAATAAATTATTTTATGCAATATTCGTTTTTATTATTTTGTGCATTATGTGTGTTTTTGTGTGTTTAAAATTATGTAAAGCTTGTATATAATTATTATTTTGAAAATATATAATTTTAAATTATTTTAAGTTTTAATAAAGTAAAAATTAATATAATTGTATTTTTGATGATTTTTAAAGTGTTAATCTACACTAAGGATAGAAAAAATACTTTAAAAAAACGTATAAAAATTTGAACGCAGCGGGATTTGAACCCGCGACTCATAGCCTTGGACATGGAAACCTCCATGAGGCGCGGGTCCGTATCCCGCTGCGTTCAAATTTTTATATGTTTTATTTAAGTATTTTTTTAATATAATTGTATTTTTGTTGTTTTCTTTAATAAACGTGGCTTACTGTTATCTCGATGTTTGAGGGTTCACATGGAATTTTTATTTTTATTATTATAGCACAGCGTTGAGTCTCATAAGTGAACACACAATATCCGGAATTCGGGCGGAAAAGAGAGGAAAGAAGTGTTTTGATACTAGATTATTAGATTAGATTATGTCATAACTGCTATATGTGGGAGAAACTGATCAAAAAAGTATAATTATACATTCAACTAATTGACTTCGATAAAAGTTCGCTTCTTCATTTTAACATAAAAATTAAAAAAAAATGTTTTAAGATAAATATGAAGCAGGACCTACCACAATATATGAACAGAACATACAAACCATTCAGTCAAGACAAATGACAATTGCGTTTTGTTTTTTTTTATAATTATCGACATTTACAAATATAAATATTATTTATAATTACAAAAACTTAGCATCATATTTTGAATTAGAGACGGGCAAATTAGTCGTCGAAAAGTCTACTGTGGGGTTCCGCAGGGATCGGTTTTAGGTCCGCTGCTGTGGAATCTCGGGTACGACTGGCTTCTACGCTGTCGCCTACCTTTCGGGATGAGCGTTATCAGTTACGCTGATGACACTCTAGTTACCACCCGGAGAGTCAATTACTATGAGACGACACGGTTGGCGGAAGTTGGCATCCACCGCGTTGTCGACTGTATTGAAGCGCTGGGCCTGAGGGGTTTCAGCTCCGAAACAGAGGCTCTTCTATTTCACGGCCCGCACAAGGGACCTCCCTGTGGGGCCACTCTGCATATTCGGAGGCAGGAGGTAGAGATACGGGGTCAAATGAAATATAGGCTTGATCCTAGATTGTCGATACTCGTTTGCGACACACTTCACTCAGCTTGTGCCGAAGCTGGTGAACACCGCCAGGGCCCTCGGCAGGTTATTGCTGAATATTGGAGGGCCACATTCGCCATGTCGATTGCTGTATGTCGGCGTGTTGAGATCCATGGCATTGTAAGGTGCCCCTATTTAGGCAGATTCCCTTACCGCTCGGAACAGGACCCAATTGGGAAAAGAGCAGCGGGTCATAGCAGTAAGAGCTATCCGAGGTTACCGTACGGTGTCATGGACAGCCGACTCTTCTAGCGGGAGATCCGCCTTGGGAGTTGCAGGTGGAAGTACTCGCTAGAGTTCATGCGTTCCGTACAAGTGAGCTGTCGCGCGGTGAATGACCATTGATGGAGGACATCGCTCGGATCAGGAGAAGAGTAAATGAAGCCCTTATCCGGCGATGGAAGTTGGACTTGGAGTCCCCGGTGGCAGGCTTAACGACTGTGGACGCCGTTCGCCCCCACCTTGAACTTTGGGTTCAGAGGAACTTTTGGGTCCTGATGTTTACATTGGTGCAATTTTCGACGGGGCACGGATGTTTTGGTAAATACCTGTACCAGATTGCACGTAAGGAGGCGTCACCGGCGTGCCACGACTGCAATGCGCCCGTGGATTCAGCGCATCATACCCTGGCCGAATGCCCCGCATGGGCCCCACAGCATAATGCGTTGACAACTGTAGTGGGTAGAGACCTTTCACTATCCAGTGTGGTGGGATCCATGCTGGATGGTGAGAGGTACTCGTCTGCAATGGTCTCCTTCTGCGAATCTGTTATGACATTGAAGGAGGCCGTGGAGCGATTGCGAGAATCCAGCGCGATGGTAGGTTCGCTTCGCCATCGGAGACTAGGGAAGAGGAGAAGGCAGTATGCGCTTCTCTTCCTTTTACCCTAGGCGGGATTTTGCTTAAACCCTAAAGACTACGGTTGCAAGAGGGCATTCCACTGAGTCCCACAGTACCGTTCGTATGAGCGGTCTGCATAAATCACATTTCCCAGCGTAAAAGAAAAAAAAGATTATTTTGAAATAAAAGTATTATATAATAAATATTACACAAGTTACAAAAATTGTTTTTAAAAGACGATAATTTAAGTTGTATTGACAAAAACGCAAGAATTCATACTTTTGCGCTGTTGCCGTTTCGTCAAATATTTAGCAAGTGCTAAATTTGTTTACCACATAACGTATCGGTGAGCTTGATGAAACAGTAATCTCAAACTGGTCCTTGATATATTATATAAGAATCATAAATTATAGGAATCACATGTGCTGATATCTGTTAGCGTATACTTAGAAACTATTGAAATATTGGTGATTTATTCTTGTGAAGCTTATGGCCTATTTATTACAACCTGAATTGATAGATGGCGTGACTAAAAAAGAACGATCTGTAATACTTGTAGCGGTAAATACTTACTGATTTATAATTGATAGTTGCAGTATATGTACAGCAACCTAAGTATATGTTCTAGAGGACGTCGACGCGTGAAATATGCGTTGCCATAGTGTATGTAATTTTTTACAAAAGTGTTTATTGTCTATATATATATATATATATATATATATATATATATATATATATATATATATATATATATATATATATATATATATATATATATATATATATATATATATATATAATATATATATATATATATATATATATATATATATATATATATATATATATATATATATATATATCTTCTTCTTGGCATTAGTCCCGGCTTTTGCCAGGGTCTGCCTTCCGATTAAGCCTACTCCACTTTGCACGGTCTTTAACATCCTCAGTGGACTATCTATTGGCTCTCATGTCTTGTGTCACGACATCCAGCCATCGCTTCCTTGGGCGTCCGGGTGGTCTAACTCCAGGGACAGACATGTCAAGGCACTTCCTTCCGACATAGTTCTCAGATCGGCGCATAACATGGCCATACCATCTCAGGCGACTTTCTTGGAGCTTATCAGCTACGTCACGGACCCCAAGACTACCTCGAATGAATGTGTTGCGTATGCGGTCGGACCGCGTCACGCCACACATTCATCTCAGCATCTTCATCTCCGTGACATGAAGCTCCCGAGTGTACCGAGATAATGTTGGCCAACATTCGCTGCCGTATAAAAGAACCGGTCGGATAATGCTCTTGTATATCGGTCCCTTGAGCTTGGGCGGTATTCTGCTATCGCAGACTACACCAGTGACCTCCCGCCATTTGGCGCAGGCAGCGTTTATACGGGCATGGATGTCGTGGTCGATGCCTCCAAACTCATGCATAACGGCTCCAAGGTACCTGAAAGGTACCTGAGGTTCTCCGACTTAACGGCTGGCTCAGGCCTAATATGAATGGTGCTCGAGTCCGGGTTCCCACAAGCCATGTACTAGGTCTTCAACAAATTCAGTTTGAGACCACCGTTCTCAAGCGCACCCTTCCAGGCGTTTACGCTCCAGCATCAGTCGGTTCTCGTCGATGAGTACTATGTCATCGGCATACATCATCAGCCACGGAGGCTGGCATTGGATGTGAGCCGAGATAGTATCCAGCACTATATTGAATAAGAACGGACTAAGAGCTGAGCCCTGGTGAACCCCTACTGTAATCGGGAAGGGCTTGGTGTCGCCAACAGCGGTCCTAACCACTGAAGCGGAGTCGTTGTACATATCTCTGATAACCTCAATATAGGCTTCAGGGCCACATGCAGAGCTCTCCTTTTTTCCCTGTAAGCCTCTATCAAAGTTCTGAGGGCAAAAATGGCGTCCATAGTGCCTGATCATGGTTGAAACCCATACTGAGACTCAGAGACAGTACATTCTTGGCGGAGCCTGAGACCGATCATACGTTCAAAGAGCTTCATGGTGTGGCTCATAATCTTAATGCCCCTATAACTACCGCAATCTTGAACACTGCCCCTTCCTTTGTAAATAGGGATAAAAAAGCTCTGCCGCCACTGATGTGGCATCTTTCCAGTATTCAAGATACGGTTAAACAGGTCAGTAAGTATAAGCACACCAAGAGAGCCCAACGATTTCCACGCCTCGATTTTCTGCCCCTCCACAGTTTCAAGTTTATCGTACAATGGCGACAAACTTTCTCTGTGGGCTCTGGCTACAGCTCTTTTGCTGGCCCGTTTCGCTGCAATGTACTCCAGTCTGTCTTCAGGAGAGTTGGAATGCTGCCACTCTTTAAACACAGCCTTCTTTTCCTGAATTACCCCCTGCACCTGGTCATTCCACCACCATGTCTCCCTGTCGATGACACGCCCACCCTTAGTAACACCAAGTAGTCGCTTGCCCGCCGCAATGATTGCTGAATGAGCTCGATCCCATGCAGTCTGAACGGTCTCGGTGTTAGTCAGTAGATTTTGACTCTCCACCTCCGCCAAGAAGTCTGTCTGCATCGGCCCATTCAACAACCACCACTTAATCCTAGGCTTGTGTTTTTCAGCTACTTTCTTTTTCGGGGTAACATTATAGGCCATGAGGACCAAGGTGGCGATGTTGGGCCGTCAGGCTTTCGCCGGGAATGACCTTACAGTTGGTCACCCTGCCTATATGACACCGTCTAGTCAGCAAATAATCAATTAGAGTTGAGTGGGACCCGTTCTTATACGTTATAAGGTGCTGAGGTTTCTTCTGGAAGAAAGTGTTCACGATGGCCAGATCAGACGCAATGCAGGTTCTTAGAATATTTTCTCCCTCTGCATTGCGAAGACCATATCCAAAACCCCCGTGAACACGTTCATACACCTCAGCGACCCTACCCACGTGACCGTTCAAGTCCCCCCCACTAAGATTGCTTCGGTAGACGGTATAGCGAGTAGGACCTCTTCACACTGCTCCCAGAAAGTCTCCTTTTCAGCCGCGCTACAACCCGCCTGGGGAGCATAAGCACTGATTAAGTTTGTGATTACGCCCTCGATCAGTACCTTTACCCGCATCAAGCGGTCGCAGCGACGGTCAACTTCAAGAAGCCCATTCTGAAGCTCTTCAGAAAGCGCTACCGCTACACCGTTTTTGCCCGTAGGTGACCCAGTGTATATAAGGCGGTAACCCTGCCAGATGTTACGAGACTTATTGCCCTTCCAGCGAGTTTCCTGAAGGAAAGCACACTGGACCCGACGTCTCATGAGTACATCTGCGAGTTCTCTGCATCGTCCGGTTAGAGAGCCAATATTCCATGTTGCAAAGCGGAGTTTCCGTCTGGGTACTGACGTCGTTAGCCGTGCCCGTACTTGACACGGTAGCACTTGCCCACTTATCGCAGGTGTAGGGCGATGTGCCTGCGCGTCGTTTAACGGCGACGCCCTAGCCATACCCAGCTTTTTTCTAAATCGGTCCATACTAGTGGCGAAGTGGTTTTTAGTGGAGCGATTGCCATCTGACCTCCAAACCCATTACTGGGAGTAACCAAGAAAGGAAAGGGAATAAGAGGCAGAAAGACTTGGAATATAGAGGAGGGACACCACTTACATGGATTGGATCGGGTTATGAAAGTGGTGGCTCGAGGCCCGCGAGGGATCGCGTACCCGTATGCCAAAACCAAATATCGGACAGATAATTGGCTAGTCATATATATATATATAATATAATGTATATATAGGTGTCTATAGTAGTTAGCTTAACCAATTTTATAACACTTTAGAGTATATTTGGTTGAAAGTGCTATTCTCAAGACTTTCTGGTGCGAATTAAATGAATTTGTTTTTGTATGGGAAAGTCAATTTATGGAGAAAGGTTAAAGACTATAGTAATCGTTTCATTGTGACCGATTATCATACCTGCGATCAAAGTTGCCTCAGGACCTTAGAACGTGTGGTATACAATTGTCAGCTATTCCCATCTAACCATGAAGCAACATATGAAAGTTAGTTATTTAATAAAAGTAAAGATTTTTTAAGTTAACAATTTTATTAAATATATACTATAAAAATATGTTTTTATTAAATTCTTATATAAAAAAATATTTTTAATGAATTATTTTGTACACATTTATAAACTTATAATAAAAAAATATATTAAAGATACAACAAGAAAGAAAACAACTAAGTGGTGTTGTGCTACAAAACAATATGTAAAAAATTAAGAAAAGTAACTACTATATGAAAAACTACCTACATTACGCGGTTTCACACACATAGGTCAAACGGTCATAGCAACCTTCATAACATCATTTTAATGTCCGCCTGTCAATATTTTTTTATCAAGTACCCTTTTTGCCGCATGTTGCACGGAAGTCAACGAGTAATCTAAACCTAATATATACCGATACCTGTTGATCTAGAACGAAAATTATGAAATCAAGGAAGAAGAAAGCTCGTCTGCTATATACTAGCTCAAGAACTGTGTTTTATTAAAATAGTTACGGTGGTGTATACTTAGGTGACTTTTTACAGATCTTTTTATGATTGACAATCACATTACACACTGCATAACCTTACTTACATAATACAAGCTTTGCCCTCGGATCATTCTGCCTATAAGTAAATACTTAATTAAATAAAGCAACTTTGACAAACTTAATTACACAAAAAATTTATTTACTTCTTCTACTATAATATATTATAGAAGATTACGTTGACTTAATAAACAAAGATTATGTTTTAGAATAGAAAAATTCACAATGGTGACCTTCTTACAAATATTTGCTAGTTTATTTTTATTTACAAAATTTTCTAGTAATAAATACAAATTACAGTAATTGCAAAATACTGCATATTTTATAAATAATCCTGTTTAATCATATCTGATGCTTTTTCAGCGATCATGATAGTTGGTGCATTTGTATTGCCTCGGACTATTTTGGGCATTATTGAGGCATCGATTACTCTTAATTTCTTTATTCCATAAACTCTTAGTCTTGGATCGACAACAGCTTCCTTGTCCCATTTGGGACCCATTTTGCAAGTTCCGACAGGATGGTATATAGTACTAGTGTACTCTATAAGAATACAGGCAAAGTAATCATAAGTCCCCCATATATACTGAGTACATCCTGGTACAGGTTCCCTAACAAATGTAGCACCACTTTGCTTAAATGCCTCCGTGTCTTCCAATGATACTGCATACCTTATACCTTCGATCAATATATCCATATCTTCTTTAACAGTGAAAAATGATGGATATATCAATGGTGAACCAAACACTGGGTCTGTATGGTTTAATAGAATCACACCTCTACTTTTAGGTGTCAATAAGAGAGGTCTCGCTGCAATGCCATTGTAAAATGACAATGGAAATATATTAGTTGCTATACTTGTTGTTGGATCTGCGTAGAAGTCTTTAAGGTTTCTATGATCAAAATGAAATTGGATATCTGGTACGTATTCATCTTCATATTTTGTTCTGATGAAAGCGATGCCGTTAAGGGTACAGGACGATGATAGTGGACCAGACTTTATAGGTTGTTGTTCCTTATAATTGCGAAGTTCATCTAATAATTGTTGGCCAGACACTTGAGTTGATGTTTTATTCGATAAGCTAATAATAAGTGAGTCAGTAGTTACATGATCTTGTAGATTGTGACCAACGCTTAAATCTGCTAAAACTGGAATATTTAAACTCTCTAGATGTTCTTTGGGGCCTATACCGGAAAGCATAAGAATTTTCGGAGAATTGCCGGATCCACTACTTAGTATCACTTCTTTTTTAGCATACACGTTATATTGTACGCCATTTTTTATATATGTCACACCTTGTGTTGTTTTGGTATGAGGGTCTATAATTAATTTCGTTACGTAAGCGTCTACTTCAATTCGAAGATTTCGTCGTTTATTTCTGATAGGTTTTATATAAGCAATATTTACAGAGAATCTTCTTCCATCTTTGGACGTTGACTGTCCTATGTCAGTTCCGATGTTGTCGTCTCTGTTTAAATCTTTTACTGGGAGACCTTTTTCTCGAAAAGCTTCTACTAACATTAGTGTAGCAGCATCAACGTATTTAAATCGCTCTACATTCAACGGTCCTCCTACCGAATGAAAATATTTATCATGTGACTCAATATCATTATTATTTTCCGCTTTCTTAAAATAAGGTAAAACCTGAAAATTTATTAAAAAAATAGATTTAGATGACAAATAATGCTAAAATTAACTTTAATTTTTATTCATAAAAATAAATAATTTAACAAAAAACATACTAATTAATATAATAGGGTAATTGAAAAAATATTAATAAATCTAAACTAAAAATAAAAAGAATTACTTCTGAATAACTCCATCCGCTATTGCCTAATTCAGCCCAGAAGTCGTAGTCACGTTTATTTCCTCTCATGTAAACCATGTAGTTAATAGCACTGGAGCCCCCCATTGATTTACCTCTGTGAACAAGAAAAAATAATATAGATAATATTTTAAGCATAAGCAAAATAAGCATTTAAAGTTTTCATAAAAAATGCATTCTTTTGTATGGAACAACATGAACAAAAAAAAATACTATAATTATGTTTGGTTTTCTATTGGTAAAGTAAAAAATATATGTATATATATTTATATCCACAAAAGGCTAAAAATATGAAGGCTAGAAATGATTTTTCTTAGTTGTATAAATTATTTAGCAAAACAATAAACAATTTTAGTTTAAATATTTTATTTTATTTTCATTAGCTTCCCGCAGAATCCCGCACATCGCATGATATGTTCTCCAGTTGTAGTGTAAATTCCAATAAAATTGTCTTGTGACAATTATTTTCTTGCGCTAAATACATATTATTTATATTTATGTATTTATTATATTAGTTTTGGCAACATCCATATTGGCTTTATTAAGGAACATATTGGTTTATAAATCTGTTTTGCTACGGTTATGTAGCTTTCACGTATACGATAGTTTACGAGCTCAGAAGAGCCATTACTCGACCTAACTGTTGAGATGTAGCAATCGTGCCATCGTGATTTATATCTCAA
Organism: Dione juno; assembly: GCA_037127375.1. Lineage (NCBI taxonomy): Eukaryota > Metazoa > Arthropoda > Insecta > Lepidoptera > Nymphalidae > Dione > Dione juno. The sequence goes on along the minus strand of JAXRJS010000077.1, from coordinate 5,121,202 downwards.
CCTTCTCTTAATGGGCCCTTCACGATACACTATGGGGTTAGTAAAGGGTTTTATAAAAAACGTGTGGAAACTATTTTAGTCATATTACTTAGTAGAGTGTGTGGTGGGTTTGGTTCTCGATTTGAGTGAAAATAAACATGATTACTAAGATTAAGTATAGCGTGAGAACAAGGAAAGGTGAGTAAATCATGAGTAAAGTAGAAGTTAGAGTTAAGTCGCTTCGTTCTCTACTTTCCAGTCGAATAACAGACACAGTATTTTTTTTGAATAATTGGTTTACGATTACTTCCCGAAGCTGAGGTCGAATTTATAACACCGACTTTATAGCCAGGCTCTGCGGCACTGGGCGGCTTTAAGCTGTCTAAGGGAAAATTGTGTGAGTTATTATTATAAAAATATAGACATATATTATGTACAATGTGCAACTATGTTACTGGAAAAAATGTTAATGGAAAAATGGGAATTGTCACCCAGTTACTAGACTTTACTTGTTGTTTACCTAGCATGGACAAAGAGTGTAGTGTCAGTTCTGCCACATGCCATATGCCACTATATATATATATATATATATATATATATATATATATATATATATATATATATATATATATATATATATATATATATATATGAATGTATAATAAATTACCTAAACCATGCACAACTTTGACCCCTGCCAGATCTGCAAGATAGTTTTTCAGGTTGAGTCCTATAATTCCAGTCTATACTCGATCCCCCTAGTACTGTAGGTAGTGCTGGTATCATCGTTACATCGGGTTCCTCAGGACCTGCCTCCAGTAGTAATATCTGGAAAATCGACACATATATATATAATAATAATTAAATATCTTTAAGATTATTTTGTGCTATATCTTTTTTCTTCCTTCACAATCTGGGATTCTATTTACTTGAAACGGTTGCACTGATAATATGATATCTAAATATGTACTTTTTATATATCATATGCCAACTTCAAATGAATATATTTATCTATATTTCCATATTTAGGAAAAACAAAGTGCGGCGTTTAATTTCGTCATTCCACCATTCCAAATATCGCGAAGATTGGAAAACTGAGCACCTTAGCGCTATACTCTTTCTGTCTATTAACTTCCTGTTTTGAAAAAAAAAGAAAAAAATTGAAAACTCACTCTACTCTACTCTACTACTCTACTTTACAAAAAATAAAGTAACTTCAAGTACGTATATTGATATAGCTTACATTTTTATTCGCTCAGATGATTTTTAATAATGGCCACTGCTTTTAAGCACGCATGGATAAAGTAATAGTAAAACAAGTGATAGTAAAATGTTACATGGAAAAAAAATAAATGGAAATTTCCAAATAAACAATAACGGTAAATAAAAAGAAATTACATTCCAATTTATTTGTGAAATTTTTATCCAGTTAGTTTCATTTGTTCAAATTAGTTTATTTAAGCAGTTTACTTTAGGTACTCGATTGAATGTATTAACTTTATTATATATATATATATATATATATATATATATATATATATATATATATATATATATATATATATATATATATATATATATATATATATATATATATATATATATATATATATATATATATATATATATATATATATATATATATATATATATATATATATATATATATAGCTAAATAACTAAATAAAAAAAATATTCACTCTAAATCGATTTTATAAGGCAATAAATTTATATTTCAATTTCAAATTTTTTCATATATTATTTTGTACGAGCTGTAGCCCGCAATTTCATTTTCGCGGGCTATATAACGTAAAGTACGGTTATTTCACATTCCCATTGGGGTTTCGGGAAATCCTCTCGTAGTGCTCTTCTCTATCCCCCAAGGCCCTACTGCACTCCCCGAACATATTACTACGCCGCGTAATTTCGGTTGTATGTTGTCAGTCAGTCACTAAGTAACAACAAAGTTTTATATATTATAGATATTTAGAAAACATTCTAACATATTTTAATGTTACGCTGCTATTTTTATCAGTTTTTTCATCAATATTGGCAAATAGTACTCTCATAAGTAGGATTCGTGGTCATCGTCAGACAATATTTCATGGTTTTGGGTTCAAGCTCTACTCGGGGTAAGAAACTATTTTCAATTTCCTGCTCTACAAAACAGTGCGTGGCGTTAAATGTCTTTTCGATAGTATAGAGACTCGAATACGAATCGTATCGAATTCAGGCGGAAAGGGGAGAGAGAACAAAGTGTTATGCATAAAAAGAAATATTCTTGGCCTATCTTATTTTGCTTTTATATTCTACTCATCCCAGTAATTTAAACGAAATTTTGGTTGTAAAACCTGTAATTGCATATAAAATGTAGATACTGCTAAACATTTTTCATGATTATGTATAATAAAGTCTTAAATGGGACTTCTATAATAATATGATTAACCATATAGCTGTTTGGTATATTTTAATTTTATGCCACAATCTTCATAAAACATATAAATACTTGGCTATATAAAATAAGCAATACTTTTTATTACTTAATTTCAGTCACTGTCATTTCATAGTACCTAGAGTCTTTTCATTAAGTTAGGCTTTTTTTGTTTTGTTTTTATTGTTTTTTTTCCATTGACTATTCGTATATATAAGTAGATTTTCTAACGTGCTATAGTCATAGACAGGCCGTTTAATCTATAAGGGATATTGTAGAATTTCATATCAGGCACTTTAGACTTAATTTTTTTAATGTGTAATTCCACATTATGCCTTTTTTAAAAGCCAACAGGAAATGCTTATTATATTTATTTTTTTGTGAAGGTGCTATATTAGTATCTCTTATAAATTACAGGGGTTTTACACACACTAGGGTGTAAGGTATACAGAACTTCAAAATAAGTTATCCCTAATGTTGCTAAAGATTACAAGCAATACATTAAGAGAGTTCCATAAAAAATCCTTTCAGTAGATTTTACGTGAAAAGCAAACAATAAATATACCGATAGACAGACAAAGAGATAAACAAAAATTACAAAACATATATTTATAACGTCTGTTACGTGGATGAAGACCTCTAGGAAATTTATTTAGTTTATATTCATCTAGCGGCCCGTTTTGGCTTCACACAGATAGACATTAATTTTTAAAATTATTTTGGGATCTACATAAGTACTTATAGAAGAATACTTAGGAACTCCTCAGAGACTGACAAACACAAGTATATCAATTTTGATGTTTTCCCAAACATTTAGATAGTATAGGCTGAAACCAAATTTGAAAAATAATGATTTCTCAATATACAATATTTCAGGGTCCATTTTACCCACTTCTTCCCTTATTTTCTAATTGGGGCTTAAGGTCTCTCCATTAAAATTTCGTCAAAGTCGGTCCAGTAGTTTTGAGTTTATTCAATACAAGCAAACAAACGTACAAACCTTTCCTTCTTATAGTATAGATGAACAGAATTAACCTTTTTAATAGTTTTATTATATATTTATAATAATTCAGTGAAACAAAAATTTTGGGTAACTTTAAGCGTTTGTACACCGCACGAAACAAAAGCTTTTAAACTCAGGTAGAGTTTGATCGGAATATAATATAACCTATATAATACTATAGTCTATAGCCTCACTACTATAAGACTATAGTCTAAATCGATAAAGAGACTATTGAACACAAAAATACATTTTCACTTGGAACGAATAGCGTCTCATATTAATACGCTCTATAATATTAGTTTAAAGAAGCAGCCTTTCTTTCTGGTTTCCCACCAAGTCCAGGAGTTTCACATAATGTTCCAGTTTTCTAACGTGAACATCACGTCGAACAAATTTTTCTAAAGCGCTAAATTAATATCTTGTATAGATTAGACTGTCTGCTAGGGTTTCATATATGTATACATACACTAGAGATTATTAATATACCTTTTAAATAAAATATAAAAGATTTAATTTTGCAACATTTTTATATTTAATTATTCCCTAATATTAATAGAATGACGTCTCTCCTAGTTTTACTATATATTTTAATTATATATTTCATGAACATAATGTAAAACAAAGCCGCTTACCTGTGCGCTTACATGTTTCAAATTTCAAAACGGGTTTTAACATAGGTCTGAATTAATAGAGAAAGTGATTCAAGAGCAAGGTTTATTATAATATAATATTTATATTTTATACGAGTGAGATCAAATCACCCGAAGTAATGTGCAAATCACTAGCAAATAATAAGTAGGTCCTGATCTGTGAATGAGGTTGAAACCTCCAGCTTAGACCTTTATATTAAAAAAAATACTTTAAACTTTTATTCTAAAAGCTCCTTACGCTTATTTTGAATTTAGATTGCAAGTACCAGGCACTGCTTCGAGCTCCTCCCTGCAACCCAGTGGGCACTGCAGCCGCAAAGTGAATTCATAGCATACTAAGAAGGTTAATCTTATTTTTTAATACATTATATAGAAGATTTGCTCGTAGTTTAAGACAATAAAATTATAGTTTCTATAACGGAACCATGTAAATCTTAATCTAAATTAAGTTATTTTTAAATTGGGAGCCGTTATTTGATTATAACAAACGTTGAAATAAGGGACCTTTATCAAAATCACATGACAAAGAGAAATTATTAATATGTCAAAACAATTAGCGATACTTACACGGTTTTTAATTACCTTGCATTTAATTTAAACTTAATCCAATTAGAAGGCCATATACGTATCTAGTATATTATGTTTTAGTATTTGTAACACTTTCACGTGCTTACTGTGCAGTGTTTGACTGCATACTGGTTGAGGGTTTGTTTTATTTTTTTCTATGTACATATACAAAGGTATTCTGTCTGTGTATAGGGTTCTGTCATTTCACACACATTCACTATAAAAGTAGCTTTAATTATTAGAGTACGGAGGAAAAATAATAATCAAGATTTTAGGAATCAAGATTTTTAGTTTCATCATCTGTTTGTTTTCATTTAAGCCCCGGATTAAAACCTCTGATGATATCATAGACAGCTGCAAACAGTAACTGTCATTATATTATTACAATCATAAGGAGCAACTGTTCAGTTTCTCGCCAGCTATTCTCAGCAGAACTGCCTTCCGAGCTGGTGGTAATTGCTATTAGGACTGACAATACTGACCTTTATGTTAATTGACGATTGAAAAGTACTTGTAATAGCCTATTTGAATAAAGAATATTTTGATTTTGATTCACGTCTACAATCACTTGTTAGCTTCTTAACTTGTAACTTATTTCAATTTATCTGTATAATAATAAGCTTTAAGTTATTTTCGCCTAAAATTAGATAGAAGGGGAGAATACCTAAAATCTACTAAATATAGGACGTGCTTTAATAATGGCGAACCAAACTAAGGTACCAGAACAAGTTTTGGTTTGCTGCAAAGTTCCAATATTAATATTGAGCGTCTATTGAGGAAGTCAATACCTAGTAAATAACAAAGCTGGTGGAAGTAGTAGGTATTCGTTAAATATAGGTATGTATTATATAAATTGTGTATACAAAATTATGCTAGTTACGTGACTAGCTAGCTAGCTACTCTAGGTCAAGCGCTTGGATTATGGGGTTCCCCGCACAGGAGTTTCTTTTTTTTTATTTTCGATTTTGTTACGACAGCATGCGGCGTTGGGTTACGTTACTCAATACGCAATATCACGTGGCTTAACACTAGGTTCTGTATAGAGATAAAACGTATAATTAGCAATGATCGACCGTGTATAATTAACCATTGTAATAACATGAATTTATATGCGATTAATAACTTAATTTACAATACACATACTAATTATATAATTTAAATTTCATCATTAATTTGTCAATTGGATGCTACAATTATTAAATTTAAAACTCTTATATTTTCGTATTAATATACAAATTTATATGAACCCATATAGTCTATGTTAACATATAATATATATGTTATTAACATAGATTATATGGGTTCGATTCTTGCTCAGGGGAAAGCGCGGCGTTGAAGTCCGTCATTCAATATGTAATGTCTCAAATTTAAACAGGGTATTTTTATACTAGGTTACATCTACCTAATCTGCTTTATGCATAATATATCGTTAAGCTAAAAAAATTGTTATATGATAATTTATTATCGTGCCACTTTGATGGGCCTCTTATTGATCGCCATGATATTTATTTAACTTCACGCTGTATCCTGCACATAGCAGGGTAGGCAGAGGGAACCGTAGGTTGAAGGTCCTAGTGCTGTGCCTCTGCGGCACGACGGCCTCGCAATGATTATGGGTTATAACCATATTTGAAAGCGCATTAATCATTCGACGATTCAAAATTGCTTGCTAAAATCTATTTTAATAAACAATATTTTTAATTTCAATGATTATTACTTCTGCCAAATTTATAGACACCCTTATAAATAGGTTTTTCGATATTTGACGGTCCTCTCGAGGGTTTATTTCAATATTAAGTTCCACCATCCAATACACAACGATAGGTGTCGTGTAATGTCCCTAACGTTATTAACAAAGTGTCCAAACACTTGGTGCTCTCTGTATACGTCACAAAAAGCTTAGCATAATATATAAAAAGTATAAGAAAGACATATTTAATATTTAAATGAATTTCGTGTAAATATTACATTTCAATTTTAATACGAACACAAAATTCGACCTGCTGTTGCGTATCTATTGTACAATTCAGCTGAAAAGTTATTCAAGGTTATATAAAATTAAGTAAATCATGTAATTTGGTTATAATCGTTTTTTTCGAACGAAATCTTTCAGTTTTTGTTTGTGAAATGTAGGTCGATGTGACGAATCATCAAGAGATTGTCTGATTTATTTTAAGTTTCATATAATAGAATTACTTTTTTAGTGTATAAATAGTACATTTTTATATAGTTTAAAATTATAATTGTAATGTATTTCAATTTCATCAGAGATAAAATGCGACATCGCGTTGTATGAAGATTGGTGCGAGTTCGATTTCATTTATGTTATTAAGATTAAAATTTAATTAAGATTAAAATCGAAAACGAATTTTTTTTTGTACTTGTTTTTTTTATCCGCAACTTGACTCATGTAGGGAATACAGAAACTATGTACATATATTATATAATTAGTCTAGTTCTTAATATCATTTAAAGTAATATATCAAATGTAATTACTAACAAAAGGTACGCACTATGTATGCATGGTGTATGAAATAATATTAAAAAAAAAACATAGAATACCTGCCACGGAGACACTTTGCTCATCGATGCCTGGACATGGTTTCTACATTCGATTGTCTGAATAGGACTGACTTTCTTTCACATTTTTAATGCAAATCGAAATAATCTGAACACATGCACGCTCAATTTCACAGTCCATTGCAGCGATTAGTGCAATATAAAATTATAGTTAAATCAAGAAAAAAATTTTTCGTAACGAGTTCTCCGTGTTCATAATTAGCCCGTAGCTTAAGCAAGCGTTCTGTCGCCCTACATACCTAATGAAAATATTTATAATAATTACTTTGTAGTAATGACAATTCTTTTTTCACTTCTATTATTGGGTGCTCTATGGTTCACTGAACACAATCGTGTTATAATAATGCGGTGGAATGACATTGACGATTTGGCAATACTTGGCAATCGTCGTTGTTCGTGTATTGAACAAAGAGCTGAATAGAGAGCTGTGCCCGCCATACCAAATTTGTGTAATGAAACCTAGATTTCAATTATAATGATTAGTACATATTGTAATCTTCCAATTTGCTTGGATGTTGACAGAACCTATATAAATTTGTTTGATTCAGATAATGCATATTCGATACCACAATTTCTTAACATCATATTGCGCTACATCACAATTGTGAAAAGTCGCTTGTGTGTAAAAGGTTATTATCTAATTAATGATTTTGTAAATGATAACATGCCTTTGGAATGAAATGCTTGCTCTCTTCTATTTCAAAGGTATCACTATCAACAATGTATAACTGTAAATATTCAAAGGATCAAATAGAAAAAAAAGGAGAAATACTCGTAAAAATGTCCAGCAGAGTTTCTTGCGCCTATTCTTCTCAGGTCTGAGGCATCAACTGTAGTGAACCGGTGGTAAAGTTTTAGACGTTCAAAAAATTTATCATGTATTCTTACTTTGAATAAAATTATTTGAATTTGAATTTGACTAAACCAAATTGTCAAACTGAAGCAGTGCAGTAACAATAGCAAATGTATGGTACACGTAAATATCGTGTGTTAAGCAAATAGTACAGTATAAGATCCTTTATAACCAGGATAGGGTGTGACTGCAAAGACAACGGTCCTGGGTTCGATTGCCACTCGAGGGATCGATTTATTTCAATTTCTATAAAAAAAAAAGTACGGTGTTGAGTTCCGCTATTGAATTCGCAATATCTGAAAATAGCGATAAAGCTGTACAGTTGATCTGGTTGAGCGCATTAATCTCAGGAACTACTGGTGCGAATTGAATTACATCACGTTAATCGTTTCAAGGTATCCCACTGTACCAGTGGTGAGTTGCTTTGTGAATTTAGTATGTAACACGTTCGATTTCTGTTAGTTATCTCTATTTTACAATGGGCATTCAATAACTAGTCATCTAATAAATTTATACCTAAAGTATGACTGGTGTTGAGTCAATGACCTTTTCGTTGGTTATATTTTCGAAGCGGATACAAATCGAATAGGCGAAAGGTTCGTATGCTAATCTTAGAGTGTATCGAGGCTAGTGTTTACTCTAAAAAAATTGAAGGTCAGGAAGTTACAAGCTAATATTGAGACTTTGTTTTTCTATTTCCATTAAATATATTAAATTAAATATATGCTTAAATATATGGAAAATGGGAAAGAAAATAATTTAAATATATGGAAAATGATAAAACTCTTAATAGAGATCAAATCGATATGGTAAAACATAAACTGACGCTGTACTGCGCCATTCAATCCAGTCCAGCATCCAATCCAGATTTCGGGGAAAAACTAGTGAATTAATTGTGCTAATGCTACCCTGGAATGCGGGAAAAGAACGAAAAAAAAAAAAAAAATATAGTAAATTAAATTTATTATCAGTATTACGCGACTTCCCCTTTTTTAACAACAGGTAGGACTCTCATACATTAGTTCATTCACACGTAACAATAACTATTATGTAAAATATTATACACACACTGTTATTAACGTCTATCGATTAAATCTTTACAAGATTTATGAAATTATCTTCAATATATCAAATACGTTATGAAACACCACGAGATTTTGTAGTAGCGTAGTTGAAAAGTATCCAATTCTATATAAATGTTCGTGGGTTCGGTTCCCAATTTGGACAATTTACAAATATATAGAAAAAATGTTGTCTTGTCAAATAAATTATGGCGTTGTGTTCTGTCACTAAGCTTTTAAGTCACTAAAATATGTGGTATATGTTTTTTCCTCATATCCATATCCACTTTTGCCAAGAGACCACTTCCTTTATGAAATAAAAGAAGTGGTCTCTTGGCAAAAGTGACACATATGAGGAAAAAACCCTGTTAAATCGTAATACAATTTTTGAATATAGTATGTTAGCTGCTAATATCAAAATATGAAGCGTTTAATTTGTGATTTTTATATAGTTTAGTGCCAGCAGTATATATATATATATATATATATATATATATATATATATATATATATATATATATATATATATATATATATATATATATATATATATATATATATATATATATACTGCTGGCACTAAACTATATAGAAATCACAAATTAAACGCTTCATATTTTGATATTTTTGATATGAACGCTATATATTAGCTTTGACGCTATATATATAGTAATTTTGCTTGACAATACGTACCTACTTGGTGTTAAGGTTAATAATATGTACTTTTATATGTACTCGTACATAAGTATAAAATTTATTTCGAAAGTGGAAACAAATGCTATACTTTATGCATCTAAATCTCCGTTCTAGAAGGAAATGGTTTTCCATTAAACATTTATTACTGTGTGGATTTAACCTAACAAGTTATAACAAGCTATAACGTTATCAAATGTGCAATGATGGTCATCTATTTTTTATAGCCTTATAAGCCTTGGCTTATACGTCATGTCAGTAAATATAATTTTTTGCAAAATTTTTATTTCTTTTACATTTTATTTCATTAGTACTGCATAATTAGTATTAGAGTAGACAAATATAACTCAGTGCTTAGACACTCCGTTCTAATCTAAATTTGATATTTGATTCAATAGAAAATTTAAATATATGTGTATAATCAAAGTGGGAATCGAATCCACAGCCATCGCTGCTTACATTCACGTAAGCCACGATGCAGCTTGAAAAAGCTTCAGCTTCGTTTTCACTATATCCAGCATATAGCCGGAGTATGGAGACATAACTTAGTGTTAAGATACTCCTTTCTCCGCTTCTAGCTCGAATTTGAGATATTGGGCGTAGCTTTAACATTGTCTTGGCAGAGGGGGAAAACGAGAACAACTCATTTTTTCGAGATGTCCTATTGCGCCATGGTAGCCATATAAAAATATATTTATTATATGAGTATATATAATATATATCTTTAAACGATTCTCTATTAAGTAAGTATTACAGAAACAGTTTCAAGAACTACCAACAAAGCGATTGTAAAAGTTTTTCGCTTTGGGACTCGCTGTCATTGTTTTAGTTTTGTCCTAGAGTTATTCGTATGGATGTGACAATCGTTACTCATAAACTCATTCTCATTATCTGATTGTTATCTAATTCAGGGTCATGAGTTCAATTCTCATAGAATATGCGTTTTTATTGGTTGGTATCAATCATAGTTAGTGAATTAAGATAATTATTCAAAGTTAATTTATTTGTTTTTGAACGTATATTATCTTAGAATCGTCGCTATTTTGTTTTCAAGTAAGTTACATAGAAAAATAATGTAAATAGAAAATCGGTCTTTAGGACGGAACGTCTGGACGTGTAGACGTCTTACCAGCTGAAGTAAGTAAGAAGTAGTCACCGGCGTAAGTCAACGTTGTACTTTGTCTTACCACAGCAGATAAATAAATGTAATCTATACCCGTAAATGGAGATTGTATCCACTAATTTGAAATTTACAGTCAGACGTTGTCACGCCGCAAAGAATAAATCGAAAGAGAGAATAAATATTATATCAAAAAAAGGCCATCCTGGCGCAGCGTCTCCACTGTACATGCCACAGTTGTGGGTTCAATTACTTTATTTTTTCTTGAAATAACAAGACAAAAAGTGCCCTTAAGTTATACCACTCAAAACGCAAGATCACAAAAATTGAGCAAAATATGGGAATCGGAGTGTCTTAACACTAGGTTCCCCTGTCTACTTTGCTATATGCGGGAAATAGCATGAAGTTATATAGGTGTAATAAGATTAGGTGTTGTAGTTATGATTGTCTGGTACAAATATCGGTCGTATGGTATCATTATTATCAGGACTATGTGATCCTGGATTGAGTAAGTCTATTATATAGTCTGTTGAGTGATCTATAAAGTAAGTCTCATAAAACAAAAATATAATTTTTATTTTATTGTTTATTTTAAAGTTTAAAATATAAACTCTAAAATAATTACAACAGATAAAAAATTTAATCACAATCACTTCTAGTCATGTGACGTCCAAGATATTATCACGCGGAAGTTCTTGCTAAAGCAATACTAATTTAAAGAGTTCTCACAACTGTTGTTGAATAGTTATTTTTTTTATAGTAAATCTGTAAATTGTTATATCTGAAAGAGCCAGGAACTAAAGAAACTTTGGACATTATTACTTTTATCATATATGCTTGTAACCCGCAGCTAAATTTGGGCCGAACAAAAAGTCCCAATTCTTATCGGTCTAAGTATTTCCCTATAGCCTAACCTAAATTTCTATGTTTTGATTGTGCATTGTCTGCCAGTTACTCGACTTATAGCAACATGTTATAAGTATATATATACATACATATACATGTATATATATATATATATATATATATATATATATATATATATATATATATATATATATATATATATATATATATATATATATATATATATATATATATATATATATATATATATATATATATATATATATATATATAAAATTATGTACTCTGGTGATTAAATGTTGTTGCAGGTTCTTCTATCGCCCTAAGGAATTCCCCTCTCTGGTTTTGTGTTAACAAAGTGCATTCAACGGCATTCCGTAATACATTTATAACGTATAGGCAAAAAGCTTAATTCAATGTCTTGACATTAGCTTTCTTTACTTCATAAAGCTTAAAAATGAAAAACGCGTATTATCTTTAATAATGTGGAAAGTAAAGAAAATAATGATATGCAGTTAGGCTCTTTTTCATGCTAATACAAAATATTTAAAGGAAATATATAAAAAAATGTTTAAGTACCTTAACCCAATGAACTATTGAAAAAAATTGTGCAATAAACATTACTTAAAAAAAGAAAAAAGTAAAGTAGTATTGATATTGACCGTGACCTCTTTGTAGGAGGTCAGGAGTTCGATTGTTATATACAATTACTAATTTGTATACACATTATAATAATAATAATAATAGCTTAAGATTGAGTTAATATGAATACCTTATAGTCTATAAACAGAATTCTTTAAAATCGATAGAAATGTCTCGATATAAAATACTGGGAGCTTAAATTGAGATTTAAAATTGGGTCAGTAGTCATGTAAGGCCATCGTTTCTTTGTTAGTGGAATATTCTGATAAAGCTTTAAATTATGCAAATTTTACTTTTTCTAATTTTGTTACTCTTGAAATGAAGACTTATGACCCTAAAAAGCTATATCAATAAGCTATTTAGGTTACAATAAGCTATTTAGCATACAATTGGGTATAACGAAATGCAGCGTTGAGTTCCGCTAGAAAACTGATAAATCACTATGCTCTCGGCCTGTCTTTTTTATATTGTACAAAAATGCGTTGAAATTAAATAAATAATCCGTTTATTAATTAACAAAAAAAAGGAAAATGCCTCGAAATATACTGTATTTTTCAATTTTTTCTTCTTCAGTATCTTTCACCTAGAGAAGCACAACACGTTTGTTTGTCTTAATAGACATATAACATATTATTTATTAGTGTAAAGGAATGAACAGACGGAGGAATTGGGAACCGTCATCTGCAGGAGGGTGTTGACGCGATGATTGTGGGTTCGATTTCCACTCTGAGGCATGAATCTTTTTAATTTCCACCCTCTGTTGAAAAGGCAAAGCGTGACCTGAGTTCCACGACGAAAGGGAGTGTCTTAACACTCTGCTATATGTGGGAAACAGCGTGAAACCGAATAATATAAATGACAGAGAGTCATTATTTAATTTTAAACAACGTATAACACAAATATACTTACAATTTACGTACTGTTTATAACAACGGTTTTCTTTGCTATCGAAAATTATATTCGATATTCATATATTGTATAGTAAACTTTAAAAAAGTAGAAACATACCTTCCATTTTTTTACTTCTGACAATCTGTTAGCCAAAACGCAGCCAGCTGATCCTGCCCCGACTATGATAAAGTCATATTCTTCTATTTGTCTTCTTTTTCTTGTCCTGTCTCTTTTGCTTCTTTTCTTTTCTGCTGCTGATGCTATATTTTTTGACTCTGCGTAATTATTATCTTGAAAGCTATTTTTCAAGAAATCAAAATCGAAAACAGGTTGATATTCGGAAAATTTGCGAAATAGATTCTTTACGTTAAAATCGTTAGTAAATGGATTTCTGGGATACGGACTAGAGTCGAACGGGTAGAAGTTATATCTATTATTCTTAGGCGAAGGATGGGACGTTTCAATATCGTAACTAGTTTTGTAAGCTTCTATAGGAAAGTTGTATGATTTCGTTGGATTTTCGAGAGGTGAAATATAGCTTGATGGTAGCCAATCATTGCTGTACAGATTCTCCTTGGTATCAGGAACACTATATGAGACACCACCAAATAATTGAGTCAAAAGTGACAAAAATATGTAGCCTGTAGATGAGCATTGAGTCAAAGGTGCATGTTGTTCAGAGCAAATGGTGCTCAAGTCCAGAGGCCTCCACGTCGACATTTTATCACTCACTTACTACACTTTTATATTCAAAAATATCTTCTCATAATTATTAATAAAAAAAATGTATGAATATAGTATTTAGTAGTTGCGTGTGCACTTCGCGTGAGCGCTGCAAATAGAATGATAGATTGCTATTATAAATAGTGAAAGAAACCGGCGTCACAAAGTTGAATATATTTTTTTTATATTAGGCTTGAATACAATACGTCTATAATTACTTTAGGTTACGTAACAGTATGAACTTTTAACGTTTTCTCAGAAATGTAATGAATTATAAATTTATTGTAAATTTTTCATGATTTTTAAACTGTTCTCTATATATTTAATATATTTAACACTATACAATTCAATTTTGCACAAATAAAATATCTGGCAATCGGTTTTCTCTCATTTAAAAATTGCAATTGATCGAAATACCAATTTATTATTTTCAATAGTTTCATAAACTCATAGTGATTTCAGTTAAATTGTAATTATTTTGTTATATATAATTGATCACAAGGTTTAGTAAGGACTAAGGCAATAGTGTGTAAGGACTAGTCCTACTAACATTATAAATGTTTGTGAAGATGGATGTTTGTTCCTGTTTCACACAAAAGCTACTGAACTGATTTAGACGAAACTTTGCAGTAACATAACCTATATCAGAATAATATATGGGCTACAATTTATGACAAACATATGCGATTCACTTTACTAATTATTTATTAATAATAGTGTAGTTCAAGCTAGTAATATGGAATGAAAGCAAATTGTAGACAGAGAGCCTAGTGTCAAGCCTATTAAACAAATTGACACTTTCTAAAACCTTGTACATAAGACGAGGCCTTCGTGGCACAGTGGCATAGCGTCTGACAGCCTCGTATTGGGATTGGGGACAGTGAATTATTTTTATTCCCCACAACGGAAGACAAAAACAGGGTTGTGTTCCGCCATTTCGTCCGTCTCTAATTCGAAAGGAAATTGCAGAACAGAGTGTCTTAAAGATTAAATGTATAAGTGAGAAACATAAGTTTATATAATTCTTAGATAATGTATTAGAAATTTTTTACTTTTTTCACGTAGTTCAAAGTTCGTTTTGCCGCTGAAGATTATATATTATTTATTATTATTTATATATTTATTATTATTATTATTTATATATTATTATTAATAAAATCTTCTATAATTATTACATTATATATTGTATTGAGGTCGAAAGCGAGTAGCAGTTGCAGTTCAATATTCAATTCAACTTACTAAGGAACTGACCAGTGAGTTAATTTGTATGCAGTAGATGTAGAAACTAGAGGTATAACAGCGAAATATCTCTATAACTTGCTAAAAGATTTCGGCCCGTCTTTTAGAAACATAATTTTTTTTTCATTAAATTTGGTTAAATGGAGACTCTCCTCTTAGTATCTGCTAATGCATGTATATTTACTATGAAATTACATTATAATCTGCTTACTTATCAATATTTATGATTAGTGGGGACCGTTGTGGCGCAGACACATAGCGTCTGCCTGTACACGTGACGGCTGGAGGGTTCGATTCCCACTCGGGAAGAAGAAATTATTTTCAATTTTTTCGCTCTGGTAACAAGGCCAAAGGCGCGGCGTTGAGTTCGACCACGCAAAATGCAATTCCTCGAATGGCCGATAGCGGCGAACGGAGTGTCTTAACACTAGATTTATTCTACCTACTGTTCTCTCTGCCTACAGGATACAGCGTGAAGATAAAAAAAAAAGATTAATTACGATTTGTGTAATTTTTACAATGTACTTGATTTTTGTTAAGTTTGAATACTCTTGTAATTATTTGCTTCAATATTATTATTCTTTTTTATTTTTAAAAGTTATAATATATATTTTTCTTTGTTCATACTTTTAGATAACAAATAGATTTTAAGGACCAAAGCTTATATTTGTGAGTGGAAAAGTTTTATTGACCTTATTTTTTGTGCAGGTTTTTTGTTTGTAATTATCAGTATCGTGTTGTTTTGGTAATGATGATGATAATTAAATAATGTCAAGTTATCGCATGTGTTGATATGTAAATTTGTTATTTATTCTAGATTAGTAACCGCCCCCAGTTTCGCTGGCGCGGACTTTACCATCCATTTACCAGGTTTCATTGAAGCAGTAATAATAGTTATAGCGGGTAGGCTAAGAGATACTTTACTTTATTCTCCATTTTCCAAAAAAAATAATTGAGAAATACGTTTTTTAAGAAAACTTTCGCTTCTCAAGAACTTTTAAGAGGATAGAAGAAGGATGTTTAACAACATTAGCTTAGGTGGCATTTCATTATTCGTTATACTTTAGCTGAACTGTTACGGTTATTTTTGAAATGTTCTAGATCTTGGTTTTATATACTGAAAAAGAAAAGGATTCTAAATTCATTATCGCCCAATACAGTCTTGCCCAGATAAAATAGATATTCAAATTTTTTTTTAATTCGAACGAGTAGTTTGTATATGTGCCTTTAGAAACAGCCAACAACTTTGCAAACATAAATTCTTGTTTTTATACTATTTGTTTACTAGACAAAATTGTTATTTCGTCAATTTTTTATATACAGATATACTGTTTTACGTCTTTTATTATATAGTATTGACAAAAATAATTTGCTTTCTTAAATGTAAATTAAAAAAGAAGTCATTTAGATAACAAGTGCTAATTTTCTTTTTAAATCATTTAAGTTGAAAACACTTAAAGAAAATCCGCTATAGTCGCGTATAATTTACGCCAAAACCGCTAAAATACATGGTAAATGAGAGTATAGTACTATGATGGACTAGATTATTTTTGTTTAAACTGTGAACTCAGAAACGTAAAATAAATAATCCGTCTGTATATCTATTTTACAGAACATACGTAATTCCGTCAGTTCACAGTTTGTCTGTTTGTACGAAAGATTTTTGTTATCTATATAAAACTATTAAATCAGATCAGAACATAGGGGAAAACTGGAATCTCAAACACCAAAAATGTAAAATCTAATAAAAAAGGAAATGTTTCTGAAAAAATATAAAAAATAAAGGGCTGGACAACTGTAATACACATAATCATTGAACATTGAGGTCAACTTGGTACATCTGCCTCCAGTGTGTGCTTCTAACCCCCCAGTTGCCTCCATTGCCCCAGTTGTCCCTGCAATTGAGAGTTCTATGATGTATAATGTATAATAAATTTTATTAATACTAATTTTCTCCCTTTGGTTAAATCTAATCAGAGCCTCTTTATTGCACCTACTCAAATTACATACTTACGTACAAAATAATATGTTACACGGTATAGTGCGAAAGCAGCCTTATCGCTTATAGATCTCATACAGGTAATCTTTGATTCATAAAAATATAAGTTAGCATCTATAGTTGGTGGATAATGCACAAAGACCCTTAAGTCCTTTATTAAAAGAAAACGAAGACGAAGTCGCAAACAACAACTAGTGTTTAACTAATCAACTTTAACGTTTCAGCGATATAGAAATTTAGTGCATTTTAATGATGAATATAAAAAAGAAACACAAATAAGAAGTCATTGTATAGAGCGCTTATGAATCGATTTTAATAGTTTTTCTTTATGACAATACTTTAGGTGCATTGTAGTTTCTGTATTGTCTTTACACTAACATTGTTACACAACAATTGGTTCCCAAGTATTTTTGCACGTTATTGTTCGTAAGCCATAAATATCTGTGTTGTAATGAATGAGTTGATTGCATAAATTTTAACGTTAAACACTTATACATGAGAATCAATTTATACTAAAACTGCTTATGACCGAAATACTCCAACTCTAATTATACAAACAAGAAAACCGGAAGTACAATGGCACCGACGTCAAAAGTATATATATATATATATATATATATATATATATATATATATATATATATATATATATATATATATATATATATATATATATATATATATATATATATATATAATATATATATATATATATATATATATATATATATATATATATATATATATATATATATATATATATATATAAATATATATATATATATATATATATATATATATATATATATATATATAGATATATATATATATATATATATATTATATATATATATATATATATATATATATATATATATATATATATATATATATATATAATATATACAATGAACCGGTACAAATTTGACCTTCTATGATAAAGATATATAAGTGAGAGAAGTCATATATCTTTAGTCTAAATAATATAAGAATCAATAAATATTACAGTTCAGCCATATTTCCACTGTACTTAAACGTATAGAATTTGATAATTTCAAAAGAAATTCATCTATTTATAATACAAAAGTATTAGTAGTCATTTTATTATTGTGATTCGCTAGATGGATTAATATATATATATATATATATATATATATATATATATATATATATATATATATATATATATATATATATATATATATATATATATATATATATATATATATATATATATATATCTTATATATAAAATATTTAAACCCTACTCACTTAAAAATATATAATTTGAGCACTTTCCACATATAAAAGGAATATTAGTATTTAACATTTTATCTCAGTTCGATGATCGTAACAAGCTCGTAACAGAGTTATGCTCAGCCGCAAACGTAATTTTATCACGGTTGTAATCGCTTCCGGAACATTTTAATTACATACACAATGTTTCAAATTAGCGGCAAATATAATAATGGGTATTATTCTGTTTTGCAAATGTCATCTATTCAGTAACTGTATTTGTTTGACATTTGATCTACATTAATAACCTAAAGGAGAAGGATTTGTATATTTGTTTCATAGCAGAACAAATCTTTTACGAACGATTTAAGATATAGGGACACCGTCGCAAATTCGAGAGTAAAATACAGCATGTCTATTTTGAGTTAAAAAAATGCTTACATTTCCTTGACATTTTCTCAAAAAATGCTTTATATATAAAGATATACTAATGTGGGATTATTGTGCCGTCTTGTTTCATCTTCTTCTTCTTCTTCTTAATTAGCCATAAGAATACTGATAGTGAAACGAAAAGTTTAAAAACTGTAACGCATTATTATATTATTATGATAAAGCTTGTTTATTTCTATACTTTTAAATATATATTTAATAATGCTTTGTTAATTTGTTACTTTTTAAGTATAGTCCTCTAGCGGGTAAATACCTCCTCCAACCCATTCCATAGCTTCCTATTTTGGGCCATCTTTATCCAGCTAGTCCCAGCAGTTTTTATTAAGTCATCAGCCCACCGTTAAAGTGGTCTGCCACTTCTAAGTTTGCCTATGAGACCAGGTCATTTTCTTACCTCTAAGGACCACCTCCTCTCTTTGTACCTTGACACATGGCTGGCCCATCTCTATTTAAGATGTAATGCATTTTGGAGGGCGTATGTAAGCTTCATCTTTTCTCTAATTTTTATATTTTTTTTCTTTTGTATCCTTCTCAGTTTTAATATGTTCCTTTCCATGGATCGTTAGCATGTAGATTTTTTTTTATTTTACTTGTATATGTCCATGTTTGGCTACCATATGCTAAACTTGGTAAAACGCAGGTGTCCATTACAATTCTTTTAAGTTTTAGGTTAAAATCTAACTATAAAATTTCTTTTTTTGGCCAAATTTTTTCCATGTGTTCCTTTGCATGTGTTCTTCTATCTACCTCATGTTCGTTGCTATTTTGGTTGTATGAAGTTTGTTTTCCATGATATACGTATTCATTTACATACTCAATCCCATTCCGGATGACAGTATTGGTCTCTGATTATAGTTTGTTATAATCTTGGTTTTGTTTACATTCATGTGCTGTCCCACTTTTTGTTCTCTTTATCTACAGATTGTACCATTTTTTCAAGCTCTGTAGCTGATTCTGCTAAAAGGGCGACATCGTCGGCCAATGAGGTGTCGTGTTCGTGACTTGGACAGTGACCCTGAATTTTCAATCTATTATTCCTCCAATTTATATTTTTAAATATTTCCTCCAGCACTGCAATCAATAGTTTTGGGGTGATAGGGGATCTCCGTCTCACACTTTTTCCTATTGTTATTTCTTCTCCTTTGTTTTCGAATTTTACCCTTCTGTGCTGTGCAAATATACGTTGTTTATGATCTTTATGTATATTCTATTTATTTCACATGAGTGGAGCGCTTTCCAGATTGATTTGTAATATATACTGTCAAATGCCTTCGAGTAATCTATGAACGCTATATAAAGCGGCTGGTTGAATTCCTTATATTTTTCCAGTATTTGCTCTAATGTATGTATGTGGTCAATAGTGGAAAAGCCAGAGCGGAAACCTGCTGTTCAATCGGTTTTTTTCATCTATTTGTGGTGTTATTCTGTCCAAAACTACAGAAGTAAAAAGCTTGTACATGCTGGACAACAAACTTATTGGTGTATAGTCTCCAATATCCTTTGGATTTCCTTTCTTGTACAGTAGTATTATTTCCGATATACACATTGTTTAGGGACATCGCCTATTTTATGTACTATGTTAAATGTTTAACGCATATAAGAATTAAATTATGAAGAATTAAAATAAATAAATTTATTGGTGCTTGAAAAAAAATCGGCTATTTAACTGGACGGAAAAATGAAAAACTGTAAAATACAATTTAACTTCAACATTATGAATTACTGTAACAGTGTGTTCTTCGGGTATTTGAATTTATAAAGCCGAAAAATGTAGATGGTATATATATATGTCTTTTTATTTTTTATCTTTTTTTTTTAATCATTAGAAAATGTAGCTAACGGTAAATGATATGTGAATACTTAATTATTCTATGAACTTTATACCAGTAAAGTGAGAGTTAGACTAACGTACCGAGGGTTTCATAATAATCTAATAGCTGTAGGACAACAGAAAGTATATGTACATGTTATAAAAATTGATGAACTTAAATGTTCAATATGCATTCAACATGTATGAAATGAATAACTTAATAAAATATAGATTTTCAACACTTTGTATCTTCTAAGCAATTTAGATCTTGATATTTTCATTAATTTTCAGCTTCCAACTTTGTTTACTCATATAGCATTTTCCGTATAATATATTATAAAATAAATATATGTATGGTATACAGGTATAGAAAATTACTAACTATAATTGAAATTGTGGAACAATTAATATGACGTGAGTGCATTATTCAATAAAAGCTAATTAATACTGCAGTGCTTGACATAATAGCTTGGTTATGATTTGTATGAATTCGGAATACATATAATATGTAAATTGAAATTTATAAAGAGTATGTATGTATGTATATAGTTACAATTATATTTTGTCTAACGTTATATTTATCTAGAGGGTGTCTAGCCAATTATCTGTCCGATATTTGGTTTCCGGCATACGGGTACGCGACCCCGGGACCTCGAGCCACCACTTTCATAACCCGATCCAATCCATGTAAGTGGTGTCCCTCCCCTATATTCCAAGTCTTTCTGCCTCTTATTCCCTTTCCTTTCTTGGTTTCTCCCAGTAATGGGTTTGGAGGTCAGATGGCAATCGCTCCACAAAAAACCACTTCGCCACTCATATGGACCGATTGGTCTTAGTCGGAAGGCAGACCCTGGCAAAAAAAGCCGGGACTAATGCCAGGAAGAAGAAGAAGAAGAAGAAGTTATATTTATCTAACGGTATTTTGCTACAAAAATTGTCCATTCGCTTATTAATAGTTGAATATTTGTGTACGGTCTATAGATAGGTACAATAAAACCGTGTCTGTCTGTGACTGTAAAAGATCTGTTAGTCCACGTTGTGTTCGAAAGAAAAATTTCAAAAAAAATTTATTTAATGTTTGAACAAGAAGAATGATTGAATTTTTACTTTATGGAAGCTTCAGATTACCACGTGGACATTATCGAAATATACTGAAAGTTTAGTGGTATGCTAATTACCATGAAGAGACTTAGCTTAATTTTTGTGAAAAAGATGTAAAAATGTATCAAGATATGATTTTTGAGAAGGTTGGTTGCATGCATGACAGTGGGTTATGACGTGGGACCGCTAAGGTAGGTTGATCGAAGGTGCATGACCGTCGTAACTATCTAAATATACAAAACTATGATTTACAGCTAATTTTATCATAATCGTTTCAAATTTAGTAAGGTAGAAAAATGAGCTCGAACAGTGGCGGTGAATGTTTATTCGCATTTTAATGGTTTAAGACAAGCCAACAAAGCAAATGAAAAAGAAAATCTAGATAGTTTGGCTAAACGCGCTAATCTCAGGAACTACTAGATCGAATTAAAATAATAATTACAATGAATAGTTAATTTATCGAGGAAAATAGCAACTATATTAGATCACGTTTATTACAATCCACTATCAGTGGTTAGAGGTACTTCGGGCACTCGGAACTTAAATGAGATTAAATAAGAGTGATGTATTCATCCTTAATTTCACTTGATAACGCAGGCGTTATCATATGACAGTAGGTGAAAACTTTTTCAATAATAACATCTTCTAATAATGACCTAAAATATACTAAATCTGCATAACTAATATTTTAGAATAAAAAACTTTTTATAAAGCTCTACTTAAGAGAAATTATGAATTAAAATGTGGAACAATATAATGTAAAACTTTTTACTAGCGTTTTAAATTTAAATGGAACTCAGAAGCTCAACGAATCTCCAACGGTCTTCCTCGCTTAATGGATTTACAAGTGCAAAAGAATTACCCTTAAAACCTGCATAGCGAAGTGTTCAAAGGGTGGTTTTTAGGGGTCCGTAGTTAAAATATGTTTATTATCAAGAGTGCGTGTGCCGATCTGGTCGTCGTTTTTTGAATTTGTTTTAAACATTCATTTTTTTTCTCGTATACTAAGTTAACTCGTATACTAAGTTAGTTACCTGTGGCGATACTTTCTGTCTGTATGATAGAATATAATAAGAATATAAGCATATATACACAAAAATAATTAAAAAAATATATATTACTTCTTCAAAAACGGATCGCACTCACAAACATAGGTGTACAGTCAGCATTATCTCACGCGCCATGATAGTAATTTTTCCCAATGTCTGTAAGTTTGCTCTAAGGGGCTAGTGTTACAACACTTCATTGTCTATTGATTATTTTCTTTTATTTTTGATACAAATTTATGTTCCCTTAAAGTTCCAATTTTCTAACAACATATTAATTAATGTGTACTCTTTTAATTTATTAATATTTTACTATACTAAAATAAAACAGTATACAGAACCCTATGTTCAAAAAGCAATTCGCTCATACCCAACGTTTTGTTACACAAGTTCTTTCTATAGTGTATATGTTGATCTAAATGGCTTTATTTTTGAATAGGTGAGAAGAGTATTACACTAGACGTAATAGCCTTTCAGTATATGCGTGTATTGCAACCCCACTTTTTGTGTTTGTTTACCCATATGTAAGATGCTTGCTTTTTTTTGCTTTGTAATAATAATTACTAAAGTAAAAAAAAATATTTCGAATTGAATTTGAATCATGATTTGTGTATTTTACCGAATTAATATAATTTTTCTATAGAATTAACACCTTTTTGTATGACAAGAAGTAAGCTTATCGATCAATTTCAATTTATTCTTACTTTTTATAAATATCAGTGGAATAAGTTTTTTAAAGTATATTTTTTATTATTCATTTATTTATTTATTTTCACGCTGCACCCCATATACCGGTATGGGAAGACTGAAACTAGTGTATAGACAATCCATTCCACACTCTCTGTTGTCTCAATATTAAGTGGCGGATCTCAACGCCACGCTTATTCTCTTACCAGAGCGAGGTAGTACAAATATTTCATTACTTCGAGTGGGAATCAAACCCATAACCGTCATTCAGATACTGAGCCGCTGCACCGACGGGACAACTAAATTGTATGAGACTTAAAAAGTATATACACATAAGTACTATAAAGTATTATTATAAAATTACACTAGCAATCACAAGGCCATATGTTCCTTAAAAAATATTACATTAATATGTATAATAAAAAACTCGCTTACCTCAAGCGTGAATTTCAATAAGAAGAGGACATATTAGAAAAAGTTACAAAAACATGCTAAAGACGAGATACTTTTAAATCATTCTGATATAATAAAGAAACTTAGTACAAAGAACTATCCAAGTTTAGGTGAAACGATGCTCTAAATGACGCAGGTTATTATCATAATGCTACCAGTATTTTTACTGGAAAATAGTTTAATGGAGCGGTTAAAGCTCGTATTTTAATATTGTTTAATATTTTTTAAGTACCCAAAACTAGAAAGGACTATAAAAAAAAAAGTAATTCATGAAGTTTTTTTCCATATATTTATTATTTATTCCATATAAAATCGATCGTTTTCATTTATATATTTATATATAAGTAATTCGAAAGGAAAAATATTAAAAAAAAAAACAATTATATGTACTTATTACTACATATTTTTAGAGTAAGGCCAAGATTTCGATCAACATTTAGAAAGATGTAACTTAGCACATACGGTCCTTGGAAACGTAAAGGAATATTAAGAGGGAATTTCCCGAAATTTCAACGGCAACTGGAAAAAATATAGTCCACGCAAATGAAATGCTGAGCTGCAGCTCATTTAAATATAAAATATCATTAAATAGTTATTTATATATAATGATAAGAATGAATTATTGCATACGAGTACATTCACTGTGTAAAGTAATCCATATCTTATGTAATTTAACATTTAAATTTATTAATCAGATTATTAGCATGTTGCTAGTACGTGTTTGAGCCCAAGGGTCTATATATATATATATATATATATACATAGCAGCAAAACGTGCCAGCAAAAGAGCTGTAGCCAGAGCCCGCAGTGAAAGTTTATTACCTCTATATGATAAACTTGATACTGTGGAGGGGCAGAAGCTCATCTACAAATTGGCACGTGCTCGGGATAAAGCGACGCAAGATATCACAAAATGTCTTTGCGTCAGAGATTCCCAGGGCAAGCTGCTCTGTAGTCATGCTTCTGTGAAGGAGAGGTGGAGAAGTTACTTCTTGGAGCTGCTGAATACTCAGCACCCGGGTAGTATTCCGTCTGAACCACCTCCTAACCTGGGACTTATTGCTCCAATAACCCGTGATGAAACTCGGAATTGTCTTCGACGCATGAAGAACGGCAAGGCGGTGGGACCTGATGATATCCCGATCGATTCCACGCTTGGAAATCATTGGGCTCTCGTGGTGTGCTCATGCTTACTGATCTTTTTAACCGCATTTTGAACACTGGGACGATGCCACATCAATGGCGGCACAGTTTTATTACCCCTATTTACAAATTGCGGTAGTTATAGGGGCATTAAGATTATGAGTCACACTATGAAGCTTTTCGAGCGCGTGATCGCCCTCAGGCTCCGCCGAGAGTGTACTGTCTCTGAGTGTCAATATGGATTTCAGCCAGGATCAGGCACTACGGACGCCATTTTTGCCCTCAGAATTTTGATGGAGGCACACAGGGAAAAGAGGAGAGCTCTGCATGTGGCATTCTTAGACCTGCAGAAGGCCTTTGACTGTGTGCCACGTCAGTGTATCTGGTGGGCACTGCGATCCAAAGGGATCCCTGAATCCTATGTTGCTATTATCAGAGACATGTACAACGACTCTGTTTCTACAGTTAGGACCGCTGTTGGCGATACCAAACCCTTCCCAATTACAGTAGGGGTTCACCAAGGCTCAGCTCTTAGTCCACTTTTGTTTAATGTAGTGCTAGATACTGTCACGGCTCACATCCAGGACCAGCCTCCATGGCTGATGATGTATGCCGATGACATAGTACTCATTGACGAGAACCGACTGATGCTGGAGCGTAAAGTGAATGCCTGGAAGGGTGCGCTTGAGAACAGTGGTCTTAAACTGAATGTGTCAAAGACCGAGTACATGGCTTGCGGGAACCCAGACTCGAGCACCATCCACATCGGGCCTGAGCCAGCCGTTAAGTCGGAGAAGTTCAGGTACCTTGGATCCATTATGCACGAGTCCGGAGGCATCGACTACGATGTCCACGCCCGGGTTAGCGCTGCTTGGGCCAAATGGCGGGAGGTCACTGGTGTGAACTGCGATCACAAAATACCGCCCAAACTTAAGGGGCTGATATACAAGAGCATGTTCCGATTAGTTCTTTTATACGTCAGCGAATGCTGGCCAGCGCTATCTCAGCACACTCAAGAGCTTTACGTCACGGAGATGAATATGCTGAGGTGGATGTGTGGCGTAACTCCCATACGCCACACATTAATTCGAGGTATTCTTGGAGTTTGTGACGTAGCGGATAAGCTCCAAGACTGTCGTCTGGGATGGTGTGCCACGTTTTGCGCCGGCATAAGAAGAAGAAAATATCTTCATATGTCTGTCCCTGGGGACACTCACAAACCGTTACGTTTACAAGCAATACGCTATTCCTGTGCGAAAAACGTAGTCGATGCTCTATCATATTATAATAATAGACTTTTAATTTTTTAATTTTATAGGCATCAGTAGGTTTTAGTAACCATTATGCACGAGTCCAGGCATTAACCACGATGTCCACGCTCGGATTAGCGGTGCTTGGGCTAAATGACGGGAGGTCACTGGTGTGGTCTGCGATCACCAAATACCGCCCAAACTTAAGGGGCTGATATACAAGAGCATGTTCCGATTAGTTCTTTTATACGTTAGCGAATGCTGGCCAGCGCTATCTCGGCACACTCAAGAGCTTTACGTCACGGAGATGAATATGCTGAGGTGGATGTGTGGCGTAACTCCCATACGCAACACATTAATTCGAGGTATTCTTGGGGTTTGTGACGTAGCGGATAAGCTCCAAGACTGTCGTCTGGGATGGTGTGCCACGTTTTGCGCCGGCATAAGAAGAAGAAAATATCTTCATATGTCTGTCCCCAGGGACAGAGGACGGGGTATCTCACTCCAGAGTAGGAAGATCGGATGCCCAAGGAAGCGATGGCTGGACGTCGACATGCAGGAAATGAGAGCCACTGGACTAACCACTGTGGATGCTCAAGACAAAGGCGTGCAAAGTGGAGTCGATTAAGTAAGAAAGTAGACACTGGCAAGAGGCCGGGATAGCGCTAGGTAGAAGAAGTAAGTATATCCTGCTAACTTTTTAAATATTGACAAATGACAGAAATGACTTAAATAATATGCTCCAGAAAAATATAGTCGCTTTACTTGACAGGGAAATGAAATCAATTTAAGTATAACCATTTCCTCGAGGCTTAATGGAACCCACGACCATTGCACACATCACATTATCCCCAGTGCCCCAGATTCTATTTATATATAGATCTATATATTTTATTACTATAATGACTACCGAATTAAATGTTATTTGAAGCTTGATAAAAGTTATTTAAATTTAAATAATGTTTTATGGTAACTTACATTTTTTCTCCAGCTTATAAACTATTATATCTACTTTACAATTTCTTTCAAGCCCACGTGCCATTTTATTCTCAATAAAGCTTTCCAATAGTCTATTTGTGTTCAAAAATATACTGTACATTTCTTGAGCGGAAAATTCAGTTGTATACAAAAGTGACACAAATAAGCTATTTCAGATACTATATTTTGCTTATATTGTATATATATATATATATATATATATATATATATATATATATATATATATATATATATATATATATATATATATATATATATACTATATATATATATATATATATATATATATATATATATATATATATATATATATATATATATATATATATATATATATATATATATATATATATATATATATATATATATATATATATATATATATATATATATATATATATATGTATATATAAACATAGACCAGCAATTTTTTTTGAGCAAAAGTATTATTTTGAAATAAATAAAAAAGAAAATACAATTTTATATAAAGCAACTGAAAAGATAGAAAAAATGAACAGATAATTTTATTTTTATGGTAAATTTGTAATAAAAATATGGTTCACATACCACTTTGCACTCGCGTGGTCAAATGAAAATAATTAAGAATTGTGTATGACATATGACACGTTCCAACTGGCCTAACCAATGATTGAGAACGTTACATCGTAGCGGCACAACGTCTGTCTGTAAACGCGACAGTTGTGAGGTCGATTCCCTCTCAGTGAGAGTGAGAGAGTTTCCTCGCTCTGGTATCAAAGAAGACGAGGTTGAGTTCCACCTCTCAACACGCAATGTCTATAAATTAGACGTAATGTCTTAACACTAGGATCCCTCTTTCTAGTCTGCTATATACGGAAAATAGCGAGCAGCATTTTTTAAGCCAATAATTTATGAGCGTTTAACAGTTTAATTATATACACTTAGCTATATATTTCTTATAGGGGTTCAAACGTTTCAACTTCATCTGTATAATAAAATAAACTAAGCTCAGGGAATCCAAAACTTAATAGAATGTCAAGTATAAAATTTTAACTGTACAAGGAGGTAATAACGATTTTGGCCCGACGCTGTTCAGTCCATAAAAGCGTAATCGTTCCATGTTATTACAGTTCAGATGTTAGGAAAAATGAAACTGAGTCTAATTTTGAAATTTTTCTATGATTCGTTTCGAAATTGAGCTTGTTTATTGTATTTCTTGATACGAGCTTCCTTTTGTTTTACGATTGTATGTGTGTTCGAGATTTATGTGAGCATCGTTTATGGTTTCACTTTTTATGCTTATTTTGAATGTGATAGAAAAATATGGTAGCTTTATGCTATTTAAAAGTTAATAATTATTTTTTATAGAGGCTGTCATACCACAGACTAGCTGTAAACGTGATGGTGAGCTTCCATGATTCTCATGGGTCAGCGGGGTAGGCAGAGGATATATCGAGGGTAGAGTTAGTAGAAAGCTGAAATTTAGTATGTAGGCTGTATGTTCTGTAGCATAAGCAAACGGAATTGACAGCTATAGCTCTAAAAAAAACGGTGAATGCTAATCCACTCGCCCACTGGTTCCATACCAATTTCATAATAGTAATTCGACGGGTGGTGCAAGCAAGTTTGAATAGCTTTTTTTCTGTAATATGCCTGTTATATTCCGATTCTCGGATGTTTTTCTATGTGTTTACTGTAAGCTCTAACTCCACGCCAAATTTCGTAATACTAATGACATCGACAAGTACCCTATAGATTTTGACTACACGGGCTATTTCATACAAAATGAGGCAAAAATGCGGAAAAGTGCGGAACACTCTGTCTTCCATTTATTTTTACTGGGCTATTTTTACTGTGTTCTAAGGCTATCTATTTGATTTCCACGTGTTCTTGAAAACAATAGTCTTAACAGATGGACAGATAGACCGACTACAAAGTCACTACATAAGGGTTTCGTGTTTTCTTCTGGGATATAGAACTCTAAAAAGGATAGAGGATGTTTCAGTCAAAAATATAAAAAAAAAATTTATATAAAAACGCATAATTTGTATGTAACAAAAATTAAATATTTTACAAAGTTCCTAGCAAAGTTGCAAAGCTAAGTTGCTAACTAATAGTCACGGATTTTGACAAGCTTTGCTTTTCACTAATTTTTTTTATGGAAAGTTCATACAACAAAGTGCCAAATAAAAATTTACTAAAGTGACGAACATGAAACACTTTTGACACACTTGTATGAGGAAAGCTTTTAAAGCTTTCAATAATAGAATAGTATGCATCTTCTATATAACAGAATAAACAATTTTAAGTTTATCTGAACATAGAAAAAAAAATATGTTCTTTTTTGAAAACTATCATAAAATTATATAAAAATTGTAACAGTAGATATATTAGACTTTGCCATATATTTTCATACATTTCTAAATGTTTAATACAATCATTATTCTGTTTAAGATGCTATCATAGCTTAAACGGGATTTAACTGCTTCTGTGCCGAGGCTTTAAATGATGAAGACGAACATGATTCAAATATGTGAAAATTTCTCGTAAGTAAAACATATATATATATATATATATATATATATATATATATATATATATATATATATATATATATATATATATATATATATATATATATATATATATATATATATATATATATATATATATATATATATATATATATATATATATATATTTTTATATAAATATATAAAAAAATATATTTTTAAATCAATGTGAAACTTTAAGTAATTTGCAAATTATTTTCTTGTATGCTATTTTGCGCTATGCATTACTCTATATGGATTAAGATCGGAATACACAATGAAAACTTTGGTATCACCGTTTCCGTACAACAGTGTCCATTAGTCTTGTTTTGTGCTATGCGCTGTGTCACGCATTCCACACTCCGTTTCTAGTTTCGCTTAACTAATTAATTTTATTAACTTGCAATTGAACTAACAATCGTTGGATTCACAACCTCCATAAACATCAAAAATCTAATTTACTCCACGCTAGGAAATCATAGAAAAGATCGCCTTTATACAAAAATGCTGCTGCTCTTTTTTATGCTTATTATAAGATTCCGTACCTCGAGAGTAATAAAGCGTAAACCTTACATGATCATTTTGTTGTCCGTATGTCTGTCCATCTGGCAAATTTACATCAAATACCCAGAACTAGAGTTTCTCAAAGCACAGAATAAATAACACTTCTAAGTTAGTCCAAGAACGCTGATAGCAGTGTTTATGCTTCATTTTTGCCGCATGTTGTATGTAGTTGCCACAATCGTGTAACCGTATTCAGCCGTACTCGTAGTGTAATCAAAGCCTGACTAAAAATTAAGAAATTTGGCAAGGAGTTAGAGCTTACTGTATAAATAAAGGAAAAAAATGCTTGAATTGAAAGTTTATTTAAGTTGGTCAACGTTAATAAATTGCCTACGCTCTGACGTGCCGTGAGATAAGAGTAGCCGCGTCGCATGTTAAGCCTATGACTGCGCATTTTGGGTAGAGTGTCGCCTTCCGTCATAATAACGGTTGGGTACCGTTATAGGATCGTCGGGGTCTAGAAGGACGCTGAGAGGACGTCGAAGTAGTGGGTGGAGATGAGGAGGGAACTTAGCACTCTAATATATTCCGTTCTGTTCTTTAAGACATTGAGTGTTAGGAGGGTAAAGTTCTTGTTGGATAGAGGAAATGAAAACAATCGATTTTGTATAAGTATGCGGTTGAGTAATGGTACTGTGGTTACAGGTTCACTGCGGGCAGGTTAATGACGACACGATTCAGTCTATTATCAGATTCGATACATTTAATGTTTTTATAATAATATAAGCTATGATAATAATAGGAAAGCGTCTGTCTTAACACAAGATAATTATATATAAATCTCATATCCCACCTGACAAGAAACAACGTAGTGTGGCTGCAACTTGAACGCCAAAACCGTGTGGACATACCACGACAGAGTATAGTGACTCAGAGAAATTATCTTGCTATATACAAACAATGGTGTTGGAGAAAATATTTTTAACAAATACTTTAAATTGACTTCATAATTATATAACGTACAATAGCAAAACTGTGCTCATATATATAATATAATTATATGTTAGGCATGTATGAAATTCAACAAAATCTAACAATTACAAAATTATATTGAAATAAGTTAAGAAACTATTAATTAAACAATTAATGAATCTAGTTAGATCTAGACACCGATTAACTATTTAAAATAACTACGTGTAATTAATTTTCGTTTTAAATAATTTTATGAGCTATCTATTAAATTTATGTCTACTTTGGCTTTATTTAATTAATTAAAGTAAAATAGTAGTCATATTGTAATACGAGTATCATAATAATGGGTTGGGGAAAAAGAAATCCATTATTTTTGCGTGAAATTCGGGACACTAATAAAATACTTCGGATTGTCCGATTTGGGTCAAATAAACGCCGTTTTTTGCTACAATTTGTCGCCATTTTAAAGGTAATTTCATAATGCTTCTTTCGTAGAAGCCTTGGTCCTTATTGGCGAAAAACTCTAATAATCTATTTTCACAATCTTCTCTTGATCCTAATTTCTTATCACTCAGGAAGTTTTGCAATGCGAGAAAAAAGTGGTAATCGCTTGGTGCCAGGTCCGGACTATACGGTGGATGCATTAAAACCTCCCAACCAAGCTCCCGGAGTTTCTGGCGAGTCACTATAGACGTATGGGGCCGTGTGGTGTCCTGATGGAGCACAACACTTCTTCTGTTGGCCAATTCTGGCCGTTTCTGGTCAATCGCTAGTTTCAAACGGTCCAGTTGTTCACAGTACAGATTTGAATTTAGTGTTTGGCCATACGGAAGCGACTCATAATTAATGATTCCTTTAAAGTCCCACCAAATACACAGTAGAACCTTCCTGGCCGTTAGTCCTGGTTTGGCAACCATTTGAGCTGCTTCACCACGCTTTGACCACGATCGTTTTCGCACGATATTGTCGTATGTGACCCATTTTTGATCCCCAGTCACCATCCGTTTTAGAAATGGGTCGATTTCATTCCGTTTAATCAAGGCTTCGCAAATGGAAATTCAATCCAATATGTTTTTTGGTGTTAATTCGTGCGGCACTCAAACATCGAGCTTTTTTTGTATCCATCTTTGCGCAAATGGTTTAAAACTGTTTAATGGTCAATATTTAGCTACTACGGGCTTGCCTTTGCGAGGTGCATCTTTAACATCAAAATTGCCTGAACGGAACCGACGAAACCAAAATTGCAGGTAATAAGCTGTTACCGTATCTGCACCATAAACACCATTCACAATTTCAGCAGCCTGGCTTGCATTTTCACCTTTATCAAAGAAAAACTGTAAAATATACCGAATTTTCTCTTTGTTGGTTTCCATTTTTAACGGCCTGTAATTCAGGACAGAATGGAACAAGCGGAAAACAATTGAAGATGTTTTTAGCGTGAAGATCACCTTAACAACGAGCATAAACTTGAAATTGTTTGATAGATGCTTTTCGAGATATTGATCACTAAAGCCACCTACCGAGAAAATAATGGATTTCTTTTTCCCCAACATAAAGATGATAACTGCATAAATGAAATTTATAAGATAAAGAATATTAACAAGAATACAAAGAATTAAAAAAAACATAGGTACGAGTATGTCCCTATAAAATGCAAAAGTTTTCTTTCATCATCAGGTACTGACATGGTGACATTGGGCCACCTCGGAAGTACGCTTTCAAATAAACAGCCTTATTTGAACCGGTTCACAAAATACAGACAAATCGAGGAACATACAAAAAAAATTACCGAACATAGAACATGCTCTTTTTAAAAGCCTTTAAAAAAGCCTTTATTTTGTAATATTTTATTTTTTTTATAAGATTTACATCCACGTATTAAAACACTAAGATCATTCTCTACGTTCCACTAACCTACAACAATTATACAATAACACAACAAAACAGGACATAGCAATTTGAAATGAAAAGGATGTTAAATGTAAAAATAAAAGCATTTGTGAACAATCTTCCATTCTTCACGAGTCCATAGTTGTTGGTGGATTCGTAACCGCTATGTAGGTTGTACTTAAGGATTATACTACACTTGTAAATCCATTAAGCTGGCAAGATTGCCGTTGAGATTTGTAGAAGTTCTGACATAGATTTCTGAGTAATCATTAATATGTTGAATTATTTACATTTATATGATATAAATGAGTTCGCTATAAGCGAGATTGTTCCTGCTCTGGTAAGACAAAGTGACGTTAAGCATCACTACTCAATTGAAAGTGGAGAAAGGAGTGTCAAGACACTAGGATCTCTCCGCTTACTCTGCCATATAAGGGCTGTAGTTGGTCCTTAGTTGGTTCTAGAATAAAAGCAACAAAATAAAGTATTAATTTATTTCTAGATTATATATTGTGCTGATTAGGCGTATAAAATAATAATAAACTTTTTATGAGTAAGCATTGAGGACGACGTGAAATGTTTGACTGTAAGCGCAAAGGTTGTGGGTTCGATTTCCGCTCGGGGAAATTAATGATTTACATTTCCTCGCACTGGTAACAAGATAAGTGTACATTTTTTTACGCTTCCACCACTCATCACATAATGTGTCAAAACTTAGGCGAAAAAACAGAGAACGACGAATACAGAGAAAAACGGAGAACAGAGTGTACTATACTACGTTTCCTCTGTCTACCCTGCTATATGCGGGATATAACATAAAGCGTTGTATGTTTACATATTAATATATTTAATAGTATAGTATATTTAAAATAAACTGTTGCTATAGATATGTATGAAGCTACTGTCTTTATCACATCCTCTCTAACTTATAAGGCATTTTGCGATAACTTCATTATATTGAGACGATCTTTTCTTGTGTAAGTTTCTTGCAGCTCTCTGAAACTTATACATCATATAATATTATTTCTTATGGAGTTAGATAACATAAACTTCTAATTTAGGTACAATATTAAAGAGTTTTTCATAAATATTTATTCATTATCCTCTAGATTTATTAATAAAAAAAGAAAAAGAAAAATTAAACCAAAAGTTAAGGAAAAATAAATATTACAGTTAAAAAAATATATTATATAATAATAGTATAAGAAATTGAGAGATTAAGTAAAGTTGCTTATAAATTTAATCAGTTTTGTTCTATTGACTTGACGAAAAAGGAAAGCTCTTTTTCACATGAACGAGGACTGGCTTCAGCTTGATACATCTGGAATTAATATCCAACTTAAATATCCCCAAAATTAAATTTTGAAGTTTTATTTATTGTACCAATTACTCGTTGACCTACAATCTTGAAATTGTCACGGAACATCTCAAGACAATGTTCATAACAAAAATAATCAGTCACCCGTTGATTTACAAAACAGATATAAATTTCATCATACGCAATAGTAATAAATCGTTTTATTTGTACACAGCTACAAAGGGAAGATGAGTTCCAACAAGTCTGAGATGCGAGTTTATGACCTGGAATTCAATATTGGAAATATCTGCTGTAGCATATCGCGGCTTTAAATGTAACTTTGTATTTTATTGTTCTTTCTATGTCTAAAGCTCAAGACTTTGTTTCGTATGGATATTGAATATTGCTAAAAATTAGGTACATAGGCTTAGCTTCACCCTTTATAGCGTAATGGGACAGACAGCTGTTGAGCATCAAGAGAACAGAAAGTGCTCCATTTTTTAACTAAATTCGAGACATTTGGTGTTGAGTGGCGGAGGCTGCGCTTTGTCCTGCTAGAGTGGGGAAATGCAACTTATTTACTTATTGGAGATGGAACCCAAAACCATTTACAGTCAAAAATAATCCCAAGATGGCCTCTATAATCTAGTATTATCACTGGAAAAATGTGAAGCTGCTCTCAATTTGGTACTTATCATATTTAAACAATAAAAATTTGGATTATTTAGTCATTGAATGCCAATTGTAGGTCAATTAACATCACTATACATGAATAGCTAAGATGTCCTTACAGTATACACTTGAGATTGCTTGGTATTAAGTACCAACTTTGGAGTAAGTGCCAATTTACATAAGAAGAATGTAATACACAAGAAAGTAATGCTATGTATATACAATGCACATATGTAATGTGCATTGTATCTACATACCATTACTTTCTTGTCATTAATACTACTACTACTACTTTATAGTATATTGTGAAATCATAAAATATCCACTCATTATTCAGTCATCCGTCATCCGTGTAGCTATCAACGAAGGATGTGAATGAAGATGAAGAAATGATTGACGAATGTCGGATAAAGGATTAGAAATGAAGATTACGGGTGTTCGGATAAAAATCATTATGAATTATATTTATTATCTAAATGGCTTTAATAGATTTTTTGTCATCACAGCGTACGAAGCTAGTATGTGCCAGCAAAGGATTCGGACAGGGTATGAATTCCCATAATACACACAATATTACATACTCGTATATTTATATCAAACCTTTTTTTTATTCAAAAATTCTACAATGTTCTATTAAATTTAACTTGAAATATCTTCTATTATTATTAATACTTACACATATTTCAAATTTCAAATTATTATTCTGATACTAAAATTAGTTCTATAACTTGCATACTATATATGTAGCGGAAACGTGAATAGCCAAATAGTTTTATTAACAGTTATAATATACATTTAAATTAGTTTTGCATACTATAAAGCAAAGAGAACCTCTCGCTTTGTATCTGATGTATTACATGATAAAGCTTTCAGAATGTTAAAAACCACAATTTATCCATCAATATATATGATGTTTTTTTATTCTTCTTCTTATCTATACTTTTACATTCTACATTTTTAATATCGTGTGAAAAGTGGAGAGCAAAGTGTCTTATCTCTAAGTTCCCTGTATATATAACGTAAAGATGAAATAAAATGTAATGTTATCGTATAATGTCTTATTGTTGTACATACATACATATCTTCACGCCATGTCCCTAGCGGAGTAATCAGAAAGAACGGAGTGCCAAGCGCTACGGTCCCTCCATACCTCTTCCGCCTCGTCCACTGTCATTAACCTCTCCATAAATGCTCTCTGGTGGGTCCTAATGCTTTTTACGTGACCTTCCTAAAGTATCTTCGACACTGTGCTTTCCACCGAGGTCACATCTCCACAGCATTCATCTTTCTTTCATTATTTTTCTGCAAAACCCACGTTTCACTGCCATATAACAGCGTAGGCACCAGAACTGCATTGTGTACGGCCAAACGTGCGGGACTGACGTTCTGCCATCTCAACAATGCAGCTAAGGCATCGTTAATTCTGTTACTGGCAGCAATATGTCTTTCCACATCCATTTCATATCTTCTATCTCTACTTTCCAAGGTGTATACCAGTTCATTCACTTGTTCTTATAAGTTTCCATTCACAAAAATCTTACAATCCGTCTTTTCGTCGTAGGGATAAACAGTTTTTTTTTAAAAGGTACAAACAATATGTATCCATTGTCCGTTGTCCGTCTGTCTAAGGTCGCTGACCACTAAGCCATACGTTCTCATGCTACGTTGAAATTCTTATGTTTGTTGCAACTGGTTGTTAACCGCTCTATAGACATATTTATACAAATCTTCAGTACCCAAAGTTAGCCAAGAATAATTATTTCAGACGTTTTTTCTAGGGTTAAAAAAAATTGCAACTAAACTTTAACAAAAAAAAAGCTCAAATAATATCTCATATATAGCATCCATGAAGTAAGAACGTGAATATTGCGCATTCTACGCCGTACTTTTGTTTAAATTTTAATGTGTAATACAGTGGGCGAGAATGGTGACATTCATTTTACTTATATCATATAAGAAATTAAAGTTTTCATTTTCGGAGCAAGTTTGTGGAATTCCCAATGGAATGGAAAATGTTGCTTAATGTACATTGAAATATATTTGTATGCATTCTTTTTAATAAATATATAATATATACTATAGAATATTTTGTTTATAAGATAATATGGATATATTATTTTTAAATTTACACAATTTTCAAATCGAATGTATATTTCTGAAAAAAAAAATAATAATCATCTACTTACTGTAGTCTACCGACTTACCAATGTGAAGTGATGTAACGAAATTTCTTCGATATATTTTATAATAGTTACCATTATATTTGCTATTATTTAAGATTTATTTGTATTAAATTTAGTTTGTCGAAATTAATGTATGTACAAACGTATTATATTTTATAAAACAAGCTATTTATAATATACCATCAGACACTTGCAACTTTATGTGAACGTTTTGTGCAATTTCATATACCTATATAAATTAATTTTTATTAAGATTTCGTATTTAAAAATGAATAACGTATACTTAAATACTTCAAGAAAACATGAAAATTTATGAATTTTCATCTTTCACTTTTAAAAATAGAAAAAATAACGTAAATTTTAAAAAAATATATTAAAAATTAAAGGTAGGAAGATTTGAACCCGAGCCTCTTGGAGACCACTAAGCCATACGTTCTCATTAAGCTATTTTATCTTCTTCACTCTTTTTCAAGTACTCATAACATCATAATTAGTAATCTGGAAAATCCACGTTAAATCGAATTTCAGGTCAATTTAATTATTCGAAATCTATTAATTGTTCACATACAAGTGGTAGCTTAATAAATTGTATTTAAATGATCTAGAGCTGATCGCGGTAATCGTTGGTAATTTAATTACAGTTGCATATCAATTTTATTATGAACAATGGTAATGTTAAATTTGTAGGCATTCCATTAAATCAATTTTTTAGCAATTTTGAAGTATGTAGTAAGAGAGGTAAGAGGACATCTGGGTTAACCTTCTAAAGCACAGTGCCAAAGATACTGGAGGAAGGTCACGTAAAAGCTAAGGACCCTCAGTATGTATGAAGTGTTTTAATGAGTGATTCAGTGTACGAGGCCAAAGAGGTATGCAGGGTCTGCAGAGTTCCGCGGTCCAATTTCTCTGGCTACCCCACCCCATATATACCGCAAGTATGATATAATTTTTTGTATTTTTGTATGAAGACTTTACTTTGTTAATTATACTTTAAAAAACTTTAATTTTTTATTAATATCGTATATTTTGCTGTTTTTTTTTCCTTTTTAAAGAAATAACCATCAAACAACAATTTCAATCAATCAATCTTCATTACAGAGAATGATTATATTTAAAATATTATTATTCAATGCGATTATTGCAATTACAATTACGTTTTAAATTCATGCTGTGTCTCATATATAGCAGGGAAAGGGAACCTAGTATAGCTTTGTATTTTATCCAGAGCTTGTTAATGGAAATAAATCCTTCCCCCTTTTGGTGAATGAACCCGCTACTGGCGTGCTTACAGCCACCCACTGTAACCTTGCACCTCGACGGCCTTTCCTGCGTCGCATTAGGTCTCGCCACTTAATGAACAAATATTTGACGTCTTTAATTTACACTGCTTTTAATTATTCTACTCTCATTTATTTGAACAAAATTAAAATCGACTGATAAATATGCACATTTAAGCAGCTATATAAGGCCAGTTTCATACAAAAAATAGAAATATAAACAATCCATTCACACACATGTGTTCCGCTCGTAATGCGCTGTGATAAATCATTTTTACGACTATAACTTGTCCATATTAGCGTATCTGTGGAATTAACAAACATTGTTAGTTATAATGGTTTGACTTTATAATTTTTTTCCACTTTGCAGGTAATGTTCATTAATTAATTAATAGCGCCACGTCACGTTTCCCGTTGTATCCTGCTATATGCGGGATACAACGTGAAACAATTTCAACGTGAAGCTTAGCACTTACTTAGGAGGAAACCTAGTGTTAAGATATTCCTTTCTCCACATTCTGCTTAATTTCCATAAAATTACGTACGAGTGACGTAACTCAACGCCGCAACTTTGTCTTGTTATTACTGTGTATTATTTATGTTCTTAATTTGTAAAGTAAGATTAATATATAACTTAATTTTCTTTATAATGAATGACTAATACGAATTATATATTTATTTATTTATTTATTCATAAGCCATGCGATTACAAAACTGTTATTAATTTAAATACATGAGCTAGACAGTCACAAAAATATTACTGCCGGTGCTTAAATTAGGTTTACCCTGTGCTATAGAATATCTACAAATATGTGGGTACAAATATGTAAATAATATATTTGTACCCACATATTTGTTGATATTCGTTGATGGGCTATTTGTTTACTTAAGAACATACCTGTTGTTAAGACATTCCGTCTTCCGTAGTAATTTGAGAAACTGTGTCTTGAATTATGTAACTCAACACCGCAAAATGTCTCACAGAGACCCTGTTTCACTACGCCACAATGGCCTCTTAAAAATAATAACTATTAAAAAGTTATAGATATAGAGTTATGCAATATAATTAACCTCTTCAGTAGAGGTAGTTGAGATCACGATATGAATATATGTATATTTGATGTCGATTTGCTACGAACTCGGCATACTGATGCAATTGTACCAATATAAGGTGGCCAGTTCATTATTTTAATTTATATATGAAGGCATTTTGAAATAAAAATCAGTTAAACTAACTATATGTTGATGTAAGCTAATTTTTTTTAATATACCTATGTATATATAAAAAAAAATTAAAAGCTCTATAAAATTTAATAGAGGAGATTGTGGCATAGTGGGACAGCGGTTAACTGTAATCTCTATAGGTCGAGTGTTCGATATCTATTGGAGGAATAACTTATTAATGTGTATGATAAATATATCCCTGTCTTAATAAAACTTAAACGGAGTTAAGCTCCTCCGGACTGTATTCCAAATTTTTCTAAATTAAGGCTGAGTAGAACAGAGTGTCTTAATTAATATTATGTTCCCTCTACCTGCTATATTATACAAAATAGGTAAAATTTTGTGTGAAGCTAACAAACACAAATAAAATGAAACCAACAAATTATAAAAAATTAACTTGCGTTTTTTGCACATATAGTTCAAATTCCATTCATTTCATAGGAAGCCATTTAAACCTGTAATGCCGAGTAGCGACCATAATCTGTACGTAATGCGACGCTAGAGACTTTGTAGGTCACGCGCTATATTCCTGAGACTATGTATGTAATTTTTATATTTTGTGTAGTTGTTTTCACTTCTGTGCTTTTAATAGCTTATTTATAATTTTAAAAGGAAACAGCTCCTGCTTCTTGCATACAGCAGGGTAGATAGAGTGAACCTAGTGTAAGGACACTCCGTTCCCGCTTTCCGCCCAATTTTCAACAAATTGAGTGTTTAATGGCGTCGCGTTTACCAATAAAGGCTGCGCCGCTGTGCCACGATGGACATTTCTCCTGTTTGTAATGTTCACTATAGTTTTTCTAAAATCACGGAGCCTATATATTATCAATAAGTAAATCGCGGTACGAAAGGCTTTTGAGCGATTGGTGTAATTTGAGCTTTCTGCTTTCATTTGTGGGTACAGATAGATCTAGCAATTCGATTGTCCGATCTTTTCACATTCCGCTCATTTAGAAACATTGCGTGATTGTAATTGCAAATATATTTTAATACTACTATATTTTAATCTATATATTATATATTATATATATATATATATATATATATATATATATATATATATATATATATATATATATATATATATATATATATATATATATATATATATATTATATATTGAAAATAATTCATTTCCTCGAATAGAATATAAGAATAAGAATAAGAATATATAATAAAAATAAATATTACTTTTAAAGCCACGTGTGTCTGTTAACGCGACGGTTGTTGCTCGATTCTCACTAGGAGAGAATTATTTATTTTCACTCTGGTAACAAGACAAAGCGCGGCGTTGACTTCCACCACTCAATAGGCGTTCTTTTGAAAGGTGGAAAGTGAGGAACGGAATGTCTTTACACTAAGTTCCCTCTGCCTACTATGCTATGTGCGGGAAATAGCGTGAAGTTATTATATATATTTGAAATATTTTTCACAAATCAAGTCATCGTATCACTTAGAAAAATTTACTTGTAAATAAAAGCATCACTTTTGACGATTAACTTGTCAATAACAAGTGTATCGTTAAAACTTAATTTTTCCTTGAATCAGCAGGAAAATTAAAATAATGTATTCCTCCAATTGGAGATTGAACCCTTTACCATCTCATTTTTAGGCAGGTGCTGTCCCTCTGCACTATGGATATATTTCTAATAATTAGTATTGTGTGGTTCACAGAAGACTTAATAGACGATTTAGGTTTATTTTATTTATTGTTTTTGACCCACAAAACAGAAAACAATCAATTTAACAAGTAAATGACAGAAAAAAAATTTCGAGCATACACAGATAGATAAGTATTTATGAACAATAAGAAACAACTACAAAGTCCGTATAAGAACATTAAAATACATAATATAGTCAAGAATCTCTTGTAAAAATTGGGTAGTCTTAGATGACAAAGACTATAAAAACAATGAAACTATGCCAATCGGGGCAATTGCTAGGCAACGGCGCGTATAGGAAGGGAACTAGTCTGTAATATTGTTATTAAGTGATTTATGTCGTAGAATCTCTGTCCGAATACTTTCGAAACATATGGTCTACGTATTTCAATGTTATTCTTTAAAGAAAACTCTAACCGTTTCTGGTTTTTCACAATATGGTATATCAAAAATATCTTATCTATATTTAATATAAAGATCAATTATTACCATCCATTACCTATCCAAGTATCAATTGATAATTTGGTTAATTACACTACTAATATCTAAGTCCTAAGCAATGAAAGCATTTGTAATTAGAATCGTCACTCACATTCCATATATTTACATATACGTTGATTTGAGACAGCAAAATTTATCCTAATCCTGGTAACAAATAACCCTCTGACGTTATATCCGAACGGTTGGATGAATATTCAGCTGGAATTACGAATACAAGCTGTTTGCCGTGGACATGTTTAGATGGAGATGCTTATATTAGGTTTGTATATGATTTGAATTTTACATACGAATATACGAGTATGTTTGTATGTAAGTGATAGTTCAAATGTGTGGTGGTATTTGTTTATCATTATTTTTTATTTATGACTCGATTTATGGGTGAATAGATTTTTATAA
Source organism: Dione juno (assembly GCA_037127375.1). Classification (NCBI taxonomy): domain Eukaryota; kingdom Metazoa; phylum Arthropoda; class Insecta; order Lepidoptera; family Nymphalidae; genus Dione; species Dione juno. Next base: position 5,078,621 of record JAXRJS010000077.1, on the reverse strand, counting down.
GAAATCTGCAATGTATGATAAACTAGCTTTTGCCCGCGACTTCATCTACGTGAACTTACCATTTATTATCTCTCCATTTTATCCCTGTAGATGAGAATTTTATCATTTTACCCGACTAGATTTTTTTTTCTATTCATGACCACAGGATACAGATACCAATTTTTATATTAAATCCAGAAATGTGACATTTTTCATACAAATGTATCCCTCCATTTTCCCCTTTAGGAAAATTAGTCCAATTTGTCTACACATATCATTTTTAATTGTAATCCAAAACTTATATGGTCTAAATATATAAAATGCTTTCATGCTCCAGTCTAAAAATAAGAATATATATATATATATATATATATATATATATATATATATATATATATATATATATATATATATATATATATATATATATATATATATATATATATATATATATATATATAAATATATATATACATATATATATATATATATATATCTTCTTCTTCTTCCTGGCATTAGTCCCGGCTTTTTGCCAGGGTCTGCCTTCCGACTAAGACCAATCGGTCCATATGAGTGGCGAAGTGGTTTTTTGTGGAGCGATTGCCATCTGACCTCCAAACCCATTACTGGGAGAAACCAAGAAAGGAAAGGGAATAAGAGGCAGAAAGACTTGGAATATAGGGGAGGGACACCACTTACATGGATTGGATCGGGTTATGAAAGTGGTGGCTCGAGGTCCCGGGGTCGCGTACCCGTATGCCGGAAACCAAATATCGGACAGATAATTGGCTGGACACCCTCTGAGATGCCAACGCCACACGGTGTTCCCAGGCGGTCACCCATCCAAGTACTTAACTTTGGCCCGACGTTGCTTAACTTCGGTGATCGGACGAGAACCGGTGTGTTCAACGTGGTATGGACGTGGTATATATATATATATATATATATATATATATATATATATATATATATATATATATATATATATATATATATATATATATATATATATATATAATATATATATATATATATATATATGTATATATATATATATATATATATATATATATATATATATATATATATATATATATATATATATATATATATATATATATATATATATATATATATATATATATATATAATATATATATATATATATATATATATATATATATATATATATATATATATATATATATTCCAACTCTCCTGAAGACAGACTGGAGTACATTGCAGCGAAACGGGCCAGCAAAAGAGCTGTAGCCAGAGCCCGCAGAGAAAGTTTGTCGCCATTGTACGATAAACTTGAAACTGTGGAGGGGCAGAAGCTCATATACAAACTGGCTCGTGCTCGAGATAAAGCGATGCAGGATATTACAAAATGTCTTTGCGTCAGAGATTCTCGGAGCACGTTGCTTTGTAGTCATGCCTCTGTGAAGGAGAGATGGAGAAGCTACTTTAAGGAGCTGCTGAACACTCAGCAGTCTTGTAGTCTTCCTCCTGAATTATCTCCTAACCTCGGACTTGTTGCTCCAATAAAACCGTGACGAAACTCGTAATTGTCTTCGACGCATGAAGAACGGAAAAGCGGTAGGACCTGACGACATCCCAATCGAGGCGTGGAAATCGTTGGGCTCTCTTGGTGTGCTTATACTTAAAGACCTGTTTAACCGTATCTTGAATACTGGAAAGATGCCACATCAGTGGCGGCAGAGCTTTATTATCCCTATTTACAAAGGAAGGGGCAGTGTTCAAGATTGCGGTAGTTATAGGGGCATTAAGATTATGAGCCACACCATGAAGCTCTTCGAGCGCATGATCGGCCTCAGGCTCCGCCAAGAATGTACTGTCTCTGAGTCTCAGTATGGGTTTCAACCAGGATCAGGCACTATGGATGCCATTTTTGCCCTCAGAACTTTGATGGAGGCTTACAGGGAAAAAAGGAGAGCTCTGCATGTGGCCTTTTTGGACCTGCAGAAGGCCTTTGACTGTGTGCCACGTCAGTGTATCTGGTGGGCATTGCGATCCAAGGGGATCCCTGAAGCCTATATTGAGGTTATCAGAGATATGTACAACGACTCCGCTTCAGTGGTTAGGACCGCTGTTGGCGACACCAAGCCCTTCCCGATTACAGTAGGGGTTCACCAGGGCTCAGCTCTTAGTCCGTTCTTATTCAATGTAGTGCTGGATACTGTCTCGGATGACATCCAATGCCAGCCTCCGTGGCTGATGATGTATGCCGATGACATAGTACTCATCGATGAGAACCGACTGATGCTGGAGCGTAAAGTGAACGCCTGGAAGGGTGCGCTTAAAACGGTGGTCTCAAACTGAATGTGTCGAAGACCGAGTACATGGCTTGTGGGAGCCCGGACTCGAGCACCATCCATATCGGGCCTGAGCCAGCCGTTAAGTCGGAGAAGTTCAGGTACCTTGGAGCCGTTATGCATGAGTCTGGAGGCATCGACCACGACATCCATGCCCATATAAACGCTGCCTGGGCCAAATGGCGGGAGGTCACTGGTGTGGTCTGCGATAGCAGAATACCGCCCAAGCTCAAGGGACTGATATACAAGAGCATTATCCGACCTGTTCTTATATACGGCAGCGAATGTTGGCCAACATTATCTCGGCACACTCAGGAGCTTCACGTCACGGAGATGAAGATGCTGAGATGGATGTGTGGCGTGACGCGGTCCGACCGCATACGCAACACATTCATTCGAGGTAGTCTTGGGGTCCGTGACGTAGTGGATAAGCTCCAATAGCGTCGCCTGAGATGGTATGGCCATGTTATGTGCCGATCTGAGAACTATGTCGAAGGAAGTGCCTTGACATGTCTGTCCCTGGAGTTAGACCACCCGGACGCCCAAGGAAGCGATGGCTGGATGTCGTGACACAAGACATGAGAGCCAATAAATTATCCACTGAGGATGTTAAAAACCGTGCAAAGTGGAGTAGGCTCAGTCGGAAGGCAGACCCTGGCAAAAGCCGGGACTAATGCCGAGAAGAAGAAGAAAAGAAGATATATATATATATATATATATATATATATATATATATATATATATATATATATATATATATATATATATATATATATATATATATATATATATATATATATATATATATATATATATATATATATTTTAACCTGTTTACATTTGTGATATATTTCGTGCATAACTAATCTACATATTGTGTTTATAAAAAAACACACACACCGTGCAGTCACGACCATATACGCAGGAAATATGATGACAATATCTTTAATAACTTCAAAATAGGTCGGTGTGAGCACTGGAAATTTGAATAGAAGACTATTGTAAAATTTTATCACTCATTCGTTCGGAACGAATGGCCAGTTTTACCGTGCAGCATTTTTCAACGGTGATTAATTGTCATTTTTTCATACAGCTTAGTACAATGAGAGATGCAAGCTTGTTATTTGAAAAACCCGAGTATTCAGATAATATACGGATGGGCTGGACAATGTGAGAGCAATCGCATAATGTGGGCTTTCTTTTTCGATTAATTACTGATATTGGTTGGAATAGAAACGATGGATTTAAGTTTTAAGTCGAAAATTGAAATTTTGGACAAATTTTGAATTCGTGTGTATGAGCTTTATAAGGACGTGTTTGTAATATATAATATATCATTATTATTATTAACGATTTATTTTTAATATTTATTTTATTTGATTACAATTCTATTACCGGAAAAAAACATGTATATATATATATATATATATATATATATATATATTATATATATATATATATATATATATATATATATATATATATATATATATATATATATATATATATATATATATATATATATATATATATATATATATATATATATATATATATATATATATATATATATATAATTTAAAACAACATACCTTTAACTATTACTTCGCCCCGATAGTCATATGCAAATGACTAACAGTTTTGTAGGACACATGTAGCTCTGATCCCATGTACGGTTAGAACCAAAAGGATCAACGTATTTTAATATAGTTTACACTTTATTCGATAAAGAACATGATGTTCTCATACAAGAATATTTTTTTCAAACCAGTACAGTAGTTCCTGAGATTAGGGCAGCAAAATTAGTTTTTAATTCAAGACATTTTACTTATGTACCAAGCAAATCATAATTCGGTATTAATCTAACGTAATTGAATGGAAATAATCGTAGATATTGAAATAGTTCACAAGCAAATGGAGCTGGGAATATCGACACTGTTCGAATCAGGGAGCACGTGAATTCACCGACTAAAGTTACAGACCGAGTTTATAACTTGGACGGAACAGTTCGTGTATTACGTCCGATAGTGTGCTTAAAAGGTGTTTAGGAAACGCATTACTAATCTAGACCATATTACTTTTGAATAAAGTTGACATTTCTATGACGATGATAATTATTTTTAGATTATTACTAGGAATATGAGCTTGATTTAATACAAGTTTAGTGCAGATTTGTTGGCCTAATTGGTGATAATAATGTGAAAATGAAAAAAATATATTTTATTAATTTGCGAACGTGACAGAGCTCAGATTATCTGCAAGTGTTTCTAGGTGGGCATTCCACTTGAGAATGGAATCTATACTAATACACACGAGTACAGTTGCTTCCATCACGTTCAGGGCTCTACTAAAGGGAAAACATTATTTTTAACATCAGGTGAAATAAATTGTATGCATTTATTTTTTTAATATTTAACGTCAAAACAATTTATTTAATTAAATATAGTTATATAATACTTATATCTATTTATATTCTACTATTAAAAGTTAAAATTTCAATATAAGTGCGACATCAACAACATTGTGAGGCTGTCGTGGCGCAGCGGCGACACGTCTGACTGTAGCGACGTCACAACCGTGTGATGAGTTTGATTCCCATCTGAAAAAATGTATTATTTTAATTTTTCTCGCTTTAGTAATAAGACAAAGTGTGGCGTTTAGTTCCGCCACTTCATACCCATTTTCTAGAAAATTGAGAAAGATGGGAATGGAATACGTGGTATAGTTTAATATTTTTATATATTACAATGCAATGGTCGTTAATATAAAAAATCATAACTTGTTGTCCTTGAAAAAGTTGCGTTTTATAATTATTTATTTTCATTTCTTTTATTTGCCAGAAGAAAGCGGAGAGATAGTTAGGCAAAAAGCAAAAACGAGAATATCGTAACACTTGGTTATTCTTATGTACCTTACCGAATCGAGTAACTATATTAAAAATTACAAAAATACCAAATGCACCGCAATGATATCATAATAAAATAATTTCCACAATTGTGGTCTTCACATAAAAATGTACAATTAATCTTATTTTGTTTGAGGGTGTAAAAATCCAGTGTAACATCCGAGTTAATCTAAAGAATTAGGCGTGTAATGCTAACCGGGCGTAAATCCTGAGCGATGAACAAGCAATCTTCATTTATCCTTGTACTACATTGAAATAGAATGGTTTTTTTTTCCTTTGAAATATTCTTCGTTTGCTTCAGCAAATAATATTTTCTTAGGCATATATACACGTTGGGAAAGAATTGTTAATATTATGAAGGAAAGGATTCTTTTATGTCCATATATATACCGTCGTGGTCACAGCGGTGCAGTGGTGGCACAGCGTCTGTCTGTCTGTCTAAAATACTTAGTGTGAATTAGCTTTAAAAATCATACAAATATGCTATATTTAATTCGTTTCAAATGGTTATAGTTTAGATAATTTAAAAATGCGCTCTTGTTGAACTATATAAAGCGCGACGTTGAGTTCCATCACTTACTTGACAATGTCTCGAAAATTCTTCTCTGCCTAGTAATGAGTAAATTTGTAAAGACATTGTACTATATTACTATATGTGGAATTAGTATAATAATAGTTATTACTATATATATATATATATATATATATATATATATATATATATATATATATATATATATATATATATATATATATATATATATATATATATATATATATATATATATATATATATATATATATATGAATTAATTTATTGACATAAGTTACCCAAATGGAAGCTTGGACTTCTAAATAAATTGTCGAAGCACTTGAGAAACATTACAAATTAATATTTATTTGACTAAAGGCAGCTTTTTCTTATTTATCTTTTTCTTATTCTTTTCTTTCTTATTATGGACAGATATCAATTTTTTTTCAATTTCAATCAATTTTAATTCTATATTGACATCAGACAAGTGAAGCTTAAAATGAGCTTACATTATAGTTTGGTTTGGGCTACCGGTTATTGTAGATACCATTTTTGAAAATTTACAGTATGTTTTTTTCTTCTAATAATAATATTTTTAAAATAAAATTAAATTAGCTTCACGCTGTATCCCACACGTGGCAGGGTAGGCAGAGGGAACCGTAAGTAACGTGGGAACCTAGTGTTAAGAAACTCCGTTTAGAAACTAAATTGTTACTTTACATAAAAAAAAATTATATGGTATGCGATGTGAAATGAAAATAAAAAAAAATAGCACTAACATAAAATGAAATAAGACTAATATAAAATGAAATTAATATATAAAAACTAATTTTCCATACAATAGCGGTTTTAATTGTTCTTGCATATAAATTCTTTATTTATCAATCTTCCTACAATACATATTCATAATGCCACGTCAGTAATCTGGCTGAGCTCAGCTAGTTTATTTAGCTGATACAAAGCAATAAGCGTCGGAACTAAGCAGCGCAAATCCTCGTTCTACAATTCCGATTTGTTGTATAAATAGTTGAATATTGTAGGATAAACCATGGGGATAGAATAAATTTGGATAATATTTTACTTAAGTAATGTCTATAGCTTATCCAGTAAATTTTACTGTAAGTAAGTTATACTGGATAAATCACTCCATTCTCTAATAATCATGGTATAAAATATAATGAGGCTTAGAAACAATGTACAGTATAAAGCTGTTTTTGATTCGCTTTAAGCTCGCGTCACTCCTTACAATGATATAAGAAGGAATGATATCAAAATGATAATAAAATCAAATTATTAAATTTCTTAATTACTTAGGAGACATTAAATGTTACATGTATTGTTCGACTGCTAATGTTCAATTGCTTTGACAAATTATACGTATCAATGTATTGAGCTAATTTAGTTTTGAGTTCGATGCTTACTGAATAGGATCGTGTTTTGTTTATTTTCATACCATAAAAATTGTGAGAAAAATTCGAGTGATAATATTGAGAACGGAGTGTCTTAATCTAAGTCATCTCTGTTTAGTGTACTATATACAGGACAAAGTGTAAATCTTTAAACAAAAGGAGAAACACGATATATATATAAAGAGGACCTCTCTTTACCTCCTCCTACAAACTACCTCCTAGGACCTCCTAAAAAACTCAGAAAAACTATAGTAAGAAAAAATATTATTAATAAAATATTTTATAACGCTACACCAATTAATTACGTGAGATAAGATAGCGTGTTCCGGAAAAATAATTACAATCATTGTCAAGTTAAATGGAGGAAAAGGGTAATTTCCTTCAATTGTATTCTTCTAGCCTTACCTTGTAGTATTTGAAATTGTGTATCAATACATAACTAATAATTGTGACACTATTGTACTTTCCTTACAATTATGAATATTACTTCCTTAATCTCATTTCACATATTATGTTCCGGTTTCAGCTGGTTAGGCAGAAAGAATTTAGATTTAAGAAAATTGATTTTGACAAATGACCATTTCCGCCCAATGTCAAGAGATTGCATGTTGAGGGGTAGAACTCAACGCCTTTAAAAAGTAAGTGGCGTTTACAATCAGACGCTGTGCCATATTGAGTATTATTTTATTACCTGATTTTTTTATTACTGGATACTTCGATTGCTTTCCACGTACATGCTGTATCGTTATCATATTAATGATATAAATAAAATCATGTGCGTATAGTTTTGTTTATATCTATAATAATAGCAGAGCAGCGGTGAGATGAGGAGAAAAAAAATATAGTATAGAATCAAAATTAAATTAGTCTGTTAGGCCATTACAAGCACCCAAATTACATAAAAATGTCAGTTTTATCAGTGCTACAGGAAGCTACCATCGGCCCAGGAGGTTCTGCTAAGATAAGCTGGCGAGAAACTCAACAGTTGCCCTTCTTGTATCTTATGCCATAAATGATTTATGAATTTTTTTAACTTTTATACGGATTATTTTGTAATTTGTGAATATTTTTGTAGACAACTAATGTTAACTATATACTATTGTATAGAAAAATAATAATCTAAAAATAAAATTTGGAAAGTATATAAGAAACTTGTAAATAAAAATAAAATCATATACACTCGCAAATATAGGCAATTATGTGTATCGGTGCGTGAAACGAGAGAAACTATCTTAGTTATTATAGAAGGCCGATGCTGATATGATGAAAATGAAACTTATTTTTCTGACATTATATACATATATATATATATATATATATATATATATATATATATATATATATATATATATATATATATATATATATATATATATATATATATATATATATATATATATATATATATACACACACTATATATATATATATAATATATATATATTATATATATATATATATCTATATATGAATATGGGAATAATAAATATGACAGGTTACTTGTAGGTAAGCTGGTATTGTTAATAGAAAGAGTTAAAAATACTTTAGCATATATTATATGGACCTCTTATTCTGAGGCTATATATTAAAGTAATCGATGATCATTCTCATAATTTTAATTTGTTTCATTAAATTTTATCATTTAACACCCAGTGAATTCCATAAAGGCAAGAAGTGGCGAACGGAGGATCTTAAGCGGCAAAGTGCGATACCAATACAAATTTCATGATTGTACAAACTAAAAGTACAACTTTTGAAAGTTGGCCTAAATTTTGTATGGGATGAACTAACTACCAATAACATAATAAATTTTGTAATAGTTTTTTTTATAAGTGATATTAATATATATTTATTATTGATACTGATTTTCAGGTAATTTTTGACACAGGCCTTTATTTGATTCGTATAAATTATTAATTCTTGCCAAATTTCATAATTCCAGTACAATGAAAAGTACCATATACATAGGTTTTGAGTACGATGATACCTATGTTTATTATTTTTTTTTTTTGTTGACGCAGGGGAAATCTTTTAAAGATACCCAGTCCGTTTAAAAGAAGTGGGTTATGTGGGATTTTCACCCACTAAAACCCCTGCGATTGCCGTCCTCGACACAACGGAAGGGCCCGGGAAATCGGTGGAACCGCATCCGTAGCCCTTCTCACGTGACATGCTCCTCTAAGGAGCTCACTTTTAAAGAGAATAGACTTTATTTATTTATTTTTTATTTTTATTATTTTTTTTTTTCTCTTTACCACAATTGGTATATAATAAATAAGCTAACCTAATATAACACCAGGAAGATTGGCGAGCGTGCCACCACGGCGACGTTGCCTATGGAGAGAAGGATTCTCCCTCTCCCGATCTCGTTCTGCAGCCTCTTTCTGAGACATGACTGTCTCACAAAAGGTGACTACGGCTGTCCACGCTGATTCCCTACCCAACATTGTCCTTATGACTGCGGGAAGGGAAATATTACGCCTGACTTCCGTTACTAGGGCTTGCCCTTCTGCGTCCCAGGCAGAGCAGAATTGAAAGGTGTGCTGTGCCGTATCAGACTCTTTGCCACAGTGTCGGCAAGTTGACGTTGCCTGTCGTCCGGTGATTATCTGTGTAAGATGGTATGTAACTCGACGTTTTCGTCTCATCCATGTTATGTTTATTATTATACTAACCTAACCTAACAATTATTATTTGTTTGTTTTTATTCGTCTTAACGATTATTATTTATATATTATCTATTTTAAATTTAGCTATAAAGTTTGTATACTAATACAGTTTAATTAAAATCCCACCAAATAGAAATGTAACATGAATTTGAAATGGCGCAATAAAGATTAGAGCGACCGCAATCGGCTGGCTAATTGCATCGACAACTAGCCGTTGCTTTCAATGGCATGGATTAAAAGGGTTCGCCTATAGTTTCCAATCATGTGTATTTGGTATCAAGTTTATGAATAAATTATTAAGTTATATAGTTATATAGTTTTTTAGTTTTCAGTTAACTTTTGTACTTAACAGATAAAGCGCTTATTATTATTATATTCATATGGGAGAATAGAGTAGGTGCAAACCAATGTTATAGTAGAAAAATATACAAACATAAATATGTAAAAATACATATACATATATACAAATGTTAATATCAAAATATATACATATAAACATACATGTATATTAAATAAATAAATAATAATACATAATAACTCGACCAAAGACAATTACACTTTTAGATTTTTTATATTAATATAATAATTCTTTATATTTTATTGTTTTAAATATAATAATCATCATTTTTTATATATATTAATAATTATAATTCCGTTATTCATTAATTTAGATAAAGTATATAATTTTCATTTTAGACGTACATAATTTTTTTCATAGTTTGCTATATTAGAGATACAGCTAAAAAGAGCTAAAAATATATTTTGGGTAGTACTCAAACTAATCGAGCATATTCTTCTTCACTCTATTTAATATTATTTATTTTATCATTTAGTGAATAAATTAATTCCATTACTTAAAAATATGTCCAGTTTTAGAAAGCTATATATCAGAGATGCATGTTTAACTTATTAGAAATTCAAAATTACCATACAAACTTGAGTGGAACTCGCATAATATACGCCGGCGATATCTTACTGAATTTGAGCATGTAAAATTGAGTAAGGAATGTTCCAGAAGTGTTCATATTTTATTAATATTAAATTTAGACTGATAACATATGATAATACGGGGCGTTTAGTTCTGCCACTTAGCACACAAAGTTTTGAATTTGGATTAGTGGAGAAAGAAGTGTCTGGAGAATAAGTTTTACCTGTCTTCCATGTAAAACATGTATAGCAATACGTAAGCTAAAGAAATCTCTAATAAATACAAAACAAATGATACTAATATTTTCTTTACCTACATGCATACCAACATACTTATACATGTACATATATTAAATTATTATTAAATAATTATAAAATTAGGTATAATTAACTCAAAAAATCTCAACGACCTTTTCATTAGTTTTTGATTTTCTTACTCATAATTCACTTAATAAAAAGCTTAAGCCATAAGGTTTAATTTTTATTACTTTTTATTCAAATTTTCTAAAGAATATTTTGTTTAAAAATGGAATTATGGATGGAATGTGGAATTAAGTGGAATAAGGAAAACTGACATATCCCGGATAATGTTGGAAGATTCTGTGGTGTACCGAGAGTCTCCTCTGCCTCTCTAGAATGCCCATTCTTCCATAATCTTTCTGAGCTCTATGGGCGAAGTAAGCTGATCGGAAAGCGAGTACTTCCTTCGCTAAATATGTCAAAACTTGCCCGATCTCATTCACACACCCTCGATTTATGGTATTTAACCGACGCGCGAAAACTTCTCAAGTTTCCAAACGCATACATTTCATGTTAATATCGCTAGCGATGATATTTCGAGAACTCAGCTTATAATAGATATTTAGTCTTGTAATGTCTGTACGTGCATTTACTCATGAGTGTATTTTTAGAGCTCCAGTCTCAATTTTTTTAATTTTTTTTTTTATTTGTCTCAGACTTTTTTATTATCCCAGTGAGTATATAGTATATACAGTATAAAGTACTCCTTCAAGGTCGTCATGTCGCAGTAAGACAGCGTCTGGCTATGAGTGTGACAGTTGCGGGTTCGATTTTCAATTTTCTGCACTGAAATACGACAAAAACTTATGAAACTTAAACTAGGTATTATATTTACAAAGTCGCTTCATATGACCTTTAAATCCTAATCACTTTCATTTTCTAGAATATACAGTAAGCCTATAGCCTATTCCTGTATCAACTACTCCTGCATTTGCCAAAGGTTGTCTGTAAGGTTGTGTAATTTTATTCTAACGTTTTGTGTGTATGGTGATTTTTTTATGTGTGCAATAAAGTATGAATAAATAAATAAATAAGTATTGTACTTAGAAATTTTATAATCTTTATTCTGATCGTTTCACGAAAAATATCTGGTATAATATATTTTTTTTGGTTTTAAAATTTATTCCAAGAAGAAATTAAAATCACTTTACTGTTATATATATATATATATATATATATATATATATATATATATATATATATATATATATATATATATTATATATATATATATATATATATATATATATATATATATATATATATAATATATATATAGTATTTAACTTTAATCCTCCATTAAGCTTTATATGTCAGACATTGATTTTCGTAATTTCAATTTTCCAGCCAAGCACATGCAGATTGACTTTAATCATATTGTAATGTAATGCTTGGGGCTTAGAAGAGATTTATAATACGTTTTCATTAATCGTATTTGGAGATTTATATTGTTGTTTTTTGTATATTAAACAAAATACTTTTTTTTAAATAAATTATAAGTATCAAAAGAGATAGAGAGAGAGAGAGAGAGATGAGACACACGTGTGTGCCAACTTATATATGTGCAGCCCGTTTCCATTAATCAGCATTTTCTCTTAATTTCGTTACAGTCAATTAATTAGTTAATATATTATGTATAACAACTGTAATAGTATGTTGTCTTAAAATGTAAACGTGGTTTTTTTCAGGCTATCAAATCAGTTATGAACTTAAGTAGCCATAATCGCTCGTCCAAAAAAAGTTATTTTTTAATAATATTATATTGTTTATGTCACAACCGCATTGCGGTACCCAAAGGGATAAAACGTTTACGCCTCTGCGCTGATTGTTAAATATTTTATTAGCTCTTGAGATTTGGGTGAGAACAAGTGTTATTTGATATCACATACATAAGTTGAGCGGTAAGTGCTTATAGGTTTTCCAAATAAAAGATATTCTCACTAGTATATACTGATTGTAAACGCGACGGTTGTGGATCCGTTTCCCTGTCAGAGTTATGCAATATTTTCACTTGCTCTGTTAACAAAAATGCGGCGTTGAGATCCGCCGGTCAACACGCAATGGCTCAAAAATTTCACAGAAACCGATGAACGGAGTGTCTTGACACTAGGTGCCTCTGCCTACCCTGCCATATGCGGGATACAGCGTGAAAACAAACTATAAGCAAATTTGATACATCTAAACGGTTCGTTACTATGAAAATGACGGTGAATTTGATTTGAATAATATATTACGCTAACACATTGAGTTAAAACATATTCTGCTTTAACTAGACATTTATTTATGGTTCAAGCTTATTCTCTGTTAAAATGAGGTTAACTGTACATCTTATAATTTATAATAACGTTTATATTTATTTACGTGATGAAGGATTATTTGCGGTAGATTTTTAATCTAATTGGCGACATTGCATGTTTTAAACGGAAGAAGTGAGTTTAAAGAAAAAAATTGTATTGAAGCTATACAGATATTTATTATATTATTTATTCATTCATTCGGTTCAGAATGGTAGGTGTCCGTTCTCTGTTGTTCATTCAAATTCGAGATGTTGCATAGAAGCGCAGCTCAACGCCGTATTTCGTCATACTGTACTTATACAGGAAAGTGAAAATAATTCACTCTCCCGTGTCCCTGTGTACCCGTGTACACGTGTACCCGTGTGCCTGTGTACCTGTGGACCCCTGTACCTTCCCGTGTCCTTGTTTACAGACGCTCATCCACTGTTCCATGATGTATATATAGATTAGATATTCAAATTCAACTTCATTACTATGCATATATGCATAAGAAAATATAAAATATATTCATTTAAAAATTTATTTAATTAAAGGACAAATAACGGAATTATTAATACATACATATGCCTATTATTTAATTTAATTTAATACTTAATTTAAAATCTGTTATTTTTAGAGTATTTTCTTAATTTTTGTTCTGTGGAACATTTGTTAGTAGTCTATTGATATTAATATCATTTATATCTTTTTACCTTGGTAAGGACAGAGTCGCAATAATGGCCTTATCGTTTTTTAAATCGGTTAAAAAATCCTAAGCGTCTAAAAATACTGCTCATAATATGTTTTAAATATTTTATACAAATATTATCAATAACACAACGCGATGTTTATTGAAATCTTATTTCTTTTCTACAGACGAAATGGAACATAAAATTAAATGTATATATATATATATATATATATATATTATATATATATATATATATATATATATATATATATATATATATATATATATATATATATATATATATATATATATATATATATATATAATATTTATTATGTTTCATGTACGGAAATGTTTGTTGACTGTCGAATTAACGCTTTAAACTTAAATGTGCGGTTTGGTAAGGCTCGCACGGATTGGTTTTTTGGCGTGTAAATAGTAAATCAGGCTTATCAGCGTGGGATTACTGAAATATAATCTCATATCAGTTCAGTTTAAAAAAAATATATCGCTGATATAATTTGCTATAAATAATGTTATCATGACTGGATGTCAGATGTTTTATTTTATATTTACTAGTTAATTTTAAATATTTTCAGCTATACGCTTTAGAAATGACTTAGTATCAGCAGTTAGACATATTGTTCTACGTCATCAATCGGACTCATGTTGAGTGGCGGAACTTAACGTCATATTTTGTCTTAACAGCGTGGAGATTTTAGACCCACAACCATCCCATATACATTTATATGCTCCACTGTGCCGTGATGATCTCATAGATTTAATGTTTTTCATTTGTATTTTGTTTGATGAAATGCCAATACAAACCAACGGGGATTCATAAATATATACACAAAAAATGGTAGAAAAGAGATTCATGATGATAAATTTTTCAGTGCATTTGTTTTATTTAAAGGCCGTAATAAATAGAGATATAAGTAATAATAATAATAATAGTTTATTACACAAAAAAAATACAGATTCCATTACAAACAGTATTATATATAAGAGTGAATGTGCAATGGCGGCCTTATCGCTAAAAGCGACCTCTTCCAGGCAACTATTATAACTTACGATTTGGTATAAAACAAAAAAATATATAAAATTTAAATAACATATTGAATATTAAAAAAAATCTGTAAAGTTAGAAAAGTAAGATAATTCTATAATGGGTATCTATGTCATCTAAGCCCGACGCGACAAGTGATAACACTCGAGATAAGCATTTGAGCCATTAAAAGCAATCTACAAGGGATTTGCGTCAGGCATTGATTTACAATATCCTATATTATGATCATAATGTTCGAGTATAAACTATGATAGCTAGCTTATACCTTTAAAATATGTTCAGATTTTAAAAAGAAAGATTTATTGCTTCCTCTTTCTTAAGATACTAGTATTTTACATTTTTATACTAAATAATTTTAAGTTTACAGCTGTTGTTCAGTAAAAGGATACAACGTGAAGCTAAAAAAAGCAAATTTTTGTGATGATGTTTAAGGAAACATTACTTTTTTGTTTTATGTCTATCTCTTTAAAATTTATACATAAACGAGTGTATATGGCAAAGTAAGTGTTTCAAATTTTCAGGCGCATTTGGTAGCATTCGTTATTTTTTTATTTTTTCTTTTTAGTTTGTTAACAAATATTTTAAATTCGTTGGTTTCGGCGTTCAATTTGAATAGTAAAATATAAATATAGTATTTTTATAGTTTCATCTTATTTGTAGCGTTTCAAATAAAAGAGCTACTAGATAAATACAAGTCTGGAGGTGAGCAAATATTGAATAAGCATTGAATTATTATTTGAATATATGAAAACTTGTATATATATGTATATATATTATATATATATATATATATATATATATATATATATATATATATATATATATATATATATATATATATAGATATATATATATATATATATATATATATATATATATATATATATATATATATATATATATATATATATATATATATATATATATATATATATATATATATATATATATATATATATATATATATACATATATATACAATTTTTCATATATTCAAATAATAATTCAATGCTTATTCAATATTTGCTCACCACATATATATATATATATATATATATATATATATATATATATATATATATATATATATATATATATATATATATATATATATATATATATATGTATAATACGGCAAAAAAGTAAAGAGTGTGTATGTTAAACTACTATCGATTAATTTGCACCAACATTGATGATACTGGCGCAATTCAATTTGGAATTTTCGAAATAACTAAACTAAATTAGATATTTAGCGCGTTTAATTATGTTAGTATGACGAAGTAATCGACCTCACGTTATAGAATTACACACATTTGCATATTTAACCAGACTCAGTTCATAAATCAAACTAAAATGATTTGAGGAATTATTATAGGGCCCATTTAATATTCAGTTACTTTGGAAGTTTAGGATTTTAATGGTCAAAGTTGAATGCTCTAACTAAGTGCTTTAAATTTATCTAAAGTTTAGTAGTGACTAGTAAATATGTTATAAGTTTATTTATGTTTCAATATTTATCTTTTGTCTGTCATCTGGTACATTGCTACTCTGCTTCTTGGGATTCCGTACCAATAGGTAAAGGTAAAGGTAAAAAGTAACCCAAATACTAAGATTCCGCTGTCCATACGTCCAATTGGCACCAGTATGTATCTCATGAACTACGATGCTTAGACAGTTAATTTTTTTCAGATAATATATTTCAGTTGCCGCTATGAAAAATAAATACTAAAAACAAAATAAAATAAATATTTAAAGATATTCCGTACTTCCGTACAACCGACATGATTATTTTGCCATTTATATAGATAATATTTCTATAAAGAACCGCATTTAATCAATTTTTAATATATATATTTATGCGTTATATATTGTGAATCCAAATACTTGACTTTGGGATGGTATTATTATCTCAGGAACGATATGAACCCACGAGCACGTCGTTAAGTAAGACATAATTGTGTCACGAAATATTTGACGTTTCTTGATTGAGCTGCTGAAAAAGACAGCTCCGTGCTTCATCTCGCTAATTCTGTTATTAGAGAATTAGAGGAATATTTCACAAAATAGATGACTTTACACACAGTATTATATATATGAGTGAATGTGCAATGGCGGCCTTATCGATTAACGTGATTAAGAACGAAAGCAACCATTGTAATTAATATTAGATTAATATCAGGAACGCAGAAACGTGCAAATATTAGGAAAATAGTTTCAAGACACTCTTCTGTTCGCCGATTTCCGCCCAAACTCAACACATAAGTGGCGGAATCTCACACGCTGCACTTTGTTTTTCCGGCGCGATACATTTAGTTTTTTGATTTTACAACTACCCTAAATATAAGAAGTAGCATATGTATTTAGTACAAAATGCGGGAGATACCTAAAATTACCCGTTATAAGACAAAAATAATATAAGCAAAATGGAATATAGGTATTATATATATATATATATATATATATATATATATATATATATATTATATATATATAGTATATATCATATTACTCATATTCTTTTAGTGCTTTTTATCTCGTAGTATCATTTTTTCGTAAAATATACATACATTACAACTACTACTATTATAATTGATATTTTTTTTCACACTTTATCCCTAGTGGGGGAGTCGGAAGAACGTACCTAATAAAATAACAAAACAAACAGTAGTCAAAACTATACTTCGCTCTATTGGTTTACAGCAAAAGCTATATATATATATATATACTTATATTCAATATTCTGATATATCTATTGTCTAGTATATATATTATATCTATATATATAGATATATATATATTTATATATAGGTATATATATAGATTAGATATATATATAGGTATATATATATTATATATATATATATATTATATATATATATATTATATATATATATATATATATATATATAGATATATATATATAGTATATATGTATATATATTATATATATATATATATATGATACATATATATAGTTTAGTATATCACATATACTTAATATATTCGAAATAATCATAAACATATTATATGACTGTACCTTACTCGAAGAAGTTCAAATAATTACCCTCTTAAACGAAAAGCGTACCCATGTTTTCATATCCAAAGGTCTCGTAAAACTTAGTTCTTTAGGTAATAAAGGGTAACGTTGCGATAATGCTTTGCCTTCTTGCGTGTGAGGAAGTATGCTTATAATTTTAAGTTTAAGCTCAAAAAAATATGAACACATTAAATGTATATAAGATTTCTAAAAATATATATATTATATACATATTATTAATAAATAAACACACACGGTATATAAAGATAACATGATTAGTTATAAAATGGTAAGATACAAAAAAATATGCTTAAAATTTATCATCGGATCGGTTTCAGTGTGTGTGTGTGTGTGTGTGTGTGTGTGTGTGTGTGTGTGTGTGTGTGTCCGACACACACAACACAATCAGAACAGTCTAAGTGGATCAACATCACATCACATAAGCCTATAGCAGTCTACTGCTGGACATAGGCCTCCCCCAGGGTAATCCCCTCATGGATCGTGCCTTTTTATATATACGAGTGTACATACTATATGCATAGAATAGTTTTTTTTCCATTGTACTTAGTACATAAGTTCTCAATGTAAATTTTGAATAACTTTCATAATATTTTTGCTTCATTTATATTCTTTTGAGGTGATCTGGTGTTTAAATACATAAATAATTAGCAAAAAGTAATGACAAAAATATAAAAATTTGGATCAAATAAAAGCTTTTTTTTTACAAAATTTACATTAACACATTAACACTCGAATCACGTTTTGGAAAGCTGCATTGTCAAAGAATTAAGTAAATTACATAGATCTTACTGAGAGTCGTCGGCTTTCTGCTGTAAACCAATAGAGCGAAGTCATAGTTTTGACTACTGTTTGTTTGTTTATTTTATAAGGTACGTTCTTCCGACTACCCCACTAGGGATAAAGTGTGAAAAAATATATCAATATAATATGTATGTATGTGTGTATGTATTTATATTTTTACGAAAAAATGATACTACGAGATAAAAAGCACTAAAAGAATATGAGTATATGATTTTAATATCTTTAAGTTTTTCTGTTTGTAAACGCTTATCTAGGGATCTACTGGACATATTTGAATAAAACTATACTATACTAGGCTATAATAGATTTTGAAGACTTAATCATATGTAGAATAATAGGTATTCTAGTCAGTCCAGAAATAATGAAATGTTGCTATAATAAAATATTGAACATATTAAGATGGATGATAATGGAGGATCGTCGTGGCGTAGAGCCTTGAAAACTCGACAGCTTGTGGATTCGATTCCCACTCGGGGAGAATGATATATTTTCATTTTATTCGCTCTGGCAACAAGGAAAAAAGCGTGTCATTGAGTTCCGCCACTCAATACGCAATGTTTCGAAATACGGAAAGCGGGAAACGATGTGCCTTAACACTAGGTTCTTTGAGCCTACGGTTCCCTCTGCCTACCTACCTACCTGCTATGTGCGGGATACAGCGTTTACATGATTAGCTTTTTTCATTGATATTTAAGATCAGTTAAACTATAATAAATATTAAAAGGATTTTATAGATTTTGAAAGTGTTAATCCACACTAAAGATAGAAAAAAAAATTAAAGAAAACATATAAAAATTTGAACGCAGCGAGATTTGAACCCGTGCCTCATGGAAACCGTCCAACTGTCCCATGAGGTGCGGGTTCAAATCCCGCTGCGTTCAAAATTTTTATATAATTTCTTTAAGTATTAATATAAAAAGTAGCTCTATAGTAAAAGTTGTTAGGTTGTGACAAGCATTTTTAAATTATATTTAAATTACTATCTTTGCTCTGTTACAAAAACTACGGCTTTGGATGAAAACATAAAAATAATATATAGATAGATAAAATAATCAGCGTAATGTTTATTTGATAGATATATGAAAGTCAAAATCAGTACTGCGCCAGTATGACCTAGAAGAAACAAACTATACTTTTTACATGTAAATTCTTTTTTATTCTAGATATTTATAATATTAATTTCTCAGAAACCTCTTTAGGAAATTTAGCGGATTATTAAGAAGGTGAATTGCTCTCTTCCGGGCTCAAAACATAGAGAAGTTTTAATTATTTAAATTGAAGCATTAAAACTTCAAAGTGCCGCCTCAGGGTGCGTTCAGTTAAAACGACAACATTTCCAAATGATATTTCATATATATATATATATATATATATATATATATAGTATATATATATATATATATATATATATATATATATATATATATATAGATATATATATATAATTAATATTGTTGTTTAATGGATATTGTTTATTTCCCAGACTGACATATAATTAGATACATCCATCTCTAAATTCTATTAATACAATATTAAATTTACAATAGAATTACTTCTTACAATAGAACTCGACTGGTGAAAAATGCCCTTCATCAGAACAAGCTGCCAGTTTCCCGCCAGCGTTGTAAGAAGACAAACAAGCTACCCACAGTTGAGAGACTACCAGCACTTCTTCCATATGTAAAGGGAGTTACAGACAGGATCGGCAACATCTTAAGAAGAGCTTCTATAAACACTATCTTTAAACTTAACAAAAAAATGAGCCAATTGTTGAGACCAGTTAAATGTAATATTTCTCTGCAGTGTGCAGGTGTATACAAACTTGATTGTGACTGTGGCTTATCTTACATTGGGCAAACAAAAAGTATTAAATTCTGCTGTGTGTGAGCACTCAATGAACAAGCCCAACCATTATATCAGGTTTGATAAACCTCAGATACTCGCTAGCGAAAACAGATATATCCCCAGAATGATCCGCGAGGCTATTGAAACACAAAAATATCCTAATTTCAATAGAGAAGACGGTTGGAAGCTTTCTACCACCTCGGATCCACTTATAAAAACTTTAAAGTCCCAAATTCACCACACCAGAGCGCAGGATACAGTCAGCTCATTCTGCAGGAATCCAGGGCAGTACGCGAGACTACTCAGTAACCGTTGACAGTAGTTTGATTTAATAATTATATCAACTGACAGACGAATGTCACCTCAGTCTACCCGTGACCACGGACCACTGCAAAGTGTTCGAAAACGTCGGGTTTTCCAAAAAAAATTATAATATATGCGATTAATCCGTTAAACTGTTTTATTTAATATGAATAAACATCGCGGAAACCAAAGAACTTATTATTATATACATACATTATATACATATTAATATTATATACATTATTCATACTTTATGTATTTTCTACAATATTTCATAATGATGATGTAAAAATTAATCATAAAGTTATTTTTTTTAATAAAAAAAAAATAAATTAAATGAAATTTTGAAATTTTTTTAAATTTTATAATTCTCTAAGTTGTCAAATATTCTTAGGTGCACTTTCCTCATTTTTATAAGTATACCATATCCGTTTTTATAACAGTTTACTTGATCCATTAGGGATCCAATTTGTTCCTGACCTTTTATTAAAATAAAAGGTATATATGTGGATAATATATGCCCATCAGGCTAAATATCATACAACCCATTGTAATGTACGTAGATAATTTTGCCCAAATTTGTCCAGCGATTTAGGAGGACAGACGGATTAGGATTTAGAGACAAACACGCGTACAGAAAAATTATAATTCCACATATAAGATATTTATATACGTATAGTTAAATTAGATATTAATTAATAATAGAATTAATTGTACTATATTCTTACCCGCTGCTGGAAGAGATCTCTTATAGGGATAAGTCCACCTTTGTGTACTACTTTTCTTTTTTTAATGTTGTTACTCTTATGTTTTTTTTTAGTACAATAAAGAATATTTATAAATCTGATATAAATATATAAAACGACAGCTAGATGCCATTGTATTTAATGCCACCGCCATTTAAGCTTCAAAGGAACAATTAAATTTCCCGACATGAAGACATTGAGACTTGTGAGGTATTTCCAAGATTGTTTTAACTCTCGACGCGTGCAGGAGCACTTTGTGAATACATTCAGTAGCAAATTTATAAGTTTTTATTTAAATATTTTCTTAATTATTATTATTATTATTTTTTAATATAGTTTAATTTAGTCCTTTGTTTCAATTTCTAATTAATCAGCTATATGTTATTAGGAATGTCTTATACAAAATCCTAGTTCAGGCTAAGAAACTTCAAGTAGTAATAATCGCCTTTACAAGATGTCATTCTGGTGTGTCAACAGCAACTCCTGGTGGTAAATCCTTGATCTTATATTAAAAAATATCTTTTTTATGTAACGTAGGAGTTGAATTACATTTTATAACAAAATTATTGCAATGTCAAAACTATAACTATATCATTTTTATAATCCAAACTAATTTAATATAAAAAAAAATATCCCAATGGGCGTAACGACAGTAATGTATTCATATTCAGAATCTTTGAAAGTGCAGTTTTTTTACCTATAAATTTTTCATAATATTGTTTTGTCATCGTTCCCTGGTGGGTATGCAAAAAATCAGATTAAACCGAAATTTAAAAGTCGGTCAAAATAATGTTCAAAGATTCCTTTACATACATACCAGTACATAAATTCGACGGAAGCTAATAAATTTTGTGAAATGGAAACAAAGGTGTTGTGCCTAACATTTCATTTCTTATTTTATCTTTACCAGATTTTATAAATTACTGTATATATTAAATATGTACTTACGTTTAAGGGATTTGATCGCAACCGGAATTCTTTTTTTTTTTCACTTAAAGAAAACATATAAATACTTGAACGCAGCGGAATTTGAACCCGCGCCTTATGGAAACGGTCCAAGCGCTCTGATTATTAAGCCATTCGTTCTTCCTCACGTTGCGTTAGTAGCATAGCATTCTCTCTTGCCAAATGATTGTTCTTCGCAATAATCTTTGGGGTGCGGAAATTTGTAAAAATCTCCCTACAGAGATGCTAACAACGTAATAAGTTGTATAAATCATAAAAGAATTTCGACGCAGCGTGAGGAAGAACCCATGGTTTAGTGGTCAGAGCACTTGGACGGTTTGTATAAGGCGCGGGTTCAATTCCCGCTGCATTCAAGTTTTTATGTTTTTTTATTTATTTATTTAGCTTCACGCTGTATCCCGCACTTAACAGAGTACGTATAGGGAACCCGTTGGTTGAAGGAACCTTTCTTTATTTAATACTAAAGTAAATCTGGTGTTTGTTAGGTTACATTGAAAATGATCATGAAAAATTTTTTGATCTTTGTTAAATTCGCTTCTTAAAGACTTTCCTGTTTAAAAAAATATCCACTGTAATGTTTAAAAGAAACAATATAAAATGTCAAAATTAATACGCCCTTTACGTCCCGATTATTTATTAAAAGAACGAACACGAGCGAAGTTAAATATTTACGTTTGACTCTTTAGTGAGTATCGCGTATCTCGGTAAGCCAAAAAAAAAACCGTTATAAATGGTGTTTCCGATGAAAATATTTCGATTTCTACGAGTAAAAGTTGTACTTTTTGGTTTGAGTCCAAAACGATTTTATTCAAATATAGTCGTATCTAATAGGTTACTTTGTATTCGTCACGGCGAAAATGCAATGATTTGTGTAAGCAATGCTTTTTTTTTACTTATTTATATTCATTTTACTGTGGGAAATTGTGTTAGGAGTATTTTATATATTTCCAAGCATTCTTCAGAGAAGGAGAAAAGTGATTTTTAAATTTTATTGGTATTATAATTATTACATTTATACGATTACAATTAACGTATTATATATATCTATACACTATACATATTGATGAATTAAACCTAATTCAAAATCAAGTTACATTAGCTTTCTTCTAGCTTTACCTTCATACTTTATACCCCTATATAGCAGGTGGACACAGAGAGCCTAGTGTTAGGACACTCCATTCTAATCGCTTGGCTTTACTTAAGCATGCAGCAAAAATGAAAATAATTCTAATAAATTCTACCAAAGATGAAGCATGGATTGATTCCAAATACATCGCGTGTGAAATCGTATGCTGTTTTGTTGCAACGCGATTGTCTCAAATTGATTACCATTAATAAAATGGCAGTACTTTTGTAGTGAAGTATACAAAGAAAAAGATTTAATAACAATTAGTATTTACGTACAATTATATTAACATAGATTATATAAATAATACATATGCTAAAGATCTTGTAAGAGTATCTTAGATGAATATGTTTTTCAAAATCCAAATTTCATTATAAATATCAAAACATATTAATTTTAAGATATAAAATACAGTCGATTGTTCCAAAATAACATCCTTACTTATTATTGGGTAATAGTTTTAGTATAAGTATAAAATCATTTGAAACGTCTATCTATTTTTTTTTTAAATATGTATACGTTTTTTTTTATATATATTTTTATAAACAATTACATAAGTTATTTTTTTTATATATGTACATCTAAGAGCTATAAAAATCACCATCGGCTTTGCCATAATAAATCTCGTATACAATTTTAATTGATTTTTCCCACGCTCTGGTAATCAAGTCCGGCGATAAATTACTTCAATACGGACGTTATCGAGTGCTGTCCGGTGCAGTGTTCCAAGCTTTTTATGCCTAGCTTTTGTACCAGCTGCTATAGTAAGTTGATAGGCGGAACTGTCATTACAGTGTAAGTATAAAAATTTGTTTATTTTTTTTATTGGTATAAATTTATAATTTACTTTGCTCTTGCATATGTGTTAATAGTGTAAACGCGGCGTTAAGCTACGTCCTTCACTAAGCTTGTGGATTAATTTAGATAAAATGTATTGAATATTTTATATTTAACTGTTAATTAGGCGCCATACTATTTGAGTACCTACAGTTATACATTAGTTTAATTAATACCTGTAATCAGCCAATCATTCTGCAATATAATCGAATTAAAAATATTGAATTGAAAAAAAAAACCTCTTTAATAATTAAGTATTATTCTTAGTTTCACACTATATCCTGCACATAACAGGGTGGGCAGAGGGACCCATAGGTTGAAAGAACCTAGTGTTAAGACACTCCGTTCCCCATTTTTAGCTTTTTGAGGCATTGCGTATTGAGTGGCGGAACTTAACACCGCGCTTTGCCTTAATATTTAAAGTAAACGCATGAATTATATAAAGACTTGATGGCATATACATACATATATATTATGACATATATACTATATATAGACAACAAGATATTATGGAGTTGGACAGCTTATTGCGAAACACTCGAATACTGGCTGAACGCAGAGAAGGTCAACAAATGTCAATAGGTTAGGCTAGGTTCTTCTCACCTTGCTATATTCAGGAAACAGTGTGAAGCTAAACGGAAAAGATAGTAAAGTATAATAAAGCTTAATGCTATATAAACTATTCACCAACTTTATAAGTTCGTTTCAAGTTATTTGCATGTCAGACGATTCAATTTGTACTCCATTAAAATCATACGAGTAGGATAAAACAAAATATAAACTACATTGATATAATGATATTCACCGAAAATGAGACTTGTGAAGCTTGAAATTGAGTTATAAGTTAGTTTCATATTAAAACTATTGAGATAAAAGTGGAATTGACTAGTTAAAAGGCATACTTTTAACGATGTGAGTAACATCACTCCATACACAATTCCAACTCTGGTTGTAAATATAGAATGGAGTGTCTGGACACTAGGTTATTCTCTCGCTGTGGGAATCGAACCTACAACCGTCGAGCTTACAGTCAGATACTGTGCCACTGCTCCACCACGGCTTCTTTTAGCAATAGGCAAATCTACCAACAATAAAAAAAATGCTATTAATATGCTCTAGATATGTTTGTTATAATACATCATATTTATCCATAATAAGTTAACCCGAGCGACATGACAAGCGACTATTGGTAAGTAAATAAAATTGTAAAGTATTGCTAATTTAAATATTTTTTCCATTATTTGTATCAATAATTTTGTATTAAAATTATCATTGCAATTTTCCTATTGTCTTCTTGATTTACATAGAATATTGCAGATAAAACATAAGTCAGATTTTACACAAACAATTGGCTAATTTCAACTCGTGCACTGAGAGTTCCGTACTAATGTCATCATTATGGGTTTAACTTATAAATATTGTCGAACTTATAATGAAATTTGTTATATTTTTTATGTGATAAAATCCAAAACTACAGAATACCCATTTTCTATATCTTTTGATGGCGAGGAGTTCGAAGTTTGTTCTTTTCTTTCCTTCAAGGGATTACAGACATGAGTATTGAATATTAGTTTCTTAGCTTAGTTAGCTTGGCATCCACAGACAGCCAACAAAATGATTCTATGAGGGCTCCGTAATATTTCTGATGCTCGGTCGTTGTAGCCACATTAAAGAAGAATACCATGAGTTTATCACATTTGTTGTTGTTTTTTGTACCATGAACGTGTTTTTTAACATATATTTCAATTAAAATGTTTTTTTTTCTTCTATTAATCTGGTATATGTTTATAGAAATTACAGGAATTTTCCTCTTTCCTGTTAACAATTCCATACACTTATATATGTACAGACATACATTCATTTGGCCAATGTACATAGTCGTTAGCGAGAGTTTCTTTACATAACACTTAAGGGTGTTACGCTACTAATTGCTGTTTTGGTTTTAAGTTAAAGGAAGAACTTGTGTGATAATCTTACCTATACAAATATTATGGGGACGAAAATCTTTTGTGTATGTGTCGAGATTTTTAGTTTCTAATGTACACTACGGTGTTTTTACATATATATATATATATATATATATATATATATATATCTATATATATATATATATATATATATATAATATATAGATAATAATATATATATATATATATATATATATATATATATATATATATAGATATATATATATAGATATATAATATATATATTATATATAGATATATATATAATATATATATATATATTATATCTATATATATATATATATATATATATATATATATATATATATATATATATATATATATATATATATATATATATCTATATATATATATATATAATATATATATATATATATATATATATATATAGATATATATATATATATATATATATATATATATATATATATATATATATAATATATATATATAATATATATACATATATATATTAGAGTATAAGTAATAAATGAGCACATATATATAGTAGATAATTTAATTATTAGCGAGAACAATTTGTAATACTAAAGAGCTAACACTATCTAATAAAAGCATCTTCCTACATTATTTCAAAATAATTCTCTTTTATAAAACTAGACCTTCAACCAGCCGTGACGCTTATTTAAAAACGTTATAACTGTAAATTGTAATCGATCGAATTTCAACTTTTACACTAGGCTATAAGGTATATTTTGCATTAGTATTAGGATACGCATATAATAGATATTCGCTACAAAATAAGAGCTCAGTAGGTAATGAAAGACGGACCGCATGCGGCGAGGCAAATTACTTTCAGACGACACACTGCATTAGGACATACGCTTTGTTACATTATCCAACACAATTACTACGTGAAATGAATAATAGTTGGTGAAGGTTGAAGAATTATCTTGTGTTGATATTTTTTTTAAAAGTCATATGATTAGGGCTATCATATGATTTATTTACATAATATTAATACATAGATAGCTGCATGCCATTATATATATATATATATATATATATATATATATATAGATATATATATATATATATATATAATATATATATATATATATATATATATATATATATATTCTAAAGAAATTATTTTTTGTAGTTGCACTTCCCCTTGTTTGTTTGACAATTATCCACTTCCACTGGTTGCTGGAAGAGATTGATTTTAGAAATAAGCCCACCTTTGTAAACTAATATTATTGTCATATGTGTACTTGTATTGTTTATATGCAATATTATATATATATATATATATATATATATATATATATATATATATATTATATATATATATATATATATATATATATATATGTACAAACATAATAATTTATATTTGTGTGACTGAGAACCCAACAGTTGTTGATTCAAGACTCTTACTCTAGGAACAATATTTTCATTTCTCCATCAAATTAACTCTACGAAAAAAGACAACGTTATATCTTAAGCGTAAAGTTTCTGTGTCATTATCAGTATAATGGAATACAGAGTGAATACTATCTCTTATAAGTAGCAACACGCCCGGGGTCGGTTTGATTTTTTTTGCGATATCACATAAAAAGTCATTGATTAATTATAATCTTCTGAGTTATCCAAATGATGTCAATATAATCATACTTGAAGCCTATAGCTTTATTAAGATGTCAATTGGTCAATGTACAGCAATTATCAGGTATTAGGTATTCGTTTCGCTCCAAATTAGAAAATGATTTTTTATTTCCTTACTCAATAGATTGAGGCACAAGAAAGATGAGTGTGAATGATCTCAACCGGTATTTAACTATGATAAATGTTCTGATATTTGAAAGAGATGAAGAAAAAACGGAATGCAAGATTTTTGCGCATAGAAAGATATTAGACCATGTGAATAAAATAGTATACCTAGACAGTATGTGAAGTAGAGATGGAAGATACGTAATTAGTATTGAAAAGCGTATTCCTGCCGGTAACATTTTATACGGTGCCTCAGCTGTAGCTGCACGTTTGGCCGTACTCAATGCAATTATGGTACTGACGCAGGTACCAGCAGCACGACACGTGCAATATGGCAGTGAAACGTGGGTATTATAGGAGAAGTATAAAAGAAAGTGGAAAGCTGTGGAGATGCGATCTCTTCGGTGGATGTGCGGAGTCAGTGTAACTGACCGAATTTGCAACGAATAGATACACAGAAAGAGGTACTAGCGAGGATGTCACGGTGATAATGAATAAGAATGTGCTCTGATTAAAGAAAGTTAAAAGATATATATGAAGTAAAAGTGAGTGGTAAGAGAGGTTAGGACCTTCGAAAATACAGTGTCGTAGATACTTCCGATGTCGTAGATCTGACCTTCCGGTCACGTACAAAGCATGAGGACCCCCCAGAGGGCTTGTATGAAGAGGTTAATGACAGTGGATGAGGTTAAAATGGTATGCAGGGATTGCAGTGCTTTGCTCTCCGAACTGTCTGACTAACCCCCTAGGGATAAAGCGTGAGGCTTAAAAAATAAACAAAAATTAAAAATGTGCATTTTGATGGCACCTCTCATTTTATTGGGAATTGAGACTTTTCAAAAATGAGATATAAATAACAATTAAAGACTCAATAACTTGTTCTTATGAACAAGAAGTCAATATACATACACAAATATGAGTCGTATTCGTTCATAGTAAAAAGTGATCGGTCGATAAAGAAATATTGAAAACTTTTCACGCATGCAATTT
The DNA here is from genome assembly GCA_037127375.1 of Dione juno. Classification (NCBI taxonomy): domain Eukaryota; kingdom Metazoa; phylum Arthropoda; class Insecta; order Lepidoptera; family Nymphalidae; genus Dione; species Dione juno. The sequence continues at coordinate 5,049,137 of JAXRJS010000077.1, read as the reverse complement.
TAGCATATTGATGATAGAGAAGCCTAGGACGCTACTTTAATCGCAAATACCCTCGCTTACTTTGATCGCAAATAACAAATATCAGACGTATCCTGAAGTAACTTCAATTTACAAACACTTTCTATTAGTCATTTACATACATACATACATACGTATATTCACGTTTTATCCCTACCGGGTTATCATTTAAATGGCGTAATGGCACCAAGATCATGCTTCTTCATTGTCCTCTTTTAGATATTTAAGTATCTCAGTAACTATAGATTAAGCAGATATAAATTTCGCCACATCTTTTTCCATATGTCACCAATTTTTGATTTATTATATTTTGAGTTATAATTAAAGATTCACGAGATTTTGTTCTAGCTACATAATTTTTTTGACTTTGACAAGAAAAACAAACGTGGCTAAAAGAAAAGAATACAAATAAAGGCAACCAAATAGAACATGAAATTAAGTTTTCATTTGTTTTTCTTTGTGTGAAAGACGGGCTACCAATAAATAACAAAAATTGCTAACACTGACTACCTTTTATTGGAGTTGATTAAAAATGCAATTAGTCACAGTCATTCAACGTGTTAATGCCAATTAGGAATCAAATAGACGCTAATCAGGTCTATGACCTGAATTAAACTATTCGTTCAGTAAATTAAAACAAGGTTTACTATATACTGTTTTTTTTTATTTCTCTCTATATGCGATCTAGTGTTAAGACACTTTATTCTCCACTTTCCGTACGAATGCGAAAACATACCATGACTTAATATATTAAACAATATAAGCTTAAATATTACAAACATCCTTTTAGAAGCTATCAAAGCGCTCTTCCTTATTAAACCATACGTAATTATTGAGCAAAGTATATTTACATATACTAGATTATATTAATATAAAATTCTCAACTAATATCTAGCTTGGTTAGTGTATATGTAGCGTAGATTCGGTGTAGTTAGATTTTTTAAATATAAACCGTGTGTTTTATCTCCACAGCAATTAAAGGAAAGAAGTTATTTTCATTTAACAGCTGTGGAAATAAAACATGGCGTTGAATGCAACACACAATGGGTCAGACATTTGGTGGAAAGTGCAGAGATTGTGTGCCTCACATAGTTAAACAAGTACCAACTAAGCATGAATTAGATTTATATAGGACATTATTTTATATATACAACTGTCCGTGTAAATTAATAAGTATACAGGAAAACGCGTGAATTAAAAAAAACATAACCTTTGCGTCCTATTAAAATCGAATCCACAATCAATATTGTTTAAAATTAGATACTTTCTCCTTTTGCGCTAAGATCCATCGTCTGTACATTAATACAAACCATATCGGATACTTGGCCTAAAATATATAATTTCTAAAAGCAAACTTATAATTAAATCCTTTTTAAACTTCATGTTATATGCCTTTCGATAAAATAAAACGGGTGTAAAACGCCTAAGCTATACATAATATATTGTCATTATCGCTAAACCCCTATTCACGTTGTCAACGCGTCTACCGAATATGGTGCGAGTGATTTTGTTTGCCGAGCGAGCGGTGTTCCCAATTAGGCCTTTTGAATCAGATTTGTTAGTAAAAATAAACTAGAGTGACCATTTAAGTGATATTTTTCTAATATTTCTTTTTATTTTGGTCTAATTAATTGTTATTATGATATATCGAAAAAAAACAGGTGCTAATGTTAGTTTAAAATTGAATTATATTTTTATTTTGTTCTGTGAATCAAAAGACAGAAAGAACAATAAATTTGTGAAATTACTACAAGTACTATAAAGTTATTGATTCTGGAAAAAATCATGGCTTAAATCAGTAATAGTAATATATTTTAATTTCTAAATCACACAGGTTTATTTTTTTTAGATCACATTCATAAAAAGCATAGTCAGAATTGATAAAGTGATTTACAAACCTACGTCAATCCCTCGCTGCGATCTAATCTTGTTTTGTAAACAGTGTCTTGATTTCGAACATTTCTAACGTCCCTATGTGGCTTTACGTAATCTGAGTTAACAAATGTTAGTTTTTATAAGAACTAGCTCTAATTGTTGACATTCGACTGTTGTATAAAACAGCAGTCGAATTTTAAGCTTTCGTCATAAGAATATGTTAACTTTAAAAATAAATAACGGATGCTTCGATACTTATAGCTGTTATAAAATTTATTAGTAGCTTAGATTGCTTTTTATACGTAGAAAAAAATACTGATAACGAAGACAATGACTAGAATGACACGATGGCTGAATTCGACTAAGGATATTTTGATATATATAAGAAATAACTAAATAATTTGCTGGTCTCCCTGGCAAAAACATAAAAGCAACGTATTTATCAAATAATATATATATATTATAATATATATATATATATATATATATATATATATATATATATATATATATATATATATATATATATATATATATATATATATATATATATATATATATATATATATATATATATATATATATATATATATATATATATATGTATATATATATATATATATATATATATGTATATATATATATATATATATATATATATATATATATATATATATATATATATATATATATATATATATATATATATATATATATATATATATATATATATATATATATATATATATATATATATATATATATATATATATATATATATATATAAATATATATATATATATATATACATATAGAAATGATTGCAATATTAATAACGATAAAAATAACGCTAAACGACGCGCAAGCACATCGCCCTACACCTGTGTTAAATGGGCAAGGGCTACCGTGTCAAGTACGGACACGGCTAAAGAAGAAAGTACCCAGAAGGAAACTCCGCTTTGCAACGTGGAATATTGGCTCTCTAACCGGACGATGCAGGGAACTAACAGATGTACTCATGAGGCGTCGGGTCCAGTGTGCTTTCCTTCAAGAAACCCGCTGGAAGGGCAATAAGTCCCGTATCATCGGACAGGGTTACCAGCTCATATACACTGGGTCTCCTTCCGGTAAAACTGGTGTATCAGTTGCAGCATGAGTTTTATCTGAAGAGCTACGGAATGGTCTCCTCGAAGTTGACCGACGCAGCGACCGCCTGATGCGGGTGAAGGTACTGGTTGAGGGGGCTATCGCCAACTTAATCAGTGCTTACGCTCCTCAGGCGGGTTGTAGCGGGGCCGAAAAGGAGTCACTCGCTATACCATCTACCGAGGTGATCATAGTTGGGGGAGACCTTAACGGTCACGTGGGTAAGGCTGCGGATACGTATGAACGTGTCCACGGTGGTTTTGGTCACGGTCGCCGCAATATAGAGGGCGAAAATATCCTAAGAACCTGTATTGCATCTGATCTGGCCATCGTGAATACGTTCTTCCAAAAGAGTCCGCAACATCTTATTACGTATGCGAGTGGACTACATTCAATCCAAATAGATTACCTATTGACCAGGCGGTGTCATGTTGGCAAGGTAACTAACTGTAAAATCATTCCTGGTGAAAGCCTCACGGCCCAACATCGTCTTCTTGTCATGGATTATGTCGTTACCCCGATAAAGAAATTAGCCGAGACGCGTAAGTCTAAGATCAAGTGGTGGTTGCTGAATGGACCGATGCAGACCGACTTTCTGGCAGAGGTTAACAGTCAAAATTTAACAACTAACACCGAAACTGCTCAGGATGCTTGGGATCGAGCTCAGTCAGTAATCATTACGGCTGGTAAACATGTTCTTGGCGTTTCTAAGGGAGGACGTATTATGGACAGGGAGACATGGTGGTGGAATGACAAGGTACAGGAGGTGATTCATGATAAGGAGACTGCATTTAAGGAGTGGCAGCGTTCCAACTCTCCTGAAGACAGACTGGAGTACATAGCAGCGAAACGTGCCAGCAAAAGAGCTGTAGCCAGAGCCCGCAGTGAAAGTTTATTACCTCTATATGATAAACTTGAAACTGTGGAGAGGCAAAAGCTCATCTACAAATTGGCACGTGCTCGGGATAAAGCGACGCAAGATATCACAAAATGTCCTTGCGTCAGAGATTCCAAGGGTAAGCTGCTTTGTAGTTATGCTTCTGTGAAGGAGAGGTGGAGAAGTTACTTCTTGGAGCTGCTGAATACTCAGCACCTGGGTAGTATTCCGTCTGAACCACCTCCTAACATGGGAATTATTGCTCCAATAACCCTTGATGAAACTCGGAATTGTCTTCGACGCATGAAGAACGGCAAGGCGGTGGGACCTGACGATATTCCGATCGAAGCGTGGAAATCGTTAGGCTCTCGTGGTGTGCTCATGCTTACTGATCTTTTTAACCGCATTTTGAACACTGGGACGATGCCACATCAATGGCGGCACAGTTTTATTACCCCTATTTACAAAGGAAGGGGCAGTGTTCAAGATTGCGGTAGTTATAGGGGCATTAAGATTATGAGTCACACCATGAAGCTCTTCGAGCGCGTGATTGCCTTCAGGCTCCACCGAGAGTGTACTGTCTCTGAGTGTCAATATGGATTTCAGCCAGGATCAGGCACTATGGTATACGGCATTTTTGCCCTCAGAATTTTGATGGAGGCACACAGGGAAAAGAGGAGAGCTCTGCATGTGGCATTCTTAGACCTGCAGAAGGCCTTTGACTGTGTGCCACGTCAGTGTATCTGGTGGGCACTGTGATCCAAAGGGATCCCTGAATCCTATGTTGCTATTATCAGAGACATGTACAACGACTCTGTTTCTACAGTTTGGACCGCTGTTGGCGATACCAAACCCTTCCCAATTACAGTAGGGGTTCACCAAGGCTCAGCTCTTAGTCTACTTTTGTTTAATGTAGTGCTAGATACTGTCACGGCTCACATCCAGGACCAGCCTCCATGGCTGATGATGTATGCCGATGACATAGTACTCATTGACGAGAACCGACTGATGCTGGAGCGTAAAGTGAATGCCTGGAAGGGTGCGCTTGAAAACGGTGGTCTTAAACTGAATGTGTCAAAGACATTCAAGTCAACAGTACAGTCAAGAGTACATGGCTTGCGGGAACCCAGACTCGAACACCATCCACATCGGGCCTGAGCCAGCCGTTAAGTCGGAGAAGTTCAGGTACCTTGGATCCATTATGCACGAGTCCGGAGGCATCGACTACGATGTCCACGCCCGGGTTAGCGCTGCTTGGGCCAAATGGCGGGAGGTCACTGGTGTGGTCTGCGATCGCAAAATACCGCCCAAACTCAAGGGGCTGATATACAAGAGCATGATCCGACCAGTTCTTCTATACGGCAGCGAACGTTGGCCAGCATTATCTCGGCACACTCAGGAGCTTCACGTAACGGAGATGAAGATGCTGAGGTGGATGTGTGGCATCACTCGGGCTGACCGCATACGCAACACATTCATTCGAGGTAGTCTTGGGGTCCGTGACGTAGCGGATAAGCTCCAAGAGCGTCGTCTGAGATGGTATGGCCACGTTTTGCGCCGGCCTAAGAACTACGTCGGAAGAAAATGCCTTGATATGTCTGTCCCTGGAGTAAGACCCCCCGGACACCCAAGGAAGCGATGGCTGGACGTCGTGACGCACGGCATGAGAGCCAATGGACTAACCACTGAGAATGCTCAAGACCGTGCAAAGTGGAGTAGACTAAGTAGGAAAGCAGACCCTGGCAATAGGCCGGGATAATGCAAAGTGGAAGAAGATATATATACATATATATACATATATATATATATATATATATATATATATATATATATATATTATATATATATATATATATATATATATATATATATATATATATATATATATATATATATATATATATATATATATATATATATATATATATATATATATATATATATATATACAAAATTTTAAATTGATAAATGTTATAATTAAATTGTTAGTAAAAGTGAGTTTACAGTCTGAATAGATTAACTGTGGCGTAGACTTTTAACCACTCAAAACGCGACTGATTTATTTATATTTGTACGATTACTATTACAATTAGCTATCTTTACCAGAATCACGTCTTAAGGCAGCTACCAAAAGATAAAGAAAAAAGAGAAAAAAAAAACAACAAAAAAGTGTTTATTCCCAAAAAGTAAAAATTTATGGCGACAGTACAAAAACGTACTGTACATATAATTTAATTCAGGCGTCAACACAAAATGTTCTACCTATTAGCAGCGTAAGATATTAACTTTGTCAAGTTTTTGATAGACGTGAATCAATTAATACGTTATTGGTTTACTTGTTGGCGTTTGATGTATGAGGTCGGAGATAAAATATACCAGGTTATTGCCAATTAATTTGAGCGATGCGTAAAATAAAGAGGTGGTATATATTTTTTACGTTTACGCATCGGTACTTCACGTTGATAATTTTGTATGAAGGCACTCCGTTCTCTGCTTTCTGTCTGTTCTGTAATAAATATAATAAAATAATTCGTTCAAGTCAAAAGTTAAGTGCAGTCAAAACAACAAGTCCAATTATACATTTTTATAATTTTATATTGTCGGAGGAAAAGCGTAATGCGTAAATAAGCGTAATTCAGGCACATTTCTCTCTTTAATAATTGAATGTTTAGTAAGAAGTCAATGCCGCGCAATGTTCAAACACAGGAAATAATCATATTAATACCTTCTTTTAAGCTTTGATCACAATGCGTAATAATTTTTTTAGGAATGTCAATAGGAATTTTTTTAGGACATTGTTAGGAATGGTCTTCGAATATCAAAAAATTATAAAAAAGTCCTAAAAAGATGCTAAGAACAAAAATAAGTCTAAGTGGTGAGAAACGTATAAACGTACGTACAGGAACGTATGGCTTAATTGTTAGAGCGCTTTACCAGTTTCCAAGATGTGGGGTTCAAGTCCCGATGAATTCAATTTTTTATACATTTCTAAATGATAAGCATAAATATGATATTTTGACAAAAAAAAAAAATTAAAGTAGCTTTTATAAAACGTAGATATATATATAGAATAATGTTTAAAATTTTCAAATATAATGTGCCCATTCTGAACAGCAATTTCGACATACAACATGTAATTGTAACTACAAGCTGCGACACAAGTTTTAACAATACATTTTAATATAGCACTTTCGAAACTGGCAGCAGATAAATGGTCTAACCAACACAGTATAATTTCTTATTAAGCTAAATAGCCTAGATGCGTTTTACACTTTATATGGATCACAATTTTCTTTTAGAGCATGCCATTAAAATGAATATCTTGAAAGATATCAGACATTCAAAACGCGGAATCAGCGGTCATTGCGTTGGGTCGTACGTCCATCGCTTGCATTTTACTTAATATACCTTATAACTAATACATCTAATAAAAAAATAAACGTTAGTATTTTTGAGGCGTTATATAAATTTACATGTGCTTATTATAATAAAATAATTAATTTAAGCAAAGCCAGAAGGCAGATGATAATTAACGCGAGCTTTGTTCTAATATCTCAATAAAACGTAAAAAATTTAATAGCTATAATCTAGCTAGTAAATTGTACATTACCACTCCAACAAGGAAATATTTCAATACTTTATTGCTACATAAATTGAAAAAAAATTGTATTACTGTCAAAAAGACACCTGTCAAAGCCAATTTACTTAAGACCGGTAATGGTGTTGGCAAATTTGTATGGAAAACCACATTTTGATTATATTTAGTGAGAAAGAATATTGACAGGCATCGAACGAAATGATGAATAAGGGTAACCCTCAAATCATAAGATATTAGCCATGGCAATACTTAAACTGATAGATATAATAGGTATCTAAATTTTAATGTTTTCTAAATGGGAGTAGGAGAACCTTGGCTGAACTTCGAGAACAATGTCGAAGATACTAGAGGAAGGTCACGTTAAAATTATGAGAGCACCTCGAAGGGCACGGGTGAAGAGATTAATGACACAGGAGGAGGCGAAAGAAATCGTAGCGTACGGCGCTTCGTTCTATTTGGCTACCCCGCCTAGGGACAAAGCGTGAAGCTATGTAAGTATGTAGACCTTAAAACATTTTATCTCCTAAAGAGGGTAGCGAATGGAACCCATGGCTTATGATTTATGTAGATATTTCAAATAACATACAGCCTATTCACACTGGCACCAAAAAACATATCTTAGTTCAAAGGCAAAGTAAACGAACTCTAAAATCTATTTAATAATGTTTTTTGTTAACTTTTTCTTACATTTAACTATCTTACACTATTTGACAGAATTTATTCAAGCAAATATACAAAAAAATATTTCTTAAAAATAACATTTTTTGGATATACTACTTTTCTGCTGACCGAGTTCGGGATAGTTCGGAATAATGAGAATATTGCAGTGTAATCCCCATGTCGCGTGCTCAACTTGTAATGGAAAAACTAAGGCAAGTCTGATTTTGCTCAAATACGTTCGCGGAATCGTGCCATTTCTTTCAATACCATCCGTTTATTACGATTACTTCCAATATAGTCCGTTTATTACGATTGTAGCTTACATGTAGCCAATTCGGTAGATAGTATCAACAATTTAATGCATATCGATTTCATTGTTTAGTTTTACTCGTATCTAGATTTGAAAAGAATTCTATTTTTAAATTACTTTTGAATTGGAGCATGAGTAGAACATTTTAATTTGAATTCCTTTTCACATTTTTCAAGTATGTACGTCAATATATTTATTTAAAAGTCGTACTTACTATTACACAAAAGGTAAATAATGGTATATTAATTATAGTAATCACTTTTTTAGACTACAAAGAGAGAATAGAAGTAGTGTCTTTATACTAGATTCTCTTTACACTTGTATTACAAAAAATAAAAATAGTCCAGGCGGTCACAAAGTCTGACACGTAACCGCAAGGATTATGGGTTCAAATCCCAGTCCAGGGAATAAATTATGTCATTACCTTGCTGTGGTAATAAGATAAAGCACGGCGTTGAGTTCCGTCACTTAGCATACAATATCTCAAAATTGGTTGGAAAGTGGGGAATGGAATTTCTTAGCACTAGGTTCCTTCTGCCTACAATGCGAAAAAAAATAAAGCAATTATTTTTTTTTAAAAAGGACCATTTCACAGTCCAAATTCATATTAAAAAAACTTCTACTGCTATTTTAATACTACGTGTAATTTTTTCATAGTACTTTTCCCAGTGCGTAAAATATCATACGTCAGGACGTAGAAATGTGTGGCGTATTTTTATATTTTTTTAGGTGACCTGCTTGTGGGAAATACTTTTGTATCCACCTTTCAAGTGTACATTTAAAAAAGGCAAACGCAATATTTTTCACCGCTTTAAATTAATTAAGGTTATATTTTTTAATTACTAACTAATTAGATTTTATTTTATTTAAATGTTGAAAAAAATTGTGGTAATTGAAAATAAATACAAATACAATATAACTATTTAAAGTATTTACAAATCTAATCGTACTAATATATATATATATATATATATATATATATATATATATATATATATATATATATATATATATATATATATATATATATATATATATATATATATATATATATATATATATATATATATATAATTTTAAGCGGAAGTGTTCGATTGGACACACACAAAAGGACACCTTAGGAACTGCTGGTTTATTGTCTATGTGCTTAACATACCCATTTAGATTAACAGCTAACAATAAAAAATTTACCATTCGCCCATAACGTACATAATGGACCTACAAGAAACTTAATGTATGTACTTCTACTATTAATCGAATCTCTAGTTTCTGGTATTAAGAGAACTATGCAATGGCCGGTGTCAATCCTGATCTGTCTCAATCTAAGATCGGAATAGGGCCTCGGGAATCCGTACGCTCGTAAATATAGGAAACGGCCAGCTGTTTGTATAGAGATGAGTGAATTGATTACTTTTTTCACTCCCTCCTTCTATTTTATTGGACGCCTCGTTAGACTCTAGGGCTGCGTTTTTGTTTCATATTTCATTTTATTTTCATTCTTTTTTTTACGTTATTCTAAATAGTTTTAAGAAGTTTTTTATACAGCGCTTTGATTAAGATTATATTTAAAACGAATGATATTAAGTTTTTTATATTTATTTTGAATGTTTTCTGCTACCCGCAATATGCCAGGAAAACAACCTAGTGTTAAGACACTCTGTTCACCGCTCTCTACTTAATTTTTGAGATTACTATTAAGAGGCGAGGCGTAACTCAACGTTGCGTTTGAGCTTAACTAACTTTGAAATCGCAATTATTACCATGTAAAACTATATGTATTATATAGAAGGGCTTGGGGCCCAAGGCTCAATAAAAGGCACGAAGATATAAGACAAATAGATACTAGTAAGTAATAATAACATTTAAGTAGTCAAATGCTTTTGTTATTATAAAAAAAAATCGCATAAAATTTCGTGAATAATATTATAAAACGGTATATAAGCTCAACGGGACTTATTTGATAACGTACGATTTATTTCAACGCAGTGTAGAGTTTTATAATATCCAAGAGAAAAAAGTTTAAAATTCCAATATGTGTATAATCCTCTGTGTGACAAAATATTTTAAAATATGATTTGTATAATCTTTCAATATTCTGAAATTCAAGAATGGATTGAAAGTATATCTTTCACTAGAATATGTTTTACCTTTATCCCTCGTTCAGCTTAGTTTAGCGCATTTTAAATGTTTTATGGTGTATAAAGCCATACTCAAATTCAATCTATATTTATATGATGTAACAGTGTAATGATAGTAAATTTGTTTATATAAAAACCAAGTAAATTTGCCTTTTATACTATATCAATTTGATTCACACAAATTAATTCAAAGTAAAACTTAAGTTAAGCGCTTCTCGGGCTTGACGGGAAAGTTTTTGCATCTACTAGAAGATTTTATTACAATTTACTTTTACTGGGGGACATCCGGGGCATCAAATTTTGTAAATTTATAGATGAAGTGAATAGTGAATTCACAGTCTTAATTACAACTCATATTAAAATCTTAAATTTTATCACCAAGAAGGTTCTTTTAAATAAATTCTTTTAAAAAAACTTAATATCACGTTTCATAATGCTACTTTTACTTCTGTGCTACTACGACTTCCAAATAAAATAAAATATTTTCCGTAAAGAAAAGCTCTGCAACCCTATTAAGCCAATACCCGGCAAAATGAAGAAAGGACGGCCTCTAAGTTAATTCGGCTAAGTATGTCGATAAGGTCAAATATACCCGTGTTAATATATATGTTTATGTATGCCTGAAATATGGTTTATGTGGGGAAATGGCTAATTTCAATTTCTATTAATAATATTTCGTACGAGGGCGTCGTGGCGCAGTTGCAGAGAAACTGACTGTAATGTGGGTTCAATTCCCACTCGGGAGAATTAATTATTTGATTTTCTTGCTGTGGTAAGATGACAAAGCGCGGCGTTGAGCTCCGCCACTCATTACGAAATTTCTTAAAAATAAGATATTAACTGGAGACTGGAGTGCCTTAACGAAAATATATGTTCTTAGAAAAATTTAAGTAACCAAAACTAACCAAAACGCGGCGTTAAGTTTCGCATATTTTAAAATTTAGAGACCCGAAGTGTAGATTATAGGTATAGAAAGTAAACAATAGTTGACAAGTCCATGGTATAATAAGAGCTAAGAAGCCACTTAAAAGATCGTCTTTCTATAACAGGTAGGTATGAATATGCTTATATTCTCATATATTTATGTTTAAATTTATTCTCCTTCATCTTTATTCTAAAATAACACAGAAGTGTAAAAAATATAAACACAAAAACAAAAGAAACATATATATGTACTTAGATACATGAAATTCTGAAGCACCGTTATTTGCGTCGGACATACTACATGCATACGAATAGGTAGATTTTCATGTTAAATTGCTGGGATGGATTTCGTTCAAGTGTCATATGAATATTGATATATAGTTTTATTTTTGGCAATATTCCAAAATTGTTTTAAAACACTGTTTGTACTTGGACGGGGTTGAAGTAATATTTTTTTTATAAATATATTTATAAGTGCATAATATTATAAAAAAAAAAAATTTAGCACCATATTTTTTAATTTTTAAATATTAAGTATACACGCTTATTTTTTTTGATTGCATTCACTTTTCTCAAAATAGCTTGATATTAATCTCACCTTGACTTTTGCACGTGATTTGGAGAAAATGGTCTTGACAGACGGACAGAGGACAGACGGACAGACGGACAGACGGACTGCAAAGTATTTATATAAGGGTTTCCGTTTTTACTTTTGAGTATGAATCCCCCAAAAACAAATATGACAGTAAACGTAATTACAATACATCTTAATAATTATTATTTTACAATTGTGACTTGTTGAATTAAGCTTTTATTGTTCAATACACACTAAAAAATAGATAATCGCTTTTATATTCACATCTTCCGCCAGTGGCTCACAATAATAATTAACTAGAAATAATACAATAATAAACGATTCTTTAATAGCTAGAACAATTAAAGCAACTGACCGAATTTCATCAACAAAGAACTGCCGCAGGCCTAAAATTAGCCAAATTGTGTTAAATCACACTGCTTTGTTCATAAAATTGTACTGTTTATAAAATTTCATGAGAATTTACATTTTGAATGGCAATTTTTTTACATTATATAATTAAAATAACTTAATTTATACGCAGTAATATTATGATGTTGATAAAAATAACTTAGTTGTTCAACGTAGTGGTCAATCTCGTTTTTTTGTTTATTTCAATTTTTTTACCCCAGTTGTCAAATGGTGCCTGTGCAGGTGCCCGAGGTAGCTCGGACCGCTGCACGGGAACAGTACAGGTTTCATGGTAACAATTAATGTGAACGGTAATATTGCCTTCCTCTTTAAATAAAGAATCATAGACAAAAACAACGTTTCGATTCCAACCATTAGTTCCTGAGATTAGAGCGTCCAACCAAACAAATTATTAAATTATGTATGTTGGTATAGATTATTATTACACTGCCATGCCCAGCTGAATTAGAAAAAAAATGCCACAATACTTATGAAATAATATGAATTTTGTATAGAGATAAAAAATTTGCAAATTAGTAAAAATTATAGCACAGGAGATTACATATATGTACCTTTTTACAGAAAAGAAAATAATAATATATTATATGTGAAGCCAGTATAAGATTTACCGATTTTGTCTAAAAAAGACGATTCTTTAGTACCTATAAAACAAGCGCGATAGTGTATATTTATATTTTAAATTCAAATAAGTACCTACCATTGCAGCGCGATGAAAGAATATATTACTCTACATACAAAAGTTGTGGATTTGATTTGTATATTTTTGAAAACTTATTTTCTAATAATATAGGTATGTAATCTTATGAAAGTTGTAAGCCATCGTTGCGTATTCAGGGGTAATAATTTTAATTTCCCTGCTCTGGCTAGAGAAAGCTCGGCTAAGCTTAATTTCGGGTAGAGAACGAAGGACGTACTGTTTTGGCACTATCTCTCTCTCTCTCTCTTGGCGGGATTAAGCGAAAAGCTGAAAAACAGAACAAATAAAAATCAACGTATACATTTGATCTGGAATGAAATGTTTTCTACCGAAAGGTAAAGCTTACAAATCATCGTGTGTTACATTTTTAACCCCCTGGGTACCATTCATGTCGAAAAGTCTGAAAATTGACATTATTGTTCAATAGTTTGGCTTTTTGGATATTTTATTTGTTTTGTATATATATATATATATATATATATATATATATATATATATATATATATATATATATATATATATATATATATATATATATATATATATATATATATAGTATTAAGTTTTAAACTATTTCAATAAACCTGTTATTTAAACGGCCAGCAATATTTTCTGCAGAATGAATTTGAAAATAACTTTTAGGTGAATTGATAACCTTCTTGATAACCTTCATTATTACTTATCATGGGATATAGCTTGTTTCATGGTAGCCATGTAAATGAAACATTACCACAACTTTTTTGAATTGAATCTTTTAGAAATAAATTTATATCGTCTAAAATATTATTTTTAGAATCACATTGTATCAGATACAGCCTATATCAAATGGGCAGAGAGAAACCTAGTGTTAAAACTCTCCATTTTTCACTTTCCGCCCAATTTTCCTATCATCAGCCATCATCAGGTGTTTACAATCAGACGCACCAATCTCACTGCACCTTGATGGCACTATAGAATTTGTATCGTATTGAAATCATGTTTTTGTTTTCAGAACAGAATATTATATGTCAAAACTACAGCTATATATCAATACTTGTTAACTATAAAACATTTGAAACTACCGAATGAATATAGAAAATATTTCAAACAACTTCCCCATGAAACTTCGTTATGCTTTTACAATTGCAATTTCAGCGATGCAAACTACACGTGAAATACATATTTGACGAGAGATTGACGTAAAGAGAATTTATTCATAATAAGTGTTTGTAATAAAAAAATAACGTAAAAAAAACGTAAATTTGGGAATTTGCTTTCGCCTATTTAGATAGAAAACTCGGAGAATGAATAATTTTCATTTTTTTAAACTCTTCATTCTTTTATTAAACCTTGAGAAACAATTTTCTCAACACGCAATGCCTCAAAAAGGCGGAAAGTGGTGAACGGAGTGTCTTAGCACTAGGTTCCTACGGTTTCCGCTGCCTACCCTGCCATGTGCGGGATACAGCGTGAACTTATTATTATTGTTTTAATTGAAAAGGCAAAAAAAATGTTCAAATATAAATATTTTTAAGATAATAAGGTGAACGACCGTCGTGGTGCAGCGTCACAACTTTTGACTGTATACGCGACAGCGATTAGTTTGATTCCAATCCTGCTGAATTATGATTTAATTTCGTTACTCCGGCTAGATGACAAATCGCGGCTCTTACAGCCGCCACTCAACATCCCAAAAACTTAGCTGAAACTTGGTACCGGAGTGTCTTAACACTACGCACCCTCTAGATATCCTGCTATATGCAGTATAAAGCTTGAAGCTATTTATTTATTATTATTTAATATATCATAATAATAATTATTATTTCATAAGATTACAAAACGGAAATTACAAAGACATTGACATAAACACGAAAGATGTTACGAAAATCTATTACGGTGTAATAACAACCATTAAACCCCCCGGTTTTTAATCGAGACGACATTTATAACTTTTTTATTCGACGTCAGTTACTCATAAAAACGAATAGTGAGATAAGCGAGTAATAAAAAACAACATTTAACAGTTTTTCGATACGAATTTTATTTGTATGTAAATCTGAAGTTTATAGCTATAGTGCTACGTGTATACGTATGCATATGTTAAGTATATAAACCGACCTTAAATACAGTTAGATCGCATTTTTGCTTTTGCAAGTTAATTTGAATAAACACAGTGCTATCTATGTTGATTGTATAATATTTAATGATGTAATTTTCTTTAACAATATTGAAAAAAAAATATTTATAAATGTTATTTTAATTTATTAAGGCAGAAAGCGTAAAACGGAGTGTCTTGTGTCTAGATTATATCTAGCTACCATGCTCTATACAGGATTAAGGGCAAGTTGAAAAAAAATCCTATATTTTTTCAAATTATTCTTCTATCTTCACTAAAACTTAAACCAAACCAAATACACTGCATAATGCAAAACAATCTTAATGTAGTTGAAAACAAAACCAAACTTGGCATCATATTTTGTTAGATATCATTTTGATATTTAAAATCCATGTGTCATACATTCACCAATCTTGCAATATGAATAAGAGAACCACTTGGCGGTGTTTCAAATATTCTATCAGTAGACGTGAAATATGTATTAAGTGCCAAATGCTCCTAAACATTCGACCGAGAAAGAATAAACGTCTGAGATACATGAAATGTTAAACATCGTTGGTTAGAATTTTATTTCACTTGGAATGAAAGTGGTCATGAATTTTATTTAAAAAATTCACTTATTGCAAACCTTACTGGCTTTTAGCTACAGCTTTGCTTGTTTAATTAAATGGAACTTGTTAGGATTTTTATATCATACATGATATATTCAGTTTGTTAATGTTTTTAGAAGAAGAAGAATGTTGAATGAGTTTCTTCAGTAAGTAAACGATGGATGTGACGTATATACGATAGCTTTAGTTTTTGTAAAAAATAAAATAAATGAAAATGATAATAGTGTCAAGTCATCCTTCTCGATAAAGGGACTATACAATAAAAAATTAATTCTTGAATTCGAACATGTAGTTACTGAGGTTAGGTAAATTTTTCTACTTTATAATTAAATATTTATTTGGGTTTTGCGGTGTTTAGGCTATGATTGCTGAGCCAAAGATGAATTTTCTTGACTGTCACATTACCTGTTGCATTTGGTACGTTGTATCATACATCGCAGTACAGATGTAAGACTCCAGACTTTAAAGTTTTTATTTCAGAAATTTATGAAAGTCTGTTTATAGAATTGTGTGTACCTATGAACGTACATTGATTGTCAGCCTACGTGCTACTTTAGTCCGACAGTTAATTTAAAGATCACCTGAAGGATCACCTAAAGATTTTGCTAATTTGTGCTTATTTTCCTTATATTATTAGTACGGATTTAACGTATGCTTTATAAAACATAAGCTATAGCCATAATTTCAGTTGACTGCCACAAGCCGAGGTCCGGTTCCGCGAAGGATGACCTTGCCACTAACGACTTTTCTCAAACAGCCACGTAGAGCTTGCTATTTATCAAGGTCAAAGAGTGCCCTCTATCCTACTCACCGGGTGTTGCTATCAAGGATAATAAGATTAATAGCATTATCATAATAACCAAAAAAAAAACCTATAATTCATATTTCATTTCTATTAGAATTTCGGAAAATATTTACTTAGCGGTGCCTTAAGCTTCTCAAGGACACTATATGTCGTATTTCAGGTTTCTACACTGCGTAATTCTGACTGACTGACAGTGACTGACTTTCAGTCACTGAGTAACAAACGACTTTTATAGATAATATAAATAAAATATAATAGACAACGAATAATCAATTGTCAAATCCAAGATACCAAATACTTTCTATAGGTAACTTATGTTAGGCGTTTCAAAGAGCTTAACACCATTAAGAGATTTTTATCAGAGAAGGCAGAGGGTAGCATCCTAGCATTAAGACGCTTTACGCCATACAAGACATTTCGTGTTGAGTGGCGGAACTGAACGACACACTTTGTCTTTGAATTAAATTGTGTGTGGAAAATAATTCATTTTCTCCGAGTGGAAACCGTATCCACAACCGTAGCGTTTACACTCAGACGCTATACCACTGCACTACGACGGCTGCATATATGGTATTTGGGAAATTATTTTTGTAAAGCTCATTGTAAGCTGCCATATCAATTGGATCCTTTCAGATACACAAAAAGGATCGCTATGTTTACGAGCATGAGTTTCATAACAAGATCATTTAATAAAATGGCAAATAATTTTAATAAATTATTTAATAAAATATAATTAATAGTCTAATGAGTAGGAAGTAAAGAATATCTCGCTTATATACAACGATATATATATATATATATATATATATATATATATATATATATATATATATATATATATATATATATATATATATATATATATATATATATATATATATATATATATATATATATATATATATATATCTATATATATATATATATATATATATATATATATATATATATATATATATACTCATAAGCATTTCAATGATTTTAACAAAACCAAAAAACCTTTATAATATTCTTGAACCTATTTATATCGAATTATGTTGTAACATTAAATTCATTACAAATACACTTATAAAGTAAATTTTCTAACAAAATGTTGAAAATCTAATATCCCCTTGTAATAAATTATGTCACCGTCACTCGTTGCCAATATTGTATTCAAAATTAACTAATTAAACTGTTATTCAGATTTATTTTAAAATATAACCTTGTTATTTGTAGCGCAATGTTCATTTTCGTTTGAAAATTAAATATCGATGTTTAGTAAAATACATTAGAGCAGGTACCTACCTATCTTTATTTTATATATTTCTTGCTTTATAATAAAATAATTAAAATATAATAATATAATAATTCTATTATTAATGGTTCTCACATTTGTAAAAAAAAAAATGTTTAAGCAATATAAACTAAGCAAGAGTTGACATTTTTTAAGGTTTGGACTGTTCAGAAGGCAGACAAATAAAATGTTTTAATTTGGTATTTTTTAGCTTCGCACTGTACCGCATATAGCAGGGTAAGCAAAACGAACCGTAGGTTGAAAGAAGCTAGACTTACGACACTTCGTTCCTCACTTACCGCTATTCCAGGCAATGCGTGTTGGGTGATAGAACTCAACGCCGCGCTTTGCCTTGTTGTCAGAGCGAAGAAATGTAAAAAATCATTCTCCCCGAGTGGGAACCGAACCCACAAACAGGCACACGCTGTGCCTCTCCGTCCCTATGGTCCTCAAGACGGCTTCATGTTTATTTTTCCATTTCTATTTATTTATCAGAAGGCCTACATTGTATATTATAGTTTTTCTTATTCTAAAACATATTCTATATGATATGTCTATACTTATGATTTAAATATTTATTCAAGACGCTGCGAAGCGAGGGAAGAAAATGAAAATAATTAATATTCCCCGAGCGGGAATCGAACCGAAAAGCCGTCACCAAGATAAGATAGGTATAATATTGATTTCTATATAGATTCCATTTAATATGTTTTAAGTATACAGAGCAATGCTGTGAATTGAAGTATTCGTGAGAGTAATATTTGTATTTATAAAATTAAATCTAAAGTCTTAAATATATTAAAATGCTACTTGCTACTTGCTACTTCTATAGTAATATGGCTAAATAACAATATTCATCTTCTTCGCAGTCGTATAAGGATTACTCGCCTTATTTGTTCTTTATTATCTTCTCAGTTATCATGTATGTAAGTAAGTCTATGATTAAAATATAAATATTTCTGAACATTTTTTTTTCCTGCTACTGGCTGACTACTTGACAGGACCATTTCCAACTGTCGTACACATTTGCCTGTGTGATGCGTGGGCAATAACTTAATCGTAAATACAGAATTATACTTAAATCTCGATATACAACAATAACCCATTTTTATTCTATGCCTTTAATGAAAATTTAGAACTGTTTTTTTTCTTGTCAATATTTTGCTGTTATCCTGAAAATGATAAGTACTTATATTAATTGTAATTAATATTTTATTTAATAATATAATAAATATAAAATAATAAATATATAATTATTTAAATTAATGCATCTGGGGAAAGTAATAAAAATAAATTAAATATATATTTTTTATATTCATCTGCATACAAGTAAATGCATTAAATGTATCCTGTCAAATAATTCAATATTCTATAGAATAATTTAATAAAAATTATTGAATCCAATATTTTATTGAATTATTTGACTGACATAATCATACTATGTTTAATATTTTTGAAACATGCACTAATGAAATATCAAAATTGTCAGTCAGTCATAGCAATCTTCAACGTAAATACTTAATATTAAAAAAATTCTATCACAAACATTATTATGTTCAATTGCTTTTGAAATAAACATTTATATAGGTAATAGAAAAATTCCCTGAAAGATTGCTTGCATTCTCAAATGGCATTGGGAGAGGCGTAACCGTTGCAATACATTTGGGGCGAACAATAAAACTGGAACGGTTTATATCTATAAGGCGACCATATTTATTTGTTTCATTGTCTCATTACAGAGGCGGGATATTTTTTTTCTTAAAGTAAGCAATTTAATTGTAAGCTTAATTTACAATTACTATTGAAAATAAAAATAATACTTTAATCTAATATTAATAATCGTCTGGTGACCGACCGACATTATTCTACAAATTCACTAAGAATTAAACGATTGCAGAAACGCTTCACGTGGCATCTTTCTTAAGGTATCTTATTCTAAAGGTATGACGAACTCTCTGGAAACCTATCTCTATGACAGCAGATAGAATAATTTCAAAATTATCTCACTTTGCCACTAGAAGAGATGTCCCAGATTTAGTGATTCTGTACAAAATTCTACACAATAATATTGACTGTCCACAACTTCTGCAGCTGTTCAGTTAATATGTTCCTCCTCACCTACCCTTACATATTCCCTTACGCAAAACAGTCCTCGATGCTTTTTCAAGTATACCACGATTTAGTAAACTTTTCAAACGATGCAGTGGCTCCACTGATGTTTTTGATGACTATCAGTATTTTTAAGATAAAGTACTTACAATATATATCTGGTAGTAAATTAACAAATTAAAATTATCTTTAAAAATTTATTTCTATGCATGGTGGTTCTTTTTTGTGTTACCCTTTAAATACTTTTACGATACTGTATATTTTTTAACTGAATAATGTATCTTACTAATATATCAAAATTGCTGGATGACCTAAATAAATTAAATTAAAATAAATAAATACACTTTATTTTTCATCCATCTATCGGTTTGTTTGTCATACACTTATTCAAGATGTCGCGGAGATATCAAGCGAAAATTAATATCAAATATAAGTTAATACAATAAATGTTTAAGCTTCATTATGTAGAAGTTCGTTACAAAATTCATACGTAAGGAGAGTTTACGTAAGAGTACTTTCAGTTGACGTACAATCATTAATATATGAATATTGGCAAAGGTGATATTTTACAGTGTAAATGAAGAGAACACACTGAAAAATGTTATAATACTGTTAATAGGTACACGAAAAAAAATCTATTATAAGCTATTTGTATTTCATACAAAATAACTACATTAAATTTGTCAACTATTTCAAATTGTTCTTCCCGTTGATTTACAATCGTTATTGATACGAAACCCTCTACACGCGAATCAGATACACACGTGAGTTTTTTATCATTTATATATATATATATATATATATATATATATATATATATATATATATATATATATATATATATATATATATATATATATATATATATATCACATTTCATTCGAAAAATGACTATATACCTATTGGAAAGGAAGGTAACATTATATTTCTTTGCACTTCCCCATTTTCGTCTGAAACTATGTATTTTTGGTAAATTCAGGAATGTTGTTTAATAGGGTGGAACAGCGGCTAAGTGGTGAGTCCACATTTTATTTACGGTTCGTGAACCTGCAACGTGTGAGGAATTACTTTGGCTATTGTCTAGTGACGTCATATCAGTGTAATAGGTATTACCAATTTTGTTACATTCAGTTGTAAGTTTGTTTTTGTATTAGTAGGTATGTTTCTAATACGGTAGACAGAGAGCGGAGAGTTTAAATTCTGTATTCAACATTTCTTTGAATTCTCAGTTTCATAAATTTTTCATAAGGTTATTCATTTTTCATAATGAAAAATGGTTATTCTATGGAATATTTGGACACATCCAATATTAAAATCTATGTACTAAGTGTTGTCAATTTATCATGAAAGCAAGAGTTGAGTAACTAATAATTTTAAAGGAAACTAATTGGGAAAAGTCTGACGGTAAACGCAACGGTTGTGGGTTAATTCTTAATTCCCCACTCTGATAGACAAAACGCGGTGTTCCGTTCCGCCACTCAAATCACAATGTCTTAAAAATTGGAGACCAGTCAGTGTCTTAACACTAGATTGCCTCTTTCTATCCGATATAAAGCAGATAAAAGAATTAATATACTAAAATATAGATAAATATATTACATAAATATTATTTATATATAGAAATAAATTTTAACGTAGTCGTATATAAATATGTTATGTTGAACTCAAATCAATCATAAAGTATACTAGGAAGAGGGTAATTCCTCGTGGTCATTTTTCAAACCCATAACTTACACCTCTGGGGAGCTCTATTATATCAATAAGGGTGAAATAAAATGAAAAACTGTAGGTAGAACGAAGGTACGAATAGTACTTTGGAGTGGTTTAATTTAGGTAATAAAATTGAAGTACGTATATATAAAAGCATGTACTTTATTTTTAGGGTTTCGTACCAACTTAAAAGAAAAAAAATATTGAAACAAAACAAATTAAAATTGATAGCTTATAAGTTTTACATAGCAAGAAACCATTACAACATTACAAACTTATGTTTGTACAAAAAGCGTGGATACGACCGCAAATTTAAATTTGCTAATTTTTTGTTGTACTATCTTTCGACTTACAATCAGGAAATTTACCCTTCGGGTGGGATAGGATTATTCTCTGTAAACGGGTTTTTTTATACAGTTTCATTTAACCTGATCTGGTAACAAAAAGCATGACATAAATTTCCAGCAACAGACGTACAGTATATGTAAAATGAGTTATAAATATTGTTATGGTGCGCATAAGAATAATATATTTATATATTAATATACTTATATAATATATAGTAATTTCTGTCTCATGACTAATATTTCTATATCCTCAGCACAAATCATCTGGTCATCGCTTACAATATAACGCAATAAGTTAAATTAGATCCACCCGCATAACTTAGGGTGGGTTACCCATAAATTGATACCCTCACTAAATCGAAGTACGAGTATAAGCGATTTATGTTGTACTTATTAATAATTGAAATTCTTTGGTGGATTCAATATTATTTTCACACAGAATGCTTGTATATTTTTATACTACGACGACAGTCTGTATCTTTGTTATTTTATCACATTTGCCATATAATTTCCTGCATTTAAAAAAAATTGTAGAATTACTTTAGAATTTGATAAATGTCAAGTACTTTAGCATGGTGTTCCTTAGTAGTATTCCTTAATTTCGTTTTCTTTAAGCTTTAGTCAAACAAATATAATCATTTTAGACGAAAAGAACAATAAAATATGACCAGAGTATATTATTGGATATATATAGCTCAAAGCTTTACCTTAAAGTAGGGAAGGTTACATCATAAAAAGTCGAATTTAACTACACGTTTTATTCCATATATAGCAGGGCAGCTAAAGAGAATTTAGAATTGAGAGTCCTATCTGTAATTTTCACCGGTTCAAATCAATATGATTAAAAAATAAATGACTAGTTTCCTCAAGTGGATATCAAATTCTCAACTACCAAATTTACAGTTACTTACTGCGCCACGAAAGTTTTTAATCCATTATTTAATATGCATAATAAACAAAATATTATTTAAAAGTGTTTTAATATTTTTTCAAAATATACATGAACGTTTTAAAAATTCATATCCAAGACATTATATAAACGTGTAGCACTCGTTTAAACGTATAGAACAAAACGAACGTTAGCATGGAGATGACAGATCACGTAGCAACTTTCTGCTGAGGGAAATACTGCGATATTATATTTAATAGGATCTTTCATACATTTAAAATACAAGCGGACCTGGCAGATGTTGTCCTGCCAAAAAAAGAAGCGTGAATAAACATGATATTTAAAGGTTATATTTATTTTTATTAATTATGCTTTTCAATTATAACTTTTGTACAAATTCTGTAAAAAAATTTTTTAGCTTCACAGTATTTTATGGTAGGCAGAAGAAACCTAGTGTCAAGACACTCTGTTTACCGCTTTCCGCCTTTGGAGACATTGCGTGTAGAGTAGCGGTACTTAACGCCACGTTTTTGTATTGTTACCAGAGCAAGGAAAACGAAAATAATTCATCGTCTCTTAGTGGGAATCGAAGTTAATAGTCAGAGACTGCGCCAAGACGACCTACTCCTATATCATTTAATTTTTTAATTTCTTCCAAATCACTATACTGGAATAGTATAAAACTACGATACTAGCTAATGATATAAATGAAATCTGGAATATCTGGTTCATATTAAGAATCCAGTTCAGTATCATCAAGGGGTTTGTGACGCTGAGCAAGAACATAATGTATTTATTTATGTTACATTAAATTTCTTGAAAGAAATATGGATTTAGATAAATTATGGCGTATATTCTTAGAATTTCGGGCTATGCATGAAAATTAGTCTGTTAGTAAATAAGGAGATGTTATAAAGTACTTTAGAAATTTCTTCTCAAATAGTATGTAATTTTCAGGAAAGCACGTAAGCTTCTGCTTGCTACTTTCTAGGATCTTTTTATTTAAATTTGTTACTCAAGCTCGACTTATTTGTCCATATCCAGGTAATATAAAATTAAGTGAAACCAGAACCACTAATCACATTATATATATTACTAGCAGCGCCCGCAACTTTTGTCTTAGTGGGAAAGTAAATTTGAAGTTTCAACCACTTCAATCAAACTATTATATTGTAGCAGTTTCGTCATACAAAATGATATAAATTGATATAACTTTTTTATTTATGAACCGATTGAATTAAAACAAACTCTAAATATTATGGACAGCTAGCTTACCTTAATAGATTTGAATCGGTTAAGCCGTTGCTGAGATAAGCGTGCAGAAACGCACGTTGGGTTGTAACATTAATAAATGTCCCCAATAATAACTTCTTATAATATATCTTCCTTATACATATAGTGTTTGGATATATTTAATTATATGTATAGATATAGATATTATAAATGTTAATATATATTAAATAAAGAAAATATACTAATAATAAATATTCTTTCGCTCCGATTGGCAATCGAACCCACGACCTTCGCGCTTAACTCTGTGCCGCTGCGTCATGGTGATGAAATAGCTTCCCATAAATAATCAAGAGTATTGCTGTTTGACTAGATTGAATATTTAATTACATTTAAAATATAATAAATGAAACAAATGCCTCAACTTGAGCTTTAGAGCGATCCCTTGATTAGTCTAATTTAGGATTTAATTTCAATTGGAGGTCAATTAATTCTGGTTCATTGAGAGCCCAAACGGTAATCAAGATTAAACCAGTAACTCATAGCATTTTGTATGCAAATGTGAAAATCTTTTGACATTTATAGAAGCATCATGTTAATTATTGAGCTTGAAAGCTTACTTTGTATACATAATTTCTTGAATTAAGACGAAAAATGGAGACCTAGTGTCTTGGCCATAGGTTTTATGATATAGTAGAACTAACAATGAAAAACTCGATAGCAATATTGTTTTTCCATAATTTTACTAAATAATTATATGTATTTTATATGGAAATCTCATAAAAAATGGAGCATGGGTTATTGTGACATTAATATGACAATGAAAATGAAGGATCATTAAATAGGGATTCGCTAGCGTTTGTTTTGGTTGACACACGTGTTAGTGAGAGTTTCTTATTTTAGTGTTAATTCCTTTTATTGTTCTATAGTGGAGATATTTTAAAGTTTTAAAAGGTCCCTTTTTAACAAGGTGGTTGGTTGTAGCAAGTGTTGGTTTCGTTAATAACGGTATATTAAGTAGTATAAATAAGGTAAGGTTAGTTTTTTGTATTTTCGTATTTTATAATGGATGGTGATCCTCCTCCTGAACCTCCTGATACCGGAGGTGGTAAAGTTGATGGTCAAGCGATGTCAAGAAAGAGGCAAGGGGATGATTCACCATTAATTAATGATTTTGCTGCAAAAAAAACAATTATAAATCCATCTACTGCGACACCCTCTATTCAAAATTTATATGTCCACCCGTCCCTCTCCGATGGTCCTAAATCCTATATTGATACTGATAAAGGCCCTTTCATTGTATATGTGTCCAGGGAAGTTCCTGACCCAGCTGCTGGTACCTCAATTAGAGCGATTAAGTTTGGTCAATTTTTACACAAAACAAAATAAATTGTATCACCAAGGATGGTGTTAAGAACGTTGGTCGTAATAAGATCAGCGTTCAATTCTCAAATGCTGCTGCAGCGAATTCATTTGTGACCAACCCAATAATAAGTCTATGTAAGTATGTTGCAGTAATACCTACATTTGTTATTACCCGCATGGGTATAATTAGAGAGGTGCCAGTTGACTTCTCGTTAGACGAGCTTGTGGAGTCTTTGGTTTTTCCCTCAGGTTATGGTCAAGTACTGAAAGCGCGAAGACTTAACAGAAAGAGTGTGAGTGAGGGGGTGACTACATGGATCCCGACCCAGTCGGTTGTAGTTACTTTCCGAGGACAAGAGTTGCCTGATAGGGTCTTTTCGTATCATTCCTCTCTCCCCGTCGAACCTTACAAATTCCCTACTATCCAATGTCTTAATTGTTGCCGTTTTGGACATATTAAATCACAATGCAGATCTCAGCCAAGGTGTTACAGGTGTGCCCAGTCTCATTCTGGTGATGCATGTGACACAGCCAAGGAGAATTCAAATTGTTTGTACTGTAACAGTAAGCACTTTGCCACAGATAAGGACTGTCCTGAGTATGCAAGACAACAATCCATTAAAATTGTTATGTCTCAAGAGTGTATCTCAACATTGAAGCATCCTCTCGTTTCCCTTCTGCCCAACGTTCCTATGCAAATATTGCTAAGGAAATGTTCTCCCCTCAAATTTCCACTTCTCCTAGATACCAACAATCCAGAGTAACTCATAACCCAATAACTCCTACCAAATCCTATTGCAAAACTGTATTGCAATCTCCCCGTCCCCGCGCTCCTCTTGCTAAAGGTTTTGATAGACAGGCTCACCAAGCTTTAATTGGTAATTGTTCCTCTTTCCTTCCTAATGGTCACGCTCTCAATCAAGGTGTTGATAATCCAACAGTTGGTAGAAAAGATCTGTTAGTGGCTCTAACAGAAACTCTTGTGAGTATTATATCCACCTGTGATGAACTTCCTTTACCGTCCAACGTTGCCCAAAACCTATTAACAATATTTAAAATCCTTAATAATGGCTCCACTGACCTTCCTGCAGTGGAATAGTAGTAGTGTTCGTGCTAAAAAGCATGAATTACTGCATATTGTTTCCCTGCACAATCCTGTCATTGTTGCCCTCTCGGAAACATGGTTGGTGCCAGACTCCCCGTTCAGGGTGTCAGGTTTCGCCTGTTTGGGGGAGGACAGGGGTGACGGGTATGGAGGTAGTGCTATCCTTATCCAGCACTCCTCTCCTTATTCTCGCATTCCTCTCCCTTCTCACAGTCAACAGATTAATGCTGTTGCTGTGAGGGCCTTTAATATCTCCTTCCTTTCTGTATATATTCCTCATCCTTCCTCTTCCCTTTTCCTTGAGCTTAAGTCTATCATTTCTTCGCTTCCTACTCCAGTGCTGGTCCTGGGTGATTTTAACACTCATCACACTCTGTGGGGGTGTTATTACTGTGATGGATTCTCGCCTTTGTTGGTGGACTTGATTGACGATGTAGATCTCTGCATCCTTAATGATGGTTCACCGACTCGTAGGGTTAATCCTAATCAGAATCCTAGGACTGCTGTTGACCTTTCCTTGTCTTCTCCATCTCTTGCTTCCCTTCTATCATGGTCTGTTCTTCCTTCCTCCCATGGTAGTGATCACTTCCCAATTCTTTTATCCTTAATAATAGATACCCTCATATTAATAATCCTCATCCGCTCCTTAAGTTCAATTTAAAAAAAGCTAATTGGTCTGAGTATGCTGACTCGGTGGATTTCATGTTAAATGATCTTCCTGAGTCTGTTGATTATGAGAATGTCACTTTTTGTTATGATCGGTTTGTTTCTGCCATTTTATCTGCAGCTGACTTACATATCCCCAAAAAACTCTCCATTCAGAATCGGGTGCCTTCCAATCCCTGGTGGGATCAGGAATGCTCTGATTCTGTCGATCGGCGAGTATCTGCCGAGGTGTCGTACGCAGCCTGTATGACAATGGAGAAGTATATGGATTACAGACGCAATGATGCAAAATTTAGGAAATTAATTTGGAAAAAGAAAAAACTTGGTTGGGTCAACTTCTGCGAGTCCCTTAATCCTCGTACCTCTTCCTTCATTGTATGGACTAATGTTAAGAGATTTCGTAGGTCTCTTAATAATGTCCCTAGTCCAAATTCCAACAATCCATCGCTATGGCTTAACAATTTTGCTGACAAATTGGCCCCACCTTTTGTACCGCCGTTTGATTTATCCCCAACCATGCCGATTGAATCTTCAGAGGAAATGGATGCCCCTTTTCCTTTGAGGAACTCAAAAGCATCTTAGCGGATTTAAAAGACACTAGTCCTGGAGAAGACGGTGTCCCTTATTCTTTCATAGTGAGGTTAAACGAGAAATCTAAGCTTTACTTCTTAGATTTAATAAATAAAATTTTCAATCTGGCAATATTCCTGATGCATGGAAATCCCAAATTGTTATCCCTATCCTTAAACCAGGGAAATGTTCCTCTGACCCTTCTTCCTACAGACCCATTGCCCTTGCATCAACGCTATCAAAAACTGCTGAGCGACTTTTAAAAAACCGTTTGGAATGGATAGTGGAAAGCAGAAATATCTTAGCTCCCTCTCAGTTTGGATTTAGAAAGGGGCTATGCACTGCAGATAGTCTCAGCATTTTAACTACAGACATTCGACGATCTTTTGCCAAAGGAGAGTATTTAGTGGGTGTTTTTTTAGATGTTGCATCTGCATATGATAATGTACTTCTTCCGGTACTCAGGCAGAAACTGCATAAGCTGAGTATTCCGCCGAGGTTGGCCAGTTTCATATGTAATTTGCTAACCGATCGAACGGTATCTGTTAAACATCCGCTTCTTACTGTTTCCCCCAGACATGTCTGGAAAGGACTTCCTCAGGGTTCAGCTCTTAGTCCTCTGTTGTATAACATCTACACACATGACCTCGAATTGTCTGTTAGTAGTTTTTGTAACATCCTTCAGTACGCTGACGACATCGTCCTCTATTACAGCTCAAATTCTGTGGAGGACATAACTTACCGCCTTAATACTGCTTTGCACTATCTTATCCAGTGGTTGACTGATCATGGCCTTACATTGTCCATTGATAAGTGCCAGATAGTAGTATTTACAAAAAAGGAGTACCCCTAATTTTCATATTGAACATAATGGTATTCCCATCCAAGTAGCGGAGAATGTAAAATTTTTAGGCATTATACTTGATAAGCAACTGAACGGAATTGCTCACGCTGAATATCTCAGCAGAAAATGTGAAAAGGGCATTAATGCTTTAAGAGCGGTGTCCGGTGTGTGGTGGGGTGCACATCCTTATACTCAAAAACTTCTGTACGGTGCCCTTATCCGCAGTCATATGGATTATGCTTTATATGTTCTGGACCCCTTTAATAAAGTAGCCACAGAAAAGCTTAATCGGATTCAGTACAAATGCCTACGCATAATTCTAGGGGCAATGAAGTCTACTCCCACTAATGCACTCCAAGTGGAGTGTGTTGATCCTCCTCTTCCTATCCGCAGACAATTCCTTGCAGACCGATTTGTGGGTAAAATGTTACAACTTTCTTCCCATCCTTTATGGTCTAAGTTAACTGAGTTAGCTGACCTACTCCCCCGTGATAAACCATTACCATACCTGCTACACAGTTTCCTGAAGTTCACTAATTTACCTTATCCCTTGTTACGCCTCCCTTCTAATCCATTGTTTTGTACACCGTACAAAGCATTGGTCTATCATCCCTCCATCATAACAGACCTTGGCTTTACCAAGGGAGATCCAGGCACCATCACAAAATTCCAAAGGCTGTAAATGAAAATTGGTTTAAACATCTCCATATCTTTACTGATGCATCAAAGCTTTCTAAAGAAAGCTGTGTTGGTGCAGCTTGCTGGATACCTAAATTCAAAATTATCTTACAATTTAAGTGCCCTCCCGAATCATCAGTGTTTACAGGCGAGGCTGTTGCTTTGTTAGAAGCAATCCTGTTCACGCTCTCCCACAACGTAAAACAGACAGTTATATTTACTGACTCTCTTAGCTGCTTAATGGCTATTAAGGGCAACCCGTTTCATGGTAAATTGAGATCTTCAATTGTTTTAAGGATTCGTGAAGAATTATTCTCATGTCATCTAAAGGGTTTGGAGGTCACTCTTGTATGGATTCCAGGTCACTCTGGAATTAGTGGGAATGAATCTGCAGACTCGTGCGCAAAATTAGCGATCCAGTGTGGTACTCTGGATCACTTTTCTAATTCGGCTCAGGATTTGTTGTCTCTTGCAGCCACTCACTTGGACAAGTCTTGGTCTGAATACTGGGACTTATCTAAATCTCACAAGGGTAAATATTATGCATTTCTCCAGCCGGATATACCAAAGCGTCCTTGGTTCTTCTATCAAAGATTTACTGAACGGAGGGTTATATCTACAATTTGTCGCTTACGTCTTGGACATGCATGTACACCTGTGCATCTGGCTAAGATCAGGGTCAGGGACCACTCATTGTGTGAATGTGGCTTGGACGACGGTTCCCTTTCCCATATCCTTTTCTCTTGCCCTAAATTAATCCGTCCCTTATACGATGCCCTTCCTCTCAAAGTCCCCCGTCCCCTTAATGTTCAGTGTTTGTTGATGTTTGTGTTTAGTCCTTTGTGTAAATTTTTATGTAAATATATTAAATATAATAATATTAAAGTATAAGCTAACACTCATGTAAAATATTATTTATTACTAACCTTATTTGTTATCTGTTCATATTGTAGATATCTGTTAATTTTGTTATAGGTGAAGGATTTAAACTGGATCTCTTTAAAACATGCATTCTTCTATAGTGTAATATTAGCTCTTTTTTACCGTACACTCTCTTTTGTGTGTTCTCCATTCGACGTGACATTGGCGAAGTGATTTGTGCTCCACTGGCACGCTCGAAACGCCATATATAAAGACAACAACAACAACAATCATTAAATAGGTTACATATAATCGATGGTAACGTGATAATCCTGAATTCAAATTTATTTTCATCTGTATATCTATATACTAATAAATAAAATTGCAGTGTCTGTTTGTAATATCAAAATAATCACTTTTTTCTACATGCATATGAATACAATATATATTAAAATACCAGTTTATAAAATTTTTGTCTATTTGTTCCGGCTAATCTCTGTAACGGCTGGACGGATCTTGATGATTGGCTTGATCAGAGTAAATACAAGTATACTGAACGTGTACAATGTGATTTCATACGTTATATGAAACGAATATCAGTTTACATAAGCGGCGAAGCCGCGAGCGAGTCACTAGTATAACATAAATAGAAACGTTAATTAAAATAAAATATTTTACATACACTAAAATGAACCACGAGTGACATAAAAAAAAATATACATTAATTACCTTAATTTAGACGATAGTTTAATATTACACATACATTTATTTTCCACCATTAATGCAATTTGATCCTAATGACAATGGACGTTATGTTATAATTTGCAGGGTAATATTTATACAGGGCCTAGAATATTTAAATAGAAAGAGAGGGAACGCGTTCAATGCATTCTACATGGGGGAGTCATGGGCGTGTTGTAAAATGCTCATGGCAACACCTTGGACTGGCGACTCACGTCTAAGTGTGCCCTTTGAAATGCACAGTAATGCTGACCTCCACTATCCATGCTCTTCCATCTTTAGTTAAGTAGAAACTTAACTAAATTCTAAATATTGGTTGAATGCAAGATTTTTTAAAAGATTATAGAGATATTTCGCTGTTATACGCGTACCTCTCGCCCCTTCTTCTACCGCAAGTATATAAACTGTAAATCTATTCCCGGTCAGTCCTTACTTATTTAAAATTATGATCTTTAGATATATTGATATTGTTAATACTACAAGTACTGTGCGTTTTACGTTATTCGAGTCCAGAAGGAAAATGTCAGGCCTGGATTATGAAACTAATATGCTCAGGGATACAGCAGTGTAGACAAAAGATATTTAATCCATTTTGACCCGGAATTTCCTAAATACCATGTAGAGTAGCAGAAATCAACACGGATAATTAAAAAGAAGGTTAACTGTCAGAGATATATATATATATATATATATATATATATATATATATATATATATATATATATATATATATATATATATATATATATATATATATATATATATATATATATATATATATATATATATATATATATATATATATATATATATATATATATACATACTTTTACATTTACAAAATTGAAAGCTTTCCAAGCCTTCAAAATGCAAGCCTCTCATTTCATTAAATGCGGAAATCATCAGATTTACACTTGCAATTAACAATACGAGTATTTAAATGGGTTGCTATTTAATAACTGATATTAACCGAAATATCAAGTACATAATAACCGAAGTATTCATATTGAATTAATATTAACCAATTTATTTTTACGTATCTTGGTGCACAAGAGAATTTAATTAAAGGGATCGTTTCATATATTTTTTAGCTTCACGATATATCCGTAGCGGAGTTACTAAAGAGAAGTGGTGGTGGTGAGATTATTTAGAGTATCCGTATTTATTAGTAAGGAGAAATTTAAGTAAATAATTGTTCAGAGTCAGACGTTCCCCCACTACGCTACGAAAGCTTATTATGTGTTTACTAAATTATTATCCTGTGACCTCCATATAAAAAAAACAAATAATGACTAAGCAAGATACAACGTATTTAAGTTCAACGTTTCCCCCCAAAACCATAAAAATCATATAAAACTTCGAAAATGAAAAAAGTTTCTCAATAAAATATTTTTTTGTTCACAACATCGTGTTTGTGTTGACCAATCCATTATAAAACCTTTCAGGAACGATCACAATGCAGTTTGAGTTTAAATTGTGGCAACGTGTACTGTATTCTGTTTACATTTTTTTTGTGATCATCTCCAGAACAAATTGACATAGCTCAAAAATTTCCATTTGGTGGCCATGAAATCCAATTTTTATACAATACTTTTTTTTATTTCACCTAAATCTTTTTATCTTTCTATTATTCTTTAAATATATTTTTATAACATGATTCTTGTTATATGGTGTTATTAATAGATAGATTTTCAGAAGTTTACGTAAGATTTAAATTTTAAATATTTTCTTATAATATTATGTTTAGTTTTTTTTTGCAAATTCAGAAGTTTTCACTTGATTTTATATCTATAAATATTCAATTTTTTTTTTCAAATTTGTCTATATTATAAACTTTTATAAATTTACTTTCAAGCCGCAAAACGCACTTGCCATATTCAACTAAGCCAAAATCAAATGTTATATAACCATTGTGGCTTCTTTTATATCGCCACTACTTTTTACTAATTTTCGATATTCACACACAGATCAGTATTGACAATTAGTTGTTATTGTTTGTTTTTAAAAGTCTTTATAAATACAATAACAAATAAAACTTAAAGTAATATGTTAACATCATACATGAAATACTTTACGAGTCTAATAAGGCCCCAAAAGCTTACAAAAGCGTGTATATTAAATAAATTATTAGAAAAACGTAATTATTGTTAAAAGTACTATTGAACTAAGCGAAGTTTAAATATTTTGGTAAAAATATCGTTCTAAAAATGACAATTGAAAATTAGTAAAAATTTGAAAGCCTTTGAAAGATTTTATTAAAGATGTATAATATTTTTGACTGTAATATAGTAATGATTTTTTTAACTTCCTGCTTTTGCCCGTATAGTATATGCAGAGAGTCGTGATACTTCATCCGTCCGCTGCTATTCTTGTAAGCACGGAGAGGTGAGACAAACTTATTGCCCGTAGTGGGAATAAAATTGTAATTATCACGTTTATAGATAAACGTAATCGCCAAGATTGTTGTTATATATCCCGCATATAACTGATTAATCAGTGCCCTAGTGACGAGACACTCGGTCCCTCACTTTCCGCACAATTTTCGAAACATTGCAAGTTGAGTGGCAGATTTTTTGGCCACGCCTTGATTATCAAGGCTATTAAAAAGGCTAATCGGGAAAGTGAACTCCACAATCGTCACGTTTATAATAAACGATTGGCCCACTGTGCCACGATGTCCTCAATTTCGTTTGAATATTAACTACATACATATTAATTATTATACTTATTTGTATGCGTGTTAAGTATTTAAAGTTATAAACTCGGACTCATTTTATTTTTAGCAGCACTTACTTGAGGTCATAGCTAACATGAGTTTATATTTTATTTAAAAATTTAAATATAACTAGAATATTATAATAAAAGACGTAAAAATAAAATAAAATAAATTGAACAATAAAAAGTATTGTTAGACAACGTATGATAATATACATTTTTTGGCAGAGTACCCTTGATAATTCAAAGTGCACTTGTGGCATGATGTCAAAATTGTACCGTTATAGTAGTGAATAAAAGAAAGCTGTAATCAACTCTCAGTTACATTTGGTATAAGTATATTATATTTTTAATAAAATTTGCATTAACATATTTACAATACATAAAATTAAAATTAAAGTATATTAAAGTATAAATTTATAAATCAACAAATTTACAGTACATATATACACTTATATGCTGCTACGGTCTTTACATACCTCTTTTGTCTCGCCCTCTGTCAGTAACCTCTTTATAAATGTCCTTCCTCCAGTATCATCAACACTGTGTTCTGAAGGTATGTACATACATACAGTATGTGGGTGTTAAATAATAACAAAGTTGATGGGAACTTGGAACTTTGCATTTAAATATAAAATAAAGATTAAAAAAAAATTTGAAAATAAGAAATATAAAAATATTTTATATATGCCTCTAATTAACAATATTTCTCACATTCAAGGTTTTCTAGAAGACCTCTTTTAGAGTTATTATAGTTATGTTAAGTTATCCTTTGCACAAAATTTGTCTAAATACTTAAAGAAACCATATAAAAATTTTAAACGCAGCAGGATTTGAACTCCCGTCTCATGGAAACCGCTCCAAGCGCTCTGATCATTAAGCCACGCGTTCTTCCTCACGCAGCATCGAAATTCTTAAACCCTTTAAAAATCATTAAAATACACAATTTATTTTTTAAAACTTATATATTATCCATATCTTTTATTATGTTTTGTTTAAGTAGGAGAGATGTTATATCTTCATTATTACCGACATTTATTTAAGTAAAACTCGTCGTCATAGAAATGTTCGCTACATTTCTAAGACTAAGAATTATACGATTACATTTTATTCAATTACATGAAATTTTGTGTTAATTTATGTTACCGGTGAATGTTACAAATGATTTTGTCGAAGGTGAAGTTGCTTTCATCTGAGTCAGTCTGTAAGACGTAGCTATTCATACATGCTTGTGTACATTACTCTAATATAGCCATTTCTTTTATATACCAAAACAATGGATACATACTTTAGTTTAATAAACTACGATAAATAATCCCAGTAATAATTATAAAGTCATCTGACAACAAAGAGTAGCCTTTGCCTTCAGAGACAGATCAGATACTCTGTACCTACCCTGCTACATGCAGGATACGACTTGTAGCTGTAAAAAAAAATTACTTAGCCGAGGGATTAAAAACATTTTACATATAAATATTTCTCTAATTGGGAATCGAATCCACAATCATCGAGTTAAAGGTTAGCATGAGGCTATCATGGCATCTAGATTAATAATTTGTATTTAATATGGCCATTCACCTTTCAGTAGACAATTAGGGTGTCATAGATACGTTAGCCCGAACCATTCCACCGCGTCATTTGCACTTTATTGAATGCATTATAAATTCAGTACAATTTGTCTCAAAGGATTTAACACTAAGCGAGATGTATTGTTATATGTAGAATGTATCTGGTGTTATGTTCAATATTATATATAAATTCAAATATATTAATGGAAAATATGAGGGTATAGAATATACAACTTAACATTGGTTTAATTTAAAATAAATATTTGATAGGTTGTAATGCGCTATTTTATGTCTGAATAAATTAAAAAAGTTATAATAATTGATGGAATGAATAAGGATAGAAGAAAAATGCACGATGCAATGCATGTATAGCAAGTAGCAAGTACTAATAATAGTATTCTCTGTGAACAGATATAGGTTAAGGTTATAGGTTAAGTTTGCATAAGAAGTGTTCTAAATGAAATTTTTATTAAATTATTTATTTTTTAGTTATTGCAGACGGTTTCTCTTACAGGGTCCAATTGCGGAAAGCGCAGCGGGTCATAGCGGTGAGGGCTATTCGTGGTTACCGTACGGTATCGTGGACGGCAGCTACACTCTTGGCCGGCGATCCGCCTTGGGAGTTGCAAGCGGAAGTGGCCACCAGAGTTCGCGCATTCGGAGATTATCGCGTGGATCAGAAGAAGAGCGGACGAAGCCCTGATTCGGCGATGGAGGGAAGACCTGGAGTCACCGGTGGTAGAGCTAGCAACGGTGGAAGCGGTTCGCCCACACCTAGTCCTGACGTTTAGGCTGGTGCAGGTTTTGACGGGGCATGGTTGCTTTGGCAAATACTTGCACCAGATTGCACGTCGGGAGATGTCGCCAGCATGCCACGAGTGTGGTGTCTCCGTCGTTTAGGCGCATCACACTCTGGCTGAATGTCCTGCTTGGTCTCCGCAACGCCACGTCTTGATGGCTGTAGTTGGAAGAGACTTCTCACTATCGAGTGTAGTGGGGACCATGCTGGAGAGTGAGAGGAACTGGTCTGCAGTAGTCTGCTTCTGCGAATCAGTTATCGCACGCGCACAAGCGCGTGAGCACAAACGCAGATCCACTCCACTGTCGCAGACCAGGGGGTGGGAGAAGGCGGTACGCGCATCTCCAACTCCCCTCACCATAGAGGAACTACTGCAGCATATTTTGATCCTACTGGAAGTCATAGAGGCAGCGGGTGCCCTGGAAGAAACCCTTGGGCACCCTGAAGGCAATGGTGTTCTACAATAGATGTGCCTTCCACCGAGGCGCTGTAGTGGCATGCGCGAGCGATCCTACAGCGTCTCTTATAGCGTTTCTATAGGTGGA
The DNA here is from genome assembly GCA_037127375.1 of Dione juno. Taxonomy (NCBI): domain Eukaryota; kingdom Metazoa; phylum Arthropoda; class Insecta; order Lepidoptera; family Nymphalidae; genus Dione; species Dione juno. The sequence continues at coordinate 5,012,359 of JAXRJS010000077.1, read as the reverse complement.
GAGGGTTTCCGCTGGGTTTTAGTGGGTATTGTCTAGTTTCGATGAGTCCCAAAGTAACATACAAAAACAAAGAGATATTTCTCCTTGATACACATGGATTATCCTGCGTAAAAGCATTTCCCAGCGACAAAAAAAAAAGATTTTTTTTAAATATTTTGTTTTTAATTATGTAAAAATACAGCATTATTTATTTAAAAAATAAAACGAGGCCATCATGGAGCAGTGGGACTAAAATCTAACTATAACACGATGTTTGCTAGTTCGATTCCCACTCGGAGGCATCAATTACTTTCATTTTCCTCCTATAACGTGACATAGCGTGGTGTTAATATACGCAAGTCAACAAGCAAAAGCTCTTTAAAATAAAATTCCTACTGAAAAAGCCATACATTTTCATTACTAAGAAGCTATTAAAAATGCCGGCCAAGTAAAGTAAAATTAATATAACACGTTATAGTCAAAGTTTGTTTAATGAACGGCAAATGGTACCGAGTTCATATTTATTATTGTGTTGCATACAAAGTTTCATATTAATATCGTTTCGCTTGCCGATGCAATGGGAGAAATAATTTAGTTTTTAAAACTACCAGATTAATACTTTATTTTAACTATTCATACTTTGTAATAGCTGAGCTGAGCTGAGGGAGGTGATTAACATACATTAATGTACATTGTGATAATAATTTTGTATGATAAGTTCTTTGGTTTTCGTGATATTTATACATATTAAATAAAAAAGTTTGACCAGATTAATCGCGTATATAACATTTTTTGGAAATCGAATCGGCGCGGCGTGTCTTAGTGACAGAAGAGTGTAACCTTCCGTTGTAGTGACGGTTGGCTACAGTGATGGGATCATCGGGGTCTAGAAGGACGCTACGAGGGCGTCGATGTAGTGGGTGTGGATGGGGAGCGTAATTGGATGCTTCAACTATGAAGGGATTTGGGTGGGAGTCCGTCTCTTTTAATGATTCTAATTCGAAGTCTTTATCTAGGTCCACGTTACGAATATACCAAGGGCATCCGGATTCCGTTTTCCGATTTGAAAGGTACTCTCGAATGATGTGCACAGTCTAGCAGTGTCATACGGTGGAGCTTGAAGAGCAAGCAGTTGTGCCAGTTCTTATCGAAGGCTTTGGTGATATTTAAGAAAATAGAAGCTGTGTCGCTGCAGATAGACCGGTGGACGTGGTATTTGGAAATGTTTTTGGTTAACCTTGATGTATGGTCGAGTGTCGTTGTCGAAAACTGAACTGCTCGCTGATGAGCAGTTTTTCCGTCTCTACTATTTCTTTTATTCTAACTAGGACGATTCTCTCGTATACTTTACCTAGGCAGCTAATGAGTCTGATAGATCTGTAACTGGAGGGAAGATTGGCGGGTTTTTTAGGCTTTCCTATAACTATGGGTTCCTTCCACTCGGTGGGGAAGGAGCATCCTACTAATAGAGCGTTGAAAATTAAGACCAATAAAGACACTAATTGAAACGGGAGACTCTTCAGGACCTTATTAAAGATAAAGTCAGACCCCGGGGCCTTTTTGGGATTAAGGTCCTTCAGAATCGTTTTGAACTCGTCTACGTCGGTGGAGCGAACCGGTTCGCCGGTTGGGGGCATCAAAGCCCACTCTGCCACCTCGGAGTCCACCCTCGTTAAGTGATCCGTGTCGCAAGGCTGAGTGCTCGGAGAGCATTGCGCATCTAAACTATCAGCGAGCCGCGGTAGTATTATCCGTCTTAGTGAAAGGAGGCATAGACGCCACTGTGTCGGATCAAAAGGTTCTCAACTATCTAAACTATCAGCGAGCCGCGGTAGTATTATCCGTCTTAGTGAAAGGAGGCATAGACGCCACTGTGTCGGATCAAAAGGTTCTCAACAACGTCCAGAATGCTTGGGCCGTTGGCGTGAGCCCCTCGAGCTGAACATCCCAAGACTCGCCTTTGATTTGTTCAAATTGGGATTTATCTCTTGTCCTTAGGTTATTTCGCGTTTGGACGAGAATCGTGGTCCCTAGTTGCTTTATTTTTACGACTGATAAGGCGCGTCAGTTTCTCTGGGATCTCAAATCTACCCTCGGGCAGATCTGGGACCTCTATGGAGCAACTTGAGAGCATGTCTTGGATAAATTCCGTGAATTAAGTCGCAGCTTCCTTTGGTACGTCTTCTGAGTCTGTGATGTCAGGAATCATATTCAGAAGTAGGGAGTCGTGCGCTCTGATGAGCTTGGCGAACATTTTCCAATTAACGAAAAATGAACGGAAAATCTGGTCCTAATTTAAAGATGGTGATTCTGTAGAGCGTAGCCTAAGGGATACGTCCTTTAGAATGGCTATGTCTAAAACTTTCGGGCTGCCCCTGGATCCCGTTGGGTACCTAGATGGTGTAGGTGGGCCTACTACCGAGAGATTGTATCTGCAAGGCTTTCGAGGTAATGTTAATAATAATTAATGTCGTTTTCTCGTAGTAACTTATTCGGTGAAAAATAAACCGAAATAATGATGATTGGTTGATGGCCTGTAAGAAATATCTGACAAATAGACGCTTCGACGTTTTTAATGGCCGGAGGTGAATAGCACGCAATGTAAATTATTTTGAAAAAAAATAAGAGTGCTTTCACCTTTCAAGGTGGGTCTATCATTACGTACAAGGCGGTAGATAGCGATTTTTAAATCGCGCATTCCGGGTTTTATGATGAATTCCTGTATGCAGGATGTCGATTTGGTGCGCAGTAGTGAAGTCGCGACACTGTTGGCGTTGTATGTCGCAATTGGTAGGGCCCTAGGTTTTATACACGCGAAACGCGTGTCAGCGGACAATGGGATATTGCTATTTAACACAGCCATTGGAATTAATTTCCGTGATAAGATACTATGGCTTTGAGCATTGCGGCGTGCTCTTGGGTGGCCAGTATTCTGGCTGCGGCGCTGCCGTTCGAATTTCGCAGGTTAATTGCGAAAACGCCGAGTTCGTAAAGTACTGACGAAATCGGCGATTATCCGCGTCATCTGTTGGCGGTGCGCTCCCGGGGATACAAGCCGGGGGTTTACCCTGGGTGCGGTTTTTTGTGAAAGTGTGGGATTGAATCACTCGTTTCTGGATGGTGTGGGTGCCGGATAGTAGTGCAAGAGTTACCCTTGGAGTATTAGAGGGTCTCGAAACCCTCCCCATCCCGTCACCCCGCCTTACTTGCCTGTGGTTCGGGGCTTCGCACAGCACACATCCCGGCGACAATCCGCAGTGCCATGGTCCTCCAGGCACTTCACGCAACGACTGAGGTGGCATTCGTATTCGTATATATATATATATATATATATATATATATATATATATATATATATATATATATATATATATATATATATATATATATATATATATATATATATATATATATATATATATATATATATATATATATCGAGTATAAAATACTACGTGCACTGAGGGCAGTAACAAATTTTAAGATAAGCTTATGTGCACCTCTTTTCTGCTAAGCTAATATTATTATCTTCGTCAACTCCGTTAAAATAAATCTACATACGTATGATGTAATACCTCTCAGTATTCATAACACGTAATATTATTAGCCACTTGCAATTTCCAAGCAATATACTTTTAAATCCCTTCGATATTTACTATGAAAAGTTCTGGCTGTTCCTTAATTAGGTACTTTCTTTCTTGTTTATCCCTAATGGAGCATGAATGTACGGGAAAGTTTAATACATAACTAACGAACGCTAAAGTTAGGGTTTCCGGGAAAGCTACCCCTAAATCAACAACAATTTGAAAAGTAGTTACATCTATATAATTACTTTAAGGTCGATTTTAGTTTACCGTAAAAGAGATTAAAATTAATGTAATGTTACAAAATATATATTTTTAACTTAGTTTTAATTTATTACGCATGTCAAATGTAGATAGATAGAAAGGATCAAATTCAAATATTTTTATTCCAAATAAGAAGACATGTTTAATTTTTGTAACGTCAAACTTGACCAGCATTTCAATACAGTTAATACCTCAGACCTGAGAAGAACCGGCGCAAGAAACTCAGCGGGACTTTTTTATCAAATGGGTATTTACGAATTTACCTTTATTTAGTGACAATAACGTTATCATTTACAAAATCATTAATTAGGTAAAACCTTTGACATACAAATTCTTTTAAATTATGATGTAGAACATTCTCATCCTATAATAAAAGCGTATATGCTGTCCCGTGAAAGAATTCTCGAGTCGATGCAAGTTACAGGCGCGTTATCTTTCCGCGTTAATTCTGGTATTAATATTGTGTAAATAGCTTTCGTAAAATAATTAATATTTTTTTACATAGGAACATTTTCAAGCATATATTTAGAAGCAACTGTCAATATATTAATTTCCTTAATTTTATATTTCTCTTAAATAATGAGCAATTAGCTCGCTGTTGCAAGACATACATTGAATGAATAGTGAATGCATTACCCCAAATATGACATAATACTATGTAAATAGCTGAAGTAAATAAGGTGAGCCGTTTCCAAATTTTTTAACCACAAAAGCTGATCAGCTAATTCTATTCATAAATACATCAATATGAGGCCCCACTGTAATTTAGAGTCAATGGTGATACCGAGAAATGCCGTAGAGTCAACAGGATCCGCGTCTTCACCAATTAAGAGTGACTTTAACAATTTTCGTGTTAGATGTTCGGAAAGTTACTTGTCTTCATTCAACCAATGTACTATTTTATATATATATATATATATATATATATATATATATATATATATATATATATATATATATATATATATATATATATATATATATATATATATATATATATATATATATATATATATTTATATATATACTCCACCTGATTCGAGACATTCTCCCGTCGCAATTACAGTCCGACACTGTACCGCACCACGACGGTCTACTACATAAATTCTTTATGTAAAGTAAATAATTATTCAAAACATTTTTTTTTATTTGAAGCCATAATCATATATATATATATATATATATATATATATATATATATATATATATATATATATATATATATATATATATATACATATACATATATATATATATATATATATACATATATATATATATATATATATATATATATATATATATATATATATATATATATATATATATATATATATATATATATATATATATCTAAATATTTTATTTAATGTACATTTTGTAGTGCTTACTTTGTATAAAGCTTAATCTCTCGAATGTTATCTTGTTTAGTACGCCAAGTAGAAAGCAACTCATAGTAAGTCATATCTTGTATCACTGTTTCATATATTTTTACAGCAAGCGTAAGGAAGAAAATGTTGTATTTTCCTGGCAAAATGAGAGCTAGGGCTTACGGCTTTCATTATAGAAGGTGAAACATTTGCGCTAAGGGTGAGATTTTGTAGTAAACAAGGGTTCCATCCAATATATTAAGTACATTTATATATATATATATATATATATATATATATATATATATATATATATATATATATATATATATATATATATATATATATATATATATATATATATATATATATATATAAACTAATTTTACCATTTTGCCATGTACGAAAAACGTTGACGAAGAACGTTCCGTTTTAAAGTTTCCCTAAAGTGTAGAATGATGAAATTCTATACTTCTCATTTGTTGTAAGAGAGGGAAAAAAGGAGAATGTCTTGGGGATTGAATGGGGGGATTGATGGGGATTGAACTCACAACTATTTTGTCTACAGTTAAAGGATACTTAGTGAAATTGCTTTAAAAACCTAAAAACAAAAATAGGCTTACGATTCTCTTCATATTATACATTAAAAGAACAAAATTACGAAAAACACAAAATAAAAACTAAATCTAGCACAAAATACGCTGATTAAACACGCGGTAATTAACAAGCGAAGGGCCATTGTTAGCAAAAAATTCTCATTTTTTCAACGCAAAAGATCTCTGAAATATAAACATCCCTGAGGTACGTTAGCTATAATTGCAGCCTCCGGTTGAAAGGACCAGATGAAAGGCAAGGACTGTTGATAGACCGCCATACATACCCTAACCTATCTTATCTCTAAAGTGTAAAGTACATTTTCAGTACGTTCATACATTCTTATTAATATTGAAAATCTTGGAATAGTTGAAAAAAAAAACCTTTTGTGGAAAGTTATATAGAAGATTCAATGAATTGGTGTAGGTGGTAATTTTTTTACTTTTTTTTTTAAATTATTGATATAATGAAAAACGCGTTGCCATAGCAAAGTGTAGGTATGTCATTTTATACAACAGTTATATTGTTAAATATATTATGACAGTGTGTGTAATTTTTTATTTATTGATTTGATGTACTTTATTAGCATTATTATTGAAAAATATTAGCGTTCTGCACTTCCCATACACATAACTGCAAGTGTGGCAAATTTCATATTCCTCCTAGTATAATATATAGATAAAATTGTACTTTTATTTACGTTTTTTCATTTACACAGTTTAGCTCACATTAAGCAGGATAGGCAGAATGAACATAGTGTCAAAACACGCCGTTCTCTGCGTTCCGCTTCCGCCTGTTTTATTTAATCAAAATTAGATACAAACTATTAATAAAATAAAATAAATAAAATAAAATAAATTGAGTGAAGAAAACAAGTTAACAGAATTATTACAGGAATAACCTCGATAACCCCAATCCTTTGCGTCCCGCAATTAGGTACCGACATAAATACTTTTAATAATGATAATAATTAATTATTTTATATTTTTATTATTTTTAAAGGTTATTAATTTTTTTAATATGTCTGCTGCTCTGCTGCTAGATGTTATTTTTGTGTAACAAATTCTATGTCTGATCTAAATAAATCGTTGAAACATTTCTAGAAAAAATTCAGACTCAGACTCAGACTCAAATTCTGATTATTCTGGGGTCACGCGAACGTTCCGAAACCCCATTATTTTTTTGTAACAAAGACCGTTTATAATTAAAAAATATGGGGTTTTTGGGGTTTGGGGTTTTTTGTTGTTTGTCAAAACGGTATAATAGTTTTTTAACGATTATATTTTTGTATGTTAAACGTTTACTTTATTTTGATAGTATGGTCATGGCTTTTAAGTGGCTACTGGAATACGTATTCTATTTATTTCTAAATCAATTTTACCGCTTTTTCCATCAACCACATCAGACCCGTGTCGCTTACATATATACATGAATTTTAATTGACCTACGTACTTGTATTATCATAATGAATACCATTTGTAGAATGTAAAAAAAAATACCTTTCATTTTTATTTTACTGGATTTTAAGGGACTGAATATCAGGATCTTATGAAAGAAAATGAATTTACTTATTTTTTAGGCGAAGTTTAAGTAAAAGTTGATTATTTTTATTGCTTCGATAATATTTTTATAGTGAGATTTGAACCTGCACCTTTTGAAAACCGTCCAAGCGTTATGACAATTTGTATTGTAGAAATACTAATAGGGTACATTTTTAACAATGTAAAATATATACAATAAAACTTTAGACTATATCGGGCAGAAAAAAGCGCGGCGATGGATTGCGTAACTCAACACATAATGTCTCAAATTCGAACGAAAAAGAAACAGCGGAGTGTCTAGACACTATAAGTTTTCTATTCATGATCCTGTAATAATGGAGAAATATGCTGAAGTAAAAAATGTTTTTTTTATGACAGTAATTGACATGTACGAGTAATATAACTCAGTTCCTTAAACAATATGTCACGGTTGGCTGAGAACGTGAGTTTAAATTTGTACAAAAATAAAAGGTTCAAGAATCCAATCCAGCAAAAAAAAGCTCTTCAAACGAGTGTTTGCTTTTGATCAATTTTTGTATAAATAAAATATTACGTTCACATGGATAATAATTAGCCCTGTTTGCTCAACGCTTTTCTCTGTGAGCAACAAAAAAGTAATTTTTGCATTTTCACATTTACCGTTTTATGAATTGTACTGTTCATTGAATTACCTAACGAATTAATATTATATCATCTAAATTCTAAATTAGACTACCCAATTACCTGCGACTTCATCCGTGACTTTTAATGAAAATAACTTTTCAATATGAACAAGTAGTTCTTGAGATTATCTCGTTAAACTAATGTAACTTCAGCTTTACAATATTAATGTGAAATATAATTGAAGGTTTGTTGGCAAGTCTATATTTCAAGTTTACTTTCAATACTTTCAATTTAGGAAATTAAAAGAAAATAGTCACTACTATCTCTGTCCTTTCTTTCATAATATTAGAATAGAATCATGACTGAGCAGTAGTTGTGGGTTCAATTTACCTCGGAATAATTCATTTTTATCAACTTTATGTCCTCAATCTGATAAGTTCCGTCGTACTCGTAATGTCTCGAAACTATGTTCTGCATCCGGGTAGAAAATGAACGGAGAGTAGAGAGAGAGACTGAGGCGTTGATCGTTCCAGTTGAACACAATTCAACAATATCACATTGTATGGAGAATACACCAAGAAGATTGTACGATTGTAAAGCAAGAGATGACTTGTAGGGAATTATAATTTTTAATATACTATTTATGTTCAATAGTTATATTTATTTATTTATCCATTATTAATATCAAACAACATATATATAAATACATACATAATATTATAATCATAAGTTTATTTAGGAACGAAAGCCGTCGGCTGACCTGGAACTGTCGCGTCCCCGACTAGATGCGATAATTATTAACTAACAGCCGACGCTTGCCATTCGATGCGCTCCCTTCGTTTTTGCTATTATTTTCGTTTGTTATATTTATTAGTGTTCAGTTTTATATTATATGTTTGTGGTTGACTTTTCTTTTCTTTTTTTTTCTGGTGTTGAATACACCCAGTGCTAACCGTGAGTAGACTTTTATTCTTCTCCATCATCACTACAGACTTTACACAAATGCATATAAAATGCATGTAAAAACCATATTTCATAGTAAAATACTTTTGTCATATGTCAATGTCATACTGGTAGTACCTGTCATGCGTTACCAAGGCAACGCGTATGTCACTTTATAGCTTACAGATGTATGTTTATGTTTAATATTAAAATTTATTGTAACTTTTTCAAGAGGACAGAGGATAGAGGTGTATGAAATACCTCTATCCTTATTGTTTTTCTAAAAAGGATTTGTTTTATACATGGTTAATGCGAATAATAAAGGAATATTTAAGATAGTTGGTTATTATTCTGTTATATTTGTAGATATTATACAATATCCTCATCCCATATACGTACCTAAGCTACGTACCGGAGCAATTTCGATGATCACATTAGTGTGGACGGCCAGAGGCGATGCCTTTAGCGCTTTAGGTACAACCGTTTCAAGCTTATCGAATTTTCTGACTAAAGTTATTTTCAAATTCCCATAGATATCAAATTAGTGATAAGTTCAATTAGGTAATTTTTCTATAACATGAAATGTGAACATATTCTACTATTAGTAACTAATTACTAAATCAATGGTAGATAGTGAAAATAATACAGAGATAATAAAAAATGAAACCTATATAAAAAAAGCCTAGATCTACTTATTTATTAACTATATTTTTTCAATTGATTGAATAGATCTTAATCTCATAACAAAATTCAAATAAAAGTAGTAAAAATATGTACTTAAATACGTAAGTACGTAAATACTGAATATATTAATATACAATTTTGCTTTCCAAATTTGTAGCATCACAGGTGTTGTATTAATAAAATCTTTTGATCAAACCCATTAGACAAACTGGAGTCGCTATAAGCCTCTGAATAATTTCATTAAATAATTCAATTTTATAAATGAATATTCAGCAAGTTATATTTAATTCCTAAGTGACAAAATTGAAATTTACTTAGCGGAAGCGTTGAATTGATTTGTAACATTAATAATTATTATTAAGATTTAATATTTTATACTGAATATAAACTGATATGAAATAAAAATATAAAATATTAATTTAATTATATAAATATAAAACTTATTAAAGGAAGAAACAAAAATCCACTTAACAAGTCTTATATTATATCGGTGTAATACTTGTCGTAGGTTGGAAATATGTTAAAAGGTAATTTAGGTTGATATCTGACATTTGTGGTGCTCTAAATAAGTACTCTCATTTCATTTGGAAAAGCTGATAAGTGACAAGTGTTGTGTTTACACACTTTCGACTACTGTACTATTAAATACGAATATTTGTTCGATTAGGCATTTTAAATGATTCACTTTCTAGGTTTATAAAGGTTTTAAAAAGGTTTAAAAAAGTTTTAAAAAGGTTTTATATAATAGTAAATGACTTTTTAGCGTATATATATCTAGTACATACTGGTAAATTAAATTAACGGTAATATTACTACGCTCACTTTTTCTAAGAATCTAAAAAAAATATAAGTTTAAACTATAATGGGCTTAAATGGGAAATTATATATATATTTTTATAAAGAAAAACGTATATATTTTCAAATGCAATATATTCTTAATTTAAAAATCATTTACTTGCCTGTCTGTACTGTTAAATGTTTTACACAAATTTTTAAACGTATAGGTGTTATTTTCTTAATAATTTCCATAGTAGAAAATAAATCGAAAGTGTGTAAACTCTATGAAACTGTATCGGAAAGAAAAAAATGGTATCGCTGTCACGGTTTTTATAAAATTGTATTAGATGTGTTTTGTTTTAAGAACTGACAAATAAAAAATGATTATTATGAAATATTTTCGCCATTGAGTTATTAAATTTTGTGTTTTTTAATATTATTACTTAATTATAATATATTATTACTTATTTAATATTATTATTATTATTATTATTCTTTTTTTCAGGGTAATCTTTATCTTTGTCATCGCAGATTGAGTGCCAAGCGTTGTGTTCCCGCTATATTCCACTGTCATCAACCTCTTGATGCAAGCCCTTCAGTGAGTCCTCCGGGAGCCCTTAACTGGCATATTTTTCATATACAAAAGATTTTCCAATTAACTGTTTGCCTCGAGATAACTTTATATCTGCACTGAGAGTATTGACCTCGATTAATATAACAAAATAGCTTTATTGTAAATTTGTAAACTAAAAAAATATGTTCTCGGCATTTTTGTAACTAAATCTATTTATATAGTGAAGACTTCCTTTATTGCAAGAGAATGCACACTCGAAGCCAGTGTACGTTGAAGACTGAAATTTGGCGTGTAAGTTCCTTAAAAAATATAGGACAAAAGCTGTAATGAGATATTAAATAATGCTTAAAAGATATAGTCTACGCAACTGAAGTTGTTACTAGAAATTTACAACTACTTTTATAAATATTTAAACAAATACGAAAATACCTGAAAAATGGTGATTGACTTAGTTCTAGTTTCCCTCTGCCTATCCTGGCAGAGCTTAAAGCTAAAAAAATGACTATCAATCAAATTGCTGAAAAGTCTTCCTGAAAACATTTCGAAAAGTGTAACCCTTTCTCATTTCTACAATGCATAAATATAATAAAAATGGTACATATTTATTGGTACAAAATGTACGTCAGCATACATAAGTCTCGAGTTCTTTGTAAAGCTGACAGACACAATTAACTGGTAAGCCTCGTTTTGTTTAGTTTAGCTTTTACAAATAGTCTGCTTTTTATTTTTCACTTGATAGTAGAAACTTTTGACTTTTTAAAAGCTTTGTTATATTTTTTTTCTCAAAGTAAAGTTTATTAAACCTGACTAGTTTAGTAGTTAATATTTCTATTATTATTATTGTAGCAAGGTTGAAATACGTCTGAATGTGGATGCAATAGTTATTTATTTGTTAGTAGTGTATTAAATAATTTACGATCTCTAGACATTTTGCCTTTGTCATAGGACGAAAGTTTAATTTTAAAATATATATATTAGCTTAAATCTGTATCCCGCATAAAAGGGGTATATTATATAGATTATTTATATAGATTTTGTAAAATAAAACAATATGAGACATAATTTCAAGAAATCATTTTACAACATTCTATAAAAAAATATATGTACCCATCCTATTCCATATGTATGGGCGAAAATCTGAATAAAATGTGAGCACTCGATTCCTTTATTACAAATACCTGTGCTTTATTCCACCCTCGTTTGACATCAACGGCTTTGGATAATTCAGCATATTCAATATTTCATACATTTTCATGCATTCTTTAATATTCTATTTCATCACATAGCGAAATTAAATGTACACGAATCTTAATTTATGAAATAGAGCGATCAAAAGTAAAAACAGAGGTAAGCGGAGCCCTCGTTGGACTTTTGAGAATACAGTATCGATGATACTAGAGAAGCATAAGGATAAGGGAAGCATAAGAGGTTAGTAATAGAGGACCAGGGAAAAGATGAAGATAGACCATAGCATGTAGCTCTGGCATGTGGATATATATATATATATATATATATATATATATATATATATATATATATATATATATATATATATATATATATATATATATATATATAGTTATCTGTACATAAGAGATATATTATCAAGGACATTTATCAAAATATTACAACCCAAAACAAGTATATTTTTAATTATAATCAGTTTGTCTGTGCGTTTGTGCATGTTAAACTCAACAATACGAAGGGCACATTCGATTCAAATGAAGTTCTTACTATTGTATTACGGTAAATTATTTTATTTTAATCGGTTCATAAATAAAAAAGTTATATCAATTTAAAGAATTTGTACAACAAAATTGCTACAAAATAACTGTTTTATTGAATTGGTTGAAACTTCAAATTTACTTTGCCACGTAGAGCAAGTTGCGGGCGCATCTAGTTGATTATAGATCGCTAAGAGTAAATAAATAGATTACTAGTTCTCTATCTAGGCTCAGTGGTTTTAATGTCTACCGTGCCATGTATGTAAAAACGTTTACCCAAGAATGTATTGTTTTTTTTGTTGCATTTTTTATATAATAAGCAGCTCTACGTTTTTCTGCATAGTAGGATAGATAGAGAGAATTAAATTTTGGAAAGTGGAGATCAACAAGCGGACTGGTTGCTGATCTAAGATACCTTGGCCTAAATAAGTGTATCATTACTTTAAATATGTTTTTAAGACCTAATAAATTGTAGAAGCATTTTCCTTTAATTTTCTTTCAGTTTGTAATGTAGGTTCAATTTGTACTCGAGGAAATGTACGTTTCTTTTTTCTAGTTTGATGAGATAAATCTGTGGAATCGTTTGCAGTAAAATATCAATAAAACCAAGAACGACGTGATATATTAAGAACGACGTGATATATTAAGTTCTCTCTATGTATCCATAAAAATAAAAACAAAACAACAAGCTAAATCTCTACTATACTATAAATAAATATATTTTTATATATATATCTAGTAGAATATTTAATAGCTCATATAGAACGTGACAAAAAAAGAAGTCGATTTTTATCAAATGTAACGTGAACCCGCCAAACTATGTTAGTCCCACGCTCCAATAAAGATGAATATTCATTTGTGCGTGAAAGTTTCTTTGGAAAACTCTAAATATTTCTTCGCGATCGAACACCTTTCAAGTGTAAAGGTTTGGAGGTAATACTTGAATATGCTTTCGGAATGATAAAAATATTATTTATTTATTAAATAAAGCACAATCATTTTTCATATTTTTCGAGCTTTTAAATTTTATTACATGACAGCATAACAAAGCGCATGTTATTAATAATAATGACCTCCATGTGTTTCTATTTAAAAAATGGGAAAATTTATTATAAATTTATTAATAATACATAAGACAAGACAAGGTACAGTGTTGAACTACGCATTACATTTTTAAATAAAGCTTTTATATAGAAAATAGTATATCCATTTCTATGCATACACCATATAACGGCAAAACAACATTTTGAATAAATTCAGTTTAATAACTATATTGACTATATCAAGCCAAATATGTATAAAATAAATAAAATACTAACAAAAACCGTCTAAAAAGCAACCTTCACCCTATTTCCGTGGTAATGAAGTATTCATCACTCGCCTCCAGTGTGTATCGTTACAGAGTTAATTTACAAGCTGATGGTCGTGTAGTTGACGATATTGGCATCAGTTATATGTTTTTACAACAAAATATTGAATATATGAACAAAATATTTAAATTAAATGTACATATGTATGATAATACCTTAGTTTTGGTAATATTTTGGTCTTCTAAGACACGGCGTGGTTAAGTTCACCAATTTGTCACATAACATTTCAAAAAAATACTGTAGAGGATGATAAAGTGGCTCTATTCTGTGGCTTACCTCTGACAGTCCCCAGTTATGTGTAAGATTTTTGTGAATATAATAAAAATACTGTTTTTTTGTACATTAACGATAAATAAAGCAACAATATTAATCGATGTTATATATGAATCAAAATCATTTATTAAATTAAAATTCTTTATTCAAATAGGCAACTACAAGCACTTTTGAATCGTAAATTTACATTAGAATGTCAGTAGTGTCAGTCTTTCAGGAGGCTGCCACCGGCTCGGAAGGCAGGTTCTGCTGAGAAGAGCCGGCGAGAAACTTAACAATTGCTCCTTTGAAATATACTTTACAATTGATTTATAATAATCATAAGTAAGTAATATATATAGGTTAGGGACAATGGGACGGTTTTTGCCATTGCCAACAGTATGGCTTAAGACTACTTACTACTAAGTAGGTATTAGTTATTTTCCCTTCCATCTAGAAATCGATTAATTGAAATCGATTTTTAAATGAAATTAAACATGAACAGTGCCTAAAATAAAAGTTTTTTCTACTACATTCAATGTTTTTATATATATTTTTGTTCGAACTATTTAAAATGATTCTGCCAGACTTAAGTAAGAAAATGATTCTGCCTGACTTTAATTTTAGCATATCGCCGCTCTAACCGGCACCTCTTGCACGCTGTCTACGCGCTCTTCGCCAACTAAGCCATACGTTTTTACGCTTGTTATAACCTATTTTTATTATTAGCGTCTCCGGGGAGATTTTTGCATGATTTTGAGATGAGTACTTGGCAAAAGAGTGTATAAGAGAGAGATATAGAGAAGAGACTATTTAAATAAAGTAGTGATTGAATATAAATTTGACACTTTATTACGCAAGTATGTACTATATGTAAGAAAATTAATACTAATAAAAAGAACGCTCATGACAAGCACCAAGCCTTTACGAATATATTTTAAGCTGTTAATGAAACGCTATTCGAAGCTTTTGATGGAGGCTAATTATAGCGCCGCATCGGCACTCTAATCTGCATGTAAATAACAACACTATATTTATTAACTTTAAACAAACACGTAGATAAATAAAAATAGAACATTTATATGTTACAAAGAAGAATAAAATAATATGTAATTTTTAATATATATATATATATATATATATATATATATATATATATATATATATATATATATATATATATATATATATATATATATATATATATATATATATATATATATATATATATATATATATATATATATATATATATATATTATATATATATATATATATATATATATATATATATATTGCTTAATATATTACAAAATTATTAATATTATTGTTGGTATGGACTTTATGATGTATGCCACTCTAGGGACTGCTAACCTTTTTGTCTGAGATTAATGAGATTTTGTCATGCAAAACTCTACGCTCAATAATTAGTACTAAACATACACTTTCTTGTATTTTTTAGATTCTTGATATTATACCACAAAATGTCAATGGAAAATGACCATCACCTTAAATGACTATTGTTAGGGTGGTATTTCCGTACTCATCTACTTCACTTGGACGTAATGGTCCTATCTGAGATGTTCAAGCTTTTTCAATTCCGTCCGGCGATCCGAAAATATGCGTGTACAAGCGGACAAACAGACAGAATTTATTATTTAGAAAGAATATTCATTTAGTGTTTCTACATCGCCCTGCATAATATTTTCGCAAAAATATTTATTATAGTAAAAATATGAAAGCTTGAAGTCATCTTGATGCACAGTAAGACAGAATTTGAACGTAAACGCGTTAAGTTTTAGTGGGTTCGATCCACACTCTATATTTGTATTCGAATTATTTTAATTTCTCCGCTTTGGCAGGTAAAGCTCAAACGCAATGACGTTAAATAGAGCGGAAAGTTGGCAACGGAGAGTCTTAACACTACTATTTTCCTTTATCTACCTTGCTACATAATTACAAAAAGCTGCGCAAAGCTTTTTTTTTCTAATAAATATGTACAATGTACATATAACGTATATATATTTCAAAGGCTATTTCTCACAATTTCCTGAATAGTCGTTGCAAAGGTTAAATAAATACTTCGTATAATTAATACTTTATCAAAGCTGTTCTGAACTTTCAGAAGTTATTGAGTCAGAGAATTGTAAGATCTCTTCCTCAGTATTCTATATTATAATTATATTTCCATTGTGCGGTGTAGCTTATATATAAAATCATAGTATTTCATTTAGGCTTGTTAGTAATGTGGTTACTTTGTCAATTAGTGTGTGACGTTTGCGGTAAAGGAAACCTGCCGATATTTCCTTGGTGTTTATATAAATATATAAATATTTATATAAAAATATCTTAGTATAGATTAATATAAATATAAAACACTATTTACTTACCTTACTAATTAATATGAAAAAAACGAATTAAAATTTATAAGAATTAATTCAAGAATATAATATTTAACACCAGATTGCGTCCACCAAAATGCAAGAGATGGTTAACCAGAGACCAGAATGTCCAAATTTGTAATAATAAATTTATATTTAATATATTTTCGTTACCTCGCTGTGGCAAATGAAGACAAGACGAAACGTAGTGTTAAGTTCCGCCACTCATTGAGCAATGTCAAAATTTGCTCACAAATTGGCCGGTAAGAAGGTGACAAAGGGTCTCTACACTAGGTTTCCTCTGCCTACCCTACTATTTTCTAAGATATAAAGTAAACGTATAGAAATTTTATACCTTAAATCCTGTACTGTTGATTTTATTCTTCAATATTTTTGCATATATAATATAAAATATTTTTTATTATAAACCAAGCACACTCTCGTAAAGTATTTGGCCATAATTCATTGACACACGTCAGGGAAGTTTGTCATACGACACCCTTGGGTGTTGAAATTTCGTAGAAACTCAGTCGATCTTAATTAATTAGCCTACGGTCCCATAACTCGCGTACAAACATTAAGTTCAGTTATTTACTTAGAGAAGTCTCTATCGATTTTCATATTATTAAATCTATACGTAAGTATGATCATTATTTACATGCAGAGTACCGTTTTCTACTTTTTATGTTGGTTGGCGACTTCTTCTTCTTCTCTTCATTTATGGCGTTTTGAATGTGCCAGTTGAGCATTTCACTTCGCCAATGTCACGTTGAGGTTGGCGACTTAAAAGTGCACTTTAAATGTAAATTAAAATCGATTCCTTAAACTATTCATAAACAATATGAACTAAAAAGCATATCACAAAGATGCCACGGTGGCTACAAATATCATGCTAGCAACTATAAATAGGTGCAAACAATAATAATCATTACATTATCGTTATTTTTCTGGGTATTCAACTTAGTTTATTTTCTTTCAGCTGTATTCCGCATGTTTCAGAGTAGATAGAAAAAACCTCAAACCTCAAACCTCAACCCTCATCGCTTGCCGCGGGACAGGCATTGCAAATTGAGTGGTGGAACTCAGTGTTACAGTGGGAAAATAACTCATTAAATATATTGATTTGCACCAAGCAAGGATTGAATCTACAACCATTGTGAGTACAGCAAGGCATCCCACTACGCCACGATGGTTTCATTTAATTACTTTTTTTTTAATAGCAAAGATTATTAACTGATTGTTGAAAAGCGTCCTAACAACACTTATATCTAAAGAAAATATAATACGTACATAAAAGTCTTACTTAATCTACTTCTAAGAGATTAATAATAAAAAAAAAATATATAAAAAAATTACAAATATAAAAATTACGATACATATATGGTCATATATATAATGCATATAATGTGTAATTTACGCTTTATCCTGTATATATCACGGAAGGTAGAGAGAATGAACCGTTTTCAGGTTCCGTCATAATTTGCGACATTGCATGTTGTGTGTGAGTGACGTATCTCAACTCCGCAGTCTTTTATATCGGAGAAATGAAGGTAATTAATTGCCCCAAGTATCAGACCCAATGTACAGATGCTTTACCATTGTGTCACGAAGGTCTCATAAAAATTATTACAAACAAATAAAAAATTCCATATTATTCACTGTTTAAATAAGAAAAAAGTTGTACAATACACTTGACCATTCAAATCCCTAAGTTATTTGGAGCGGATAGACGTCGCAAAGGCTTCCGTTTCCGGTCAATGTATCCGTTGAACCTAATTAAATACATACTAATTACATACTTTTTATTGTAGACGCTTCGTTCAGATTATTAAAATGTTGTGAAGTACGAGTAAATGTAAGTTGTAAACTTTACTTTGTTATTAACGCGATTTTATATATCTAGTTGTTTAGAGATTAATTTAGTAAAACATATTGGAATTTGAAATTAATAATCAAACATCTTTTAAACAAGGAATGGAGTATTTTAAAACTGATTTCTCTCTACCCACCCTGCTATAAAATGGATACTATAGAATCGATGGACAAAGTAAAGCTTTTGAAAAACAATATAGTAAATCATTAAATTTATTTTACAGTTATTAATAATTACTTATTATGCCCAGAAATTTAAGAAGTAGGTGACATAAAAAGATGGTTAAAATTATTTTTAAATAATAATTACTTTGATTCTAGTAGAAACTAAAAATAAAAACCAAATACTCGGCTTAGTAAAAAAACACAAAACCAAAAACCCCAATCCCCTATTGGACCTCAGATCCTTCCTTTCCAATGAGTTACATCCTATTACTATTTTATTTACTTTTACCATTTTCGAAAGCTTCGGCCAGCGTCAATGACCAGTGTCTATGACACTTCTGGCAATTTCAATTTTTAAAATTACAAATTGATAGAGCCAAGTAAGTCATATGCAAGTTATTTCAAACAGAGCACAAATAAATTCAGTAAATCTTGATCGATAGATACCTGCAATAAGTACGCAGTAAATACGGTAGCTAGTGAACTTTAGTTAGAAAAACACCGTTAAGTGCAATGAATCACCTGCTAAGAGTCAAGTGAAGTTGTTCCTGCTCTTTGTCTCGCTAAAGCAAACTTTGTTTGATGCTACCTTCCTTCGAGTGAGTTCCTAGATATACTATCTAGTCTTTTTAAAGTTTCTTAATAGGAATTGTTTTGTCTTTAGATTTTGTTGTCTTTTTTTTAGGGTTCCGCACCTCAAAATGGAAAAACGGAACGCATATAGGATAACTTGGTTGTCTGCCTGTCGGTCTGTACATTTGTTTAGATTACATTCTTAAAATCATATGTAGGTATCAAGTTGAAATTAATGTCAAATATCCAGGAGTATAGTCCCTTGTAACACAGAACATTATAAACTTTAAAACTTAATGCAGTCAAAAGATACGAGGTTTTTTGTCCAGAGTTTATGCTTCGTTTTATCGCAGTTGTATGAAAAATCATCGCGTAATCAAAACCTATAGGGTACTTCCGAAACCGAAGCAATTTATCCATTTAGAAACTAAATTACTTCCAGAAATTAAATTAAAATTCACACTCTTCGTCTACTCCAACATTGCATGCATATAATGTATATGTGTATTACACGATGTTAAGACTAATTAAAACCTATTTGCCTAAGTTTGTTTAGTCTAGACTTTAAACCTTTATTTGAGTAATTCAAGCCAAGCCAAATACAAGGGAGAGCGAGTGTAGAGAATATATATATATATATATATATATATATAATATATATATTATATATATATATATATATAATAATATGAGTAAATAATTATTTTCTATATGTTTCTCGCATATAGTATGGGTAGTTAACAGCTTAGTGTTAAGGCACTCTGTTCCTTACACAACTTTTGGGACATTGGATGTTCAGTGGCAAAGTTCAACGTCGCAGTTTGTTTTATGTATGTCTTCATGTTAGAATCGGCTCCTGATCTACTAGAGATAAAATGAAAGTTATTCATTTCCCTTGAGTGGTTTCGATTACAAAAACCGTCACGTTAAAAGTCTGATTATATAACTACTTTTTATTTAGATTGGTTTCTCTTTATTTAATTTATTTTACTTTATTATTGTGTTGCTGTAAGTTATTGTGACCTCTGCCATCCCAGAAATGTCTCCATCAGTAATATTAGTATAGTTTCATATGAATTATTTTCGCTTTCTTACGTTGTTCTATAAAAATGGCGTTGGGTACCATCACTCAACACGCAATGTCCCGAAATTGAGAGTAAAGTAGAGAACGGAATATCTTATCACTATTTCTTACTTGCGTAAATTGTTATAAGTCAGATATACATAAATTATTAAAGATAATAATAATATACTTTATTGTACACCACAAATAAAATATACAATAACAAAAGAAACATATATCAAAAAGTAGAATGTACAGCAGGCGACCTTATGGAAATATACCAAAACGGTAGGCGGTGTACTTGCTAGGTACAAATTAAAATACATAAACTAAGTAAAAACATATATATATATATATATATATATATATATATATATATATATATATATATATATATATATATATATATATATATATATATATATATAAACAAATATATATATATATATATAATAAATATTTTCTTATGAGACATTATATATACACGATATAAGTACATGTCCTACATCACAAATCATTTTATTCAATAAAAATATTGAAAAAATATTCGAAAATACGACAAACAAACGTAATAATTCATACTAAAAATAATTCTATTAATCTGAAAAGATTAATTAGTGTGCTTTAGGTAGATTTATTTTTGTGAAATTAATTCAAGTCGATTCGAGGTGACGTGACAGTGATCAATATTGGAGACAAAGATAGATGCGTCGAATATTTCATCCAAGAGAAAATCATTCTTGTGAAAGTTAAGAAAAGCCTGTACTGGTAAAAAATATATTATATTTTGAAAGATTATTATGAGATATATTAATTTTTTTACTATTTTTATATATATCTCTTTTAAATATTTTTTTTTTCATCATACAGATGGTCAGCCTAGAGGGAACATAATATTGAAGCACTCTGTTCCGCAATTTCCGCTCAATTGTAGAGACGGTGCATATTGAGTAGCAGAAATCACCGCCGTGCTTTGTCTTCTTACTAAAGCGAATAAATAAAAATAATCCACTTACTCGATTGTTTGATGATGTAATAGTTGTAACAAAAATTATATACATATATATATATATATATATATATATATATATATATATATATATATATATATATATATATATATATATATATATATATATATATATATATATATATATATATATTTTCATATATGTATATATGCATTTTATAACCCTTCATGTCCAAGAGAATGAATAGTTCAGAATAGAGTATTGTATTGGTAAATTCTCTTTCCTTTTATTTAAATTTAAAAAAAAATCACTAAGTAACTAAGCTTGCGGACTAAATCTCCTGACATACATTCGTCTCTTGGCTAAATAGTTAAACGTTAGCCTCTTGTGATGTCAGACGTGGCTTTTGCTATTAAGCCTTTCACTGAGACAGCTACTGGTACGGGTAGTAGTTTTAGAATTTGACATTGCATTAATTTTGTGGATTTTCCTTTACCTGATTTAATTTTTTTATACAGAAGATTTTTTATTCGATATCAATAAGTTATTATAATCAGTTTCTGGCCAGTTAATAGACGTAATAGCACTATATCAAGCTTATTGGCTGCAATAGGGTATCAGTGATAATATACCGATCCTAGTAGAACCAATTAATATAGTGATACATCGGTTACCTGTGGTTATTATGTTGCCTAGTAATTATTCTCAATTGATTCAAACACGATGCTCTCGAGCAATACCTCTTCCTTCAAAACTTTTTCAATTCCTCAATATATATCAACAGATAGGTGTACTGATAAATTGTATAAATCAGCGTGTGGAGCTTGCGACCTACACTTGGTAAGCTTCCGGGGCACTATCACAGCGCATTAAGTTTCGCTTCCACTGTTTGAGCTGGTTTGATTAAATTCCTTTTTTTTCGCTACAGAAAGAGAACCTTGTGTTAAGACACTCTGTTCCGCCTTTTGCGATAACATATGTTGAGTGACGGAACTCAACTCCGCGCTTTGTCACGTTGCCAGAGCGAGGAAAATGAAAATAATTCACTTTCAAGTCAATAATTCACTATTAAAACACACAAAACATAATATATGAAATAAAATATAACATAATTTAAAAGTGATGCTACGAATAATTATTAATTATAATAATAATCAATACATATCCGATTTGCCAACACAAAGCTGAATGGAAGCCAATTTCATTGTACAGAAATGCCATATCAAGACAGTAGATACATAATACTATTGTTAAATTTAACATGAGTAACAATGTGAGAAAGGATAGCATGTGACTGTAAAAACGATGTGCACTACCCTAGTAGTGAAAATAAGTACTAATATTTCCTCATATTTTTTCTCACTTTTTTTCACTAAATAATTTATTTTATTTTACATTCTTAAAATAAATTATACAAACAAGAAAAACAATGGCTAAAGTCTGTGGTGAATAAACAAGAGATTTATGCAAAAAAAAGCTGTAGGTACACTTATTACTTATGGACTCTATGTTACAAACATGAATTGAATCATTCCTTTCCCACATAAGAACTAGAACCTAGAACCCTTAGCATTAAGACACTCCGTTTCTACTAGCTAAAATGAAATAACCTATTCTACGCGAGTGGGAATCGAACCCACAAACGGCGCGTTCACACTATGATATATAACACTTGTAAATAATAAAATCATCGTTGTATAAAACGCTACCCCAGGTCTTATTAAGAGTCTTACAATAGACCAAATTAAACTGGAATGAGCTACAGTAATCACATTCAACGACCGGAAATTAAAATTCAGAGTTCAAATATAACAAGTATATATTTAGTTATTAGAAACAAAAAGGTTCATGGTTATTTTTTCTTTACATTTCATAAAAAAAAGTGTTGTATGAGTGATTTTCAAGCAATAGTGTAAATTTGAAATATCGTGTATTTCTAATTTCACACTACAGTATGTATAACTATCTTAATTGCAATAGTAAAAAAGTGTATCGATGCCTTTAAAGAATTATTTTCCTTTAGATTACAGTGATCGAAGCGAATGGGTTGATTAATGTCAATAGTTATAAATATTTTATTGATATATGAGCATGATGATTATCACATTGGTATCTTTGAAAGCAACTTACACTTTTGTATAGTAGAATACATCATTTCTTACTTACACACCATTCACAAAATGTTTTTTTTTAAATTTTCATTAAAGCATGTTTTTAAAAAAAAAACATTTTTAATTGAGCAAATGAATATTTTTAAAGAAAGTAAAAAGTAAATAAAGATCGCCGCCGAATATGTAAGAAACATAATTATACTACTAGTAAATAAATAAATATTATCAAATAAATTAGGATGTCATAATATATAAAAAAGTAAAAGACATTTAAAGATAAATTATTTAATAACACAACTGATTTATTAGCATGGGAACAGTTGGAATTTAAAGAACGTAATGTTAAGACACTCTATACTCCACTTTTGGCCAAATTTTTGAACTTTAAGACGTTTTAAACGTTATGACAGCCTCAATTTAACTATACATACAAATTATATATAAATATATACATTTAATTTTGTAATTGTAGAATTCTAGGGGTTATTATTTTCTTAATATCATATATTTTATCAGAAACAGCTGGATAATTATTTTTGTGTTCTATAGTATATTAAAGGAAAACTATAGGCACATATATTTCTTCACGTTTATCATATCGATTTAACTCGTTAAATTGTAAGCTCCTGTATAAAGAAAATGTAATTATCAAAAGTATCCAGAATAAAGTAATTTTAAACTGTTCATTTTTCATGTATTGAAGCATAATGTGTTACATCATTCACGGTTATATTTCTCATATTTCATTCCTGATAGTAATTTTCACTATATTACGTTGTATTAATTGTATTGAAATTTGGTCGTATACCTGATTAATATACAGGATGACTCGCAAGTAGATAAATAAATTGAAACAAATGAGTGAAACGCTCATTTTCAATTATTTTTTTCAACCCTATATAGTACAATTCGATACACGTTCGTCACCTCCAAAACGATATTTATTGGCTTTTTTTTAAATACTATATTTCTAAAAAAAAAAAATTCGAAAAAAATGGTTTTACGTGTTTTTCACCAACTTGTTGTTTTGTATTTTCCGATGAATGCCATATTTAAAAAAAATGTGGAGGACCCGTTGACGCGTGGACTACACGTTGCCATAGCAACGTGTACGTCACTTTATACAAATATTATATTGTTAAAAATATGGTAGAGTGTAATGTTTATTTATTGATTTAATGTACTTTAAAAGCAAAAGCCGAGCAATTTCGTAACAAGGGGTCCAAAGCTTTTGCTTCACGTATTAATATATATAGATATTATGAAGTCGAATGAATGTTATGGTTAATTTTTAATATGTTTATATATAAATGTTGAAATCGTTTTAATTTTGCTACAAGCTATAATTATCAAATGAAATTTTTAAAATATTCAAAATTTTATATCAATTAACAAATTGACCATCAGTTATATTCTAATTTCATCTGATAGTAATTTTTCACTATAGTACGTGAATAATTGTATTGAATTTGGTCGTATACTGATTATATCAGGATAATCGCAAGTACGATAAAATGACAACAAATGAGTGAACGCATTTTATCTATTTTTGGCAACTATGATGACAATGCGAACACTTCGTCACCGTCCAAAACGAATATTTATGGCTTGTTTAGATACTATCTTCCAAAAAAAAAGTGCTCGACTATGTGCCAACTATGTTGTTTTCCGATGACAATTAAAAAAAGTGAGGACCCTTGACGTGGATACCGTTGCCATAGCAACGTGTACGCACTATCAATTATGTGTTAAAATTGGTAGAGGGTAATGTTATATCCGATAAACTGAATGCTGTATCGGAAAAATTAGCATCGTACTTGCCCATCACAAACATAAGTTTGGCCAATTCCTCATATCTCCATCCGAGCAATTCGTAACAAAGGGGTTAAAGTGTTGCTTCACGTACAATACTGACTGGAATATAGCGAATGACATGTGGTATTAAAGTGGAATAAATGTGAAATCGTTACATTTTTGCTCAACTATAATTATCAAATGAATTTTAAAATATTCAAAATTTTTATATCAATTAATTTGAAATCATTTTCATATTAAACTTTTTTCGATTGGTGCACAATACGCATCATTTTGAATATAACATATTTTAAATGTAATTTATCTTCAATTTAACCAATCTCATTCATCATCATCAAACCTTCAATGCATGGGGAATACTGCGCTATACTTACTCCATAGGGAAAATTGCCTAGTCTAGCCTATATGGGGTAAAAATAGTTAGTAATTACCTCCTCTCTGGCCTGTTCTAATTTCTCTATCAACTTGCTATATGTATATCGGTATATATAAAAAAAAACTATATTAAGATAATCATTATGGAATAATAAATGTAATAGCGACGGTCGTGTGTTCGTTTCCCAGTAGGGGAGAATTATTTATTTTCCTTGTTCTGGTAAAAAAGTAAATTAAATACAATATATAAAATTATAATAAAATTAAAACGTATACAGGTACCATAAGTAATAACACGTTTATTAATTTGTAGTGGTAATTGCTAAATTGGAACTCGTCAATTTTAATCAAGTCAATTGTTATACAATAATTAATTTTATTTTCAAAGTTATGTGTTATAGAGTTATAGTAATTTTGTTTTGTGTAACTTTTGGTTTTTTAATTTATTATATTCTTTATTTACATATTACAATTAAAGCTTTGAAACCTATATAACAACATTTTAATTTCCATTTTGTAACACAATATTTCACTATTGTGACATAGTACACAATAAAATACCAAAAATCATACCAAAATAAAATACGACTTTAAAACGGATGCTTACTTTCACAATTCAATCAAAATGTATAGACATATACATATATATGTGTACATATATATGTGTACATATATATGTGTACATATATAACATATATATATATATATATGTATCCACCGCAGGTAAAAACCACGATACTCGGCCTATAGATCGAATCGGACACAGTGGATATCTATTCAAAATTTTGATTTAAACCTTCACATTCACAATCTCGTTCAATAACAATCCTTTCAGCTGTCACTCGATGTCTGTAACAGACATGAAAAAATATTCGTTTTTGTTTGTATTGAGTTTACAGTCAGATGGTTTACTTAAATTTCCTTGTGTACAACAAGAAATACAGGAAATATAAAAGTAAAAAAAATAAAAAAATCTTCATGCTATTTCCCGCATATAGCAAGAGGGAACCTAGTGTTAAGATATTCTGTTCCTCACTCCCGCCAATTTGAACCGCCAATTTGAGTGGTGGAACTCAACGCCGCGCTTTGTCCTTTTACCACAGCGGGGCAATGAAATAATTCATTCTGTCCTGGGAATGGAACCTACAACCGTCGCGCTTACATTCAGACGCACTGCCGCTGCGCCAGGACCGCCTCGTAGGATATACATGTATATATAATTTGAATTTTTGGAAATTACTATGTTTTAGTGGGACAGCGTTGCACTAAATACACGTTGGTTGTGGATTCCAAATTATTTTCATTTTCCCACACTGCACCGATAAAACAAAAAGTACGACTTTGCTCCGCCACTCAACACGCAATATCTCGAATCCAAGCAGAAAACGGAAATCAAAGTTGGCAGTAGCTAGGCTCCCTGCATGAAAAAATAGTGAAAGCTGAAAAAAATACGATTATGAAGAAAAGTAGTATATATAGTACTCATCTGAAGGAAAACAAATGGAAATTATTTTTATTATTAAAACGTAGATTTATTTTATAATACTATAGAATACAATCTGGATTATTATCATGTTAAATTATAATTACCTAAACAATTAGTCAAAAGTAACAATTAAAAAAAAAGCCTACAAACAAATATATATATATATATATATATATATATATATATATATATATATATATATATATATATATATATATATATATATATATATATATATATATATATATATATATATATATATTTATTTATAAGTATATTATAGGCAATACTAGGTTCTTTCTGCATCGCATATGCATAACCTATACATTAATATTGTTTAATGCTTCAAGCTATTAGCATGACAAATCTAACTCACTTCTATTTACACAAATCTAACTCACTTACTTTTACTCACTTTTATTTCATACTTTATCCCTAGCGGGGTAGTCTGTAAGTAATCAAAATAATTTAAATTTAACACTTTTTTGTGAAACGGCTTGGAATACCGGCGTAAAATATTTTTTTCCTGTCGTGTGTAAAAGTCTGTAAAAGCTCACGGATTGTATATCAAAAGCTGTTATATCAAAATTCATTCGTTTCTGTTCAGTATTTTTCACGATTGGAGCCCACGTTACCTGACAGATATACAGACAGACAGACAAACAAAAAAAAATCTATTGAGTGATTTTTAGCTTCAATTATCGATATATCAATACACCACATTCACATATTTTTTTAATATTTCGTGTACAGAATTGACGTTACTATCCTTTTATTATTTTGGCTTGTGGATATTTTTTTACTACCAAACGCGCATTAGAAATACATTATTATTTTATATAGTATTTATGGTACACTGTTTTGAGGAAATTAAAAAGGATTATTTTTATTTACGCTGTTGCAAGTTCCTTTGTAGGAAGTAAATGGCATAGATTTTTCCGTCTTGCGCAAAGCAATGACCAATTAAATGATTTAGCTTATATTGATGATGTTTATTGTTGAAAAGAAATACAAAATTAGAGCAACGAATCGACAGGAACTGGTTGCTAACACTTTAAGCAGGCGCTAACCACTTGACATTAAGTTATTATCGTTATATTTTTGTTAATTAACACAATATATTTTAAAATTATAGCCTATGTGGTATTCTAATATACAAGCTATATTATTGTAGTTTCATTAAAATTCATACTTTAATTTTTACATACTTTAGCAACAAACATACATACATCAGAACAAACTTTTGCGTTTTTAATAAATTAGTAGGATTGTTGGGTTTTACTCAATACTTTATAGGAAAATATTTTATTAGTGGTCTCTATAAGAAAAAATAAACGTAAGAATAAACTTTTAGACTTCCAAATCGCGGCGGTGGGTTCCGCCACTCAACACGCAATGTCTCAATAGGCAGAAAGCTGGAAACAGAGTGTCTTAACACGAGGTTCCTTGAGCCTACAGTTTCAGAGAAAACTAGCCAGAAACTAGGGAAAAAGCCAGAGGACTACCCTGCTATGTGCGGGATACAGCGTGAAGATAAAAAAAATAAAAAAAGAACAAACCTTTAACATTGACAAGAGTATGCTTAGTCTATATAATTCTTAAACATTTGTGATTAGATTTATATTTAATGTCATTGTAATCTATTACACCAAGATATCTTCCCTTATATTTATTATAGGGATGAAATTTACAGGCAATTCGATTATATATTTTATATTCCGCACACACGCCTAAGGTCTCAGACAGGGCACATATTATAAGCGAATACCAATTATTGTTATGCATTCAATGAGCCGAATATAAAAGAAAAGTACGTGCGATGATTACAATTTACTTGAAAGCGTATAAAAGTTTTATTGAAATTAATAAACGATTATTATTATATGTTATAAAAAAATACTTTTATAGTTTATATTCTTGTATTTAAGTACTCTCCTTATTATACCAGTCAAGTGGAAGGCAAAAACGGAAGCTTACTCTGTTGGTAATTTAAGCTATTTAAAATCATTGCGTAATAGAAAAAATCAACCCTGAGCTTTTCATTTACACTAGACCGGAAAAATAGAATATCTACTAATTGTAAATAATACCATAGAATATTTAAAATGTTCTTAGTCAGTCAGTCAATAGTTATAAAGACTAAAGTTTAGACATAGGTATACAACTAGCTTCGCACGCTCTCCACTTTGCATCTGAAATCGAGACATTGTAAAACTCACATACCAGAGCATGGAAATAAATATAAATAATTTATTTGAGTAGCTATTGAACCCACTACCATCGCGTTAACAGTCTATAAAATAAATTAAACTCCATAGTTAAATATATTAATAAATATATAACTACTAGGAAGAATAGAAAAGGAGTTGGTAATTCCCAATAAATATTTAAATACAATAAAAATCAAATGTCAGGCTTACATTAAAATAACAAACTAGCGTCAAGCAATCAGGCTTAAGCAAACTACAGCAAACTGTATAGTTAAATTTGAAATTTCAATTACTTAGGTATCATGCATATTATCTTAATTAAAACCAAGTAAGTTTAGTACGGGAGTTGTTTGCAAGGTCAAAATTTAGGTACGTCAGAACTTTGTAAAATAATATTGTATGTAATATCGCTTGCCTCATTAGTCTAGTACTAGTCTGGATTATAAAGTTATATAGGATGATTAATATTTATGATTCCACAAAGTTTACAACAATGATATTTAATTAATGTTCAAATGCTACAAATTTATAGAAACGTATAAAATTTTATCGAAGTGGGACTTGAACCTGCACCTCTTGTTTGCGTCTCGCTAATTAAGAGGTTGTTTTAATTGAGCTTCGTCGAAGTTCTTGCAAGCTTAGCAAGCAACTTAATTTTATTGTTAGCATCTCGATTATTGAATAATAACGATTTCCTTAGTGTATGAATTATACTTTAAAAACTTTAAACTAATGCCATAATTTAGTCTTCATATATATAATATAATATACAGAACTAAAAAGTTAGGTTACTTGATTTATTATATTACTGACATTATTAATAACTTGCTATTAAAAATCTTTAATAATATAATATATTATAAAATAATAGTTATATAGAGTAATGATAAATTACGCCCTTTTAAAGAATTTATGTTGATATCAATATAACCTAGTGAGAGAAACGTACCACAATCATTACCATGCGATGTTATGTGTAGGAAAAGCACCTATTTCTTATTTTGAATAAATGCTAGAAATATGTATTACACAGATAGAGGTCATTCGTGTAATTGAATTAATTATTTTAGTACTTTTTAAAATGTTATTCCACACGAAGTAAAGAAGGATATTTATTATATCGTGTAAACCTTCCAAGAGGCGCAGCTTCAGAACTTATTACGTTCAAATTTTTATGTTGTTCTAAATGGTAAGGTAAGTAAAGTAATAGTGATCTGGTGAGGTAAGTAATTAAGGTAACTTTTTAGGTTAAATGTTATTACCTAATATGACCTATATCATTGTCACTAATAAATAATTCAGAATTATAAAATACCGAATTGAAAAAAAAGTAAAGGGAAACAAAGTACAGCTAAATTTCTAGCGGTGGATCTTCTCAGGTTTGAGGCATTAATTTTACTTAACCGGTGGTAATGTAAGCTAGCTATCATCTTTCCTATTTTGAATAAAATTGCTTGATTTAATTTTTAAAATAAACGCAGTAAACATGAAAGTCATGAACAGTATCTTCACAGTAGGTTCTCATAGCTGTATGGGGAATACGGGGTAGCGCTGAAAAAAATATTATAACCTGACTGGGCCTCCGTCAACAATGTTAATAATCTCTCAAGTGGAATCTTAATTACGCTGTGATAACTCATCCACCGCACAAAAAATACTGGATAATAAATCTAAATCGTAATTTATTTCAAATCCGTTAAAGGGGAGATCCTTAATAAAGACTAGAAAAAATACACGGAAAAATAACGAGAAAATAAAAATTTTAAAGTAATATTTTCTTACTTATTCCACAACCCCGGGCACTCGGCCAAGTGATGTTAACGTAATATATAAAACGTTGGTGTCAACTCTTTTTGGCAGTATTTATGCAAACTGCAATAAACACTGACACTTAGCGAGATGAGATTGTGCTATTTCTTGCCAGATATAGTGAAAAAAATGCTCTAATGATGATATTAAATTAATTTGTGCTGGTTTTTGGTGGATTCCTGTTTATTTATTTACTATGAAATCTATATACGGTTTGTACTGTTATATGAATCTCGTTGAAAGATTGTTATAAATCCTTGCCATAGAAACTTAATTATAAAAACTTTCAATTAGCGATTAAATTAAATATTTCATAATATTCAAATATATGTTCTTCAAATTAAATGAATAACGTGATGTATAGCCTATAGCCTTCATCAATAAATGAACACGCAAATAAAATTTTCAATTGGAATCAATAGTTCCTGAGATAAAAGCGTTCAATCGATAATTAAAATGATCTCTTCAGTTATTATAATATTAGTATTTTAGTGTTTTTTTTTATTATGTTTACGAATAATAGTACAAAATGTCATAATATAATAATAAAATTAGCGTTACCCGTTCGCGGCTTCGCCTGTCTGATTGATGTTTTTACGTTTGTCCTGATATCAGATGTAGGTATGTATTGTAAATAAATATATGTTTACTTTTTCCTTTGAATTAACTTTGTTCATAAAAAATAATAAATAATATAATCCCGCTTCAAATTTACGTGGAAAAACCGCGTCTATCTTCCGCTCAGATAAAATAAAAGAGATCGACGATAAAAATTTGCGTATATATTGCTCCGAAACCTCCTCCTTCTTCCTGTAAAAGTGCTATAAAAACAGATTCAGCCGTACTGGAGAATAGCCCGAACAAACGGAAAGATACAAAAAAATTAAAAATGTTTTTGTTTCAGTAACATTATATATATATATATATATATATATATATATATATATATATATATATATATATATATATATATATATATATATATATATATATATATATATATATATATATATATAATATATATATATTGCTAAAAAGCTTCTTTTTAATATAAATATCTATTTGTGGTTAAAAAATATATTTTATTTTATGGTTAAAGATATGTTTGATAAATTTAAAGTACTGATACTATATATGAGAGACCATCGTGGTGGCGATGTGTTCCATCACAGAAAATACACACAGACAAAATGTCTTGAAAATTAGACGGAGAGTGGCCAAGAAGTGTCTTAAATTGCTCACGCAGGAAACCCTACTATATGCGGGATAAAGCGTGAAGTAAAACTAAAATAAAAGAAATCAGAAAAAAATACTCAAACATAGAAAACATAGAAAAATTTAAACGCAGCGGGATTCGAATCCTGCTTCCATGAGACGCGGCTTCGAATCCCGGTGCATTCTTCTCATTTTAAAAATCTTCTATCGTTCAAATAACTTGAAATCCACACAAACGAGTACTTCACGTATATTGTCATGAAAATGAAATTTACATAACTTTAATAGCAGATGGCCTACATTCTTCGAAGATTTATTCTCTTCATTGCAGTTACGTAAACAAGATGAAGCGATCGCCTAGGATGTATAGCTTTAGAACAAAATTTTAAATATTTCAACTAGTATAAGGGAAATTGATGATAAGATAGAATTGTGAACAACCACTCCATTATCTAGATTCTTTTATTATTTTTATATATGGTATGAAATTGACTATGTATATTATATACCTTTAGTTGAAATACCCACTTTTAGGTAAACTTTCAACATATTGTATATTGAATAGCGGAACTCGATGCCTTGGTTCGTCTTGTAACCAGAACGAGGAAATCAAAATAATTCATTTCCCTTTATGAGGAATTGAACCCACTACCATGACTATTAGAGCCTGTCATCCACTATGTCTCGATAGCAAAGTTATTAGAAATGTACAGGATATAATTAATCATATCTCGTATATATACATAGTAAATGTATTTATTTATAAACATTTACGATTTTACCTTCCGCGTAATCATAACGATATATTATCTTATTGACATTGTAAACATTGTAATTCATTTTGACGTATGGCCATTCCTTCCTGTCTAGTTTTTGTAATTTCTATTTTTCTATGTATATTATACATTAGCATGTTCCTGGTATCACTATTTTGTAATTATAACAGTCAGACGCTTGCGCCACTGTACTGCACAGCATCTAGCGATATTATCTTAATCTAATATATATTAATCTATTATTTATATTTATTATTATTATATTAATCTAATATAATAGTAAGCAAGAAGGTTGTGGGTTCGATTCCCATATTATTTGCCACTCAATACGCTACATCTCAAAAAGTGAACAGCGGGAAACGGAGTGTCATCACACTAGGTTCCGGTTCCGGTTCTTTCTACGGCATTGCTAGCGATATTGTATTAATTTATAAACATTTACATACACGTGAGCGTTACACGTCAGGTACAAATAAGCCTTTTGGGATTTGTAAAACGATTTTCGTATAACAAAATTCTCTTAGCACTGGAAAAGTGACGCCTGACTGCGCCCAAACAAACCACATTTTATCCGAATTCCACATGAACGGATACACGGGCAAATTTTATGAATATAAATCAATATAAAGAAATTGTGTGAAAACACTCTGTCATCCGTTGGAATTCGGCATATTGCATGTAGCGCAGCGGCAATCAACAATCTTGCTAGAAGGACGAAATTAAACTAATTCATCGGATCAGCTTCAGCGGATCAGCGGATTCAGCAGATCGAATATAAATATAGCGTTCAAAGGTGACCATGGGCCTACAGAATATATTATATTTACATTTTAATATTACATATTTACTAAGTTTAATTTAAATATAAATCTTACAAGATAATAACCGAATTATAACATGT
This sequence comes from Dione juno, assembly GCA_037127375.1. Classification (NCBI taxonomy): domain Eukaryota; kingdom Metazoa; phylum Arthropoda; class Insecta; order Lepidoptera; family Nymphalidae; genus Dione; species Dione juno. Next base: position 4,978,378 of record JAXRJS010000077.1, on the reverse strand, counting down.
CAGAAGATTTACACTATAGTCCCCAAATTATATACAAAAATAAATAATAATTGGAATGTATTTGGGAGCGTATTCAGCCCAAAATATTTTTTTATTTTTATTGAGATCCTTTGAATAGTTTAGGCTTGAAAACGTAACAGACAGACAGACATATTTTGAGATTTCAAATGTAGGAGTTGTTCCATGTAATTTTATTGTATTACCTGTTTTACGGAAACATTGTAAGGAGAAAAAGTAAGCTTTACTTTATTTATAGCGTAAAAAATTGAAATGACGATATGACATATTCAGAATAAAAACCATAAATATCTTATTCGACAATTTATAAAATTATGATAATTTTCGTTCCAGAACCAAAATAGAGCCGGTGCCAGCAATCTGTCGCCACTCACGATGGGAAATGCAATATCAGTCGTATTGCACCAGTGGCGAGATCCATCGTAAATCTTAGAAGGGGCATCTAGGAAAATGTTTAGTGATGCGTTAAGCTAAAAGTTTAAGAAAAACTTATAGCAGATTTTCTATTTTTTTCCTTACCTTATATTACCTTACTTTTTACTTTTATAAAAGTAGCAAAATTATTTCATTAAAATAATTTTAAATAGGCCGTTGTGGTGCAGCGGCATAGTGTCTGACAGTAAAAGCATTTAGGACATTTTGCCAACTCTGGCAACACCGCAGCGTTGAATTGCGCCACTCAAAGAAAGTGGAGTACAGTGTCTTAACACTTGGATCCGCCTACCCTGCTCAATGCGGTTTTTTTATATCGACAAGAGATACGATCAACACTACATATTTACCATAAAAAGGGTGTTGTAACGATATGACATGGGACACATCATATTTTATTACCTTTATTTTTTTATATAAATCATCTTGTTTTTTTTTTTAATAAATAGCAGTTATAGTATATTATATGTACAACGCAAGACACAAGTTACTGTTGTTAAATAATAATGTATCAATGAAATAATATACAGACTTATACAGATGTTATATTTAACAACTAGGTTAAAGTAAAATAATAACCTTTACGAACTTATAAACTTAAAACAGTAAGTACAAATGTACATTATGAAATGTGAACGCCAAAAACACACAAAAAATGGATGGTAATAGTATAACTTTTGTACCAATATAATTTTTCATATAGCAAACTTAAATAGGGAAACTTTTGCTGGACATACAAGTTCGTAAAAGTATTATTCATTACTACTAGTAAACTAGTAAGTTCAGTACATATTGTGTTTTTTGTTGATTTTTCTTATTGTCTTTGAGCCAAAGATTTAAGTAAGTACGGTTAATATTACTATTTAATGTACACCACATAAGTTATACTGAAAACAATATTGATATTAATATTAAAAACAAGACAATAGATGGCCTAATCGTTAAATAAGCGATCTCTTCCAGGTACGAAAGGTCTAATATTTCGAAGAGATCTTAAGGAAGGCTTGCTCGTAGCGATCCCTGCCAGCCATATTTAGGGCTGCAACATTCCATCCACCACGAGCTCGTCGTCGCTCTCTGAGCCGGTGTTCCAGAAAGCGAACGTGGGTGTCAAGATTGTCCTCTCGATTAGTTAGTGCAATGGTAGAGTACGAGGCGATCAACATCAGTTTCATTGAGCGAGCTTGCGGGCCAAAACTCTAAAGGCCCTTAACCCTAAAGGCCAGAGTATTAGGGATGTTCTAGGTAATGTAAGAGGAAATTAGAAAGTGATTTTATATAGTGGTTACGAGAGTGTGCTAGATCAGTATGGTGATAGAAGAGTGAATGAGGCTGGAAAGCTCATATTGGAACTTTGTAAAGAAAGGAATTTGTTTGCGGCAAATACGATGTTTGACCATAAACAAATTCACATGTATACACGGGAGCGAAAGGGAGAGAAAGGTATGATTGAACTATTCCTAGTGGATCAGCGGATTCGAAATCAATTGATGGACATACGTGTGTTTAGGAGTGCCGATTTGGGAACGGACCATTACCTAGTAGTTGCTAGGATAAGGGGTATATTCGTAGATAGGCGCAACCGGATGGGGTGTACATGCTATAGAAAAGGTTTCCAAAAATCTAGACAGTTGTGAAATAGGAAATGAAAATGTTGAAGTATGTTGGCAGAGTCTTAGGAATTGTATGATCGAAACTGCGACAGAGGTATGTGGTTAAGAAAAAAAGCTTTAGCAAGAAGCACGATGAATAGTGGGATGATGAAGTGAAAGATGCTGTAGAAAGAAAGAAGAAAACATGGCTGGATTATAAAGCTTCGAATAAGGATAAAAGTATGAGAGAGATGCAGTGCTTATTGAATCATCAGAATTCGAGTTGCAGGCATTGGTCACCATTTTGAAAGACGGGTGTGAAAATAATGGTCTAAACCTGAATGCAAGTTAGACAAAGGTTCTCCAATTTGAAAGAGCCGAAGAAAGGACAGAATGCAAGATTTTTGTGAATGGAAACTTAATAGAACAAGTGAATGAAGTAGTATATCTAGCTAGTATGTTAAGTACAGGTGGAAGATACGAAATGGACGTGGAAAGGCGTATTGCTGCCGGTGACAGAATGAACGATACCTTAGCTGCATTGTTAAGATGGCGATACGTCAGTGTAGCTTCAAGGGTGGCCGTACACAATGCAGTTCTGGTGCCGACGCTGTTATATGGCAGTGAAACATGGATATTGTAGAAGAAGCATAAAATAAAGATGAATTCTGTGGAGATGCGATCTCTTCAGAGGATATGCAGAGTCAGCTGAACTCACCAAATCCGCAAGGAAGAGATACACAGAATGGTAGGTATCAGCGAGGATGTCATAGTAAGAATGAAGAACGGCAACGGTTGGCGCTCCGTTCTTTCTAACTACCCCGCTAGGGATAAAGCATTAATATATGTTTGTATGTATGTATGTCTTCCAGGTAACCATTGTTGCAGAGGAAAGAATTAATTAAGTAGGAACGGATATACCGAGTAAATTTATATCTAAATTTTGACATATACACATACAAACATGACATAACTCCTATATTAACATAAATGAAAAGTTTAAGAGGAAAATTAATTAACCAATTTCCACCACATATGAGTTTATAATTTGAGAGATGTTTTTTTTCAAAAATAACATAAAAAGAGTACCATCATGATTCTAATTGTAAATGCTAAGTTTACAAACTCCATATTCGTACTGGCTACTAATTTGGGACACATAAAAAATTCAAATAGATTTGATTTAGATTGAAATAGATCTTAACCACTGCGCTGTGATGGTCACATATAAAAATAAAATATTTACTTACTTTAATTGTTTATTTTTTTATAACTTCACGCTTTATCCCGCACATAACAGGGAAGGCAGAGGAAATCTAGTGTACACACACACAGCACAATCACTACACTTTTCTGCTTTTCGGGGCATTCCATATTAGGTGACCAAACTCAACGCCGCGACCTCTTGTTACCGGAGCGAGGAAAATGAATATAATTCATTCTCCCCAAGTGGGATTAGAACCGAAAACCGTCACGTTTGCTGTCACACGCTGCGCTACGACGGACTCTTTTTTATCTATTAATTATATATTAATCTAAATGTGTACTTAAAAGAAATTAAATTAATGTTTATCGCAGCGTACTATACAAAGCTAACCGATCGATCGCTCAATTTGCAGATTAGCATTTAGTACCAAGTATCTGTTTGAGCTCCACAAATCAATTAAGGGTAGAAAACGGGATTAGTTAACTTAAGATGTTTGCGATTAACAAACGAGTTAGACACTACTTGACTGAGGTTACTCTAATAGTCGATCGTTATATGATTATAGATTGATTTTGAAAGTAAAAATTTTAGACTATATTCTAACTTATGCAGACGTTTTTCTTTAATATAATTTTGTTATTAAATATAGTTAAGTAATATTTTTATTTAAAGTAAATATTTACAACTTACCATTATTATTAAATATAGAGTTAATACTTCGTCTTCATTCTCTTAATCTTTTTCTTTTTTTTTTTAAAGTGATAATATATTTTTTTTTGTTGAATAATACAGTTTTTATCATAGTAGTAGTAAAGTGTTTTCACTGTAAATACGATTATTGCGGGTTCGATCCCCTTACTGTACTGTATATTAGACTGTACTGTATGTTTAACCAATACGAGAAAGTAGTAAATTATATCTACCTATAATGCTTTTCAAATTTCCAATAATAAAATAGCTATAGTGACATTGAAATCATTCAGAAATAAAGCTACGTTAATAAAATACCTGTTTCGAATCGGCCGTCTGTAGTAAAAAGCTGCGGTATCAAAAGCATTCGAGAAATCCCTAACGAGAACAGTAAAGAGAATACTGAATGAATGAAAAAAGGTGTACTCTGATTGTGATTTGGCACTCTGTCTTACCAAAAGTGGATGGATGATTTAGCATAACTTTACATAATGTACTTAAACTATTACAAATTATTATTTTTTTTATAAACAGAAAAAAGAAATGTAGTACATAAATTGTTTCCTCGAATGGGGATCGAACCCCTACCGTCACGTTTACGTTCAGGCTCCACTCTATTGCGCCATAATATATTATTATCTCCCGAGAAGAAATATAGTCAATTGTATATTTTTTTAAATTTGTTTCATATTTAGACTTAAGGAATATTTACATTTTGGTTAGATGATTAGAATTCGAATTGTATATTAGAAACTTAATAAATGGGATATGTTTATTTGTCCGCTATCCTAATTTAAATAAACTGTCTATTTAAGCGGAAAATGAATAAAGTGATATATTATTAAATAATGGAATCACTGAGCAAAAAGGATACAAGTAACGTTATTACGATTACTAAACACAAAAGTAGGTCGATGTACCTCAGAAGGAGTTAGGTCTAAAGAGATCCGATGGAGGGCCTGTGTCTTTGCATCATTTGTAAATGTCACTTCACATATTCATTTCAGTGTGAATCTTCATTATTAACCGTCAAAATTCAAAGGATGACCTCCACACGTTAAAGGTGATCCATCAAAATGAAAAAGCGATGCTAAAATACATTTTCAATGTGTTGTATTATATTTTCTCTTTAGGTTCATCCTGCATATAGCATTGTAGACAAAGGTAACATAGTGTTAAGACACTCCGTTCCCCTCTTTACGCTTTTTGAGAGATTTCGACTTAAGTGACGGAACACAACGCCGCGTTATATTTAGTTCCAGAGTGAAGAAAATGAATACTTTATTCTCTCCGAGTGGTAATCAAACTCACAATCGTCGTGTTTACAGTCAGACCCTATGCCGCTGCGCCACGACGGCCTATGTTAGTGGATATGATTCGCGGGTTCTGGCTCAGTGGTCGGAGTCTCATAGCTCCCTACCCCCGAGCATGAACCCGTGAATCCGAAGTATGAAATTTCCTCGGCTTAAAATAAAAGGAAAGTAGATCGGAGTCGCTGAACACGGTGGTGAGGTTCCGGAAACGTTCAGAGGCGCATCTTTTATTATGTAAAAAATTTTAATCATAACACGCACTTACACTTTGCACTTACTCGTACATCTAAACTATCATAGCGTACAATTACATTGCAATACAATTGTAGGTTTGAGCAAGGGAAGTTTCAAAACGAACTTACTGGATGGGTGACTTGATGAGTTGGCAGACAAATCAGGAGTTAAATCGAAAGATAGTAGACAATAGGCTTTAGCGTAATATCCGCCAGATATTCCATTACCTTCGTTGTAAAAATATACACCCGTTCCAGAGAACAATTTGTGATTGGCTGCAGTGAACAAGTTGCTTTCGAATGATAATTGTAAAGCTATAGAAGGTATTTGACAACCATCGATGTATAAACAAAATGAGTTTCAAAATTAATTCTAGAGAGCTTTCGTATATTTTTGTTTAAGTTTATGAAGAGCTTATAGCAAATCTGTACGCTTGGGAATATGATATATAAAGGTATATAAAGACTAGTAAAATATATTTCTATAAAATATCTAAGTACATTTTTTTTAACAATGCACTCTATATTAAGTACATAAACTAAATTAACAAACAGACAGTGCATTTACACTAGTTATCTTAATAATATATTACATTTATATATATTTGTCTATTATTTACTTACATGGCAAAGTATCAATATTGTTTGACTGTATGTATACCTTTTGGTACTGTTATATGACAAACTCATTTTATTTATTTTTTTGTGTAAATGTTTTTATCAGATATACAAGTGATGTAATTTTTCCTTATTTCTTTTAAAGTTCTAGTGTCATTTTTCTAGCTATACATTTAATTACATCTTCAAATTTTGCTGCTTGTTTGTTTTCAATTAAAATTGTATACATTTTTGACCTTGATTCCACATATTCATTCTGCATCTGCGACTGCGTCACGAATGCATCATATTTATAGATTCGAGTTGTAATCACTTGTGCGCTTTTGAAAAAATCTTGAGTGTCGTAACACTAATTCTCCATGAATAGCTTCTCCATGAGTATCATTAAACTAATTCTTCTCCTGCATCATACGAGCATCGACATCATCTCCAGTATTTTTCGTATAAATGATAAATTATTTTATTATACTTATTTCCACTTAACATAAATTAAAGGACCATTTCGCTCACATTTAACCAGATAACTTTTTGAGTGAATGCAAGTATACTACATTTTATTTAAATACACCTCTTTAGTTGCTATTGCACGTCTTATCCTGCTGCACTTTCAACTTGAAACGTTTATTAAATATAAAACACTAATTTTGTAACCATTCTGGATGAATTTCAATGAGACTTCAACTAAATTGAGTCATTTTGAAGGACGAAACTTTAAAATTTTCCTGTGGATTGTGAAGCATAATCGTTGACATGAAATGCAGTGTGAGCTTGATAAATAAAGAGAAAATCATAACTGTAAATTTAATGAAAAAAAAAACCCTCGTATACGTAATTTGTTTTTCTAGTGAGCTATAATTAAAAAAATATATATGTTGATATTAATATTATAAAAATTTAAAAGTGGGACCAGCTGGTATGCTTATTTGTAGCCCAATCACTCGCACATAATTATCATAAAATATGCAAAAAATTAAGCGAATACGCTCATATCTTTTAATTGCGTTTATTTAGACATTAGATTTTTTTTGTCCAAGAAGAGGTTATCAACTTGGATATTTCAAATTTATTTCAGCTTGATTCCTTTACTTGATTTTGAGAAAATGGTCTCAACAAAAAGAAAGACAGACAGACAAACGGACAACAAAGTGATCATTTGTTTTAATGTACGGATTTAAAAAAAAACAACAGGATTGATCAGAAAGTTTTAGGTCTGGCTATCAAGAAACTATTTCACATAATTTGAAATGTTAGTTTAAAAAAGTTATTTTAAGGCCATTACAATAAGATAGTATGTGATTATTAATACTTGTGGTAACATATTTGCCACGAGAGGAAAATAATGTTTTTCATTGCTTCGCTGTGGTAAAATGAATCCTAGCAATGAGTTCCGCCAATCAACACGCAAAGTCTCCAAATCGGACATAAAACGAAGAGTGGACTGACTTGTCACTAGAAAAGTAGAATGTAAAAATATATTATTTTTTTATATACTACTTCTATATCATATAAAAAAAAAAACATCTATTAAAATATGTTTACATAAATTACTTAGAGTTCAAATTACATCTTTGCTCACTGAACAAGTTATTCGACACTTCAACGATTTCGTATTCAAGAGGGTACATGTTAGTTATATTTATGTTAGCAGTATATCGCATGCAAATGGCCGCTAAACCTCATTTACGTAACCACATAACAACAATGGAAGTAAATCTATAAGGAATCTAGGTCTAGTATCAATTATGTAATATGATAATGTATATAATATAATATATTTTATTAATATTCTTATAGGATTAAACATATTTATAAAATTCAAGCAGGTACTTTCCTAGTTTTTTTTTATTATTTTAACAATTATCAAATTTAGTTACAACCTTGTGACGTATAATGCAATTTTTTTCACGGCCTATCATTGTTGACATTTTAATATCTGTTTTTAACCATACAATCTCCTTCGTGTGTTTTTTTTCTATACAATTTGACATTGACGCAGTATTTGTGTTCAATTGGCACGCTCGAAACACTATAACAAAAGAAATTAACTGTACTGAACTCATGGTGTATTGCTTTTGTGTAATAAATATTGTAATTTTGACGCTGGCAATGGGGCCGCTACGTCACGAGAACAGTTAGTAAGCATGAGTTAATTATAATAAAAGTTCATAATAAGCAGTAAAGTATATTATAACTTAGCTTCTTGATTTAATTAAAATTTATTTGAAACATAAACAATTTAATTTATCTTATTTTGTACATTTTGTAAACAATTTATCCGGAAAGTACACGATTTGTCGTTCCGTGAAATGTGACGAGGGCAAAACTTTTCTGATAGCTATGTTTTTTGTAGCAAATAGGGATGTTCGTGTTCTTTGATATATTCTTTATTTAAAATATATAATAAGTATATATGTAAAAGAAAACAAATAAGGACAAAAAAAATTTTTTTTACTAAAATATAAATGAAATCGTATTGGTACTCGTTTATCCGTTACGTGGGACGGGGGTTCGATTTTACTATGGAGGAATTCACCCACATATTAACATTCGAGAATATTTTAATCTACTGCCAAATCTTCTTCTGCCTGGCATTAGTCTTGGCTTCGTTTGCCAGGGTCTGCATTCCGACTAAGCTTAGTCCACATTGCTCGGTCTTTAACATCCTCAATGGACCCGTCAGCTTAATCTACCGCCAATATCGTTTTAATTATAAAAAAAGTATATTTATTTCAGTTTCAACATTTTCTTTAGCTACATGCGAAGTAATGAAACTAACCCAGTAAGTTACTAGTATAGCACTAGTACTTGTGTCAGGAGGCCCCGCTCTTTCATAAAACTTCATACATTCGTGGAAATAAATATCTATACAATACACATCTTATATCTAACCTACCTTACTTCAAAAGATATGGGCAAGAATAGTGTATTTATTTGTGCGTGTGTGTGATTGTGTGTGTGTGTGTGTGTGTGGGATTGTGTGTGTATGTACGTTTGTGTGTGTTTGTGTGTTTGTGGTGTGTGTGTATTAGTGTACCATTAAGGCTTCTATATCATCGCAGTATAATGTTAGTAGTCAGGCAGTTAATATTTTCTTGGACTGATAAGAGCTTATAGGATTAATGTTTAAGATTTTATTTATTTTACTAAATAGAAATCTCTACTGATTTGGAAGCTGGTTGGTTTCAAATTTAGTTCTCATAGGAGGAATATATGCTATTACATTTCTTCTTTTATTCTGTTTTTGCGAATCTTTGAGAAAGTAGTGACTCTATGCACTTTTAAGATACTCTGCAATATTGTTGGCAATAATTACAAGTTCTCTCAGTGGGGAATTTAAAAGGCTTAAAAAACATATTAAAGGGTATGTCTGTGCAAGGATCTCTGTGCTAAGGTGATAGAAATTTGTGTTAATAGGATTTTATTCTTATAGGATTAAACATATTATAAAATTTAAGCAGGTACATGTTACTTTCCTAGTTTTTTTTTATTATTATTTAAATAATTATCAAATTTAGTTACAACCTTGTGACGTATAATGCAATTTTTTTTTCACGGCCTATCATTGTTGACATTTTAATATCTGTTTTTAACCATACAATCTCCTTCGTGTGTTTTCTTTCTATACAATCTGACATTGACGCAGTATTTTGTGTTCAATTGGCATGCTCGAAACACTATAACAAAAGAAATTAACTGTACTGAACTCATGGTGTATTGCTTTTGTGTAATAAATATTGTAATTCTGACGCTGGCAATGGGGCCGCTACGTCACGAGAACAGTTAGTAAGCATGAGTTAATTATAATAAAAGTTCATAATAAGCAGTAAAGTATATTATAACTTAGCTTCTTGATTTAATTAAAATTTATATGAAAGTTAAACAATTTAATTTATCTTATTTTGTATATTTTGTAAACAATTTATCCGGAAAGTACACGATTTGTCGTTCCGTGAAATGTGACGAGGGCAAAACTTTTCTGATAGCTATGTTTTTTGTAGCAAATAGGGATGTTCGTGTTCTTTGATATATTCTTTATTTAAAATATATAATAAGTATATATGTAAAAAAAAACAAATAAGGACAAAAAAATTTTTTTTAGTAAAATATAAATGAAATCGTATTGGTACTCGTTTATCCGTTACGTGGGACGGGGGTTCGATTTTACTATGGAGGAATTCACCCACATATTAACATTCGAGAATATTTTAGTCTACTGCCAAATCTTCTTCTGCCTGGCATTAGTCTTGGCTTCGTTTGCCAGGGTCTGCATTCCGACTAAGCTTAGTCCACATTGCTCGGTCTTTAACATCCTCAATGGACCCGTCAGCTTAATCTACCGTCAATATCGTTTTAATTATAAAAAAAGTATATTTATTTCAGTTTCAACATTTTCTTTAGCTACATGCGAAGTAATGAAACTAACCCAGTAAGTTACTAGTATAGCACTAGTACTTGTGTCAGGAGGCCCCGCTCTTTCATAAAACTTCATACATTCGTGGAAATAAATATCTATACAATACACATCTTATATCTAACCTACCTTACTTCAAAAGATATGGGCAAGAATAGTGTATTTATTTGTGCGTGTGTGTGATTGTGTGTGTGTGTGTGTGTGGGATTGTGTGTGTATGTACGTTTGTGTGTGTTTGTGTGTTTGTGGTGTGTGTGTATTAGTGTACCATTAAGGCTTCTATATCATCGCAGTATAATGTTAGTAGTCAGGCAGTTAATATTTTCTTGGACTGATAAGAGCTTATAGGATTAATGTTTAAGATTTTATTTATTTTACTAAATAGAAATCTCTACTGATTTGGAAGCTGGTTGGTTTCAAATTTAGTTCTCATAGGAGGAATATATGCTATTACATTTCTTCTTTTATTCTGTTTTTGCGAATCTTTGAGAAAGTAGTGACTCTATGCACTTTTAAGATACTCTGCAATATTGTTGGCAATAATTACAAGTTCTCTCAGTGGGGAATTTAAAAGGCTTAAAAAACATATTAAAGGGTATGTCTGTGCAAGGATCTCTGTGCTAAGGTGATAGAAATTTGTGTTAATAGGATTTTATTTGTCACGTGTCTTAGAATTTTAGGTATCCAGATAAGGTTGTGAATTCTAGAACTGGTAAAATTAATATGTGGGTGCCAAGATAGTAGTTGATCCAACATAATACCAAAATATTTGGTAGTAGATACTCCACTCAGAATCGATGGAGCACAATGACAAATATTAGAGCTATCATCACGGACAACTATGCAGCTCGTTATTAAAGTTATTTTCAGGCTGAGTTCTGTTATTAACAACGAAGCACATGTAGTATGTTTTATCTATGTTAATAGTAAGTAAGTAAGTTACAATTGAGCCAGGAATATATTTTTACAACTCCTTTTACTGCAGACAATTCATTCCATGAAGGACCGGAGAAAACAATTGCGGTATCATCTACAAAGGAATAGGCAAAGATTCTAACATTATCAATGATCACACTCATTAAAATAAAGTAGAAACAGCGTGGGCCTCAAGACGCTTCCTTGTAGGACGCCAAAACTTACTAAAGAGTCTCTGCTTACGTAATCCCCAATTTTAACCCTCTATTTTCTATTGCTGAGGTAGTCTTTAAATATCAATAGTGGAGTGCCTCTAATGCCTATGCTTTCCTAAAAGAGCTTTTTTAAGAGAATTGGAACGCATACATACGGTATGCAAAGCCTTTTTAAGATCTAGAAAGATAGTTAAACATTTCTTGCCTTTATCAAGAACTTTAGTGATATGAGAAGTCAGTGCTACAACAGCATCTTCTGTATTTTAGTTGCGCCTAAAGCCGTATTGTGAGCTGGAAACAATCTTAATTTTTTCCATGGAATTCAGTAGTCTGGAGCTTAGTATCTTTTTTATGATTTTAGCAAAGGCTGGCAGCACTAAAATAGGCACTACTTGAAAAATTATATAATCACTACTTGACAAATTTATAAACAATTTATAAGCAATTAAAAAGTGATGAAACCTTAGAATTGTCGGACATAAATTATAAAAAATACAATGTGCTAGCTATTAATTTTATTAATATATCTATATTGATATAATAATAAAATTATACTATATAGATATATTAATTAATATTTCTATATAGAGGAAACGACTTAGCATGGAATGGAATTCATGGAAATTCACAATAAAATTTAAATATTTTTCATGAATACTTTTACTTACTTTTACTTTTTTATATACGAGTATTTTGAATAAAATTTGTTTAAAATATCCACATATAGCAGGGGACACAAAAATAGCCTAGTGTTCTCTATTTTCTTCTCAATTTTAGTGACATCATGCGAAACCCAACATCACACTTTTTTAACAGAATAGAGACGTAAAAATAAGCACTTTAAATTAACTTATATCCCCGTGTGGTAATCGTATATACAATTATCACTACTATCAGACACTAACCCACTGCGCCGTAACGGTCACCTGTTTTTTTTTTTTATTTTATGAATATAAAATTATTTAAAATTATATTCAATCAAGTTTTTGTAAAATTTTGTAAAATTTCTTGAAAAAAAAAATGATGCCTTTCTTAATAACCATTTACGAATCCCATTATCGCATAGAGAGCATAGAGTATAGTCATAAATTTTGTTTTCGCTACCAATCTACGAGTCTATAACAACAATATAAATCAGAATTTAGATGACGTTTAGGGATAAACTTTTCATTTTCAGAGTGGGAAGAACTAGACTGACTTGAAGTGCACTATAAATCTTGAAATTTACAAATATGTGATATTGCTAAGGACATACGAACGTGTGGAAAAAGAAAATCGTCGTTCTATTTTTAAAGGGAATTTATTAATATTTTTTTTTATAAAAAACTTAAATTAGTGTGTGCTAACATTTCCGTCTGATTGAAAGAAGGTATTCGTAATGTAACGTGTCTATATTGCCTAAAAAAGAAAACCGTTTGACGCTGTACCTAGTGACAACCGTTCCCCGCTTTCAGCTCGAATTTAAGATATTTCGAGCCTTAACGAAGACGGAACTTGATCCTGCATTTTGTATCTTCAGATCCGAAAGGTAAAAATTTTTCCCCCAACTGAGGATCAAACTAATCATCAACAACTATCGCGTTTAAAGTTCGTTACTGTACCGCTGCGCAACAATGGCAAAATTGGCATTATTGAAAGCTATAGCCGATAGTGTCAAATGACACTAAACACAGTATGAAGATATAGACGTATAGTTTAGAAATAAAACAAACATATGACACGTATAAATTTTAACAATTCTCTATAAAAACAACATACGTAAATTATTTCAGTTTCAAAAATAATATACTCATTAGTCAACAAAAATGTATAGCAGTTACATATAATGAGACAATTTAATAAATACTAATTTCAAAAGAATTTAAAGTGACAGAAAAAAAATATGTGTACAATTCTTTTATATTGTTATTAAATATATTATATAGCGTTCAAATATATAGATTAAAAAAACTTACTTAAAATACTACAATATCCACGATTTAAAAACATTACCACTCGCCATCAACGATGAATATTATCATTTTTTGCTTACTGACTTTCGGTAAACTTAAATTACTGTTTATTTATTGAAATTTACACTTTACTGTACACAATTTCATAATTAAATTTAAAAAGAAATATTTTTTTTCATAAATGTGTCTGTATAATTTTGTATATAAGTTTAAAACTCGTTTTTAATCTTTATATTTATGTATATAGCATAGTTTGCCGGTAAATCATTTTAACGGTTTGTTAGAGTAGTCTTAAGTATTATTATCATTAAGAATATAAAAAAAAATAGAGAAATAAAGTAATTTTAATAATAAATATAAATATATAATTTATTCAAATAAGATTATTTTTTGTACATCAATAGTACTCTAAAGTAAAACAAACAGTCATTTGTCACCTACTGTAATAGGTAATCCACAACGATATCAATCACAATATTTAAATAAGCATTTCAATTAAAAGTTTGTTTCGCATCAAAACTTTTGTCATGCCGCACCGTTTGGTGCCGTTGAAAAAATTTCACCATATTTGAATATTTCATTTGCGGGCAAAATTTTGATGGAGCATTTTTTACTGCTGTTGACAAAGAATACCCTTTTCAGCCGTCTCTTGAAGGCTATTCGGAGATTTGTTACAGACTTGTTTGGAAATGAGAATAGCAATTATAGTAGCCTTTGTTATATCTTGCCATGATGGCTTCCTGAAATTTAGCTGAGATAGTTTGCTTTATATAGTCTCCTAACCACGTCTAGTAAAGTTGAATCAATGTTTTGGTTGTGATAAATAGAAGACGTTCGATATTTGTTACACGTGGAATATGAATCTTACATATATTTATTTGATCAATAATCAAATCCGATTTAAATCTTTTAAGGTACGGAACCCTTAAAGAAGGAGCTATAAAATGGAAAACTAAACTTAGAAGTGGGCTATTGATTGAGACTTAAGTACATTCACCTTTTTAATTATTGAAATCTAATAGTTGATGAAAGGTTATGCCTTGGTTGCAAAATTGGCGTAGTTATCGTGGTTCTCGGGAGCAGGTTTATTAATTATACGCAAATTGAAGTGTCACCTTTCCGAGCATATGACACTAGATCCACTATGCCAGCCAGAGAGGGTAAACAAGAGGCGAGGCGAGGATAAATGAATATAGAGGTCTCTTGTCCACAGATTTGCCATTCTTCAATAGCTCACCACAAGCAGCTCGAATAAGCTTTCTTACATAGCGTTATTTACTACAAAAGTTTGCCTTCAAATTTGTTAATAATCGCGATAACTTATCATGTATGAGACAATGGCTTTCCACCTTTCAAACTACTGAATGAATTATAATGCATTTTACTCAAGCGAGTTGAATCGCTAGTGGTACACTAGTCAACGATAAAAGATCGTAAAAGTATTCATTCGCTCTCATTTGTTTCGAATAAAATATTTTTGTATTTTACTATTTATTGTTATATTTGATGGCTTTATTGTAGCAATATTTATCTACGAACAAAAATCAACAACTATTTTGATTTATTTGTTTAGTTTTCTTTTGGTGAATAACAAAAATATTTTATTGAAATATTTTATTGAATTGCTTAACAATTGATGAATGATAAAACATGTAATTTTATATGTACTGAGCATTTTAATAAGATACTTTAGGAATTATATAAATAAAACCTTATTATTTTTTGTATAGATAGAGTAAATCGAGGATAATTTGCTATTTCTGGATATGAAGTTTAGAAAAATTAACAGGCCTAAAAGTTGAACCTACTTCTACTGAATTCTACTTCATCTAATAAAATAACGTCATTATAAATTCTGTTTAAGAATTGCGGGTAGATAAATGACTACAAAACAGTGGGGCCAACATTACATAGAATAACACTTTCCTAACATATACTTGTCAAATATGTTTGACATATTATCAACATGACAATAATAACTCGCACTCATTCATCAAAATCTTGACATTATTATTTTTTTTTGGAAATTCGAAACAAATACGAAATGAAACTTCATACTTCGTTTAATTTAAAAAGTTGGATTGACATCGCTCTGCTTCAGGCGTTTGTATTTTTTGTCCACAATGTTTATGAAGTGCAAATAACAAACGTGGACCAGTCTTCTTGATTACTTTTGACCAAAAATATTTGGTTGACTTTGATTAAGAAATTTATGAAATAATTGGTATGCGCGTCGTGGCGGTATCGTGTTTCGGAATATAGCTGTCGGTTCTATACGCACTTGTAGAATGTTAATAATCTGCACGTGATATTGCTTGCTTAACTATAATATTATTATTTGAATTAATTATAATTATCAACCTTCCTTTTGAAATCCTTTATCTTCTAGCGAAAATCGCATTAAATTTTGTTCGCATATATAAATGAGAAACGTTAATAAATAAACGTTAAACATACATAAATAGAAAATAAGTGTAATAAGTGTAATAAGTTCTTTTTTATTAACTTCCACAGTGTCCTCCCATCTTGAGCAGCTTTATTTGTAAAGAATATAAAAATATCTTGGCGCAAATATTTCATAATCTAATTACGTCAAAATACAAAAACCAAGTTGACATTTGAAATGAAAATTAAAAGAATCGTCTCAAAAAGCTTTTAAAATAATGAATGAAACAAAGTATTCGTAGCTAATTTTTTCAATTACTTCTAGCAGCAAATGAAAACAAGAATTTGATCTGAAGTAAAACATTGTAAAATGTTTAACAGAAATAAACATGTTATTTTAAATGTAAAGTTCTTGTAACAAGCTAAGCTAAGTTGTTACTTTAAAAGTTCTGTGTTGTATATATTTATTTATGATGTTACGATTTCTATTGTGCTAATTGACTCTAGTTATTAAAGTACCTTTGATAAGTTGTTTGTAAAAAATAATTTTCAAGCTTATGTTAAAATCATATTTGTACTTGAAGGGCTAATGTGACTGTTTATTTTTTTAAATAAATAAGTAAACTGTGATTAACCAAATATATTCCAAAGAGGTATGTGGTTGCAATCATGCAATTTGTAATATATATAATAGTGCTACGTGTATGCCTTACTTATTTTCTATACTCTATTTATAACATAGAGTATCAAAACTAAATTATTAATTTGAATGTCTAATCAAAAAACAATTGTTATCCAATTGAAGCCTCAAGTTTAAAATATGTCTCAATTTAAAAGTCAAATGCTACTAAAGATTACATATAGCTGAACCCTTGAATACTAATATTTTAAATATAATATTAAAATATTTCTGACATAAATAGTTACAATTATAAACAAATCTGTATCATAACTGCATATATTTTGATTTGACGAGTATTTGAAACTTCCTCTTCTCTTCCTCTTGGAATCTATCAAATCCAATTAAGCTATCTAGCTTAATTACTATCGCATATTTCAGTATTTTAAAAGCTTTTAACAACAAACTCTTACAGAAACATAGAAACAACATTCGTGTTCAAACACTATCAAAAAGCTACCTTATCATCACGCCATTTCATACCGCTCGAGCTATTCACCAACGTTTCTAATTTTCGTATCCATTAGTGGCATAATTACGGTTCAGCTTAAGTCAGACACAATCGGTTTAGAAATTGAAAGCGAATAGACGTGCCGTAGTTGCAGTGGAATTGCTTGGTAATTTACATTTGGCTTTCGAACATTAGTCTAACTTGGATTAGTCTTGTAGGAAGCGATTTTAATGTTAAATGAATGATATTGTTTCATTGCAGTAGGTTTTATACTAGATAGTTGTTGCTACTAAAAATCTATGTATATATATTATATATATATATATATATATATAATATATATATATATATATATATATATATATATATATATATATATATATATATATATATATATATTTATAGATTTTACTTATAATGACGGGAGTATGTTGTTTAAGCGAGTTGAGTCAGTTGAGTGACTTTAGTATATAGCGTATAGCTTGATAAGATTTTGAGTGAAATGGTCATAGGTTTATATTTTAGGAGTTTTTGAACTAGTTACTATGCAATTTTAGCAAAACCATTTCAGTAAAGATTGTATGACGATGTCTGTAGATTAATATTTTACAGAATTCATATTAAATATCATTCTAACCCGCAACATTGGTTGCGTAGCCTGTAAGACACAAGATCCATTTTTTTCTATATTCCTATAGAATAATTTATAATGGCCTAATAGTCCCCTGCAACTGATGCTCATGTTAAATTTTAACTTTCTACGCGCAGTAGTTTCAGCTGAGTATTGTATTTCCATCAGTCGGTAAGGGAAAATATAATAATAATATCAGTTTTCTTATTAAACAATCTATATTATCAAATTTTAAAAAAATATGTTATCTATTAAATGAATTTGAATGGGGGGTGATATATATATATATATATATATATATATATATATATATATATATATATATATATATATATATATATATATATATATATATATATATATATATATATATATATATATATATATATATATATATATATATATATATATATATATATATATATTTATAGATTTTACTTATAATGACGGGAGTATGTTGTTTAAGCGAGTTGAGTCAGTTGAGTGACTTTAGTATATAGCGTATAGCTTGATATTATTTTGAGGTGAAATGGTCATAGGTTTATATTTTAGGAGTTTTGAACTAGTTACTATGCAATTTTAGCAAAACCATTTCAGTAAAGATTGTATGACGATGTCTGTAGATTAATATTTTACAGAATTCATATTAAATATCATTCTAACCCGCAACATTGCTTGCGTAGCCTGTAAGACACAAGATCCATTTTTTTCTATATTCCTATAGAATATTTTATAATGGCCTAATAGTCCCCTGCAACTGATGCTCATGTTAAATTTTAACTTTCTACGCGCAGTAGTTTCAGCTGAGTATTGTATTTCCATCAGTCGGTAAGGGAAAATATAATAATAATATCAGTTTTCTTATTAAACAAATCTATATTATCAAATTTTAAAAAAATATGTTAT
This sequence comes from Dione juno, assembly GCA_037127375.1. NCBI lineage: Eukaryota > Metazoa > Arthropoda > Insecta > Lepidoptera > Nymphalidae > Dione > Dione juno. The sequence goes on along the minus strand of JAXRJS010000077.1, from coordinate 4,959,730 downwards.
CTATTAAATGAATTTGAATGGGGGGTGACGAATATTTCTCGTCCCCACAGAATAAAAATGAGCATTGTGGCAGCTCAAAAGAAGTATTTAGAGGACGGTCATAGAGGCGCGGACGTACCGTGACATAGCGGACAGCGGATAGTGACATATCCAGAGGCCGCGTCGCCTATCACAACGGCGCGTGTTTGAGACTGAGGAGTGCTACCTTCCGTTTTAGTAAGGGTTGGCTCCAGTAATGGGATCATCGGGGTCTAGAAAAACGCCCTCGTAGTATCCTTCTTCTTTGAGTGTGTCTCATCCCCAGAGAATACAATGAGCATCGTGGCAGTTCAGAAGATAGTACATGGAACGGTCATGGGATTTTCTATGCATTGGCGCGGGTCTTTTATAGGATTCTGTCATCATTTTGCTGGGAGGGGAAGTACAACAGGTGGTTGTGATGCCACAGCGACGCGTCGTGATGGCGGCGCGGAGTTACTATGCAAAACGTTGCGCTTCTCTTCATTGTAGCACCGACATATATGTTACTAAAGATATATATATATATATATATATATATATATATATATATATATATATATATATATATATATATATATATATATATATATATATATATATATATATATATATATATATATATATATATATATATATATATATATATATATATATATATATATTTTATTAAATATAGTTTAATTTTACTTAATTTTTTAAAATTAATTTTACAAAAGTCCTTCTGAGTAAGTACCAAGCTTTACCAAACTTCAAGCTTAGTTTGGTTTGTAATTAGCTATGAAAATCACTATAATAAAGAATTACACCTAGCATCAAAATAAGTATATTTTAATAAATAGACTTCAGTGTTAAAAGATATCTGTAGACAAAAATTAAGAATATAAAAGGAAAAGAAACGTTAGTTACATGACCCACTGACAAGGAAAGTACATATAAATAAGTATTGACAAGCTATGCTGACCGTGAATAGACACATTGCGTAAATGTAAAAAAAATCAAATAATAAATAAATTAGTTTTAAAGAATAATTAAATTACAGATTAAAGATATATTATAATATATATATATATATATATATATATATATATATATATATATATATATATATATATATATATATATATATATATATATATATATATATATATATATATATATATATATATATATATATATATATATATATATATATATATATATATATTTATATATATATATATTAGGATATGTAATCGTTGCTGCTAACAAACGGAAATGCCTATCACATAATAAAATATAACATGAGTGAGTCGGACACAAGCAATCACCAATACTTCGGTTTCGTACCAATTTCATTCCAGGTTAAAGGGAAATTTGCACGCGTTTGATCTATAAATATAACCTCGAAATGGTTTCTTTCTGTTTGTTTGTTACACCGTACAGGGGTTTCAGTACTTTGTGAGAGGGTCAAAATATGACATAAACCAGCCCCCCTGCTTATTGTAATAGCAACTTAGAAACTGGATTGTTTGTATTATTTCAGCATGATATCTCCAAACATTCTAGAGAAAAGGCATACTAACAAATTATCCTATAAGAGTTATTTCTTTAAAGCTACGAAACTCTAAAAATAACGTATAATAATATAATAATAATTAAATCCCATAACCAATTTTTCCTACCACAAAACAGAAACTTAGATAAAAGTTTATAGGAAATGATATTTTTGCTACAAATAGAACACTAGTTTATAATGAAATGCACGTTTTAGTTTGACTGTAGCTCGTAAATCCAGTGATACAAGCGAACCACGCCGTAGCGGAATGGCATTCGTAACGCAAACAATCCATTACGGCCAAAGATTTGTACTGGAAAATATAGAACCTTAAATTCTAGATAGTAAAGGTGTAGTAGACTGTAGAAGTGATATTGTCGATACGCATGGCACAATCGCGATAGTTCAAACCGAGTACATGCGGGGCGGGTACGACTGACATGCGATTCTAGTTGAGGCCAATTTTCATATTAATACTTAGTTTAGTTGTACGAATATGTAGGTCATTGTTGAAGAATGGAAGAGTATGATACGACTATGTAATTTTTATGTATGTAAATTCATGTTGTTTCTAAACAACACTGTAACTTATAATAGATAAATTAAAAGGGATTTATCTTTTTCCTTCACTTTTAATCTTTTAGACAGTACTATTACGATCAGATATAGCTACTCGTAGGTGTGTAAAATGTGTTTCTTTCCAATCACAAAACATTGTATATATCTAAAGAATCTAAAATAAGTCTCTAAAGTACTCTTTCTTATATTTAATTTATTAATAACTTTTTTATTAATAATTTAAAAAAATAAAAAGAGGTAAACAGAGAACAAACAAAGTAAGATTATAAATCTCACAGATAAGCTCGGAAGCTAATTCTACCAAGAAGGGCCGCGAACAATATATAAAAATCCCCTAATACATAATATAGTAAAAATTGAATATCTTCTTTGGAATTACCCGAAGGTTTAAATAATTTTTTTGTTATTGTATAGCTATCAGACTTGGGCGGGACATAAGATATAATTGAGTTAAAGGACCGGAAAACCTGATATATGTTTTACATCATCAAATATTATGGCTATAATACATCAGCTAAACTATAAGAAATAAGCCAATGACTCTTCAGTAAAAGTTGTTCAACATGACGCATGACCGATGACATAAAAAGCTAAGATTTGGAACATTTGATGTAGAACGCTAAATTTAACACTTAAAGTCCACGTGAACAGAACTGAGGGATCCAATTAGTGGAATATAGCTAAATAATAAATTTAATGATTATGATTTAAAATATTAAATGCTTATCTTCTTTTTAAGCTTTACGCTGTATCTCGCACATAGCAAGGCAGGCCGAGGAAACCGTAGGCTCAAGAACCTAGTGTTAAGACACTCCGTTGCCCGTTTTCCGCCTTCTGAGAAATTGCTTGTTGAATGGTGGAATTAGCGCTTTCTCTTGTTACCAGAGCGAGGTAAATAAAAAAAATTCATTCTTCCTGACTGGGAATTTATTGTATTACAACTATTTTAATGAATAAAAAGTACATAATTATCTTAATTTCTATGTTATTGCATATAGATAAATCATATAGATATATTATATACATTTCCTTTCACTGATAGATTAAAACTATAGACATTTTAGCCCAAAATAGATTCTTTACAATTAAGCCACAATGATCTCTCAAAGTCATATACAAATTACCATAAATATTATAAATTACTTATTGAACTGATGACAATCGGGATTAACGATGAAATGTATTCAGAGTATTACATGTGGCTTAACAGATATAGTAATCTTGTATGTTAAGGAGATGGAATGTGAAATGAGCATCTGGATATCTATAGACGAAGCGGGCAAAAGTTAAATCGGTTTTCTGTTTTTTTTTCTATTGTATCTCGCATATAGCAGGATAGGCGGAGGAAATTTAGTGGTAAGACAATGCCATTCATAGAACTGTTGATGCTCATTCGGGAGGCGGGACCACAGTTGTAAACATATTGTAAAAATACATTAAACAAAAGCACCTGTTGAGTTTCTCGCCAGCTCTTCTCAGCAGAACTGCCTACAGAATTCTAAAGTGCTTGTAATAGCCTATTTGAATATAGAATATTTTGATTTTGATTGATTTTGATAGCATACTTATTTATTATAATTTAGTTTTATAATTACTCGTATTTCTCAAAATGAAGCGAAAATAAGTCATTTAATTTGATGTCAATTTTGTGTTTTATGTATGAAAAAAATGAGCTTACAGCAGGAGAGAAATTCTAGTTGGTGTGTTGTGTATTTAGTGTGTGTTTGTCTGTTTGTGTAACATTCAGTTGTTCGCTTTTCGCCCAAATTCGAGACATAACGTGGTGAGTAGCGGAACTCAACGTCACGCGTTGTCTTAGCAGAGCATTAAAATTAAATACTTAATTATACTAAATTTTAATTGAGCCCACACAAAATAAAAGCTTGTATCTTCTTGTTTTGAATAAAATCGTTTGAATTTGACTTTGGAACATCGCGCATTCATTCAGGCGCCACCACTGTGCCATACATAATATTTCTGAGAAACTATTTTATAATAAATGCATTAATTTAAATGTATCTGTTAAACTTGTATTAAATTTATATGGTCAAATTTTGCTTGGAATATAATAAAAACTACTTTTTGTAAGTATTTATTTAATAATTTCTAAACATTGCATTTACATAATACATCATAAAAAAATTATTATATCAATGTAACGGGACAGAAGCCAATTTTGATTTTACGAATGCGATGGAATGATAAAAGCTCGTAATTGAGATTCTCTTTTAATACAGATTTCTCTCAAATCACAATTGCAGTAAGACAGCTGAAAAGGGTATTATTTGCCTTGTAAGGGGAAGAAATTGCCTTGTCAAAATATCAAGGAGTGAATAAACTATTATATAGTAGTAATCTTATTTGTAACAGTAGTAAAATGAAATCTTTTAATAAAACATTTTCAAATTTTACATAATTTCCTTGAAAAGTAAATAGAAAGAAATTAGTGGCAAATCCAAATTATAGCAGCTTTTATGAAATATTCCGAACATTATAGCAAACACTATAAATACAACGTTTAAACCTAAAAAGTAACAAGTAAAATGCTAAGAAAACTAAGTAGCGCTTGATTACAATAATACGAGCTTATAAAGCCGACTTTTGTAAAGTTAAAAATAAAGCAGGACGTATCCGCTTTCCAGCGAGTTGAGAGCACAAGTGGATAAATTATATTAAAATTATTTTTACATTTACCGCAATGTTGGCTTCTCAAAGCAACTCAACGTTACCTATTTAATTTCAGCTAGCTTTTCTTGTTCATACTATCCTATTAAGATAGACTTAAGAGGCCATCGTGGAACTACGTCTGATTACATGACTAAGCTTATAGGTGCGGTTTACACTCTGAGGATTGAATTATTATTGTTTCCCTACCCTTGTAGGACGAAGTGTGGTGTTGAGTTCCGCTATCAACCTCACGATGTATTATAACGTCTTGAGACTAGATTTTTTCTACCTAGCCTGTTATATGGTAAATCGTAAAGCAGATAACAAAAGATAGAAATGAAGCAGAGAGAAGGAGTATACTTGTTTGTGAAACTCATCGATCCTCTTTGTGAAACAACAAATCATACAATAAAATGCTTAATAAATTTATCTTCTTTAGTAACTTCACACCTTTTCCAAAAGCAGAGTGGAAAGAGAGAACACGATACTCTGTTCTCATTTTATATCACTTAGCGCATGGATTCCAGATATTGCATGTTGAGTGCAAACTTTGCTAACTCTAACGTGGAATCGAACCCACAAATACCTACAGCCCACAGTCAAACACTGTTCCACTACTCTATTACCTCCATATATTAATACCAATTATTAAATATTTCTAACAATACAATGTTAATTTATTGTAATTATTATTAAATGATTTATCAATTTATTTGGGACTCGTGTAACATTAATAAATAAATTAATGGTTTCACGCTGTATCCCGCATACAGCACAATATGTAGAGGGAACAAGTGTAAAGACACCCCTTTCCCCACTTTCTGCCCAATTTTCCAGACATTGCGTGTTAGGTGGCGGTACACAATGCCGCATTTTGTCTTAATATCAGAGCTAGAAAATGAAAAAGTACTCAATAACCTGGTGGGAGTAGTCTCAACAACCAGCGCCTTTACAGTCAGACGCAGTGTTTCTACGCAACGACGGATACAATAAAATGTAAGTGAGTTTATATTCAATATTTATTCCGAAAATTGTATTGGAAAAATATTTTTAATTCCACATAAGGATATGTAGGTCGTTCGTTCGTCAACCTTTTCACAATTGATACGCTACATAAATTACGTAAACAATAATTTATTTATTACAACTAATGTTTCATTTGAGCATTTTTGATTTGTTTTACCTTAATAGCATAATATAATACACCTTTAATATTCTTAGCTTTATTTCAACTTTTTTTTTTCACTGAGTGTTAGTAATAACTGAATTAAAATTCGTCGTCGCTGGATTTGAGAGATTTATGAGTTGAAGAGTTGATGATGATTCGTTGGAAATAATTCAAGTTGTCCAAGAAGTATCTAAGATCTGTCGCTGACCCCAACAAGTCCAGTTGTACATTACTATGAAAATTAAGTTAAAAAAACTAGTTAACAATTAAAATTAGTAGTGGAAGTTAAGTTTTTTTTTCTAACTTATGAAAATTAATTGTACACAGTAGAAAAATGTGATATTATTAGCCTTAGTAATTGATATTTATGAACCTTAGTTTATATTTTTGTTTAATATATGACTGCCCCTTAGCTTACCGAACCGAAGAAATTAAAATAATTCCGTTTTCTCTCATGGGGATCGAGCCAATAACCATCACTTCAACAGCGAGACATTACTCCACTGGTAGTCAATGGCCTGAAACTTTTTTCTTTACTAGATTATAATCAAATAAAAGAAGTCCTAAGGCTAACTTAAAAGGTGCAAATCAGGTTTCACCAATATTCCATTTTATATATTTTTAATTAATATATAAAACTTATAACTTCATAAAGATATATAGAAAAGATGGTAAGAAGAAGTGGTTGTGGTGAACGGGCACGTCACCTGATTGTAAACGCGATGTTAGTGCGTTCGATTCCCATTCGTGGGAATTAATTATTACACTATCTAGCTCTAGCAAGAAAACAAAATGCGACGTTGTGTTCCGCCACTCCCCAAGTAAAAACACAACAATAAGTAATGGGCCACAATGTATTAAGGTTCACACATATTAACAATTAACGTAGTAAATTCTCATTGTAATTATCTCGCTTTCAAGTAATATTGGACGTAATTAAAAAATCATTCATTAAGTATAGCCTGAATGCAATGGAATTGCGTCACGATCTGTCGGATTAAAGGGTGTCAACACGGGAAGTAATCAAGTTCGCTCGTCTGCTGACGTGCTCACTAGCTGTACATACAGACTATAGACACTGGGATTATGTTTATTGTACAATTATTGTACAAGAACTCTAAGTGTTTAAAATATAATACTAAACTTGTATGATATGGATATGTTTTCTAGGGCAAAATTTGTGCAAGTAGTTTCTTTGTCATGTCTAAATTTAAATAGTAGGTCAACGAGAGTAACTTATAAAATTTGCGTGAATTGACCAAGTAATATAAGTTTGAAATGATATAAGTTAGTGTAAGAGTAATATAAGTTTTTTCTGCCATATAAATTATCAGTTTTAGAAATTTCTCCTTTATTTGTACAGTGTAAGTTCTCACTTTTTGCCAAATTTCATAATTCTACGTCGTTTCGAATGTTTTGAGTAATAATTTTAGTTTTATATTTTATATTAATTTCAGCGTGTTACTTACACGACTTCTTGAGACCACAGAATACAGAATATGAAGATATCGTTTTTTTTTTCAAGATACGGAACCATATAAAAGATTTTTAAGTAATAACATTATCATATAAATTGGAACAAATAATCCTTTATACAAATTATTACGAGTGTGAATTTAACCTCTTAAAGTATATTTTTTACTACACAAAAGATATCAATCAAAATAATATAAAAAAAATCTATCATATATATATATATATATATATATATATATATATATATATATATATATATATATATATATATATATATATATATATATATATATATATATATATATATATATATATATATACATATATTTTTTTATATTATATAAATGATTACTAAAAATTAAAAATAAAAATATTATTACTCTCAATAACATATTATTTATGAACAACGTATACCCTATGCGATGATGATGAAGTGAATGGAATTTTGTTTGAAATTTTTTAGGGAATTGATTTTTATATAACCATTTACATATACAAATATTATTTTTATATACCTACATGTACATATACATTTATTGATACAAATATTATGTAATAATAGAAATTGTGTAAGTCCAAACCCGTAAAATAAATCCGAATGTTCCTTTAGATAATTAGTTCTGAATAATCGATAATCAACATCGTTCAAGTGCTTTTTTGCTCTTTTAACAAACTAACATTGTCTAAGAGCACTTTAAAATAATCTATTTGTTATTATTATATTATTATTAAAATATCAAAAATAGAATGTAACTTATTTCGGAAGGAATTTGTATTATACTTAAATACTATATAGTACTATGGTACTGAGTAGTACCATAGGTACTACTCAGCTTAAAAAAAACACATAAAAAGCTTTGGTTTATACGAAGCCTAACACACAATGAACTCGTACATCTGAATTCATGTTTACAGGAAACTTTTCAAAAAGGATTGTTTCATCATCACTTTGTTTAGCTTTTTGTATGACCTCGAATTTTTTTTTTCATCAAATACCAACAAAATATAAGCTTTTAGAAAATTTACGTTCAAAATTTTCCGCATTCGTTCCCATTCGTATTTATTTTCTAAATCAACCACAACTTACTTGGTTCGATCACATTATTCCTTTACAAACATCTCTGTTTATTCACAAAGTTTTCTGTAGCGGACATTTGCAATTTAGATGTGTTCATATTTATGGAATACGCTCCCAAAGACCTACATTGCATTTGACGTAGTGTATCACTTATTTATTCCCGTCTTCACTCATTCGCTCTGTCAGGGTAAATTTAAAAGACACAGTACATCATTTAGCGGAAATTATTATTAATATGAATATATTCAAGTAGTTCTAATATATTAAAATTAATTATATTATTAATGAAATCAAAAATGTAATAAATTGAAATATTGGTACAGGGTTATTATATTTTAATCATATATGAAATAAGCTGAATGAGGAGGCCTTTGCGCCGCAGAGGGCAGTGTCTGTTCTTATGTGCGACTGTTGAGGGTTCGATTCCCACTAGAGGGAATGATTTATATTTATTTTTATTTCTCTACACTGGTGTATGAAATTGGGGCGGAAAGCGGAAATCAGCTTGCCTTAACACTAGAGTATCATCTGTCGTCACTAGTGTTAAGACAAGTTGTTTTCAGAAGATAAGCTGTTTTCTATGCACATTTAAGATTAGTCGTGAATCAAAAATCATAAATATTTTCAGATGATGTCGGTTGTATTTTTTTTTCATGGTAATAAAAAAGCTGTAATTAAGCATCAGTTATGCTGTCATATTTGAGGAAAAGAAGATTCAGTAAAACTAGAATTTCTAAGTTAACAAACATTATTATATATATTATTCTATTATGCTTCTTCTACATGAATATAAAATTTAATCAAATTGAATATGAAATGATTAAGCGGTCTCATACGATGTACGAGGACGAGTGCGAGCCGTTTGACTTGATGATCGCTCTGACGAAACGTGTCTAGTGAAATTCGTAGGAACAATACCGTTTGACACATATACCTATTATGGCCTATATCCTATTTTCACGCATATATTACTTTTTTTTAGGGGTTCATTTTCGTATTATTTATGTTTTAATTAAGCAAATTTAGCAAACTAACGATAAGCCTTGTTTTTAATGGAATTTCACCCAAGATAATTAAAATTTAATAAAGGAGAGAATTAATAATATCAATGCGTGGACAAACAAATTCATTTATCACAAGGTTTTATGTGACTATATAGCAATAGCTAGGAAATGTGCGCAAAAACCAAATATTACCTAATCATCAATTTATACCCAAAAGTGAAAAATATTGAATTTTGTAAAGTTAATTAGTCGAGATAATTCTGACTGCAAGTATAGCGGGTTAAAATCGTATGAACACGATTAAAATGATGTTACAAACCATTAGGTAATTATTTAATACCATATTTTTTTTCGATTCGAAATTCCTATTCTTGAGTTCCTGAGATTAGCGCGTTCAAACAAACAATCATTTCAAGTTTATAATATTACAAAGTATTAAAGTACAGATATATATTATAAAATATACATATATGTTAATATTATGGTATACCCTTTACTGTTTCTTTTATTTATTCCAAGGCTGCTTGGAAGAAGCTGCTTACTTAGCGATAAGGCTGCCTATTGTATATTATACAATAAAACGCTTATATTACTATACGTGTTGGTTGCTTATAATAACAAGTGCGAGTAGTACTCGCGCACCGAGGGTCCCGTAACTATTTCATGATATCTTTTTTTTTTTCATTTTTAGTATTTGTTATTATATCGACAACGATATACATATATAATACATAATTTAATACGATAATACATCATTTGTAAAAAAATTCGAGCTATCACGGCATATGAGTTTAAGCCTGGAGAATGACAGACAGACGGACATGCAGACAGAGGAGGCTTAATAATAGGCTCCCGTTTTTAGATTTTTGGTACGAAACCCTAAAAATGTATGTATTCTATTTATTTATTTGTAAGAAATTATGACAATTTTGTGACGCAAATCAAAGCTTTTTTAATAAAGCTAAATATAGACAGGAAACAATTTTTGAATATACTTAATTACATAAACATTTACCTACGCTAGAGTCGGATCTCTCTTATATATATATATATATATATATATATATATATATATATATATATATATATATATATATATATATATATATATATATATATATATATATATATATATATATATATATATATATATATATTATATATATATATATATATATATATATATATATATATATATATATATATATATATTATATATATATATATATATATATATACAAAACAGTAATATAAATAACATTTATTGATTGTTTGATAAAAAATTGTTTTTACTTTGAAATAATAAAAATTTAATGGAATTATTTTTTTATTTTTATATTCATTGCAATTTCAACTTCCAAATTGCATTTGTTGCCAGAGCTTTATTATAATAAAGTTTCAAACCATTGTTCGAATGTGACCTTTCCCATACGAACAGTAAAAAATATTTTTTTAGTAATAGCTTTTCAGTAGTAGTTATTTTACATACTAATTATATTGAAATTATCTTTTTATTGAATGTTTTTTAATAATAAATAAATAATTTAAAGCGAATAAAATGACGTTGATCTGTCTATTCAGATCCCTTGTCTATAAAAGGGAGAAGGTGAGATTGAATTTCTATTTCTACGCGTGTTTTGATGTTTTTTTTAAAAAAACATCAAAACACGCGTAGACCATATGTTTCGAGCATTACTTATACAGAGATTCTACGTTATTTGCATTAAATGATATAAGTCACTTACGTCCTTCCAATACATGTCGTTGCCTACAAGCAACTGTCCCCATTTGACATAATTTCATTACTTTTATAGTCTTTGTCATCTAAGAGGTCCTTTTACAAGAGATTCCTTACTATATATTACTATATTTTATCTACAATAATATATAAACAATCGTTAAACAGTGACGTTAATGCAAGGAAAAATAAAAAAAATATTTATATTTACTGTAAACAAATAATGGTTTATTCAACCTTTTTTCTTAAAAAATATACATATATATACATATATGTGAATTTTATTCTTCACCGGAAACACGAAAAAAGAAATGAAATGCATTCCGTACGATTGCGGTTCTATTCGAATTCGAAATTTGAAATTCGATTGCAATCTGACCGGACGCGTCGCAGACGTATCCGGCCTTCGGCCAATGAAATGTTGGAGGTCAATATATTTTAAGCGCTTATATTTAAATTAATTTTGATATTTTCATTTATTTAAGTTTTAGTTTTGGTTTTAAAGTCTTAGCCTAAAATAATTCTTGTATTCGTGCTATAAAATATTAAGAGAAATTAATATGTCACACGAAAAAAAATTAAGGACTTTAAAAAAATTATTTCTTCAGACCTTAATATTCTGAGATCAACCAATTGTCTCGAAATCAACCAGAATCAATTCCCCTTATCTTAAAATAAAAAAAAAAACCATCACACAGGTATATAGTTCACAGTATTAAATTCCAATACTGCAATGGAATCAACATTTTTCGCTGATCGAAAGAAATCATACAAAATGTGGGTCGCTCGAACATGCCTTTCTCCATTCTTTCACTGATTGCAAACAATTTGGTAGATTTTATTTTTGAACTTTTCTAACAGTAGGTACCGCAGAGTAAATAAAGACGCTCATTTAAAGTCCACGTCTGAATAGGCCTTACAATTGTAACAGCTTCACAGTGATTTATCGTTACAATAATAAAACTGAAATATTGATTTGACTTGTGACATTGGTCTATATTTTCATACGTACGTTCTGGATCAAATAAATTAGATACAATCGTAAATTTAATATTATCTAGAATTACACGTTTGAATCATAGGGTATGATTAAAACGTGTAATTCTAGATAATATTAAATTTACTAATAATATTCTAGATAATATTAAATTTAACTACATTTAATTGTATATAGTTTAAAACAAAAAAGTATGAACGATAAAATCCAATTTTTAGCAATAGATTAACTAATGTACTCATATTTGTAAAATTTTGAAAAAGTTGCGTTTTAGAAAAACACTATAATATCTTTAACGAAGATAAATTAAAATAATAATTATAAATAGCATTACAGTATTGTTTTAATAAAATATTAAATTATTAATAGTAAACAATGACTTCATATGTATATAATAATAATAATACATTAAAACTCTTCCTTTAATGAGTTAGTTCCTCGATGAGCACTTAGAGTGTATTTCCCGAAAATTTCAACGTCAACAGGAATTTAAGATATCTTTTTATAGTCCATATGAAATTGTGGACTGAAGCTTGTTATATAATAAATCCTACTATTATTATAAATGTGACAGTTTGTGAAGATGTATGTTTGATCCGGATTCATGCAAAAATCACTGACAGGATTCAGATGAAACTTTGCAGTAATATAACTTACACATCAGAATAAACATATAGACTACAATTTATGACAAAGAACCGCAATTAGCTTAACATTTAAATGATTACAAAGCGGGCGAAGCCGCGGATGTGTCGCTAGTATAATATATTACGGTAGTTACAACAATAACATCAAACTAAACATAGACTATATATAGATATAACTAAACATAGACCATAGATAAAATCCTTACTTAATATAAAATATTTTCGTTATTAAATCCAATTGAAATTCATAACTCGTTTTTAAAACAAAAACCATATTTTATGTTGGTATTCTTCATTTGAAGGTTACCTTATTGGCTCATATAATATGTAGCACGTTAACGTTAAATTGAATCGGTTGAGGTGTTAAACAGGATGGTATCGGGAATTCGAGATACTTCTGTGAGACACATATACGTAACGGAAAGTAAAGTTAAGCTGGTTGGTGACTTGGTTTTGCCTTATTTTATTGAAGTGATACTGTAGATACTGTATGGCTACATAGAAATGCTTATCATAGACATTTACCGATAAAATACTAATGAACCAATACAAACATATTATTTTGACTTTGGTTTGACTTAGACTTTGATTGTCTAAGCAACATCTTTGTTCAATACACCAGAGGTCTTTTTAACCAGAACTATATACCCATATGCATATATTATGTATTTTCTAGAAGAAATATGAAGTCTGGCATTTTGATACTTATCATTATCGAATAATTAAAAAAAATATATATATATTTATTATGTCCCTAATTACCTGCTCACTCCACAAATAGCCGACAAAGTTTGTCTGCTCTGGCTATTATTGTATATATATAGTAAAAATAGATATAGTAAAAATAGGTTAATTACTATAATAATCAATAGATATGAAATGATCTATAGATATAGTAAAAATAGGTTAATTACTATAGTAATTATCTTTCAGGCCGTGTTCCTCGTGTACAAAATGTGACGCTTTACAGACTTTTTGGTTAATGATTGGTTTTCATTTTCCCAAAGAACAACCATCGAAGTCACATTAAAAACAGCTTATGGCTATCGAAAGCTTAAACATTCTATAATGTCTTTATGTAAATCGACCCAATTGATTTGATAATGAGTTCAAATTTTGCTATGAAAAAAAATCTCTTCTTTATATTTTTAATTAAAATTAAAAAAAAATAGCTTCAAAACTAACTCCCGCATATGGCGAGCTAGTCTGACGGGAAAATCACGTTTTGTCTTACTGAAAAAAATATTGCATTCATATACGACGTGTATTCCACTAAATATAATTTTTGAACATGTTACTGTTTATACATGTTCTATAGTCAATATTACTTAGAGGTAGTGATCCACTATTTGTATTTTTTCGTTTCTATTTCTATTGTTATCTATTTTCTCTCTCTCTCTCTCTCTACATATATATATATATATATATATATATATATATATATATATATATATATATATATATATATAAATATATATATATATATATATATATATATATATATATATATATATATATATATATATATATATATATATATATATATATATATATATATACTCTTTAAGACATCCCGGCGCAATGGTACGGTATCTGACTTACAGCAGCAAGATACCAACGAAACGTTGTAAGATCGATTCTCTCTCAAGAATGTTGTCAAATTCAGGTATATGCCGAATATAACGTGAAACTTAAAAATATAAAAAATAAAGACTAAATTCAGGTTAAAAGTCAAATGTATATCAAACACTCGCAAACAGGTCGAAGAACAAGCAACTCATAAAGTATGGGAAAAATATGGTGTCCCATTTCCTGCATACCACGCGACCTCATTCTTCTCGACACAATAAATGTATGCACAATTTAATATATTATTTGTGTTTATTTTTCACTTGAGTGTTTCTTTTTAAGTTGTTTTTTATAGTATAGTAGTTACATAAAGTGACTAAATATTATAAAATATTCATTATAACAAAAAAGTGACTTACTTGCTTCCTTTAAAATATAAGACTTCTTCCAGAAAATACAATTATTTCTACGTTTAAGATATATTTTATATTAACCTAGCATTCAGATGTTCTCGGCTTTATACCTGAATTTGAGACATTGTGAATTTCATTAGCACTGTCTAAATACGCCTCGTCTATATATTTCATAATAATATTTATTTCTATATGAGTAATAGGAGTATTATAAAATAGCAATATATAATTCCAGGTTTATTTCGATTCATTAAAGCTGTCTTTAAAAGTTTGTTATGTTTTCAATATAAATTACAAATTGTACTGTGTAAAGTTGTATTAACATATATACATTTTGTGACATATAATCTTATCAGGTAATCATTATTTCGTTTTCGTAGCCAAGAAATTGTACTATATCATAAAGTTGACTTTGACTGTGAACAAGATGGTTGGGAATCCGATACCCACTCGAGGGAATAGCCCTTGCCCTGTGTATATATATATATATATATATATATATATATATATATATATATATATATATATATATATATATATATATATATATATATATATATATATATATATATATATACACATTTATATTATATCAATGAATTTCACCAAAGCATGCCCATGAGTTTCACCATCGAGCAAGCTAAGTCTTGTTTTATGAATATCTGCTATACTGAACAAAAAAATACAATTGTCTGAAATATCTGATTAGGAAGATTCTTTTTATTGGAGAACAAAGGTGAAAGACATCGAATGTAGAACAAAAAGACCAACAGTGCCGTGCACCTTCATGGACATTTTCTTACGTGGTTCTTACTTATGTCATATATGATAAAAATACCTTACCTATAAATACCTACAATTACCTACCTATACCCTATATATATATATATATATATATATATATATATATATATATATATATATATATATATATATATATATATATATATATATATATATATAGATATATATATATATATATATATATATATATATATATATATATTATATATATATATATAGATATATATATATATATATATATATATATATATATATATATATATATATATATATATATATATATATATATTTATTAGTTTATTTTCATCTGTTAAGTTGTAGCCCTGGAAACGCTACTTTAAAAATGTTCAACTGATTAATTATCAAGCAAAATATTTAACAATATTTCAATTTCTTTTTTTAAATTTACGTAAGCTTACCTTCATAGAAGTAAAAAGTCACCGTTAAGTATGTCCTAATATCGCGCCTGAGTAAACACACTGAGCCAAGGTTTATGTAAGTTTCTCTTGGTACTGTCACTCCCGACGATGCTAATGAATATTTATTTTATGTTTTTGCAGATCTCCTAGCTCAGTTACTACTAGTAGTTGTTATTTATATAAAAACGTATTCTTTGTATTTCATTTATTATTTTTTTTTATATAACATATAATTTTTATATTTGCTTGTATTAATGATTGATTTTTATGATACGATACGTTATATGATACGTTACGGCCTCTGTAACTTAAATTACGATGTATTCTATCAGTCTTATCCATATTTAACCCTTTTTAAAGAAAGTCCGTTCTGATAATTCTCTTGTTTTTAAATTAGAGAAAACATTATAAGTATTATGTAAAATTAAAATGAAATATTCCTTCAATTCCTTAATATATTTGACATGGAGCTACTCAATGTTGAGCAATATTGAGAAAAAATAATAATTGTGCAGCTAGGAAAAAATAAGGCGTACCAGGCTGTTTGAATTTTCTTAAAGAATATAATTAAAAAAAAAAGCTAACCCATAAACCAAAGCAAAAACCCATAGATATATTATATACTCCTATATATATATATATATATATATATATATATATATATATATATATATATATATATATATATATATATATATATATATATATATATATATATATATATATATATATATATATATATATATATAATCAAATTATAACGTTTTTACAAATTGTTTCGTAATTTAGCAATAAATTTTATAATAAGAGACGTAGAGGACAGAGTGATACATCTTGCTCTTGATTATGATGTATGAGGATTAGAATATAAATTATATTCTTAGTTTAATATTACATTTATAATTTTCACACTAATATAATGCAACGCAATTTTATAGTAAATTTATGTGAACCAAAACTATCTAATCCGAAAACCATGTTCAAATATTAAAAGATGTGATTTACATTTCACTTAAATTTTTTCTTACGCATATTTTTATTTCAATTCAAAATAATAAAATTATAAAAAATATTGAAAATGAAAAATATTATTTAAATTGAAAATTATATTTATTTTCTAAGTGAACCTATTATTTTCTTGTGGAGTTGAGAGAGCTATTGTTCGATACGCGGCTTCCCACGTATCAAACAATAAGCTTAGGTTAGGTTAAATTTAAAAAAAGCTAAGTAAAAAAGTATTAACAGGGGTAATAATCCTATACTTTCCTTCAACAGATTTTAGTACGGTAATCGCCTAAAACCACACGAAACATATAGTTTCCCATCTAGTGCTCAATGCATTTTCTATAGAAAAAATATACATTAAAATTATTTGAATAGTAATTCAAATTAGCACTTGAGTAGCTAATATAATAAATTTCATTGGAATGGATTTGGAATATAAATTTTTATTATGAAATGTTGTGCTCAATTAATATTTTGCTAAAAATGTTTCTAATAAAATATCATTATCGATCTTAATCTAGATCAAAAATATCGTAAAATGATCATTATTATTTTATACACAGTAGTGTACTGTGTATAAAATAATAAGGATAATTTTTTTGCAGTACAGTTTTCATTAATAGAAAATGTATATGCGATATATTTGAATAAATCCAAGAATATTGTAAATATTCAAAGCGAACGCAATTCTACTTACTAAGTGAGTAATGTATTTAAAGCAGGCAAAGTTTTGTATAAATTTTTTTTATATAAAATATTTGAGATGGTGTCGAGTAATAAAGTCGAATGATTTACTAGAAAGTTCTAATAACTTACATATGTAGAGTCTTAGTATAGTCTTGCATCGTCGACTAGGAATTAGCTAATAATCTTGTAATGGGTTATAGTACAGGTCATTTGCAACATTCTTGTATATGTAGTTGAACGATCTATACGTAAACATTTTTCCGAGTATTCATTCATAGCCTCTATAACAAGATTATGGTCCAATTCCGTTTTACGCTGTTTAATCTGTTTATAATATTAAAAAAATAATTCTATTACATCAGTAGAAACAAGATATATATATATATATATATATATATATATATATATATATATATATATATATATATATATATATATATATATATATATATATAATAAATCTACTGTTATATGTTTTTGTCGCAACATTATAAATTTGGTAGCAACTGTACAAATTTTCGACAGTCCCACAGTGAGCAGGTGCAATACAGGTTAATTAAAGAGTTTAACAAAACAACGGCGTCGACCTACTTGGTGAGTTAGCAGATTTAAGTACCATATATCCACGTAACGTGTCTATTCCTTAGTAGTTAAATATATTTATATGTTTAAAAAGGCGTCTGATAGCGGCTTCAATGGAATCCACACCCACTCGAGCAAATTAACTATTTTCATTTCCTTGGTCTGATAATAAGACAAAAGGTGTTATAATCTCGAGGCGGAAAGCGAGGAACGGAGTGTCTTAACACTAGGTTCCCTCTGCTTTCCCTACTATATGGGTATATAAGTATGGATAAACAAAGTACGACGTTGGATTACGTTATATAATATGTAATGATCCTAATAAATGATTATTATAAGAGAGATTTGTAATTATATTTCATCTTGGCGCTGTAATTACTATGAATGTAATGGATGCAATGGACGATTATATTTTTTTTGTCATTTCCCCTCCCTACTCGACAAAGAGTTGTATTCTTCTAAAGTGAGAAATTGATTGAGCAGGATTCATAATAGCCTGTGACCCTGCTAATGCCAAAGCTTACAGTTGTGCCTTTCATCATGATTGATCGGTGGGGTTGTCAAGAAATACACAAATATAAATTCTAATTCTTATATACGAATATTATTAGCACTCACGACTCTGTTCTCAATTAATAGCATTTTTCGTAATTTTGTTTTTTTATACCTAGGAGCTGGCTACCCAGCCAGAGCCAACCTAGTGTAAAGGTACTACCCGTCCAATTTTCTGGGAATGGAGTAGCTTAACACTAGATTACCTCTGTGAACCATGCTATAGGCAGAATCACATATATAATATACGGTATCTATACAAGATAATTCTTCATATATTTCAATATAGAATAAAATCTTGGTTATCGCCAAACAAATACGAGTAAGTTGGCTAAATGCCACTCGCGTGGAACTTTCGAACAATGTGCGTGCCACGCAAAGTTCTAATTATTATGTGTACGTTGCATTTAAGTTGCCTTGACCTACAAATAAACTGTAGAATATATTTTAAGCTCTACAAACATTTTAATTTACAACATATTTTAACGAAAATTTGCACTTAATTTATTCCAAATTTTTAATGGCATTTGTTTTATATATATATATATATATATATATATATATATATATATATATATATATATATATATATATATATACATATATATATATATATATATATATATAAACATATATACATATATTTAGTTTATATGGGAATTATATAAAGAAATTCCAATTTAATTTATGCTTAAAATGTTGTTCTATAGAATTTATTCTCCATTAGGATTCATTACTTTTATTTTCCCTTTCCGTACCGTACAAAGTGCAGTGTTGAGTTCCGCCACGCAATATCTTTAATTCAAGTGAAAAACCGAGACCGGAGTGTCTAGATACTGGTTCTCCTCACCGCGTTCTACAGAAGTTATATAAATATGCTTCTCAAGTAAATATCAGCATCATACAACCTGGCTTCAACTCAAACAAGATGCATGTAAAACAATTCCTCTGAACAAACGAATTATTCTTTAATATACATAGAATACTAGAAAATTCCAGAATACTAGAGGACTTAACGTGCAAAGGCTCTTTTGACAAGGCTTATCATATGTATAAAACATATGTAGAAAAGTTTATATGAGTAAGTATTTAAGTATTTTTTTATAAAAAAAAAAAAACATTAATTGCTACTGAATAATCTAACCGACCTACACAAAGATAAATATTATATAGAAAATGATGTAGTGGGACCAGTAGCGTACTTGAACCCACACATCTTGGGAGCGGTCTAGCCAATTAAGACAATTGACATTAAGTACGCTAGATATACAAAGACACGACGTGTGAAGAAGTTAAACCTTATGCTGCAATTTATGTTAGCACACAGAAAAATATAATATATATGTATATATATATATATATATATATATATATATATATATATATATATATATATATATATATATATATATATATATATATATATATATATATATATATATATATATATATATATATATATATATATATATATTGCTGAGTCCATGTTACTATCGCTTTAACTTAGCTTACTTAGGTTATACATAAAGATGGCATCAGATTCGACTAAGAACATCTTCATAATCTTGGGCTATATAATATAAATAATGAAACACTTACAGTAAATGATTACACAAACTAAGTATAATAATATTTTCTGTAATTACCTATAAAAGCAATCCCAAATGTGGTTTAAGTCTACCGAAATAGATTCGTTAAGAACAACCTGATCGTAAAGTTCATTGATTATACGTAGAAGAATACTAGACCATAATTTAAAGGCGCTTATCGTAGTAAAATATTTTATTATTAATAAATAAAGGTTGTTCACAATGGTGCCCTTATTTTATAATTCTGTGCTTTTACATGTAGCTAGTTAAGCTTAAAACTGCGGTTTTGTCGCTGTTGTCGTATGAAAATAACTAATACTTGTGTATGACACATGACACGTAAGTACACAAAGTGACAAAGTAACCGCATGTACAGTGCTTTACATCTAAACGATTAGCTTATATACTTCTTTGATTAATGTATCTAACAAATATTTTTTTATTAATACCAACCAGTACTTTCAGAACCACATCTTCAACGGAACGACTCTTTAGCTTTAAAATATATCCATAGACGTATAGGTATACCTAAAAATCTTATTACCAGCTAAAAAGTGACTATATTATAATAGGTTTCAAAATATTTTATTCTCATAAAAGACGTAAAATTACATGTCACTTACACGAGAACACAAAAGATTACATTAAAACTAAAAAATATATAAAAAACATAGATCGGAACCGGATATTTATTTCATTATATTGAAATTAAAAGTCAATTGACTGCTGACCACCTCTCATTTCTACTGCATGTGCCTAGCTTAAATGCAAGCTTAAATTGAATGAATGACAATGAATTAATATTTTGAATCATTGAGCAATTTATTAAAAAGTTGCGCTCCTCCGTATATCAACATTTGTTTACCTTATTTAGTTTTTTTGTTCGTTAGTATTTCAGGCAAATTATTAAATATAGTAATCTTTAATGCATTAAGAAGATACGTGAAGTACAGTACATACATATATCTAGTTAGCAAGGATGGACTTATCTCTATAAGAGATTTCTTCCAACCAACCTGTGCCTGTGCCTGTGACAGATAAAATGCAATATAAAGATTAAATAAAAATAACTTAAATAAAAATTTCAATACATCCAATACACAACGTAGAAAATACAAGTAAATAATATATATATATATATATATATATATATTATATATATAATATATATATATATTATATATATATATATATATATATATATATATATATATATATATATATATATATATATATATATATATATATATATATATATATATAAGAAGATATATATATACTGAAGGACTGGCCTGCGTCAGCCTGTAAACGCAACGGATTATGGGTTCGATTCCCACTCGAATAATTTTCATTTCCTTTGCTCTGGTGGTATCAAGGTAATGCGAATTTATTTATTTATTTATTTCTGTATGCTTCTTCACACGTCATATCTTTGCATATCTAGCGTACTTAATATCAATTGTTTTAATTGGCTAGAATGCTTGGACCGCTCCCAAGATGTGTGGGTTCAAGTACGCTACTGGTCCCACATCTGGTCTGGTCATCATTTTCTATATAATATTTATCTTTGTTTAGTTCGGTTAGAGTATTCAGTAGCAATTAATGTTTTTTTTTTAATAAAAATATACTTAAATACTTACTCATATAAACTTTTCTACATATGTTTTATACATATGTACGTTAACGTTGCACGTTTAGTCCCCTAGTATTTTAGAATTTTCTAGTATTCTATGTATATTAAATAATAATTCGTTTGTTCACAGAAATTGTTTTACATGCATCTTGTTTGAGTTGAAGCCAGGTTGTATACTGATATTTACTTGAGAAGCTTATTTATATAACTTCTGTAGAACGCGGTGAGGCAAAGGAAAAGTAATATGTTAAACAATCTATGTACATAATATGTTCGTACAAAATTGTTGATATAAATTTACATATTACATTATTCACACAATAATCGGATCGCAATATGAGACTTTTTGATATTTATTACTCTCACGTTTTATTCTGTAGGCAGAGAGAACCAGTATCCAGACACTCCACTCTCCGTTTTTTACTTGAATAAAAATATTGCGTGACGGAACTCAACACTGCACTTTGTAGTACCGGAGCGACGTTTTATTCGACGTCGGCTTACCTTTATGAAAATTATACTCTTCGCCGCTGTCAGACAAGTAATGCTATAGAGTAATATTATACCTCTATAGCATTATCGCCTTATACCTCTATAGCATTATATATATTATTATTCATTTATCATTTTATGACCTGTTAATTTCAAATTGCGCAATCTTACCCTCTACCCTATATCTACCTAATTGGGCCTTCGCAGCACAGCGTCTAACTGTAAACGTGACGGTTCAGAGTTCGATTTACACTCAGAGATAATTAATTATTTTCATTTTCCTCACTCTGGTGACATGACCAAGAAGCGCGGCGTTTTCCAGCTCTCAACACGCGATGCCTCGAAAGGCGGAAAAAAGGACGAGTGTGTTTATACTAGGTTATCTCAGTGTACCTTATTACATGTGGAATACAGCATAGAATAAATAAAATAATTTAATTTAAAATTACAATATCGTATATTCGCATGTGAAATGACAAATCGTAATATAAGTCGACAGTTTTACTTTATGGTTTTGTCGCGCTCCGACGCGGCCGTGGGTGGCTGGCAGAGCGATTCAAAGTTTTGTAGGGTCTTATATCAAGCGTATTTTACCAATCAGGCGGGAATTTTTATTTTAAATACTGACAAGTATAAGTTAGTGTAGTATAATAATGAATTTATAATATGGTATCAATTGCTTAATATTTTTTTTATATTCTATCATTAAAATAATTAAATATATTAAAAAAAATGGTTTCGATACAAATTGAACAGAGTAAATCGAACGCAATTTTTTTTTAGTTTTCTTAATGTTTAATAAAAAAATACGTTCCCTTTTAATTATTCGATAAAGTCGCTCTTAAATGCACTTTACCTTTTAATTGCCATGTATATATTTATCACCGTACAGCCACATATTTTTTAAAAAATCACTATGATTTCTCGTGAAATGCGTACTGGGGCTTTTTAGGCTCACAAAATTTTTGTAGCAGTTCCGGTCCATAAATTAAAATATTTATAGAGTATGTTTTGGTATGGAACTAGTAAAAAAAATTTGAATTGTGCAATAAATGGTACGTTGTGGAATTGAACTATACTCGAGCGAAATGGCTTTAGTCTCCAAAGTAGTTGGACATAACGCGGTGTTATATTTCTCCACTCAATACGCAGTGTATCGAATTCATCCGGAAAACGGAGAACGAAGTGTCATAACAATAGGTTCTCTCTAGCCTGCTATATGCCGGATAAAGTGTGAAGCTGAAAAAGGAAAAAAAAATAAATAAATCACTTCATTATAACGAAATCGAGGTACTGTAATACTGTAAACATTTTCACGAGAGTATAAGCTATAAGCCTTAATGTGCTATAATCGCAAAACTAAATCAAAAGAAAATTAAGAGCTATTCGAAAAATTCCCATTAATATATTTATATAAATTAGATTCTAGTTGTCATAAAGCTATTTGGTTACTAGCTTAATGTTATTGTTAGAAAACTGTACATTCTATGATTTTGTTATTATTTTTTTATTTAGCTTCACGCTGTATCCTGCACATAGCAGGGTAGGCAAAAGAAACCTAGTGTTAAGACACTCTGTTCACTTCTTTAATTTTTATAGTTATTATTTTATAGACTTTTCCATTTACATAGGTTGTTTGATTGGAAGAGCTCTCTTGCAAGTCTACAGTTGTTGAAAACCATTTGAATTATATTTTTTCATGATTATATAATGAATCATATAAAACAGTCTACAAAATCCAGAACACAGATCTACATAAGTTTATTATATAATTCTATTCTAATTATAGTAATTTCTTGGGACACACGGTCACACGTGCAATGAAGTCGCAATTGGTACCTAGAGAGTCATTATTCTAGCCGCACCAGTTACAGAGCTAGGACCGATCAATAATCCACGGTAAGTGCATATTCTGATAATTTATGGATATATTAGTCCACTCTATGTTTGCTTTGCTTTGAGACTATCTACTGTTTTTTTTTATTTGAGAAGAGCAGCAGAAAGTAATAAAGTAATTTTAATACTCTATTTCATGTGTATGTATTTGGATGTTAGATACTACAATTGCGCTTAAACTGCTTAAGTTGATTTAAATAAAAAATGCTAGTAAATAGCTTATAACTATCCAGTTTAATTATATATTGCTTAACTAATTTCATATATTTGTTTATAAGAAATAATTAATACAGTGCAATAACGTATGGTCGTGGGTTGGCTTCTCACTCTGGAGAATGAATTAATATTATTTCCCCGCGAAGGAAAAAAAATGACATAGTAGGGTAGGCAGAGGGAACCTAGTGTTGTGACATTTCGTTCCCTGCTTTCCTTAATTTTTATATAGAAAACGAACCCACAACTGTCTCGTCAGATGTCAGATGCCACGCCGCTGCACCACAACAGCCTCCCTAATGTAAAACACGTTAAAAACTACGGTATAGATAAAATTGTATCGCATAGTAGATCTATTTATAAGTGTTTCAATCAGCAAAAAAAAAATAAATTGCAAAGCCATATCTTTTTTAGCTTCATAGGAAGCTATCCCATCAATTTATCACGTTCAAATCAAATCTAAATTGTATTTACACATAATATCCAATTGGGTTACTTTCTAAATGTATTCGATTTGGTAACAACAATATTAGAAATTATGTAAATAAACACATTTATATGTGAATCATTTGTAAGTACATATAGGTATATTAAGATTGACGTAGTGCGATGTTAAGTTACGCTTTTGTAACACTTAATATCAAAATCAAAAAATTAAAATATTCTTTATTCAAATAGGCTATTGCAAGTACCTTCGAATATTATCTTGAAATATGGTGGAAACTAATGGTGTTTTAACACACTCGAAAATTTACCTAAAAAATGTTCTGCCCACCCTAATATATATATATATATATTATATATATATATATATATATATATATATATATATATATATATATATATATATATATATATATATATATATATATATATATATATATATATATATATATATATATATTTATATATATATTATATATATATATATATATATATATATATATATATATATAATATATATATATATATATATATATATATATATATATATATATATATATATATATATATGTATATATATATATATATATATATATATATATATATATATATATATATATATATATATATATATATATATATATATATATATATATATATATATATATATATATATATATATATATATATAGATATATATATATATATATATAGATATATATATGTATATATATATATATGTATATATATATATATATATCTATATATATATATATATATATATATATATATATATATTATATATATATATATATATATATATATATATATATATATATATATATATATATATATATATATGAGGGTGTCTAAGCCAATTATCTGTCCGATATTTGGTTTCCGGCATACGGGTACGCGACCCCGGGACCTCGAGCCACCACTTTCATAACCGATCCAATCCATGTAAGTGGTGTCCCTCCCCTATATTCCAAGTCTTCTGCCTGTTATTCCCTGTCCTTTCTTGGTTTCTCCCAGTAATGGGTTTGGAGGTCAGATGGCAATCGCTCCACAAAAAACCACTTCGCCACTCATATGGACCGATTGGTCTAGTCGGAAGGCAGACCCTGGCAAAAGCCGGGACTAATGCCAGGAAGAAGATATATATATATATATATATATATATATATAATATATATAGATATATATATATATATATATATATATATACATATATATTACTCTGCCATTTTATTATCAATATTCTATGAGCTATCAAGTAATATGTAGGAGTTGAAAACGTTTTATAATCTTTTGGAATTTACTTATATTCACTGAAAACAACATAGGAGTATAGTGAGTTGTTTTATATGGCATTACGGGGGGGACTATGTCTTACGAAAACACATGATATATTTCCTATATGTAAATGTATAATGTAAAAGTAAATGTATTACTTGAAACATTATATATATATATATATATATATATATATATCTACTATATATATATATATATATACTCTATATATATATATATATATATATATATATATATATATATATTATATATATATTATGACCATTAAATTCGTACGATTACATCAAGTTACACTATACCTCGAAGTCAACTCCCACTACTATACCATTCGAAGTCAAACTCACTTGCACTAACAAACCATGGCACAAGCGCAAGAACACCGAAATTGGCAAAATGCCACTGGTAAGTAAGTAACTTTGAAAACAATGTGTGTATTGTACCAAGTTCTCCGAAAATTAGCGTTAAACTTAAAAACTTAACCAATGTGTTAGAAGCATAAAATCAGTAGTAAAATACTAAATTATGTAAAGCGTAACGTAATATGTGTATCTGTAAGGGCGATAGCGGTTCAATCAATGTTAAGACGATACCCAGTGTTGATGTCCGCCACTATACGTGTCACTTGTACGTCGCCAATATTACGAAATTGGGTAAGATATGAAGAATTTAGTAATATAAGATTTTCTGGGTCTTTTCTGAATCTGAGTCTTTTTCTGGGTCTGATCACGCTGGGCAGATATAAAGCTGAAAAAAGTCCAGCTTTATATTAGGAGGCTATAGAGCTAAGCAAGTCCAGGTTTACATTTTATGCTTTTATACTTGTTAGGTAGAGAAAACCTAGTTCCAACACACTTCATACTTTTAATGCCAAATTTCAAGGACAGAGCATCGCATTTAATATTGTTCAATCACCCAAGTGCAAGTGTGAATCGAACCCATAAACATTGTATTAAATAAGACGCTACCAATTATAATCAGAATAATATTATATAATTTAGAATTACTAGAGAATCTAGAATTAGGATACTATATTCTACTTTTATTTCTACTTTATTATTTTTTTTATTTAGTTTAAAACAATTGTCAATCAAAACTAACATCTGTAGCTTATACTACAGTTGTAATAATAACCATATTTACTTTAGTAATAAACGTTAACACACAATCCGGGTACTACAGCGAGAGCGCCGCATGCAAACAGTGCTATGGTGTGAATTCATTAAGTGAAATACCGCCTATTAAATGCAGACAGAGTAACTTGCTTAACGAAACAATATGTGCTGTAATTTGTGAGGGTAGCTTTGTAAAATTTGGTTATAAATTCAATTGTTCTTTTATAAGGGACATTTTTTTTAAGTTATAAGGATTTTTTTTTATTATGCTATGTCGTAGCGTAGTGGGAAATTATAAATAGGCAATTTCTTCTCAACAAGAGGAGGATGGAATATTTTTGCACCAGGTTCTCTCCGCTTACCTACAGCGAAGCTAAAATAAAATTTTACTAAATAAGAAAATCTATTTCGCACGTACGTTACGTTATCCATTTTTTTTTCTTTTCAAAAACTAGTTTACTAGGTGATTTGGAAGTTATGTTTTGAAATTCTAATTAAGAGTACTACAGCTAATAAGTACCTATAAAAACAAAAAAATAAAAAAATAAAAGTAAAAAAATCCCCGCATAGGGAGCTGGCAACGGAGTAGTGTTAAGCTGCTCCGATCCCCATTTTCTTTTTACCAGAGCGAGGAAATAAAATAATTCGTGCTCACGGGCTGGAATCGAATTCACAACCAATACGTTTTACAGACGCTGCGCCGCTCCGCCACAAGGCAATGCGTGAATTTACGCAAAATAATAAAATTCTTTATACAAAATAATATTACATAAAATCCTTTAAAACAAGTAAATAGATACTAATAAAAAAATCTTCATAAATCATAACTTTTAATCTTTCATATCCTCATAAAAGCCCTTAACACCTTCATTTCATATAAAATTAAATGAACAAATACCTAACGATCTTTTATGTTAGAAGGGACTGACCGCAACAAAATTTCGGTTAGATTTCTAATGATTAATGATTTTTAAGATCCGGCAGAACAATAGGTTGAATTTGTATATACATATACTTTGTATATGTATATATAATAAAGGTTAAACATTATGTTATTATAGCTTACGTATAATCATGTTTAAAAGTAAAATATTTTTAAAATCAAGGAAAAATGGGAAAGGTACAAGTAATCTTTTTAAATTTGCTTGTATATTATTAATTGGTGTAAATCATACGTCCTACTCGAAAAAAAAAAAGAATAAATACTCGTATGTAAAAATATATTGGTACATGGTGCAATAATAACACCCACAACCACTGTTCGTTTAGACACTTCATTCCATCACCGCATATCCCGCATATACCACGGTAGGCAGAGGCAGAGGCGGAGATAATAAAAATAAAAACAGAAATCGAACCCAAGCAACTTTGTATTTACAGGCAGACGCTGTTAGTCTGCGCCACGACGTTTATCCTCAAGGTCCTAAGTTAGACTAATATATATATATATATAATACTATATATATATATATATATATATATATATATATTATATATATATATATATATAATATATATATATATATATATATATATATATATATATATATATATATATATATCTATATATATATATTATATATATATATTTATATATATAATATATTATATATATATATATATATATATATATATATATATATATATATATATATATATATATATATATATATATATATATATAATATATATATATATATATATATATATATATATATATTATATATACTATTAATATATAGTAAATATCTATTTTTATTTATAGAGTACATATTTAATAACAATAAAATATATAGAATTTTAGTACTAGTATAGCTTAAAAGTGAGTGATTATCACCATTGTATAATTTTAAAAGTCCGAATCTCTAACCATAAAAACCGTTGTCAAGGAATCTTTTCCTAGATTTAATTTTATTACTGTATTACCTGCTTATTATGTTTTTTTTGTGCAATAAATGCATATTCGCGTTAAACTATTGCTTATGTCTTTTCAATAACTACATAATTTATTAAATAACAGACAAGAATTTTAAAATTATCTAAAATATTAACATGTTTTCATAAAAACTTCTTAGTTATATTAGAAAATATATATGAACAACTATGACTTAATATTTATAATATTATCATTCTGTAATTCATAATCATTGTAAGAAATCTGTTGATTATGACGCGCTAATATCAGTAAGTTCTGGTGTGTATTGTAATAAAAATTACTGGGAATAATTTATTTATTAAAAAAAGCTATAAGCGCCCTCCGCCTATCTGCGGTAAAATTTACCTTACAATGTACTTATCATGTATTAGACGTTTACTCTTAGCTATTTTTTATTGAAACACAAGTATATAATATAATCAAACTAAGTCGCTCAAGTAGGACAATATAAAAAGAAACCACAATTATTCTTTAAATGTTCTTTAATTAAAATAAAAAAAAACAAAATAATATCCCAGTACTCTTTTCTGACAGTTAAACCACTCGTACAATTAGGTTAGTAGCTACTTTCACATGCTCAAGACATTTTTTTTTATTATTTATAACATGTGCTTAGCTTTTAGGTATTTTCCCTATTAACTTTACTGATGTCTTCTTAGATTATGAAAGAAATTACACCAAATTCCAAGAAGTACCTTGTCACATCACCAACAAATTGTTGACTGATGATTTAGTCCCTATAACTTGTCCTGATCACTTGAATCTGCAAGTACGGGTTGACTCCCAATGGGATATTTTGTTTCACATAACATGTTCATTTTTCCTTCTTCAAATAAAATTAAGACTTTCATATGCTGATAGTTCTTAATCACTCCATTTATTTTCACCTTAAGAAACTGTATGAGATGTGATTTTTATGATGCATTTAAGCATGTAAATGTGCAATATTGCTTATTTTATCATTATTGTCTTCTAGACATTGCTTCTCATATTCGTCATCTGTTCTCATCCATTGATGATGTCTCTTGTGTAAGAACAAGAGATATTAAGACTATTGATAGGGAACTTACTAATCACAACGTGATAAAATAAAACAATGAAAGTAATAATAAAAGCAATATAACGTTATAAAAGTAAAGTAATAATAAATATAAAGTAAATCGATTAATCTTAGGTAGTTGGTGAGACCAGCTCACACGCAGTGATTCCAAATCTATTATAAAGAAGTAAATGATATTGTGTGATTAGTGGTGCAAAAACGCGGGAATTTAGATATTAACACTCACCTAGATAGGAGTCGATCATTGACATCGTGTTAATTAGTAGGAAGAATCTATCCTGTCTGTTTGTATATAGATTATTTTATTTCACTCCTGGGGAGATAGGTATTAATTGATCCTTATTAAACATTTTCTAGCAGGATTCTATTTGTTTGTGTATGTGTTTCTTTCTCTCCGAGGGGGAATCCAACCCGCAACCGTCGAGCTTACAGTCAGACGCTGTTCTGCTGCGCCATTTTACAAAAGTTATAGATGTATAAAAAAATGTTTGTAGTTTATTGACATTTATTCGAGTTTTATGATAATAGGGCACCTATGGAGATTTTATTAAAGTAAAATTTTACACATCAGTTCCATCGACGATTAAATGTACACAAATAAAATGAAACAGACTTTTATCGTGTGATAGACTCGTAATGTTTTATAAACAATATATAGTACTGTTATTTCGCCTTTATAAAATAAAAAGTAAACGTTTTTTTGGTTAAAATAAATCACGTTGATTGTATTTTAGATGTTATTTATAAATAAGTGATTTTGGAGAATTTTCGTGCAATTTTTTTTAAACATACATTGAAATACTTTTATGTTAGCTATTTAGCTAGCCTGTTCTAGATAAAGAAAATGTTAAAAAAGTTAAGATTTCTCACATGGCAGAACTCGAGACCTCCTCCTCTTTGAGAAACTGTCTAAGCTCTTCTTATCAAGCTATTAGTTATTTAAAAATTGAAATTATATTTATTTTATATTATATTTTATTTATATTTATTTTTATATTTACGTATTTTTGTCTTTAGTAACTTTGTAACTTTCAAGAGCAATTTTATATTCTAGTAATTTTCAAGAGGCACATGTACAAGTCCAAATTTTTCATATTTTTAATTTTATGTACTTTTATTGGTAACTGTAGCCGCGTAACAACAAAAATTAAATAGCTATAAAAATACAAATTCAAATTATTCAAATTCAATATTTTATTCTAAATAAGACGTCATTTCTAATTTTACAATTATTTAATGTTGACAATGATACGCTTGAAATAGACTGGAGCGAGCATTTCATTCTCAAGGTATGTTATCATTAATAAAATCATTAATTAGGTAACCTTAAGCACTCGCACGTCTTTATACATTTTTTTTAATTTGTGATGTAGAACAATGAACGAACGTTTTCTGGGATCCTGTTGTAAAAGCGCATACACTGTACCATGAAGGAATTGCGGACTCGTTGCCATCGAATTACATGCGTGGTAAGTTCCAACCTATTTCTAGTATTAATATTGTGTATATCGTCCATTTCAGTAAAATCTATATGTTGTTGCTGTGGTATTATACGGGGTTGTGGGTGGTGATCACTTGCCATCACGTGAAACCAGCATACGTTTGCCTTACCTTTTTTACTAAAAAAAGTCTGTTACTTCCTTTTCACAATGAGTATTAGACATAAGCTCTTTATTCTTAATCACACACTTGACTGCTACTTGAAATTGAAGTGTAAATGACGTCTCTGAAGCCAGTTGTCAGTGATAAGTCATATTAGTTACGTGAAGAGTTCATCTCGACATCCTTGTACAAAGTATGTGGCTTATAAAATATATAACAAAAAATTAAAAGAGGCTACGAAAGCCTAAAGAATTATAATGGACAGTGACACAGACTATAAATGTGAAACAAAATGTATATTATATATTTATTTCTGACTGTAAACGACATGGGTTTGATCACTACTCAAGAGATATCCCTATTTCTCCACTACTGAGTTCTGATAGTCAACACGTAGTGTCTAGAATTCATATGGAAAGAGAACAAAGTATCTTAACACTAGATTTTCTCTGCCTTCCCAGTTATATATGAGATGAAGCGTGAATCTAAAAACAATTTAAAAATGTTTCAAATTTTTTTTCGTGATAAGTAATTTTAATGTGTTTTAAAATAAAAAAAATGTACAATTACAAGTAAATTACAAATAATAAACCAAAAAATAATAAAATTAACATAGTTCCAGAAATGACCACGTTCTTCTGAAGAAACTTAGGTTAAATTCAAAATTCGCTATAGACAAAGCTCTTGAATCACAATTTCTTGATACTAACTTCCTGGCTGCCTTTCATAGACCGACAACAACGTTGCAAAAACAAGACATCAAAGATTCTTCAGCACGATTAACTCTCCATTGCAAAGTTTGCTAAGTGAAACAATTTATGCGGTGGATAATCTTTTTATAATACCATGTTTGAATAATAAAAATTAACAACATCGTAAGAAAATAATTAATGATTTAATAAAAAAAAGGAATCTAATAAAATAATCCATAAATATCAATGACATTGCAATGCCTATTTTGTGCATGTTTTGAAATAACTGTGTTTTTTAAGCGCATATTTGTATTCAGGTTATATTAAAACACATTTTAAAACCTTTTTTCGTTTTTCTGTCTTTATATTTGTCCAGGTAACATCGGGAACAACTGAACCGATTGGTTGGAATTTTATGGGACCAGAAGATATAAGAGATTGTGGAGCAAACCAAACTAGAAATAACCACGTGATCCAGATTTACTTGAAAAAAATATGTTTACCACGCGCGAGTTACTGTCCAGATAAAACGTTGCATATAAAGTGATAATTTTGATTTCCATAATTTTTCATAAATAAAGTTTCATAAATAAAAATATGAAGAATATTATGTTAGAGTAAATCCGAGAAAATCAATCAAGCGGGCAAAGACTAGGTCGCTAGTTAATTAATGTAATGCTACAAATCTAAATGAAAGTCATGGTTGTGGATGTGATTACAAGCTATTATTTTCATATTCCAGACTTGGCAAAACATATGAGTGTATTCAATATCTCCAATATTAAAAAGTGAGGTACAAAGAGTGTCCTGACACTAGTCAACTTTCCCTATCAAATAAAGGACAAAAAAAATTAAATAAATGATAATAAAAGTAATAAATACTATAAAATCCTTTGCTATATGAAAATTATAAAGGAGTATTGTTTGAGTAAAGCAACATCACCTTTTGTCAATTGGTGAAGGGTGTTTAACAGAAGGGACTCTACCATTTCTGCGTCATTTGCCTGAATTGAACAAGACAAGGCTAACTAAATGTCTAAAATCATGTACGTATCATATATCTTTAACCCTAGAAGCCTTTCTAACGGTTAAAGCTAGCGCTTGGTGCTCTTCTGTTACCTGCGTGACAGAAGGGCACCACGCGCTAGCTGGGAGCTAGAGGATGGTGTCCGTATAGTTAAGGTAAGTCCCGCAATTTTTGATTTATCGAAGTGTTGCACGCTTGCGTGATGTAGTTAAGGCTTTGTATAACTTTTAACTATCAGTGAGTGATTTTACTTTTGCTTGTTTTTCCTATATTTTATTTTTTTTCGGAATTGTTTCAGATATAAACATGTCACGGTCTAATATATATAAGACGACATTCTTGCAATTTTAAACGAGGTAAACAATCCTTCTCAGGAAGATTCATATTCCGAAGTTGAGGATGGAGAGATTATCGACGACGTTCAAAGCGAGGACGAAAATAATGAAGTGTCTGAGTACGTTTCGTATTTACAAGGAACTGGACCCTCTGAAGAAACCGACCCAACCCTTGTTGCAGAAACTGGTCCATCATCTGGCGCAAGCCTTGTTTTACCATCTACCAACTCCGAGCGGATTTATCGTATTCGTGGTCATACTCTCCGAGGTAAGAATGGACATATTTGGTCAACTGTTAAAGCTCAAACATCTCACAGAACTCCAGCTATGAACATTGTCCGCACCTCGCGCCTGCCTTGGATGGAGAAGAGACTAGAAGCTCCAACATTTAAGAGATCTTAACGTGAAAATATAAGCCAAATTCTTGATAAACGTAAAGATTGAAATAATGAAAATCAAGAAGAAGAACCCTACCCAAAAAAACGTAAATACTGCTCCTTTTGCTCTTATAAAAAAAGAAAATGTCTGTTCTGTTCTGTACTGCAGTAATGGCGTTTCGAGCGTGCCAGTTGAGCACAATTCACTTCGCCAATGTCACGTTGTATGGAGAATACACGAAGGAGAATGTACGGTGAAAAGATAACTAACTTTACATAATAATACAATGCATGTAAAAGAAAATGTCAATATTAGTGTGTAATAAATGTCAAAAATCTGTATGTGGCGAGCACAATGTTGACATATGTGTAGACTGCTTCTAATGTTCAGCTAGTCTTTTAAAGTCTGAGTAGTAGTAATGTTTACTCTAACAATAAATAATAAGCGTAAAAAAAATTTGGTATTTTAAAAAAATATATGTTTTAGTTGATTTTGAAGAAGTTAATTTTTTTTTATTCCAATTTATGCATATGGTTTTTTGTTGTAATAAATAGCTCTGATTATAGATATAGTTAATAATATTATTGTTTTATTTTTTATTTAGATTCTAAATTTGAATTTCTGCTAAATAATAAAAATTACATACCTAAAATAGGGGCTTTTATACGTGTACGCCTCTGAGACGTATATTAAGGCTTTGTGAAAGTCCGTAATATATTAGGCTTCTAGGGTTAATAAAGTCGTCGTATCGTGTCACAGCAGCACAGTATCGGAGATGGGTTTGATTTCCAATAGATAATGGATTATCTTCATTTTCTCGCTTTGGTAACAAGACAAAGCGCGGCGTTGTGTTCCACCACTCAACATACGATATCTCGAAAATTGGTTGGTAACTAGGTAACAGAGTCTCTTAACATGAAGTTCCATCATCATATACTGCTTTAGAAAATAGCGAAAAGCTAGAGCGTGAAGCTTAGTATATAATATACATCACCATTATATCAGCCTGGAGACGTCCACGGTGGACTGTGGACGACGGACCAAAAGCCGAATCGGCCGCCCTCATCTATCGGATTTCGGTGATCTTCACCAGGTTACCGGTCCACCTCGTGAAGGACCGCCCTACGCTACGTCCTACTACTATAATATACATAAAATTGTATTATCTATTTTTATTGTTTTTTGTTAAATGATTTTAAACATACTTTAAATTCGATTTTTGAGTATTCTATACCACTTTTGCTCATATATGTAATAATTGTAGCTTAACATATAGCCTAAGTGAAAATACGATACAACTATAGATTAAATATACCAAAACTGAAATTTGTATTGGACTGTGAACAAAGTTTCTGGAATCATATCTTGTTTTAAAATTAATTCATGCTGTTTTACCATTTCATTTCAAGTAGGGACTGCAATATATATAGTTTGTTTGCAAAATGTTATGCTTTACTAGGGAGATAAAAGCTGTGCTACTTTTGGTTTCATCAAGTTATTAATGATAGAAGTTTTCAAAAATAATTATTATTATTTTTGGCTTCACGCTGTAAAAATAACAAATTGTCTTTGTTTTGTCTTCATATTATAGCGATGAAATAAAAAAGTCTCTAAAAGTCGGTAAAGAAAATAAAGCACACCCCTCATATTTACAGTCACCAGCAAGGTCAAGGACACACACTGATTAGTATTATTTTATTTTTAATTTCATAAGTAACTTTTATGTATTAAATTACCATTTTAGAAATTGTTTTTTGCTCCACGACAACTCTAGTGTTAAGACACTCCGTCCCATACTTTTGGATGGTCCAATTAGTATATAACATATTTATATGCAATAACAGCTTATGAGTGCGACTGTTTGTGGATTCGAATACCACTAGTGGAGAATTCATTATCTTCA
Source organism: Dione juno (assembly GCA_037127375.1). NCBI lineage: Eukaryota > Metazoa > Arthropoda > Insecta > Lepidoptera > Nymphalidae > Dione > Dione juno. The sequence goes on along the minus strand of JAXRJS010000077.1, from coordinate 4,923,161 downwards.
TTTTCTTCTCTCTGGCAACAACCTCTCAACACGCAATGCTTCGAAAGGTGTGAAGTGAGAAACAGTGTTTTAACACTAAATTCCTTTTGCCTACGGTTCCCTTTGCCTACCCTGTTATATGCGGAATATAGCGTTAAAAAAACAAAAGAAATATCATTAAGGTTATAAATAGTGCGAAAAACTCATACACACAAAACATATAAAACTTCAAGACACAATCCGAATGCAGTACTAATTCTAATAAATCAAATAAGCCTGAAATAGAGCTGTGTAAGCCTTTTAATTGGATTTTAGTTTTTATAGGATGCAGACGGATTTAGTTTAAATAACGAAGCGATACACGCATATGAATGTGGGAAATGCGATACGGTATTAATTATAGATATCATACCCATCTCTAAGTACCTACCTACATATGGAGTAGATATAAAGAGAATATGATTAGCCTAGATATTAGAAATTATATATGAAGCTTATTTTAAAAGGTAGAGTTGTATTTTTTTTATTTATATTGAAAGGCAATCCGAAATTCTAAGTGAACACTTCATAATAATGTGTTTTAAACATATTAATATGCCTTAAGAATATAAATACATATTTTTTAATATTTTTTTTAACTGTACGTTGTTTCCAGCGCTTAATAGGTTAGGCAAAAATAACCTATATAAAGACACTTCCCTTCCCGCTTCCCGTCTGATATTCTTCCCGTATTATTTGTGTAGGAACATAGTAAGTCCGTAGGAACTTTTTAGTTAACTGCGAAAAAGCCTACCGGCGGCTGTTTCCGGTTCGATACGACATGGGTATGTACAAAAAGCGTAACTACCTCCACCTTACAGACTGCCATCGCCCCTGTAGCACCTCTGGTGTTACACGGGGTCGTGGGCGGCGGTGATATTTGGATTTTTTTTTTGTGGTGGTCGACATACAGTGCAAGTTAAAAAGAGTACGATGTAGGAAAACAGATAGTAGGCCAAATCTAAGAAATCACGCTGATTTGGAGAAACGAGCGAAGGTCCATAAGGCTATGAATCAATGGGCCATAGAGCAACAATACTGTAAGGGTTATCTATAAAACTTGTCTGCCTCCACCATTACCTATCAGGAAGAAGGACTAAATGACGGACTCAATTTTATAACTGATGGAAGAGCGGAGAATGTACAAAAGTATTGACCTTAACAAATATAAAGAAATAGACAATGTTTTAAGAAAAGAGATCGACTACTTTTGAAACAGGTTTTATCGTGAAAATTGTGAGCGCATAGAGGACCTTTTCCGGAAACACGACACCTTTAATTTGCACAAGCATATAAAGTTTATGATAGATGAGCCTCGGAAAAAGACTATCTACTTTGTTTGATGGTGCTGACAAGTTGCTTGTTGATACAGAGAGCAGGAAAAATCAATGGATTGACAATCACTTCATAGACAAATAATTTATTTATTGAATGAAACAATAATTAGACACAAATAGAAAATAATGGATGAATAAATTAATGAATGCATTTGACATATATAAAATAAAATAAAGAATGATTGTCAAAAAGAAAAATAATTTAAAAAAAGTACTGGATCTCAAAGTATAACATTTAAACGAATAAAAAGCACGATTAGACGAAAGACTATTAAAATATTTTACCTTTTTAAGGGAAATTAATAGTGGGTGCATGTATGAGTATATAGTATACATAAAAAAATATATATATATATATATATATATATATATATATATATATATATATATATATATATATATATATATATATATATATATATATATATATATATATATATATATATATATATATATATGTATACTTATTTACAGCGACACCGGGCGGGGAGGGAAGAGGGTACTCTATCCTTGTGAAATTGCAAACAGTACGTGCTTGAGAGGGGTCGTCAATGATAAGGTCGTACCCTGCGGCACTCGGACCTCAGCTTGCGACTTTTGAGCGTCGAGCTGGAGGGGATCATATCTCTGCCGGTGGAGCTCGACGCCATAATTTGTCTACTGCTGCGTGATGAGTGGCGGAACGATGAGATTCTCTACCTGTGCGAGGAAATAAAAAAATCATTCCCCGAGAAGTATGTTAGTTGTAGGTTTGATACCTACAACCGTCATATTTGCAGAATCAGACGCGGGTCCAATGCACCTGTTTAACCTCAATTCATTTATTAATAAAACTTATATTATATAATATTTACCTTATCTTACAGGTTTTCTAACCTTAAAAAACAAATAAAACTAGTAATATAGTTATAATGCACAATTCCTTTGTTCTCCCGCTCTAGTAAATTGTTTATTTTTTACATTCTCCCTAGAAGCATTAACCACAGACCTTTTAGCGTCAATTTCATGCACTTACTAATTTAATATTACACTATGTAAATAGAAAAATTAAACTAGGTAGAAGGATATTTATAATGAATAGAAATTATGATAGTAAAATATTCGTAGTTATTAGTTAATTATATATACATGGTTATGATTTGAGTGGACGAAGATGGAGAACGGAGTGTCTCGACAGGTTCTCTCTGCTTTTTGTGGTAGTCCCTGCTATATGTAGATAAAGCGTGAACTTAAAAATGATTTCGACTCTATATTATATTATTTTTGGAGAAAATAGAGATTAGATTAGAGTTTTATAAAATTCGTCAGTTATTTTAAAGATTCAATGTTGTCGATAGTCTAAATTAATTGAACATTTGTTGAAGATCAAACACAATATAATTTTAGTAAAGATCGGTGATCTCTTAAAGCACAAAAAAATGTAACTTCTAAGTCAATACTATCAAAAGATATGTACGTTTATGCTTATTTTTTTGCATTTTGTATTAAAATACAGGGTACTTCCCGTTGATCTAGAGTGTTGAAATTAAGCAATAAACTAAGAACTTATAGTACAAAAAAAAGTATCCGAAAATTATTGATATACCTCAGAAAACACAAAATTAGTGCATACGACCGCGATTTCAAGTTTGTTGACTCTTATTAGTTGTACTTTATACTTTAGACCAAGACTTATCAAATTTGACGAAAAGTGAGAACGTGCAGTACATAAATATAAAGAGAAAATATCAAAATTGATAATTTATACTATACGTGTAACCACAGAGAGAAAATATTTCAAACTTATATCTGCTTTATATTTCATTTATTTTATTTTGAATTTTTTATAAGTTGTATGATTCTCCTACAATCATGAAATTGGTACGTGGTGGTATGGCACTGGTTGTTTTTTTTTATAAAATACAAAAGCAATTTGACCGTAAGTCGTATTTACAGTTGTGGGTTCAATTCCCATCATTCGAGAATTATTCATCATTTTATTTCATCGCTCTGGTAACTAGACAAAGCGAGGTGTTGAGTTTCACCACTCAACACACGATGTCTCAAAAGTGGGATCGAAAATGGAAATCGCATTGTCTTAGCACTAGGTTCCTCTGTCTGCACTGCTATATGTGAGAACCAACGTGAAACTACTTTGTATATTATTTCTTTATAAATGACATAAATAATTTCAATATACAATGCTATCAAGCCATTTGAATGATAATAGAAGTAATATACTTGACCCTCCGCTTTCGATATTTGCACGCCCGTAAGCTGTAGAGCTGTGTTAATATTTACTAATGTAATAAAACGTTTCACTTTGTGTTACAATATATTACGTTTTACACGCGACCACTGTGGTGAGATATCTGACTATAATCGTGGTAGGTAGGTGTGGGTTTATTTCCCGATCGGGGGAAAATTATTATATTTTAACATCAACGTACATCCAATTAAATCGTTGAGATCCATCAATTAAAAGCTTTTTCATTCGTGTTTGAAATTCGGGTGAAAAGTGGAGACTGGAATGTAGTAAAAATAATTTCTCTCGGCCTACCTTAGTGATTAATTTCAGGGTTAAAATAACCCTATAGGTAATAAATTAAAACATAGATATATTATACACAACACAACTTTGGCCGGATTGCGGTAACTAGGGTTACTAAGGGTTATTCAATGCTTGAAATTTGTTATTCTTTACCACATCGGGGCAAAAGTGACAACCGATCGATTGTAATATATATGTTTTAAATAAAGAGTATATCTTCGCTTCAGAAATTAAACTTATCAATAAAAAAAATAACAATTTTTATCATATATTTAATAACAGGTTGATTTAAGTTATGCTAGATTGGTCGTCTTCCTCCTGGGATGAGTATCATCTGTTACGCGGATGACACTTTGGTCACGGCCCGAGGTCCATCCTACCAGGAGGCGGTACGCTTGGCTGAAACCGGCACGCGTCTTGTTATTGGCCGCATCGAAGCGCTGGGTCTGAAGGTCTCTATGCCTAAAACTGAGGCCCTACTTTTTCATGGCCCTCGCAAAGGGCCCCCACGTAGGGCTAATTTGCGCATCCAGGGCCAGGAGGTGGAGGTACGGCCCCAGATGAAGTATCTGGGACTAACCCTGGATAGTTGTTGGTTGTTTAAGTCGCACTTCGCTCAGCTTGCAACTAAGCTTGTGAACGCCGCCGGGGCCCTCGGTAGATTACTGCCAAATATCGGAGGGCCCGATTTTACATGTCGACGTTTGTACGTCGGTGTGTTGAAATCCATGGCACTTTACGGCGCTTCTGTGTGGGCCGATGCTCTCTCCGTTCATAACAAGACCCAATTGCGTAAAGCGCAGCGGATCATAGCGGTTAGAGCTATTCGAGGATACCGAACAGTGTCGTGGACGGTGGCTACACTCCTGGCGGGCGATCCGCCTTGGGAGCTGCAGGCGGAATTGATTGCCAGAGTTCACGCATTCCGTGCAAGTGAGCGGTCGCGAGGTGAGCAACCTTCGAGTGAGGTTATCGGGCTGATCAGGAAAAGAGCAGACGAAGCCCTGATCCGGCGATGGAGGGAGGACCTGGGTTCACCGATGGCAGGACTGGCGACGGTGGAGGCGGTTCGCCCCCACCTAGAGCGCTGGTTGACAAGGGGGTTTGGCGTCCTGACTTTCAGACTGGTGCAGGTATTGACGGGGCATGGTTGCTTCGGCAAATATTTGCATCAGATTGCGCGTCGGGAGATGTCACCAGCGTGCCACGAGTGTGATGCCTCCGTTGATTCGGCGCATCACACTCTGGCTGAATGCCCCGCTTGGGCTCCGCAACGCCACGCCTTGATGGCTGTAGTGGGTAGGGATCTCTCACTGTCTAGTATGATGGAAGCCATGCTGGAGAGTGAGAGGAACTGGTCTGTAGCAGTCTCCTTCTGTGAATCTGTTATTGCACAGAAGGAGGCCGTGGAGCGTGCGCGCGAGCTTAGCGTGGACGCAGATCTGCTCCGCCGTCGTAGACCAGGAGGTAGGAGAAGGCGGTACGCGCATCTCCAACTTCCCTGCCCTAGAGGAGCTACTGCAGGAATGTCATGAAGATCTTCCAGTTATCAGCAAGTTATCGAGGCTGCGGGCACCCTGGAAGATACCATGGGGCTCCCCGAAGGCGATAGTGGCCCACGTTAGGTGGGCCTTCCACCAAGGTGCTGTAGTGGTATGCGCAAGCGATCCTGCAGCATCTCATATAGGTGGAGAGGGTTTCCGCTGGGTTTTAGTTTTACTCAGGGATGGTCTGCGTAAAAGCATTTCCCAGCGAAAAAAAAAAAAAAAAAAAAAGATTGGTCGTTCCCTCAATAATCCTCATCTCTGACGTCCCTCGTATCGAAAGTAATTAATTTTGACGTGTGTCATTCACCCGTAGCTTGATAAAGCGAATTAACTTAGGGTGAATGTATGTAGTTGCGTGCGAATTTGTTGAAGAAAATATTAAATAATATAACGATATAAATATAATGAAAAGGGCAGAGTAAAATGAATTACTAGTTACGAATATATATGCAGTTTTTTTTGGAATCTTTGTATTTTATATATTTTTCGCGTTTGTTGTTTTGTTGCAGTTTTTATGTAATTATGACATCATTTTAAAAAAAACATTAAAATCTACAGTTTTTTACTAATATTACAAGGCTGAATAGTCTACTACGTAGTTTTTACTAATATTACAAGGCTGAATAGGAGAAGAAAGTAGTCTCAGGAACTACTCAAGCTTTTTCGATAAAAATCATTCACAGTCTCACAGTCATTTAATTTGTCGTAGAAGGTTGTAGCCTATAGGCTATAGTATATCACATTAATTGTTTTAATCGACGATACATGGGCTGTATCATACACAACGCTTAGCAATTTTCATTTGACCACGCGGGCAATGTCGCAAATAAAATTTAGTCTTAACTATAAACTTTACGCTTTATGTTTAGACAGAAAATATAATACAAAATATATACAAAAAAAATGTATATACAAAACAGAAAATATAAAAATTAGATTGTATTGAAATTTGAACACGCGCCTCTTTCCTGATGTGGAAGAATACTTTAACAATAATTAAAATACGTTAAATAAATATATAATAATTAATAATAATAAAATAATTCAAACTGCGAGGCATTTATAATAAATTAATAAATAAATAAATAAAATAGATCATAATAAATTAATCGTGTTCAATCATGTTCTCAACAGCGATTAAAATATTAAATATGGCAAACTTATTTGAAGTTATTGAAGTACCTCTGGCCTTTGACATTATCTAAATATGGCCGAATGGAGAAATCGAAACGACCCGAACAGAATATTTAATCTAACGTAAATTCAAATTAATTAAATAACAAAATATTCAAATAACATGAAAATCAAGATAAGAATCAAGCAAATTGCTTAACAAAATGAAAGAATATTAATCACGACAATATACAACAATTTTTATTAAAATTAAATTTAAATGGCAACATTTTTTATGTTAAACAAGATATTGTTACGAAAACGGGACAGCTTATCCCAATATGTAAATTTCTGTATCGTTAGTGAAGTATAATAATAAAAGGAAAGCATTTGTGAATTATATTATGATTCAGAAATTCTTCATAAATTCTTATAAAAGGGGATCATTAAGTTCTCTCCTTATCAGAAATTTTTCTGCTACTCAAACTTTTGTAACTTGTGTATACACGATTTATTTGAAGTACTAGAATCTTTCTTTTGGAAAATTTTGTAACATCTGATTTCTTATTCGGCTAGGCCAAGAGGACATAAGACTCTCCATCTTCCGTTCTCACTGAATTGGAGACATTCATGTTGATTGGTGGAATTTTGTCTTGCTATAGTGGGGCACTAAGATTAACTATTTCCCCTGAGTGGAAAACGAATTCACAAGCTCGTGTTTATGGCATCAATAGTTTTATATTTCCATTTAAATTTTTCTCTGTATTAAAGAAGTACATAAAAAGTAAGTAAGTTTTTTTTTTATATTACATACAAAACGATAGACTTTTGGTTCGTACGCTTTTTGGTTTGCAATTATTTTATTTTCTAATCATCAATAATAATTAAACTACTATTGATATATATAATTAATGCTGTCCTTAGAAACTATTACCTATATTATTATTAGAAGTAGGGCTAATAGAGAGTTTATAGAGTTTTAGGGTGAGTTTTTCATATTAATCCTTTTGACTAATATTATATTGACGTACTTAATTCTACAAATATTAAAGGTACCAGCGATTGTGTCGCTCAGATCCTGAATCTCACAATTTATCAACACCTCCAAATCCGTTTCTCCTCTCCATTCCTGGCTGATCAAAGAGTCTTTCTCCTTTTGTGTAAAACTGACGTAAAGAGTATTATATATATATATATATATATATATATATATATATATATATATATATATATATATATATATATATATATATATATATATATATATATATATATATATATATATATATATATATATATTAACCGTTTATCTTAATATATATATAATATCAAGTTTTGATTTCTTTACAACGTCAAAGGAGTCACGTACAAACGCTACTAAATCAACTGTAATCAAAATAGTATACATCGTTTATTACCTGCCTGTCTAATACAAAATTTTATCAAAGAATATTTCATATACAAATAGAAAATGTGAGCTGTAACATTGCAATTACATTTATGTATATTATAAAACCGTTCCAGTTGGAATTTTCATAACTCCTCTTTTATTGTTTCCCGTACACTCACCCCAAAGTAAAGAATTCTCCGATCTTGTACGCACTGTACATCAGCGACATGCCTCGTACAAAACTAGTCCACCTGGCGATGTACGCCGATGACACCGCCCTATACACAACTTCTCGCTATTCTCGCCTGTTGACTGAAAGACTCCAGACTGCGGCCGACGCCCTCGGCGATTGGTACTGTTTATGGAGGATCGAAGTTAATCTGGATAAGAGTGAAGCGATCCTGTTTCCTCGTGTCAAACACGAAACGGCCTCCACTGTCTACATGTTAAACCGACCTATTCCCTGGAAACCACAGGCAAAATATCTAGGAGTAATCCTAGATTCCAGACTTTCTTTTAGCTCACACGTCAAGAGAGCCAGAAACAAAGCTCTCTTTATTCTCAGTAGGCTTTATCCTCTTATCTGCAAGCAGAGTAAATTGTTACTTAGACATAAGCTGACACTATACAAAACTTGTGTAAGACCTGTCCTTACTTATGCGTGTTCGCACACTTTAAGCTGAATGCCCTTCAAATTGTTCAGAATAAATTCTTGCGAATCGCGTCAGGTTGCCCCTGGTTCGTTCGCAATGTCAACCTTCATAGAGACTTCGAACTGGAATCGATTCAAGAGTACTGCAAAGGCCTATCCAGGGGCTACTTCGAGCGCGCAGCTACTCACGCGAACCCCCTTATCGTACGGGCGTGTGACTACACCCCGTACGCTAAAACTAAGCTCAGACGCCCGCGTAGCGTTCTATTAGACCTAGATGCTGGATAGCGGCTGGTTTGCTAATAATAGGGAACATCCCCTAACCCTCTCGTCGGTCGCAAGCCGAGGCCCGAGGCCCGCAGGGGACGCCCTTGCCGCCGACGTTTCCTCTCAAGCAGACACTATATTGCTTGCTACTTCTCAGTGACAGAGTACTCTCTTCCGTCCCGAACCGGTGTCGCTGTCAAGGCCAATAGGGCTAACAGCATTAAACTCACAAAAAAAAAAAGAATATTTTAGGTTTATACTACTTAATATCAGCTCTGCGTTGTTTGTTAGTCAATCAGTAACGGAAGACTTTTTTTATATTACAAATATGTATAGATTCTGATGGTAAAACATTTATATATAAAATTTTTAACGCAACAGGATTTGAATCCACGCCACATGGAAACCGTCCACGCGATCTGTCCACTAAGCCATTCTTCATTACGCTGCGTCTAATTTCGAATTTTTTATATGTTTTCAGTAAGCATTTTTTCTATCCTTTTAGTGTCGATTAACTCTTTAAGTATCATAAAAATAAATATTTTTATTTCATTTATTTGTTACTATACGACAAAGTGCATAGCGCAATATACTTAAAACTGTCATAAAGTGTAAAATGAAAATATATTTGTACATGATGTACCTCGCGTACAATAAAGAATATTTTACTTCACTTTATTTTATATATATAGAATTATGATTAAAAAAAATTATGATGTTAAACTAATCCCACAAGCGTCTTTTGGCGTATATTGCTATACGCGTATTATATATATATATATATATATATATATATATATATATATATATATATATATATATATATATATATATATATATATATTAACCGTTTATCTTAATATATCTACATGTTAGATATATTTTCATAGATCAACTGGAGTTAAAACCTATAAACAGATATGCAACAACTGTAATGCATAATAAATACCAAAATTTTATACACTGATATTTTATACCTTTCTACATTCATCTTTTCTACGGCTGGGCAATTGTAGCCGAAACGAGTAGTCTCGTTGGAAAAGAGCGGCTATCGGCCAAATCAAACAAATCGATCAAGCGTTATATTGACGGTGTATCTTTTAAGCTTGTAAGTAGTTTTATAGACAAATATTTGTTCAATAATTTAAATTGGTAGCTTAGCTTTTGTATTATATTATATAAAGTAAGTTTATAGACCATCATGACGCAGCGGCACAGCGTGAGTGCATGTTTGACGGTTGTTGGTTTGATTTCCATACAAGGAGTATAGACAACTTTTGTTTTCCTCGCTCTGGTTAAAAGACAAAACGCGGCGTTTAGTTTCGCCACTCAACGCGTAATGTCTCTAAAATCAGGTGGAAAGTTCGGAATTAAGTGTCGTATTGCGGTTATTACTCCAGACAATAACTCGAAGTTATATTTTTTAGTATTCTTGTTTTGTAGATATCTGGATTATATATATATATATATATATATATATATATATATATATATATATATATATATATATATATATATATATATATATATATATATATATATATATATATATATAGTTTTATTTTTTTTTTCTTTTTTTTAAATGTGTATCAGTAATTTCACAATGTATCATACTTTAAATATTTCAATTCCAAAATGTAAAGTATAAAAACAAAATATAAAGAATATTTAAAGGAAATAAATTGTAATATCGTCATTTTAATTTCATATAGACACGGGCAATAGCGTCAGTTAAATTTTTATATTTTACACGTCATTGTGTGATTGTAAAATAATAAAATTGTAACTTTAATAGAACAACTGTTGAGTTTTTTGTCGGATGCCTTTGAAATATAACTTTGACGATTAAAAATTTCTTGAATAAAAAGACTAAATCAGTAAACACTACTATTAGTATTTTCGTATTCGTATACGGTATAGCAGCAGAATCGACGCATTTGAGATGTGGTGTTGGAGAAGATTACTTCAGATTCCATGGACCACCAGGAGAAGCAATGTGTCGATTCCAAGTAAGCTAAAGATCACAAAACGCCTTTCCACCATTTGCCATTTATCTAATTACCGACTAGAAACTTTGTTTATCTTTATACAGAAATATTACTCCAAGCTAAAGTGATCTATACAAAATACATTTTATCTCATATTTTAAAAAAACCATTTATTTGTATTATTGTAATCAATTAAGCTAAACTCGATTAAAAAAAAACGCCAATACTTATAATGTGAGTACACCTTCCAAACCAATGTCAATCTTACTTTCGTATATATATATATTTGATTTGGCTCTAGCTTGTTTCTTTTTGGTAACGTGATATACGTGCCTGTGCAGTTTGCACAGCTGTTATGTCACATCAGTTGAGTGATCCAATGGGAGGAAATTAAAATATAAACAAAATATATATACAATATTATTACATATATATATATATATATATATATATATATATATATATATATATATATATATATATATATATTATATATATATATATATATATATATATATATATATATATATATAACTAAATATTTTGTACATCATTTTATAATAATATGTTAAGTTTTGTTGATTAATTTAATCTTATTTCCTATAAGTCTTAACAGTAAGGTTGTTGTTTATATTAAGTATTAAGTATTATAATATTACATTTAATTTTGTTTATATAAAGTTTATTTAATAGCATATATCTTGTGATGTAATTTTTTAAATATCATATCGTCATAATATATTTTTTTTTACTCAGATACAATTTTTTTTTGTAATTAATTAGATAAAAAACATACTACGACATAATATTTCACTTATTTTTCCATTTCCTACACCACTTGTCGTATTTGTTCAATAATCTTGGTTTGAATTGGTAATAATCGCATACTCGTGCCAGTAAGGCGTGGTTACCACGCAATACTAGCTCTGATATTGAAACAAAACCTGATATTAGCTTGTTAAAGTAAATCTTTTATACAATATAGAGCCTAATTTAAAGGTGACTCTACTGAACTCGATAAAACATATATTATCAATAAAAAAATAAATTTAAGATAGATCTATTCTATAAATTTGTTCTTCTTTTTAAACATTATATATTGTGGATTATATTTTAGGAGAGCAAGCTTTTTCATTTAGTATTGTGTAAGAAAAGAAGTTAAATGCGGTTATCGCTTCGATTCTCCCGATTTAAGCGTTGGTTTCCCAGAAATAACATCAAAATCAATATACGCGACTTGTTCGCTCAAATTGATTCATTTATAATCTGTAATAAATAATGAAGATCAAAGATTTTATTAACGTTAATATGTTTTTCTAAAACTTAATAGTTTTCTTTTTTAATTTACTTATTTTTAGTATTACATATATGTATTATTTTAGTAAATATAATAATATAAAAAAAAAACATACAAAAAAATATTAATTAAATTAATTACAACAAATAAATGTATTATTTTAAATATAGAAATATATTTATATATAGAAAATAATAAATATCAATGAATTCGATATTCCGTACGCTCCAATTGATTGTACCTGCTAAGCCGGCATTCACTCCAAATTTTCTTTGGGAAGAACTCGTTAATCCCTCGAGCGACGCGCCACGTCGAATAGAAATGCCTTGTTTACAACATGCTATTTGTTAACTTTGTCCTAACACTGCAATATTCATACTAACTGGCATTGTTTTGGTAATAAAGGATAAATCTCACTGACTAGTATTGAATGAGGGTGTAAATGCCACGAAAATATGTGAATAGTTGCTTTTTTTTCCCCTATTACTATTTTTATAATAATATAAATGTTCCCCATAGTGATGTAATTATTTAATTACATCACTATGGGGCTTGTTGATACGTTAAAAGCTTAAAAACCTAATCTATTTCATGATAATTATTATAGTCAGTGATTCGTTTCATATTTAATCATTTTGTGCCTGCTTATGATAAAAGCTATAAAAACTATAATTAATAAATAGCTTCATATATACATTAAATAGCAGGGTGGGATCCTATAGTGCTAAGATATTTCACCATTTTTGAAAGGCGGCGGAACTCAACGCCGCGTTTTGTCTTACCACCAGAGCAAGTGAATCAAAATAATTCACTAAACCGAATAGGAATGGAAATCACAACCGTCTTGTTTATAATCAGACACTATGCCACTGTGCCGCAACGGAATCCTCTTTGATTAACTTTAATAATAACTATACCCATCTATATTATACATAATTTATAATGTTACCAGAGCACCATAAAGTAAACGAAATGATTTAAATTCCAGTTATTGTGACAGTTGCCTTAACACTTCACAAGTGTTCAGGAGCAATTGACGGTAGCCCTTTTGTCAAATACAGAGTGAAACTGACTTTGTTTGCTTGTACAATGTATTGTAAGAGAATATTATGATTAGATGAATATACACTTACTGTCTAACAAAACGTGATATTTATGCAAGTTAAAAAAGAAATTATATTTTTGTATTTATTATCATATTTTTTATGCGTAATGTTTTTTTTAAGAATAAATAATAATGTGTGATGATACAGAAGAGGCAGTGTCTATGTTATAATAAGCTTCCGCAATGGCTTCTGCAATGGCAATTAGAAATATGGATTATAAAATAATCTTTGCAAAGCGCGGCGTTTAGTTCCGCCGCTAAACACGCAATGTCTTGAGATTCGGAAAGAGGGGAACGGAGTGTCTTAGCAGTAAGCTCTCTTTGCACCCATTGCACAGTATGTTAAAGTAGTGAAGCTAAAAATTATTACACTAGGTTGAAATAATGTCAATCCAAAACTCAAATTCAATCCAAAGTTAGAACCTAACCTAACTCCACAAAATGAGAATATATATTTAATTTTTTAAAATTATTTCGATTAAATACTACTCTGTTCCAACACTTAAGTATAGATGCCGAGCATCCGCTTGTTAAAAGTAAATAATGCCTGTTCGGAATACTTATTGAACTGGAATAATACTGGTGCATACTGCAAAGCGCTCTTCACTTGTAGCTATAATACCAGTTAAGACGTGCTCTACGTTCATGACAGTTTCTTTTATCTTCATATAGTATACAGAAGTTACTGTGACGTAGTACAATAGTACGCTGTTGTACGCGAAGGTTGTGAGTTCGATCCTTCTAGGGGGATCCTTTCTGTGTTGTTTTGTGTTTCCTGCTTTGGTAGGAAGAAATGCGACTTTAAGAGAAGAATACCTTGATACTCTCTTTATCTACTATTATAAATCCAGATCTATATATATATATATATATATATATATATATATATATATATATATATATATATATATATATATATATATATATATATATATATATATATATATATATATATATATATATATATATATATATATATATATATATATATATATATATATATATATATATATATACTGTAATATAATATATATTATAATCTAGTGCCTAAATATTCTTTTCTCTAATTTTCAGCCTATTACGTGAAATGGTAATCAACCTTCCAACTATCTCGTTACGGCCGGACACTGCGCCATTGCGTCACAATGGCCTTTTAACTTGTTTGGACCACAACCAGCATATTTGAGCGCAATTGTTAAAATGTAATGTTTCTGTGTTTGACTTCACAAACCTCGATTATGAATAAAATATTTTCAATTTAACTCACAGAGTCTCTAAACTGGAGACCAAAGTGTCTTTAAATTAATTTATAGGTTCCTTCCCTGCTATAATAATAAATATTAAATATATTTTGAACGTACATTTGTATCGACCCAGTAATTAAACTAAACGTTTTTAGGATAGTTTCTCGGAATATGTTGAGACCGTTTAACAAAACGTTCTCAAAACAGTTCTCAGAAACTAAGTATTGTACACTAAGTTATTATAAAGTAAGTAATTGATATAATTTGCGCTATTAAAAGTTTGAAAATGTTTGTAAAATGTATTACAATTGAAGCAAAATAATAAACTTTTTACATAAATATTTTTTTTATGTTTTTATTACTTCACTACAGACACATAGTCCATACCTTTTGTTATAAATTTTTGCATATATTTTTGTATATTATATTTTTCATTGAACTCACTAATAACATCACTAAAAACTAGACTTACATGACCATATAATAGTTTCCATCCATAGGGGTCTAGTTATTTAAAAGAGTTGCTATTTAGTTTATAATACTCGTAGTACAAACTGAACTTTCACTAAGTTTTTGACTTAATTTAGTTAGTTTAGTTTAGTAATAGAGATTTAGTAAAAGTAAGAGAGTGTCACTTAATTATGATTATATATATATATATATATATATATATATATATATATATATATATATTATATATATATATATATATATATATATATATATATATATATATATATATATATATTTCACTAAATTTTTGACTTAATTTAGTTAGTTTAGTTTAGTAATAGAGATTTAGTAAAAGTAAGAGAGTGTCACTTAATTCTGATTATTATATTATATACTAATCTATATATATATAATATATATATATATATATATGATATATCATATATATATTATATATATATATATATATATTATATATATTATATTATATATTATAATATACTATATCTGATAATATATATATATAATATATCTCATATCTATATACTATATATATCATATATATCTATTATAGTTAGCATTAAAAATTGATGACAAGGGGCGTGGTTTACCGATCACGCCACGTGACGTCACGATCAGGCGATATCGGAAGCTTGGTGATCGACCGGAGGGGCCGCCAGAGCTCACATCGCTTGCTGGGGCCAGGGATAGACGGACGCTTTAGTCAATACGTAATTTTAGTAATTGCCTATAAAAATTTGTTCTGTCGATTAAAGTAATATCGTTAAAATTGTAAATAGTCATTTTAGTGTAAAGTATGCGAATTGTAATTTTATAAGTAAAACTATGTTTTAAACTAGTTTTTTTAATTAATATTTAAATATTTATAAATTCAGAAGTGGGATAGTGCCAACGCCCTGAATCGTAGGCTTCCTTGATTAAGTTTTGCTGTAAATAAGTTAATTTTTTGTAAAAATGTCTGAACGTAATAAACGTAAAAGTCGTAGAAGAGATCGAACGCCTATTCCTGGTTTAGATCAAACACTACAAGCGATTCGAATCGTTTTAAACGTTTTAGAAGGTAGTTCCAGGCTACGAAATCCATTCGAGGGTAGTTCGGGTGATGCGTTGTTGCCACAGCCAAGTGAGACAACACAACCGCTGTCTAGTGCAGTTGCCATGCCGCCGCTGCCCTCTCCAACTGTACCATCGTGTGGTGGAACAACCGGCATACAAGCAAGTGCTGATACGGTATTTACTGAGGTAACAGAAAAACTCATAAACGCAATCGGCGCTGTACCGGTAAGATCAAATAATGTATTTGTTTCCAATTTTGATCCCTCTTTGCACGATTTTAATGCGTGGTGCCAAGAAGTCGACCATGTGCGTAATTTAAATCGTTGGGACGATCGCGAGTATTTGTCTCGTATAGGGAATTGCCTCAAAGGCGAAGCGAAATCCTGGCTAAACGAGTGGGTCAGTAATGATCGTTGTTGGTCGAGTTTCAAACGTGAATTCAAATCATTGTGTCCGGTTCGCGTAGACTCGATATATTACTAGATCGCTAATATTTTGTTCAATGTAATGAAGACCGATTCCGACAAATACCCTACGTATGCGGAATATGCTAGGCGGTCTTTGCTACGATTGCGTATCGTTCGCGGATTAAGTGACGAGTTAATTATGGCTATTATTGTACGAGGCATTACGGATCCTCAAATCCGTGCAGCTGCTACAAACGCAAAGTTATCCCCTGAAAATTTAGTTGATTTTTTATCAACTTATGTAAAACCAACTGTTAAGGTGAACTATATGCGACCCGGTTATAATAAAATTAGTTCACAATTAAATTCACGTAAACGCGGGCACGGTGTTTCGGAAATTAAATGTTTTAAATGCGGCATCTTAGATCATAAGTCTTTTAATTGTCTTAAGCGTTTTAAACCTGTGTCAACCCTTGATGGTAATATGTCGAGTACATCGTCTGCGAGTGTCCCTGGAACTCATAGACAAACATCCAGACCAGAACCTTGCTCGTTTTCTAAAAAGGTTGGACACAAGGTTGAAGATTGCTTCGCGAAACAGCGCTCCGAGTTAATAGGCAAATGGAATGTTAACTCCTGTCAAAATCTGAACGATACTTATAAACAAAATGATATAACCACGGCCGTTATACACGGTGTACTCGTTGACGTGCTTGTAGATAGCGGTTCTACAATTACTCTGGTATCTGAATCGGTTGCAAAGCATTTACAATGTACTCAGATATCTTCATATAAAATTTTACGCGGTATCAGTAACGAAGAAGTACATTCTACTTTACATACTACGTTAACCGTAGAATTTCCAGAGATATCTCTTGAGGTTGATTTTCATGTCGTGTGTGATAAATTTTTGAGCACACCAATTATTATCGGTACCGACGTCTTGAATCGAGATGGTATAACTTATACGCGTATGCGAGGTCAACAACGACTAACGCGTGTGGACGACGTCATGCATATTATGTGCGATACTACGGTTATAACAATTGATTCTCCATTAGTAGGACCAGATAGGGAGCGCCTAATGAGTATCATTGATGAGTTTGAAAAGTATCTCGTGGTAGGTACGGCTTGTACTACAGTCAATACAGGTTTTATGCACATCAAATTGCATAACGAAACGCCTGTAGTTTATAGACCCTATAAAATGTCGCATGACGAAAAATTACGTGTTAGAGCGATCATTAAAGACTTACTTGAAAAGAATATTATTCGCGAGTCTGAGTCGGAGTTCTCAAGTCCAATCTTATTGGTTAAATATAAAGACGCGCTGATAGGCTATGCGTTGACTTCAGAGCTCTGAATGCTAATACCGTTAAAGACCACTACCCTTTACCGTTGATTGACGACCACATAGACTTATTAGGCAAAGCTAATTATTTCAGTAGCTTAGATATGGCAACTGAGTTCCACCAAATTCGCCTTGATGAAGATTCTATTCATCGCACAGGATTGTAATTAGCGAAGGCATTACGAATATATCAAAATGCCATGTGGTCTAGCAAATGCACGCATTGTGTACCAAGTAATCATTTCTAATACGTTGCGTACGTTCATCGATAATGTTAAGGTACGCGTCTATATCGACGACGTCTTACTGAATAGTCTGAATAGTCGGTTAACGAATGTATGTAGATCTTACGAGAGGTGTTGGACACTTTGACTTTATGTCTTGTTACAGAGATCTAGTACCTAGACGATAAGTAAAGGTCAGGTAAGACCGAGCGCTCATAAAGTAGAAGTTCTAGTTAACGTGAAGGTAATGTCAAAGAAGTAAAGCAGTTCCTGGGTCTTGCTTCAGGAGGTGCATTCCATTGTACTCCCGGAAAATTTTGTGCATAACTGGATTGTTTTGCAAAGATGGCGGGTTTACCTAGTTAGCATACCTAGCTAGCACGTTGAGCATACTGCGGTCACTGCTCACTGCTGTCGCATACTGCGGTCACTGTGATTATCTTTGAAGGACATACTGCGTGTCACTGTCCTTTGTGCATACTGCGGTCGCTGCACGTTGAACATACTGCGGTCACTGCTCACTGTTTTCGCATGCTGCGGTCACTGCGATTATCGTCGAAGGACATACTGCGTGTCACTGTCCATTGTGCATACTGCGGTCACTGCACGTTGAGCATACTGCGGTCACTGCTCACTGTTGTCGCATACTGCGGTCACTGCGATTATCTTCGAAGGACATACTGCGTGTCACTGTCCATTGTGCATACTGCGGTCACTGCACGTTGAGCATACTGCGGTCACTGCTCGCTGACCATACTGTGGTCACTGCTCGTTATTTTTTATACTGTTGAACTTTGCTGAATGTAATGGAGTTATCACTCTTATTGACGGCTTTGTTCAACGCTTGTGAATGTTTAGCTAAGGTAATTAATATGACTTTCAGATGATGATAATGAGGACGATAGTAAACTGTCTCCAGAGAGACCTTCTGGCAACCAACGCCAGGTTGTGGAAGTACAAGCAGCTGAGAATACTGAAAAGTCACCGGATGCAGCAGCCTCTACAATCACGGGCGAGGGCGCGCCGTCGTCAGGAGAGGCCGAGTTAGCATAAAATTGATGAAAAGGGGCGTGGTTTACCGATCACGCCACGTGACGTCACGATCAGGCGATATCGGAAGCTTGGTGATCGACCGGAGGGGCCGCCAGAGCTCACTCGCTTGCTGGGGCCAGGGATAGACGGACGGTTTTAGTCAATACGTAATTTTAGTAATTGCCTATAAGAATTTAGTTATGTCGATTTAAAGTAATATCGTTAAAATTGTAAATAAGTGATTTTAGTGTAAAGTATGCGAATTGTAATTTTATAAGTAAAAACTATGTTTTAGTGAAGTTGTTATTATTTTTTAATTAATATTTAAATTATATATATATATATATATATATATATATATATATATATATATATATATATATATATATATATATATATATATATATATATATACAAAGGCCATAGAAGTATTTCACTGTAAAAACGATTGTTTTTCGAAAAAAAAATTATCATTTCCACGCTTGGGCAGGACAAAGACATATGATGAATTGCACTGCAAACTTGCTGAATGCACTACTTTAACTATGTTAAATATGTACAAGTTACCAGGTACTTACATTTAACAATATTATATAAATATTTAAAACCAAAACCGGAAATGAAATGAATTGGTTAGATTTAATAATATTCTAATTACTAAATCTAACCGGAAGTCAAATCATATTTGTACTTAAGCACACATCCTACAGGCAATTAATTAATACACAGTGAAACAAGACATTTCTATCTAACAGTAATACTCAAATTCAATAATACTAAATTAAATTAGACTAATAAAGCCATTGCAAATTTAGATCGTACATCATACCATCTGCTGAAATGCGTTATTAATTTGCATAAATAATGACTAATATTATATTGTATATACATCCTGTGGGATTAATATTGACAGTTCATTTTACAGTGTTTAAATTAAATTAGCTTCACGTTGTATCCCGCACATGGTAGTGTAGACAAAGGGAACCGTAGGAACCTAGTGTTAAGACACTCCGTTCCCCGCTATCCGCGTTTTTGAGACATTGCGTGTTGAGTGGCGGTAATTAACGCCGCGCTTTGCCTTGTTACCAGAGCTAAGAAAATCATTCATAAATGTAAAGAAGGATTTGGTTTTCTAAAAATACATTATTTTTAAAGTAATCTCTAATAACTTCATTTAACTCTTCACTTAGCGTTCCTCGTACTATCATTAAACAAAATTTTCGTTGAATTAAAAGCTCTTCAATTTTAAAAAAGCTTAAGTAATATTAAAAGTAAATTGATCCACTCGTGTTTAACAATATCTATCCAAACAAGCAAAGTAAGATTTCAAATTGCGTTCATTTCGGTTTGGTTTGGTTTAGCTGAGCTTTTGAAGTTTGCATATCTTTGGAAATTTTATAAGGTTTCTCTTAATTAACTTTTAGAAATTCAAATGAATTTCATACTATGGGGTGAAGGCGGTCCTAAAATTGTAAGTTATACTTATATTTTCTTAATAAAAGATATACTTTTTCTCTCTTTAAGCACTTATTATATAATATAGTAGTGGGTTTAATTGAGATTTGAGATTTTATTGATAATTTTACGTCAATACATACCGTTGTCTACTATTTCTTCGTTTAATTACAGCACGTTTTGTTTACTAAATATATGTTTTTTAAGCACAATCCTTTCTCGAATGAAAACTTAGAATGATTTTATATTCACTTATATATATTTCACCTGTTCTATGCCATCGTTAAATTATCAAGTAATGATAATGATAATGATACAAGAAAAATATATTAAAGATAATAATGATATCAATGAAATATAAAATCTGATTAGATTAAAACCTATATCTGTTAAATAGGTTTCAAACTGACTCGTCATGTCCTACTATACGTAATAAAACCTCTAATATAACAAAAAGCAATAATTTATCTGTCTTCTTTAAAGACATGAGTAATAAGTGATTCAAATTCCTAGTTTCCAAGTGCCGTTCAGCGACAAATGATTACGACAAGACTAAATGTCTATCTCTCCGCTTTCCACCTAATTTATGAGATGGGTGTTGAATGGTGAAACTCAATGAGCCGCTTTGTCTAGTTACCAGCGCCAGGAAATAAAAATAATTAGAAAATTCCCCCGAGTGGGAATTGAACCCATAGCCGTCGCGTTTACAGTGTACAATTTTTTATAAATTTTGAAATATTTTTAAATATAACTTTATTTTAACTATATCTATCATATTACATTTTTCTGCGTATGAATATATGAGTCACACACGCATACTATGTAAACATTGTGACAGTAAAATTTAAACATATCGGTCAAGTGCGAGTAATACTAGAGGTCTACTAGGGTTCCATGCCAAATTTTTTGATCAACGGGACTAAAAGGTCAACGGAACTTAAACTTGCGATTTTTTATGCACTTATTTTATTTGAAATAAACTCTACCAAAGTATGTATGTTTGTTTTTTTTTAAATACATATATAAATTTACAATTTTTAGTCGTTTTCATTGTTTGTGCTATAAGTTATAATACTTTGCAAAATTTCTTAAATTTAGGTCAACGGAAAGTATCACGTTCAACCTACTATAGGGGCTACCGACATGGATATTTGATATTAATTTTAGCTTAATACCTGCACACGATTTTTAGAAAATGGCCTTGACAGATAGACAGACAGACAGACATAAAAGATTATCCTATAAGAGTTCCGTTTTTACATTCCGTTCATTACTCGCTACTAATAATTGGATAAAAAATGTGAACTTTTAATAAATTTACAAGGAACTGCAATATTATGGTGAATTCAGCACAAACGATTTCGTTTTACCTCACAATACAGTTGCTATCTCAAAAATCAAAACACTTAGCTTTAGTAAGTTTCGAGAGGCTCTCGGCTTGCACTCTTGAGATTTGCGGCTGAAGGTTGGCAAATATGAATATAAAATAACTTATTTATTGCAATTTCTTGTTCTTTGTTGATTTTGAATGTTTCACTCGTATCTTCGTGCTTGTGTATTTTATGATTTACAAGATAACGCGTATCGTTTCTAAGGAAACTATAATGATTTTAATTGTCCATTTTACAAAATCAATATTTTCTAATATTTTCTGGAATTTAACTTATGTACTAGGCGTATTATATTTATTTTTCAATTATTACTATAACTATCATAAAATACACAAGCACGAAGATACGAGTGAAACATTCAAAATCAACAAAGAACAAGAAATTGCAATAAATAAGTTATTTTATATTCATATTTGCCAACCTTCAGCCGCAAATCTCAAGAGTGCAAGCCGAGAGCCTCTCGAAACTTACTAAAGCTAAGTGTTTTGATTTTTGAGATAGCAACTGTATTGTGAGGTAAAACGAAATCGTTTGTGCTGAATTCACCATAATATTGCAGTTCCTTGTAAATTTATTAAAAGTTCACATTTTTTATCCAATTATTAGTAGCTAGTAATGAACGGAATGTAAAAACGGAACTCTTATAGGATAATCTTTATGTCTGTCTGTCTGTCTGTCTGTCAAGGCCATTTTCTCAAAATCGTGTGCAGGTATTAAGCTGAAATAAAAATCAAATATCCATGTCAGTAGCCCCTATAGTAGGTTGAACGTGATACTTCCCGTTGACCTAAATTTAAGAAATTTTGCAAAGTATTATAACTTATAGCACAAACAATGAAAACGACTAAAAATTGTAAATTTATATATGTATTTAAAAAAAAACAAAACATACATACTTGGATAGAGTTTATTTCAAATAAAATAAGTGCATAAAAAATCGCAAATTTAAGTTCCGTGACCTTTTAGTCCCGTTGATCAAAAAATTTGGCATGGAACCCTAGTAGACGTCTAGTATTACTCGCACTTGACCGATATGTTTAAATTTTACTGTCACAATGTTTACATAGTATGTGTGACTCATATATTCATACGCAGAAAAATGGAATATGATAGATATAGTTAAAATAAAGTTATATTTAAAAATATTTCAAAATTTATAAAAAAATGTACACTGTAAACGCGGCGGCTATGGGTTCAATTCCCACTCGGGGGAATTTTCTAATTATTTTTATTTCCTGGCGCTGGTAACTAGACAAAGCGGCTCATTGAGTTTCACCATTCAGTATATAGAAATTTAAATGCAGCGGGATTAGAACCCGTCGTCGAAGCCGTCCATAAGACGCAAGTAACAAAAAGCTGGGAGCTTTTGGTTACTTGCGTCTTATGGACGGTTTATTAAGTATACTTATTTTATTTTGTAATGCTAAATAATAATAATTTCTATTACCATACTAAACTAGCTACTACCGTTAAAATAATCATAAAAATATTTAAAACATAAATCGTTACAGTCGTAGATCCAAACGTCTATAAAAACCCGCACCAAGTATATATATATATATATATATATATATATATATATATATATATATATATATATATATATATATATATATATATATATATATATATATATACATATATATATATATATATACATATTTTATTTAAACACTTATTATATATACCTATGTACATGATATTGCTTAAAAATTGGACAAAATTTTAACGTGACACAGTGGCACAGTATCTGACTGTTAACGCAATAATGGGGGGTTCCTCTGGTAAGAACAACACTGGTGGGACTCGATGTGACTTAATAGACTTATAGTACTTAAAATCTTATAGTAAAATAAATATAAATCAATCTTATAGTACTTAAAATTACAAAATAAAAAATCTTATAGTACTTAAAATTACTATATTGAATTGAATTTGTGAATTATTAGTTTTTTTTTCTAGTTTTTTCTTAAGTTACTAAACATCTTTTCAATATTATATGCAATATTTAAAATCTTGCCATATTTTTCTTATTTCAAACAATTAAGTTAAGGAAGCCTTGATATTTTCATGTAAACATGAAAATTTAATCTTTCACATAAGATTCCACAGACCAAAATAACTGAATTATAAAATAAAAACCATAAAATTCAAAATAATACCGAAAACATACAAGATTATTATTTGTAATCTGTTCTTCAAATCAGTATTTAAGTAGCGCGAAACATGATTTTTGTACGCACGCGCAAACCGTAACTTTTCCCGGCAGTACACTCACACATGAAAAGCTTGAGGTGATTTTACTAACACATTCGTAATCTTGAACTAACAAAGTCTGAAATCACTTACACTAGCGTCCGAAAAACTCACACATTGAAACAGAATTTCCTATATCTACACTATACCTACAGTGACGCACACTAACGCCAAAATCACCCTGGAAGGCGCTATACGTTAGTCTCCCACTAAATGCGGTGTAGGTAGGACGTTATTGCCGTTATATAATAAACGAAACGAAATATGAACTACGAACTAACAGTGTGTTATGGTTTAAGTGAGTTTAATTTTTTTAATTAAATTTTATGGAGTTAGTGAACTTGTGGTAATAAAAATAAGTTACTTGCTTGAAACAGTGAAGTGCAGTGATTTTAATTTCAGCTGAGAACTTAAATATTTTTTGGATTTTTGAAAGGTAAGTGAAATGTATTAAAATAGCTTAAATTTTAAACAAAAAAAGATATACTTAAATGTTAATATAAAAAATCGGATACCGATATAAACTTTGACACCGATTTAGGACAATTTGTTTATTTTAAACGTTGTTTTGTAAGGGGAAAGCATTATTCTATAAAATCATTATATTCTAAAAAAGTATTATATAAAATAAATTTAACTTATTATTGCCATTTTAATTTATTCAGTATACTGTTTGTGTGTAATTTAATTGTATATAATATAATACAATTTTTAACAAATCTTTATTATTTGGAATATAATATTATTGAAATTATAGAATTCACTTTTTCAAATACAATAATTGCTGAAATGCTCAAAAGAAAATTTAAAAAAAAGCTCAATTCAATTTAATAAAAGGTATCTAATTTAACGCTTATTGTAACCTTCTTTTCAATCTGTTCTAGTCGCCAATAAGCTACGGACTCCCCGAAAAAATTACTCCGATAATTGGGTTTTCCTTAAAGTAACCTTTCTGTCCTGCCATCTTTGAAGTACTAAAGTTCTTTATCATTTCCAAATGCTTTTATTTTATCTTAAAAAAGTAACTTTCATATCGAGATAATATAATTTATTAGAGATTTTATATAATTTCTTTATATCATCATTTAATTATGGGGTGTATTTAAATACATTACACATTGTAATGCGATTAATTGTGTGTAAAATTATTGTTTTTCAGTCAAATGTCAGCATATAAATATGAGATATTTTAACTTTATACAAACAAAAAATGTGTGTGGAAATATGATTTTAATACAAATTTTAATAGTAGTGATATAAATTATTCTTCTTATACAAATAAAACTTAAATTTGTCTATAAATAGTCTTTTTTTTCATATTTTACTTCTGCATATCAAAATAAGAACATATATTTCTCATTCAATACAGCTTGGATAGTCAAGAAAGCTTTATTGTTGGTTCCTCATGAAAGTTATAATTTGTTTCATAATGGCCGTTAATTGGTTAAAATAATTGATGTATGTACTATAAGTGTGTATTATAAGTGAAAATTGGTATTTGATGAGTCTAAGTTTAATTTAGTCAAATCAATCTGAAGAATGATATTAAATAAATTATAAAATTCATATTTATTTATATAAACAAACTAAAAACTGCAACATGTTGAAAATGTATATAATATATTGATTTAAATAATTGAATAAAGTATATAGAGACTCGTGATGCTCTAGCGAGCTCTTCAGGGTATTCATTATTTATCAATAAAATTTTTACACAAGCCAATTTTTTACACAAATTAGAGTGTACCTAAGTTATTTATTAATTTATTTTAATTATACACAAATAAAATACCTATGCATTTATAACAATATTATTTATTGTATATAATTTTGTATATAATAACAAAGTTCAAAAAATGTCAATAGTATATTGCCCCAAAAATCAAATTTACGACGAAGACCCATATTTACCCATATTATAATACCCATATATATGTATATTAC
This sequence comes from Dione juno, assembly GCA_037127375.1. NCBI lineage: Eukaryota > Metazoa > Arthropoda > Insecta > Lepidoptera > Nymphalidae > Dione > Dione juno. Next base: position 4,897,083 of record JAXRJS010000077.1, on the reverse strand, counting down.
TCGTACGTAGAAAACGTTTGACTCATCGCTTTGAAATGGAAGTGGATTTTGTTTACCTCTTTTGATTAAAGATTCTGTTTCCGTATGCAGCACGATATCGTCCGTTTTTGATTCATTTATCACACTTATATTAAAAAGAAACGTATTTAGATTTGATGAATCGGATTCATCTCAATAGGCTAGCGGGCCTTTCTGTATTACCTCTTTAAGAGCGATACTATTATATACAGTTAAATATTCTTTATCCGGAGAAGGTATCGTCAGCAGGCTTTATTCTCTTTCGTTTCATCGCCTATCATTAAGTGATAAGACCCATCAGGGAAAAACTAGACTGAGATTTTTAACATATGTGTATACCATACTTTATTTTGGTCTAGAATATCGATGTTATGTAGAATAATATTAATTTATACCTACCTATAATAAGTAGCATAACGATTGCTAGAGAAACCCTTTTCAAAGCACAGACAATGGACGGCTGTATTTCGTATCGAGTATCGAGCGCTATTACAATGTACAGACAGACGTGGCGTTTTATGGTCATTATTAGTGAAATTGCATTATGACCTAGTTTGTACTAGTTATCATGTAAAAAGTTAGTACTGCATTATTGACTTTTTTATTTATATTTTATTGTTTTTATAGTAGTGGGACATAAACGATTAAATTTATTATATAGTTTACGTACAGCCTATCTACGCCCCTAGCAGGGTAGACAGAGGAAGCTTAGTGTTAAGACCCTCCGTTCTCAAAGTCGTCAGGACGGTCCCAATATATGTATAGTACATATATAGGCCTCCATGTAGAAATAAATGAGATAATAAGAATATTTTATTTAAAAATAGTAATATTTAACCGAGCTACACCTTGAAAGCAAAACTTCTACGTTCGGTACTTATCATTATCAAGCAAATAACTTACTAAGCGGAGTTGACCGAGAAGCAACGTTTATTCATCATAAATATAGTGCTAAGTGCATACACACAAAAATAAATTTCTGTACGTTTTCATCAATCATACATTTTCGAGTTATCGATGAATTTGATGAATGAGTTCAGAAGTTGAAGTTTATCTTTCGGTCCGAAGCATTCTTGGCTTCAATTTGTGTAAGAACTTTTAGTATCGACGGATACTAGCTCTATATCGTTACTTATAATTCCTTCACGCGGAAACTTCGTGTCACTTATACTGTTGACTTTAGATAGCAACTTATAATGCACAAATAATTTCATTTTAAATCATTTTCTTAGAAAATTTTCATTTTCATGAGTATTCCTTTACTGTTTGTTGTAATATATACTACAATGATATTAAAACAAATATCGTTCCGAAAACTATATGGGATTTTTTTTACATCTTACTCTATTTTCGAAGGTTGTCGATAGATTCCACCAATGCAGCACGTCAAAGTCTTTGAAATTGACGTAGAGAATAACTGTCTTATTTGATAGATGTCTTTGCTGATCTTTTTTTTTTAAATTTTCACCATTAATCCCTTATATAAGTACAAACGTAGGTGGCGCAGAGGCGTAGCTTCTAGTTTGTGGGTTCGATTCCCACTAGGGGAGAACGATTTATTTATATTTACTTCACTCTGGCAGAAAGGCAAGCGGAAAGGCGGAAAGCGAGTAACGGAGTGTATTAACACCAGGTTCCTCCTTATAGTTATGGTACTTTGTCTGCGGTTTCCTCTGCCTATCCCGCTGTGGATACAGCATACAAAGTAAAAATATATATGTATATATATATATATATATATATATATATATATATATATATATATATATATATATATATATATATCTCAGAGGGTGTCTAGCCAATTATCTGTCCGATATTTGGTTTCCGGCATACGGGTACGCGACCCCGGGACCTCGAGCCACCACTTTCATAACCCGATCCAATCCATGTAAGTGGTGTCCCTCCCCTATATTCCAAGTCTTTCTGCCTCTTATTCCCTTTCCTTTCCTGGTTTCTCCCAGTAATGGGTTTGGAGGTCAGATGGCAATCGCTCCACAAAAAACCACTTCGCCACTCATATGGACCGATTGGTCTTAGTCGGAAGGCAGACCCTGGCAAAAAGCCGGGACTAATGCCAGGAAGAAGAAGATATATATATATATATATATATATATATATATATATATATATATATATATATATATATATATATATATATATATATATATATATATATATATATGTGTAACAGAAGGAATTTAGTGCAGTAGCAATACTCCGCTTTTCTCCGCTTTCTTTTAGAATTTGGGACATTCAATGAGTTGAGGAACTCGACTGCGGTCTTAATCTCAACAAAGCGGGAAAATGAAAATTAATATAATTTTCATATAATTTAAATAAATAAATAAAATTAATATAATTTTCATATAATTTAAATAAATAAATATAATTAACATAACTTTATAGAAATTAAAATAAATAATTTCCTCGTGTAGTGATCAAACCCGTAACCATCACGATTACATTCAGACACTGTTCCACTGTGCGTAATAGTATTTTTTTTATATATATATTTTCTTTTATAAGTAAACCTAGAACGAAGAGCGATACACACATTTTTGAGATATTATTTTTAAATTTGATTGTAAAAAGAATACGCTTAATTTTTCTTATCTAACATACTGGTACTAGTTTTAACTATACTGTACTCGAAAAATATATTTAAGTAGCGCTTAGAAAATATATCACCGGTTATACTAAACATTTTTTCTTTCTGCGTATCAAATAAACGGTTAGGAAATAAAAAGTTTATAAATAAAAAGAGCTTTTAACTTTGCTTTACCAATTTTATCATAAAGTTCTAAAAGTTCATAATATAAGTATTGAGAATTTCTAGTTCAAAATTAATTGTGCAGTGAAAAGTTTAAAACTGCAACCAATTCGTATTATAATCAAGTATTTATTACGTACTATTGTAATATATTTAAAATTTTGTTTAGCGTTCACTTAATTTCTTTTCCATAATAATTTTCAATAATAGTCACTAATACCGATACAAATAGAATTTTTATTTCTTAAGTATATGATAAGAAATTATTGTATTATATTTTTAAGAAGGCAACCACTCACACTATCGGTTACATCGAAATCTTTAACGTGCAATGTTTAAATATAGTATACAATAGCCTTCTTCTATAAATGGACTATACAACACAAAACAATATATATATATATATATATATATATATATATATATATATATATATATATATATATATATATATATATATATATATATATATATATATATATATATATATATATATATATATATATATATATATATATATATATATATATATATATATATATATATATATATAGAAACATAATATGTTAAAGAATTTATATGTAGTACATAATTAGAACACTAATTTCAGCATTTCCATATTCAGAGAGAAATTTTAACAAAATGTAGCACTAAAAGCTATCCACCAAAATAATTGGAATATACTCTTGATGAAGTCTCAAATACGAAAACGACCTTGTACTACATTCAAATATACATTTGTATGGAGAAAAATCTTATAATTGTTTGTGTACGATATAATAAATCGTTTTCGCTTACACTGATTCTTGGTAAGCTCTTTTTTATCTTAATGACTTAACGGTTTTGGAACATTGAGGATAAATGTTAGACTCATCAACGCTTTTTTTGTTTATTTTTACCAACGTTTCAAATTATCCAGCATGACGTGAAAATTAGTTACATAGGTATTACCCTATTTACCATTTATTCTACGTCTATTTTAGATTTGTTGGATTATTTAGAGCTATTAGATAATATATTTCAATATAGAGTAACTTTTATTTGTGGCTGTTAATATCATAGTATAGCTTATACCAGCAAACTTAACAGTCTGTTTGGTAGATCGTGCTGTTCTCAGGAACAATTGGTTCGAATCGCGGAAAAATGTCCTTTTATATATAATATTAAATTTAACAAAGAAGGCGAAAGGTATAGACTGCACTGCCTGCAGTCATAGTTAAGTTTTGCAGGTACTTTTTACCACGTACCACACAACTGTGCAATAAATAGCCTACCGGCGGGTGTGTCCGGATCGATAAGACTTGGATAACTTGAACAACCGCATCTACCTCCACCTTAAATGCCGGCAATACCTGTAGCACCTCTGGTGTTACAAGGGGTCGTGGGCGGCGGTCATCACTTACCATCAGGTGACCCGAACGCTCGTTTGCCTTGTCTTTTGCGTAAAAAAAAACTCAGGCATTTAGAATTGTCATGTCGTGTCACACATAACTCTAAGTTGTTTCCATTTAACAACGCAGGCGAAGCGAAGGTAAAATTTAGTGTCTTTATAAGAGTAAGAAATTTGCATAGTCATATATTATAATTAATGTGTTCTCCTACGTTAGTCGTTAGTTTACACTTAAGCTGAAGTTTATGTATGTATATGAAAGTGTATAAAATATATATATTTTTTATTATAAATAACAATTTATTTAAAAAAAAATATATATAAATGAATTAACCAATATAATAATTTTTCTCAAAAATATAATTCAATAAAAAGTTTATCGAGTGTTTTTTTTTTTGTTTTAAAAACTATTGCAGAGTTATTAAAAATTTTTTTGAAATATATCACTATCATAATATAGCCAACTCTAAGTATTGCAATTTCTTAGTTTTCTTTTAAATAACAATTGGCATTATAAAAGTAAGTATGTGTCAGTAATTTGTTTTGTACTTTGATACAAATAAAGATCTACCGAAAAAAAAATTAAATAATGTGCTTAAGACAAAACAATATAAACATCACAATCCACATTAGTTAAACTCGTTACTCTCTTGCAAAGTCGCACTGCGAAGAAAAATAAGGGGCAAAGGAAATCAAATATTCATCTTACCTTCATAAAGAGACAATCACAGAACCAAGCGGTTTGAAGGGAAAGTATTTTTATAGAAGCTTATTTGAGAAAGCCAAGAAAAATAAATATTAAACGGGCCTCCTATAAATTTGTTTCACAAAGGTCAGGTATGTGTCGAGATAAAAAATGAGACAGGATTTGGTACTGACGCTGTCTTTTATGTTTAGGACAGGGTGAATAAGCATTGGAATAAATTCATAAGTGCCTTTATGAATTAAAATATAAAATAAGTTGTAAGTTGACTTTGTCCAGGCAGCTTTGAATTAGAATTATTATTAAAAAAAAAACATACATGTACGTGTAGATTTCCACTTACTCATAGCTCGTTATTCATTTCTCGTTTAATCTCGAAATATCAAAAATTTTAAAATTTATTTTCAAACGTGTATAAAGTTCAACGTAGTAGAGCTACCTCTAGCGCTCTAGCCAATTAAACGACACGTTCATATCGAGTTACATAAAGGTTCTTATACGCTTGATGCAAATTACTGTTGTTTTGAGCACGTCTATAGTGGATTTTGTACTAATTTTACTACTTTATACTCGAAAATTATTCCTAATATCCATAAAATGGTAATTTTTCAAGAGTGAATACTATTTTTTTTATATTTTGACTAATTTTATTGTATAAAAACTTGCAGATCTTTTTTAATCAATACCTAAATAAAAAAATTATGTTATAAAATTTACAAAAAACGGTATGAATGTAAATGTATGATATTAGTTCTATACTAGAGATATACATTCAATCTCAATTTGGATTCACAAATGTATGTAATCCTATACATTTTCTCAATTGCTACACAATAACGTCGATTAAGCTTTTACTCTACGTTAAAAAAAGTAATAACTTAATAATTTGAACTAAATAAGTAAATTTAAAAGCTCAAATTAAGCTCATATAGAAATTTCAAATATGCACGCCGTCGAATATGTGTAACGTTGGGAAGGCAAAATAGACGCTTGATACACTTCGGCCTAGTGTTTGGTAACATAATTTTGTAATAGCTTAATAATAATGACTGCATCTCTGTTTTCACATTTACTAAAATATTTTATTTTATTTATTTTATGAATATGTAAACATCTATGAATTCGGTGCTTTGTGGAACAAATGTGTGTTTTAAAACATTATATATTAAAAATGATATAATATATTAAAAATGCTTTGTTTTCAAAGAGGCACCGCTTGATACTTCTACTCAATGCTTAATGTCTATATAGGTTTCTTGATTTCATGAATTACACTTAAATAAAAGTTATGTCAATTAATACACATTTAAGCCGTAGCTAAAGTCAAATAATTTTATTCAAAATTATAAGATACATTGCTGCTTTTTTTGACGTTTTCTTAGAAGATATATTCTTCATTTTTCTAATGTAAATTCGTGATTCAATATATCAAATAATATTGTTGTTTTCTAAGAATATCGGAATTCCACATAAAAAGTTTAATAAAGATGAATTGATAGCTCGATATCTTGGAATTTTGCTACTTTTAAATTCTTATATATAATAATGATAACGCTTATCGTTTTGGGGTGGGTTCAAACCCCTCTATGTTCGAATTGTTTTAAAACATATATTTTTTAGTGTAGACTTTAAAAATAAAAATGTATAAAATAATAAAATTGTTTGAAAAATAAAATTCTCTCTTACCAAATGATTATTCTTAGCTTTAATCTATGGTTACTTAAAATCTGGATAAGTCTCCGTAATGCTAACAGCATAAATGAGTTTAAAAAAACAAGTGAATCACAATAATGACATGTATGAGTATACATGTGAGTACATGTATATGTACATTTTTGTATATGTGTGTAGTGACATGAGTATATTGTATGTCATATAACTAAAATGAAGTAAAATATTAAAAAAAAATTGTAGTCTATTATTACATGAATACAAGTTTAAGTCTTTTTTAACACGCTTTTTAAGTATCGGACAGCTTTGTTTTATATAGAACAAATTCATTTAAAACAATTAAGAAATATTCTTATTTCCTTGAAAGGGTGAACTAATTATCGCTTTTACGAAGAGAAGTAATCCAAAAAAGTAAAATTAAACAAAAGATTACTTTATTGGAGCTTTATAAATGAATTTGCACAAACATGGGAATGGGAAAGACTTTTGAAACTAAATTGTACACTCATCGTGGCGCAAGTGACAAATTATTGATTCTATCTTTTGGTCTTAGGTTTGAGACCCGATCAAAGTAACCTTCTGGCCTTCTATCTTTAAAGTCAAGTATTAAAGTAAGTAACATATATATTTTTTATACATCCCATACAAACATACAATAACAATTAAAATAAATGAAAGAATACATCCTTACTTGGCTTAGAGCAAGTATACTCTATAGCATCTTAATACAGATTATAAAGAATATCTATGGTTTCGTAACTTACATACATTAATAATATTTTAAAGCCACAGTCACAATATTAAACCTTATCGTAAATAAAAATATAAAGATTGTTGAAGTATAATCAAAATATATTTCAACCAGGTCTTTAGTAGCATCGCTTTTGATTAGAAAAATTTACAGTAGAAAAATTAAATATTTGATACGTTTGCCTATTTAAATAAGAAATCCTTTAACTTTCAAGTTTCCAGAAAATGAATGTAATAAGAGTATTAATTAATACAATTTTTCCCAGTAAAATTTTGATTCCTCATCCCATGGGAGATTTTCATTTTGCTTCATTATGGTTGATTTAAATATACTATACGCACGATATATATTTTGAATTGTGTTAAGATATATGTCGTGCTTTGCATTTAAGCATTTTTTACAATAAAACAGTATTTTATGTTTGGTAAAAAATATATATAAATATATTTTAAACTATAATATATAGCAGGGTGGGCTGAGAGGCTCTAGTGTCCAAACGAGGAGAATAAATTATTTTATTTCATCGCTCTGGTAACAAGACACAGGCGCGGCGTTGAGTCCCGCCACTCAACACGCAATGTCCCAAAAATGGGCGGAAAGTGGGGGGGGGGGGGGGGGGGCGGTTTGTCTTAACACTAAGTTCCCTCTGTATATCCTGCTATATGCGGGAAATAGCGTAAAGCTATTTATTTATATTATTTTTTCAAAGAGGTTGCGTCGTCAGGTTTCACTACAATAAATATTCGAGATAAAAAGTCAAGGAAGCTAGTAGGAAGTAATATGGCAATCGCAATTTGTCGGTACAGTAATATTATTTATCATTTCATGACAAATTTTTGGAGGCAATTTGACCCATATCAAAATAATCAGAGGCAGATCACGTAGGCTGTATAATTTTATAGCCACACGGGGCCAGCGGAAAGCATGGCTTGTAAACTGAACGAGTATATATAAAAAAATATTTTAATACAGTATGAACAAGTAAAAACGTTTTAAACTCAACTATCGATTGACAAAGAATAATTAATACAAAATTTAATCTTTACAAAGTTTACTTTCTTGTACTACTTGTATCGAGTATAGTAATGTAAATATTAATCAAGATTTATATTCTAGTTAATATGGTTAAATGAAATTTGAAATGTATTTAGTGTGCCTAAAACTGTACTAAGTACTTTGCATGGAACTATCAATTCTCATCCAAGGGCAGTGTTAGTAAGCTTAATTAAGTGTTTTAGTTGTCTTGTTACTATAGTAAAGAATAAAAATTTATTAATTAATTCCCTCGAGTGGGAATCGAACCCATAACCACCGTACTTACTGTCAGGCGCTGTGCTGCTGCACCACAACCATAATACACGACATCGATGTCGATCGACACCCCTTAATGCCCAATGACTCAAAAGGCGGAACACGAGGAACGAAGTGTCTTAACACTAGGTTCTTACGGTTCCTACGGTTTCCTCTGCCTACCCTGCCATGTGCAGGATACAGCGTGAAGCTATTATTATTATTATATTAAAAATATATAATGTTAACAGGAAAATACACCAAATAACAGCACACATACTAGCTTATGCGCACTTATGCGTACACAAGTGACAGTTCTTTAAATAGAACTCGAGCAATCTCCACGGTGCGACGCTTCCTGATTCAATTTTGGAAGCTTCTGTCTTCGATAAGCATCTTATTGCTCTTAAGATTGAATCAAAGATTTTCATTTTACGGCGTAATAGTTCTCACCTGTAGTTTCCACATGGCCCTCTGGCCTCATATACATTGAGTTACACCGAAATAATTAACAAGATAATTATATCTCTAGAGCTATAGGCTATATCATTAGCTAATTGCTTATATATATATATATATATATATATATATATATATATATATATATATATATATATATATATATATATATATATATATATATATATATATATATATATGTTTGTAGATTTTTATTATAACTCACATAGCAGGATAGGCAGAGATCTTAGTGGTAGGACACTTAGTTCTACGCTTTTAGGATTTTAAGACACCTGAGTGTTTAATTGAGACAGGGAAATGAAAATACTTTATTTTGTCTGAGTGAGAGGGCATCGACCTCGTAGCCATCCCGCTTGAAGTCATCCCGCGTTATCCCCTCTACGACACGATGGATATTTTCATATATTCAGGTTACAAATAATGAAAAATGTAATAAAATATATACAAAAAAAATGATAAAGCCTGTCTTATATAACATACTAGACGAAGTAATATCATATTTTTACTCTTAAAGTGGAAAAATTCTGTCAGTAACAATATTTAGCTGTTTCCGCCGGAATTAATTTTTATTTATGTTTCAATATTATAATGACGATACATATATTAGATTTATAATTACGTTGCTTACAATTTTACGAGTATATGTATTATATACGGTGAGACGGTTAGAAGATCAGACGAGATCTCCCCCCTTTTTTATAATCTGTTATAAAAAAATATATATTAACAAGTTAAAACTTTTAATCCAATGGAAATCACTAGAAATAATGTGTTCCTTCTGAGCCTCGACGTATTCCAAGTGCCCGAGGTAACTCTTTACTGCCGGTAAAATAGTTTTAATAGAAACTTACTAATGTGATGTAATGATAATATGTTTCTGAGATAAGCGTATGCAAACAAATTAACTGTTAAGCTGTGATAATATTAGTTTACTATGCTTTCTATAAATTAAATAAAAATATTTATATAATTTCAGAACGATTATTATCGATTATAGATAATACGCTAATAAGATGATAACTAAGTCAAGTTAAAAATATATACTTTTTTTAAATATTAAATAATACACTATTCCTAGAAATAATATAAATAAATCATTTAACTTCATCCTCTATATAACTTGTTTGACTTTTAATCCTTAAAACCCTTTCGCATATGTCAAAATGACCTTTGAACATTAGACTTACATCTTCCAAGTACTCATCTTAATCCCTTTTATTGTGAATCGAGTACCCATCAAAGGATGGAGATTAAATTGGTTATGTGAAGAGTAACAGCTTTATTGGCCCATAAATTTCGTAGGTACTAAGGTATTTTATTAGGGCCATATAAAATTTTGACAGCTATATAATTAAAATTGAGAGTTGAAGAAGTGGGTAATAGATTTATTAACACACTCAGAATTCCTACAAATTGAACTATTAATTATTGATACGAATTTTGTAAAAAAATGTTTCATGAATATTATTTTGATAATAGATCTCAATATTATTTAATTCTATTGAAAATACCAATAAAATAAGCACAAAGTAAAGAAAACAAGGACCTACTTCTAAGATGCATGAAATATAAGAAAGAAAGAACTTGTGTTGTAATAAAAATTTATATATATATATATATCTATATATATATATATTATATATATATATATATATATATATATATATATATATATATATATATATATATATATATATATATATAAAAATTTATATATATATATATATATATATATATACCTACTTCAATACTAAAATTATACAACTTTGTTTATTTGCTTGAAAGCGCTAAACCTAGAAACTACCCGGTAGTTTAATTTTTACTGTCCAACACAGTCCATTAGTTTAGAAATAGGCATATCAATAATCTTTTCTATGTAGCCCACTGAACTTACGATCAGCGCTATCTAGGACACACTTTATAGGTCATAGGGCCTCTTAGTTATTATTATTTAACCATGGATACGAAGCCACAAGTACAATCTAGTTATAGCTATAAAGCTTTTGAAATATATTCTCATTATTACGACGAGTTCAATAAACTGGGAACTTGAAAAGAATATATAGATAAATAAATAAATTAGTTTCACGCTGTATCCCGCATATGATAGGATAGGCAGAGGGAACCTTAGGAACCTTAGGAGCCCAGTGTTAAGACACTCGGTTCCCCGCTTGTTTAGAATACTTTCTTAAAATACTACAAAGCAAGTTCAACATTTGCAGTCTAATATGTAATGTATGAATTCGGCGAAATACTTAAAGTGGATTAAATCTAAAAAAATAGCTTGATAAACAACTTCCGCTATTTCCCCCATATAGCAGAGCAGAGGGAACCTCGTGTTAACGTACCCCATTTCCCACTTTTCCGTTTAAGAGAGATAATAAATAAATACATTATATACATACATACATTTATTAAATAAATAATGGAAAGTAAAACAAGGTATATATATATATATATATATATATATATATATATATATATTTATATATATATATATATATATATATATATATATATATATATATATATATATATATATATATATATATATATATATATATATATATATATATATATATATATATATATATATATATATATATATATATATATATATATATATATATATATATATATATATATATATATATATATATATATATATATATATATATATATATAATATAAAAACAACAACAACTCGATAATAGAAAACTCAGCCACAAAATATTAATACATTCGATAATTCCAAACTTCTATTTTCCGAAACGCATCACTATAATTTATATTTTATAGCAGGAAGACGCCAGTAAGAATTAATCAGGAAAACTTTTTACTGCCGAACGTATACTATACTACTAATACTTGATCCAGTGATGGATAAACGGTTTTGTTTACGGGACGGTCTGTTGATTACAAATATTAGCTCGCGATTTTCCTTGTTTTTTTTTCTTGACACGACCTATTTTTCTACGTTTCTTACAAATCATGGGAGCAAATCATAACTCAAATGAAAGATAGATGGTATCGGCTGTGCTACAGTAAGTTGTTTAATGTTGTGGCTGAATGGATTGATGTTTTCCTTATATTATCGTGAGAATAGGTGATATATTAATATTTGGTTTGAGGAGTGCTAACAAGTAATAAGTGAAAGTAATGTTAATTAGCTATTCTCGATTTGATTTTATAGATTTTTTTAAAAGTAAATAAAAGTAGTTGTACAATAACATTAAAATACTTATTAATCTAGCCTAGCTTATAGTACGTAACTTCGATGTTTTACCAAGAAATTAAATTTAAAATATTTAAATATTTATACATTTAACATACTATACGTTTATTTCGTTCTAAGCAAAGTTTTTGATATTTTCTATATTTGTTTCATCCTCAAAAAGTTGTAGGCAAAAGTTTATATAACGTCTAATTTAGATAAAAAATTTCAATTTTTTTTTCAATTTTCAAATTCAATTTCAATTTCCGAAAAACGAGACCTAACCTTTTATATCTCAATGAAAATATTCTGAAACGCTTAAAACTCACTACGTGACTTTTTAAAAGCATTGAATTTGCAATCATTTAAAGTTGTTGCGAGAATAAAATGAGCACAGGAAAATAATCGTTGAAACGTTTTGTTTAGAATGTACTTATTAAAATTGACTGCTGTAAAAGAAGAAACTGGTATTTATAAATTCCAAAAGCTGTTACTTTTATTTTTTTATATTTTTTTTTATATTAATTTGATTTTGAAATTAATTGTACATACACAGATTCAACTTAAAATATATTTTTTGTATTATCTTCCCCTCTTCTTACCTTGATGATGATGGTGCGGTCCCTCATTAGGGACATAGGAATAGTAGAAGGAACTCATTTGTCATGGTCGAGCGCGGCAGCCTCCAGTGAACTCCAAGGCCAATTGACCTGGCCTGTTTCTCGACCGAGTCCATCCAGATACGGCAAGGGTGACCTTCTTCCATCAAGGAACACTTTAAAATAAAATGACTTCCTACTGTCAATCCTTTTATTTTACAAAAAAAAAATATTGAAATATACATATGATTACTTTACAAAATTTTGAACAATTCGATTTACATTTTACTTTACATTTTATTTTTACTTTTACTTTACATTTTACTTTTTATGCAGTAGGATATTTTTTAAATCTTTATTATGTTTTTTTTGTTTTGTTATTATATATTTAATATTTAATACTGAGAAGTTGATATCTTTAATATATAAAGGTTTAATTATAACATGTTTTTCTGATCCGTATGACCAAAAAATTAAATCACAATTTCACTATATGAAATAATTCATTCAAAATATTTAAATTTGAACTTACTATTATGTTTTAATCAACTGAGCTAATATCTTTCATCTCGTAGAGACAGTGCTGTATTGTAATTCAATGAGATCTATCAAGCCATTCATTAGCTATCCGCTATTCGAAGGTATCTTGACACAAAGAGAAATCTATTTATTCTATAGAATTATGCATGGTTATACAATACACGCTCTATTTCTAGGTTAACGTACAAATTTCTGAACAATATGTCTACGGTTAATTATTGTACAATATTGTTTGAAATTATAGTGCAAATTTGTATTCTGTCGCTCAAAATTCTAAAATCAGTATATCACGAGGATTCATTCCATAAAATGGGAGAAATGTGTAAATAAAAAATAAACATCTTCTTTTATTTTGTATCCGGGCCTGACCAGTTACATCTTTATTTATTTATTTATACTTTATTGCACACACATAACAAAACATACAAAAAGTAGCCTAAAGCCTTATTGCTTTATTGCTTTATTAAAGGTCGTATTGCTTCAAACATTCGATTACAGACAATCTTTGGCAGATGCAGGACTAGTTGATACAGGAATAGGCGAATAAGGCTCGGTACAAATTAAATTAAAAAAAAATAATATAAAAAGAACAAAAACATAATAAATAACAAAATAAAACAAATATATTTTACAATATAAAATAAATGATATTAGTAATATAATATGTTGAATACATACCTATAAAATGATATAAATATAAACAAAACATATCTTTTATATACACATACTCATACATACATTAAAATTAAAATAAAAGTGTGACGCAACTTAATTAAGCTTGATGGGCTATTCGCTTTTAGTGATGTTAATAACACATTTTAGGACATTGTACCATTTTTATTCTAAGCTTAAAGGTTTTTCGTAAGAGAAGGTAAACCACCACAAAGCTTTTGCTAACACTTGTTTGTGGAATTTAAGGTACTCTTAAAGAAGACAGCGTCTTTTGGTTGCAAGAGGCATCGGAAAATAAAGCAATTGACAAACGATCAATGGAGTTGGTAAAAAGAACGTCTGACCTAATAATGTTGATATTTTGCCATCGATTTTCCTTTTTTGTATGAAGTCCAAAGCGCGGATAACTGGTTCAACTTACAGTGTCATGGGATATAAACATCCCTAAAGGCCATCATTTTCAAGTAAAGTTGTTAGATACGAGTACTTCGAACGTATATACTAAGGCAACTTTATTGTTTACTAATAAGTCTAAGTCAAAATTATTTTTATTGTTCCGGTCTTCTTTCAAATTATGCTTGTTGGTTTTTAAACTAGATTAAGTTGAGAACTTTAAAGGTGTGATATAAACTTTTGAAAATTATTCCTATCGAAATTTAATTAAGAGCAATGTATTTCATATTTTCTTCCCATATTTCACAATTTGTGTTAAAAGAAGCTAACGATAACAAATACGTAACTTTGCTGTCTACTTTTTGGCTCAATATAAACATTTTGTGTTTTATGACAGCACCTAGCTAATTATATTAGTAGAAAGATAGATAAATAAATTCTTTATTGTATACTTAAGATATAAATTTACAACGAAAAAACAAATTAAACAAAAACATAGAAACGTAGCATGCAAAGGCGACCTTATCACTAATTGTGAGTATTTTTTTTTTTATTCTCATTTTAAGAGCTGAGTCACTGGGTGACTATGTTGCTCTGGTTAGTAGTTACAAATAAACTTAAAAATATATTAGTTATACACTTGCATACTATTTACGCTTACTTATATTAAGCTTAACTATACTATATAACAATTTGGACCATATTGGATGTAGGATTTGAGAGATATATATTACAACTTCCAATCGAGTTGTCTGCAATTTGCGAAATCAAAGGTTCACTACGGGTACATTCCATTAAAATATGATACACATCCTCTACATAATTGTGAGTATTTAAACTAAACATATATGTAGGTATATAATATATATGTATAGTTTATGAAACTGAAGTGGAAAGTCACCTTATTAGAGTTATTGAGTTGAGTGGTTACAGGTTAACTTGTTCAAATTGCTTTAAACGTTTAAATGAGCATAAACCTTACACATATTTCAATAAACCTACCTTATTAAATTTCTAGTTCTAAAACAAAATATTAAAAAAATATATATATAAAAAAATATCATACAGTAAATACAATTGAGGTCCACATGTCGCAGTGGAGTAGTGACTTGCTGTAAACACGACGATTGTGGGTTCAATATACATTAGAGGGAGTGACAATCTAAGCACAATCTCTTGAATTTGGGCGGAGACTGAAAAGCGGAGTGATTTGACAATAAATTCTATGTCTACTTTAGTGAAGAAAAAAAAATACATTATATATGTGGGCAGGAGAAAAAACTTAGTGTTACGTATAAAACAATTAAAAATGTACGGAAAGTTAGGCTAAATCATTTGTAACAAAATTAAATAATTGGCTTAATTGTGACAAGAGATTATGTTCTAGAGACATGGGTCAAATGGAACATAATATTTACTGAGATATATTAAATAAATTGTAGAGAAGATTATTACTTCATATTTCGCTCGTTTAGAAAAAGTACATGTTTAGTGACAGGTCTTTGTCTAGCACGATTATTAAAAGGTAAATCATTTTAAATATCTATCAATATTTATAATAAATCACTAGAAAAGTGTCAGTACACTAAATATTTAATGAAAAATTAATTTGAGGTGATGAAAAAATTATAATATATTAGAATATGATATAAAATGTTTGTCTGTCTGTTCTCCATTTTCCACTCAATATTGAAACAATGTCGCCTCCTAGGCGGAAACCAACGCCACGCTTTACCAGAATTGAATTCAATATATATTGAATTGATTAGAATTGAATATATGTGTATATATATATATATATATATATATATATATATATATATATATATATATATATATATATATATATATATATATATATATATAACTTGACGCTTAATCCTTGACGGAGTAGCAAGAAAGAACGGAGTGCCAAACGCTACGATCTCTACATATCTCTTTAAACATACAAAACCTGCATGGGTAATATAATAATATTTTCATTACAGCAAGACCTACATTAATTATTTTAATACCAAAATAGAGATACTTTTACCCAAATATGCAATATATTAAAGATATGGGACAGTTTCTGAATGGGTTAGTTTTAAACATAGGGTAAGCTTGTGGGCTTTAAGATGACAATTAATGTACATATTGGAAATTCGATCTATATTCTATGCTTAGTGCTTGAGTTATACCCAACTATTTTGGGAGGGCTTACTACGCCTATCATTTATTACTTACGTGACAATATAAAAGGAAATCTATAAATTTATTGAATTTTATAGTGATATTGTGTGTATATAATAATATAAAGATACACCAAGTTACCTTTAAACATTTTGATTTTTGTGTACCATTTTGTTTTGGAACGCTTTTTGGAATAAATTTAATCTAGTTGATTGTAAGCTTAAAGCCATTTTTTCTAATTAGTAAGATAATGAGTGATGTGGAAATACATATAAGTAGACATAAATATAAATAGACATAAATATATCTTTAAATAGTCAGTCATCTTAAAGTTGGCATACATATACGTCAGTCATATGTATAAATACTCGTAGCATACTATGGCATCTGTCACAACATGATGAGTAACTGTGATGCTTACTAATATACTTACTTTATCCAAAAAATACAGTAATTGTACCTATAATATAAAATGTAGAAATTCTACCTAAGCCTACATTCAATAAGGAGCTTGTATGTAGTTTTAGTAACCTAACCTAACCTAATAAATATAGTGTAATAGTAAAAAATGTTATTATGGAAAACTCGGTTAGACCCTAGTTCTAAGCAAGCGTTAATAAAAAACCAAATGTAAAGACATATTATTAATAATAATTCTATGTATTATTATTATTATTAACAATGATAATAAGAAAATAAAATAATTGTAAGGCAAAAAGAGTTCGGACCAAGAATCTGTAGTGCTGTAATATTCAAATAAAGAAAAACCAAATAAATATAACGAGACGAGCACGAATTTCATACATTTGTATCAATATGTTTTCTTTAATTAAAAGCCCCTGATTTCCATACTTACGACTGTTTCTCATTATTTTTTATGAGAACAATACTCGCTGTTATCATATCAGCAAGAAAATTTTACCTGTAATGAATAAATTTTCCATGGTTTGTCATTCCACTAAATATGGAAGCAATCAATTATTTATTACATTATACTGTTTACTTGTATTACATTACATTTTTATTTGGGTTCCGTACCTAAGAGGTAAAAATGTGACCCTATTACTAAGCATCTGCTGACAGACAGACTGTTCTTCTGTATGTCTATCACGAGGCTGTATCTCATAAACTGTGTTAGATAGATGAAATTTTCACAAATAATGTATTTCTGTTGCCGCTATTACAACAAATATTATATTAAAAATAAAAAAAATTGTAAAGGAACCCTCGGTGCGCGAGTACCTCTTGTACTTGACAGATGTTTTTGTGATTCACGATAATTTAAAATATGACAATATTTTTGCAAGGTGATTTCGAATTTCAGTTATCATATATTTAAATAAGATGTATATATTTATAAGTGTGTGTATATTGAACCCAATCGTGGACTGTACCAAGTACTCGATTAATTTACTAAATATTTCTATTAATGATGATGTAAGCAAATAACATTACGATGATTTAATTAAAACGTATTTACAAACAGATATAGCAATATCCAATCAAATGAACTATTAATGCGGTTGTTAATTTAAAACAACATTTATATAGTAAAGTTATAAATGATTTACCGATTTTACTTGAAAGAATATGTTTTTTGTATACTTTAAACAGAAATGTTTAAAATTTAGCAGAAGTAAGAAAAAAGTGTACTGTTAAAACACATTTTGGCTCTTATTGTCTAGTAGAAAGTATGCGACGTTGATTAACATAAATTTTCAATTAACCCTTAAGCTAGACGGGAAGGAGAGAGCTTAGTGTCCCATCGCTATGTTATTTCGGTCATTTAAATGAATCGTGACGTTTAGTGATCTCTTCTCTTTGTCTGTTTCTAATTATTATAAATAACTTTTTAAAGTCATTGATAGAAATATTTTTGAATACAGAATGTATTATCGTAGTTCAATAACTGTGCTAAAATTAAGAAAGAAGATTTTGGTATAGAGAATTAGTTATAATTTAACAAACTGTAAACGCGATAGCTATGAGTTTGATTTTCACTTGGGGTGAGATAAACTCTCTTCTGTATCGAAATAAGATGGAAAGTGGAGGGCGGAGTGAATATTTCATACTATTATAGAGAACAATTTTAATTATTTACACCCACTATCTGGCGTATAAGTTAGGCTACTTTTATGCATAAAACATAAAAACATCAATTCTTCATAAATACTAATATAATATAATAATAAAAGAAGGAGTACATGTAACTAAATATATATATATATATATATATATATATATATATATATATAATATATATATATATATATATATATATATATATATATATATATATATATATATATATATATATATATATATATATATATATATATATATATATATATATATATATATATATATATATATATATATATATATATATATATATATATATATATATATATATACAAGTTCACTGTCTCTACTAAACTCTCTACTAGAAAGCACATCATAATATTATTTATAGCTATACATTGTATAGAATTAATATTTTTCTGGATTCAAGCCAAATGATTACAAAGCGCTCAGTGAGACATGACGGTATATTGTGTGCTGAGTGGTGTACCATTTCTGTGGTAAACAATAAAAGTATCTATATAGCCACTTGACGTGATTTAAAATGTATAGAGCAATCGTATTTCCTTTACAAATTGTGTATAGTACGAAAATGTAACGCAAACTTGTTATTCTGGTTTTCTAAGGAGATAGATTTAAATAGCTTAAAAGATTTTAATATTACAAATATGTATGTTTATTTTATATATTGTTTGGCAAGACTATTAAGAATCTAAGAAATGTAGAAAAATTACCAATTCATATTTCCGGATATATGTTCGAGCGCTGAAAGTACTGGGCGTAGCATAGATGTAGATTTTCGTAGAGCTTAGAGGAGCATTAACGAAAGAATTTCTGTAGCTACCTACAGGAGCATATAGAAGCAGGATTCTACATTCTATAGTCCAAACAAATACGTTGGCTATATAATACGTATATACATACCTAAAAATCTTGATCACGTGCACTATTATAAAAAACATACTCAATGAAAAAAGTTTCTGTCTAAGAATTTAATCTAAGTCAAACGTAAAAATATCGATTCTTTATTCATTAAATAAGACAAATATGACAAAGTTCTCATCATAACGCCATATTCTTGCGTGTGATCCATTTTGTCGTCTGCAAGCAAAAGATAACATTAAATCGTAACACACGATATATTCGACATGTCAACTTGATTGAATCACGTCCTGCGATGACCTGACATGATGAAAATAGTTTTATATATACCTGTGTGTACCTAAGTAACTTTTATTTTGTGTTTTATTTTTTAATACTATTTCGAATACAAGATATATATATATACAGACTCAACACGCTTGTGTTGAGTCTGTATATATATATATATATATATATATATATATATATATATATATATATATATATATATATATATATATATATATATATATATATATATATATATATATATGTGTGTGTGTTTAAATCTTCACGATGTATCACGCACACGCATTCATTCATTCATTCATTTTTCTCATTAAACTATTTGCCCCCGAGCTCTCAGTAATTACACTGGTGTATTTATCTTATATAATACCTAATAAATACATAAGTGAATAACCTAAATTTCCATACATGTGAAGAATATACTGTATATAGCAGTAATCCTAAGCTTTATTCAAGAATTTGTGTCACACCTTGCCTAGCTCTGACGTGACCCACTCCATTTTCACACATTCTCCGTAAAAGGGAACATTAGCTAGTTGTTCAGAAGTATTAAGCAAATTCGCTGATACGACATAAGGGGATTTTACTTGAAATATCTTATATCATTTTCTATTATTTAATATTAATAATTATAAAATATTATTATATTATATTAAATTCGGAAAATGCAAATAATCCAATCAATTGAGTGAAATTGGTACCACAATTAATTAAACAGCCAAGTAACGGGTAAAGTAGCTTCAGAATGTTAGTAGAAGAAGTTCAGTATAATTGCAAAAAAATCTCGTATAAATCAATTCTAGCAATATCTAAAAAGTATATAAGAAAAAATCTTTTACAGCACAAAGTCTGACAGGCATACAAAATACACAGCGGTACTGTGAGGAGATTACGTCGATCACTACACTTGCACCCTCGCTGCATCCTCTAATCGATAACCATAAATCATATACGTTATTCCATTGTAAAATTGTATTACATTTTAGAAAGAAAATTCTATTGAGAGGGGAGTGAGATAAGAATTGTGTTTTATGCTCTGTGAAATTATATTTTTAATAAATAAGTAAACGTATCTATAGTGTATATTTTTGTATGAATAAATTAAAAAAATATTTCAATCTGTACCCTACATATAGCAGGATAGAGTGAACCTAGTGTTATATACTCCGTTCCACACTTTTTGCCCAATTTTCACTTGTTATTTTCTGTTTTTTTTTTAATATAAGTAACATATTCACCTTAGACACAGTGTTTGGTACCAATTGGTGGTGGTAGTGGTTGGTGTTTTGTGTCCTCAAATTGAGATTTTAAGAATTTATTATTAAAATTTCTTTTACTAAAGATTTTTCTGAATAAGTATCATGAGTGAGTTAAAGGTATATAATAAATTAAAAAACATATTATGTTTTTTTTTAAAAAACAAGACTAAAAAGTTTCAGCACCTTAAATGAAAAATATTTAAAAAAGGGGTAGCTTGTATTAGTTTCACTTTTTAAAAATTCTCTAAAAAACGAAACAAACTTCATTGCATAGAAATGATTCATTTCCCAGACTCGCACCGCCACGATGACGTCACTGCAGAAGACTTATTGTAATATTAATATAATCCACACCGATTTCGGTGATGATGCCTCCACGCCTCATTTTAAGTTCCTGATGGTATCATGGTGGGCTCTTATTTGGTATTACATACTTAATTCATATTATAAGAAACCTATTTATTTCTATATATTTTTATAACTTTTTTATGTAAACTAATATTTTACATTACTTTAACATTAAAATGTTTTTTCTCGAAACTTATGAAAAGACTTATGGACAAAGTAGTCTGATTTAAATTTTGTAAATTGAAATTTAACAAAGGAACTCAGATATACTTCTAGTTTAATCTTAATACAAATAAAGAAATTGCTTTAAGATTATTTCTGATATTCGAATATTTTTTAATATCCGTTATGTGTATATTTGAACGAGCTTATACCTGGAGCTTGTCAAACGCACATATATATTAGTTGTTATTGAGTTGTGACATATTGATCATTCAAACCAGTGCTCACCAGTGGCGAAGGACGAAAGGGCATTTTATAAAAGTTGCCAAATGTCAAAAATAAATATTTAATATCGAATCGAATGTTAAATACTGACTCCATTTCTAGTCTAATATTTATTTAATTAAAAAAAAAACAATAAAATAATTTAAATTTAGTGTTAAACATAAAGCTTTTATTAAGTGAAATAATTTGCAAATATTCATCGTAACTGAGTAATATTCAGCATACGCTTTATTAAAAATATGAACATCTAAAATTTTTTATTAATCTAATATTATATTATATTCAATATGAAATATTTTATATATAGAATTCTCTGTAGTTTCTCTGTACTGCCCTTCAAGTCTGAGGAACGTGGTTGATGCTGCCTTCACCAATTTCTATCCAGCGCGTCTCTCAAAGCCGTGTGGAGTAGACCAACCAGGTTATGGAGTCATTATAGTCATTATATAATGACTCCATAACTTGGTCGGTCTATTGTAATGGTGAATGACACGTCATCTTTTGACTTCAGCATTTCCAACAAACAAGCGAGGTTTAATTTGTAGCTGTATCAGAATTGATGCGTTGATGCATTTCGAAGTCCACCACCACCTCCCGAATGCATCAATGCCTTCATCGTGCTAACATAGTCCACGTTCCTACTTCATATAGAACGATAGTAATGTATACAGGAGCTCGTATTATAGCGCACTATACCATACCAATTACCCTTTTCATTTTGGGGACACAGCTTCCGTCATTGTAAATTTTGGATCATATCAATGTTAGGATTATATTGTAGGAATTTCAATTGATCTGTTGTAAGAATATTGTTAGTCAATTAATAATTGTATTATCCATTTATTCAGTAATTTATTTTGGTTTACCAAAGAGAAAACGCGTTGATAATCGTGTTATATGTACACTTTACCAGTGTGACTCACTCGAAATAGAAACTAATAACGTGATGTAACTAGCCTATTTTCGACAAGTGGACTATACAACATTTTTTTTGCTAATAATAATACCTTCAACTAAATAACTTTTCACTCTTTGGCTTTAAAATATTAGTATAAATATAGTGACAATACTGCTATCAAATAAGACGGAGAGTGGGAAGATTTAATACAAATATAATTTAAGCATGTAGAAATACACAGAAGCTACAGGCAAAATAGAGCATAAAATTAAATAAATATTATTACAAAATAAATTTTAAATTAATCTCTAAACAAAAGTTAAAAGCACCTCGGTGTTGCCATGGCATTGTTCTGTTTGATAATTTGCTATTTTACAAAGCTCTTCTCGTGTTGTCATAAGCTCTTAAGTCAAAAATATCGATGGCAATAAAAAGAAAAACTGTTGGCAAACATCCAAAATCTTACAGAAATATTCTTGTAGGCTATTCGTAGGTTATACTATGGCTCACACAGAGCAGGGTATGCAGAGGGAACCTATACTAGGTCCGAATACATATAACGCCGGCCGTAATTAGGTAGATTACTCTCCTAAATTTTCATTTCGTCGCTCTGACAATAAGAAGTTCGGCGTTGAGTTCCGCCACTCAACATGCAATATCTTAAACAGAAGACAGCTGAAAACAAAGTGACTTATCTTAGTTATCTCTGTTATTGTGTGCAGAAAGAAACGTGAAACTGAAAAAAAATATTATAAAACATTTAAATGTGTGTTTATTTTATTAATAAGGTATACTAAAATAAAAATATCAATCTCAATCTAATAGAAATATAATAAGCACAAATAACTTTTTCCTCATTGAATCAAATCAAGTTAATAATAACATGTTTATAATGGTTAGGTTAAACAAAAGGTTACTTCCTTAATATTTATAAATAATCTATTTTAATCCAAATCTCAATTATATACCAAAATATTATTGAAATACAGTCCATTTCTCCATGCAATGTTAGATTTATCAGAAGGAAGCATTAGGTTGCACCTACAAATCATCTTAAGTAAGTAGTATACAAAGGGTGGGATATCAGAGGCACAAGTCAAGTCAGGTAAATTATTACTATTAATAATTCAAGGTAAGTCAAATAAATTATAGCTTCTTATCGCCCACTATTGTGATCTTTGTGGTTGCTGTTCAGATTTTGTGCTAGAGTAAAATTGATTTTTGTTTCGATTGATCACATGTATATTATATATAAGTAGCTTATTTCTATCTCAGGCACAAATTAAAGACTTCTAATTTGCCTCAATGGCATTTAAAAATATTTTTTTTATTTAGCACTAAATATAGATAAGTGTAGTAAGCAAATAGTACTCTTCTTAGAGTCAGCGGACAATCATAAGGCAAGGCCACGGGAAAGGTGTGTTCAGGATCCACAAATCAGTATTATAAAAATATTTGCCAAGGTGTGATAGGAACCTGTCAATACACTCCGTTTAAACATCCTATATCAATATTTTTAAAATTCCACTATAAACATCATAAGTTGTTAGATTTTATTTCTATTACCAAAAATTTCAAATATATTTCAAGTATTTTTCCATTACTATTTATAAAGGAAATTAATTCTTTCCATATACGCTAATTAGGTACATTCATTGGGATTTTTTAGTCGTTCAAGTACCCACGTATCTATATGGGACTTGAGTATATAAAATTCATGTTTTTTGACCTATTTAGGGCGTCCTTATTAGCGTACAGGCTTTTAGTACTGATTTTGGAGAGAATTTTCGGTATAATTACAGTTTCATGCTAATATTTCTTGGTTTATTATTCTCTTTTAATTATCTCGCAGCAAAAAATACACATACCCATTTCCTTTTGTTTCACATTTTTTGTTCAAATCCGGCTTGGTATAAAGCATCGAATGCGTTCTTTAAAATTTTTAAGAACAAAATTGTAACAATTCTTATTTTTTTTTCATATACTTTGGGAAGCATTCTTCTTCCACTGATTTGGCTTTTATATGAAACACAAAAAGCAAGTTATTAATACTATGTTTTCTTCAAATGTGTTTTTAATTTCACTCTATGTGGGGGTAAAATGAGAGGCTTTTATATAGGCAATGGAAATGTATTCGGCCAAAATTGCTTTACGAGAAAACATTATGTGGTTCAAAGCAAACAAGGATGGTTAAAGGAAGGATAATATTATACAATATTCCCAATTTTCAAAGTAATATGCAATAGTGTTTTATAATTACAGGTATAATAAAAGGAAAAGTAGATTTTTATGAAAATCTATATCTATCTATATAATCTACATAATTAATATGAATCTCACATACACAGGGAACCTAGCGCTAAGACACTGTTGTCTAATTTCCGCGGAATCACAATTTGAAGTAGTGGAGCTCAATGACACGTTCTATCAAAGTAGTGTTGTGAAAATAAGCCTTGTCCCAAATGGGAATAGAATCTGCAACCACATTTACAGTCGAATCCCACTACGCCACGATGGCTTCTTAATTCTAATTGAAAATTTTAAAAGTTGGTACAAATAGTCGCGAGCTTTACTTACCCTTTTCAGTCTTGAAGAATTCAACCTAAAGATAAAGTAAATATATCTTATTTAATGTAAGGCAATTATCTTGGACCCGTCAACGTTTTTCAAGAAAAATAACATTTTGACGTTGGCTCAGTGTTACCAAGTAAAGTATTTGCTCGCCACAATAGAAGGCATCCAGTTTGTTTGTTGAGAAAGCATTGTCTTATTTTTACACGACCTCGTCCGAAAGAGCAATTAAGTCACTTTGAATATTTCAAGATCTGATGTTCTATTTTAAATTGGATGGAAATGTGATTTTTGTTTACGTCTCTAAATTTTGAGATGATTTTAATGAAGACATTTTTTTAAATGTGTACGTTTTTACAAGTTGTTTTGGTTGTTATTTTCCGGTTTAGATTTCGTTGGTTTAATTTTATTAATTATATTTATGGCAAATCTGTGATTATATTATTGTTCTACGATGAAGTCTTCAATAGACCATTTAAATTAATCACTTAAATATATCATTAGATGAGGCTGTCGTGGCACAGCGTGGCGTCAGACTGTAAATATGACGGTTCTAGGTTTGATTTATTTTATTTTTCATTTTTTGAATTATTTTCATTTCCTCGCTCTGGTGTTGAGTTCCGTCACTCAACATGTAATGTCACGAAGATTGGGCGGGATGCGGGTAATACTAGATTCTAGTACCCTGCTGTATTCGGGAAACAGGGTGAAGCTCAAAAACCAAAATATACATGAATATTATCAGATTTCGTTTGTGTTTGTCGCTAATTATAGACAATTTGGGAACATAAAAATCTGACTATAAAACAAATATTGACATTGTGTGGAAATATAATCTAGTACCATTTTTTTTTATATTAGCCTCACATTCTACTGTATTCTCCAATGGATATTTTACGTCAGTCGTTATTGCCTTTATTGGGTTTCCCCTAAATTAATGATATATCTTCGAACAGTAATAAATCAAGAGAAAATGAAGGTCAAACAAACTTTTTTACTTCGGAAAATTCGGTTTTTGAAGTAATAAATAACTTAAAATCTAATTATGACAATCATTGAGTTGCTCTTTTTTACTTACGAAAATATTTATTTAGGAGCACGTATATTAATTATTACTTTTTTTGTTGTTTCGCGCGTTCTGCATATAAAAGGGTAAGCAGATAGCACCTAGTGTCAAAATATACTGTTCTCAACATTGAGCCCGAAATCGAGACATTACAAGTTGAATTATGGAACACAACGAAAATAATATATTTCCCCGAGTGGGAATCGAACTTACAATCACTAAGATCACACTCAAATCCGATTCCAATATGCCAACTGGTAGTACTTATTTTCCATTAATTTCCATTAATGACGGGGACTTTTAAGTGCCCGCTATTATGTAAATACTCGTACTAATGTTTAAATTAGTTATCAAAGTGACATATACAGTGTTTTTAAATAAATATATTGCCAACTCGATATACTTAGCGAATTGATATGTGTGTGACATATAATATAATATATATTAAATAAAACAGTTTAACTGGATTAATCGCGTATATTAACATTTTTTAACATTTTTTTTTGCTCTACCCGTCTACTCGTCTACCTCTAAGCACGTACTACTGCAAAGTATTCGAATTGTTCGGTTTCCAAAAAAAAATATTTTTTTTATATACGCGATTAATCCGGTTTTATTTAATATGTATAAACATCGCGAAAACCAAAGTACTTATATCTATAATCTTTTATCCGCTCTTTAATAAAAACACTTCATACAATTGTGGAAATAAAAATATAAATCAATACGATAATTTGATAAAAATATGTATATAAATATGTAGAAATCTAGCTTTTTATAAAAAAACTAATTTATATTGAATCAGTAAGTAGGTACGTGGCATAATTTTTTTATTACATAATTATTTTAGTTGTAAGCAGTAAAAATCATATAAAATATCATCTGTCGCTTGGCATAAGGCGTGTCCTACTTGGCAAAGTACTTGCTGTATACTGTACCCCTTTTTTCGATGTAAGCAATATATTTTAGGAATGAACACGCTGCGGAATTAAATTCTAATATATTTTGCTTACAACTTAGGATTTGTTGAAACTAATTTTTTATCCTATATGTAATTATGTTTTTTCTTCTGGTCACTACGTATTTGTTAACTGCATAGTGAAGGTAATCCGCTGGGTACAAAGAGAGACCGTAGAGTTAAGACACTCAGTTTTTAACTTCAAATTCAAAAGACATTATGTATTGCGGAAAGCAACGCCACGATGTATCCTAACCAGAGATAGTAAAGAATGTAATTTGTCAATATTTATTGACCTGAATGAGAATCGAACCTATTTTCATTGTGTATACAATAGATACTAATATAGATATAAAATACAATTAGATACTAATAATATATATTAATATTTGTTAATTCAAGTTTAAAACGTTTCTAAATGTAAGTTCTGTTACAAAAACTTTATGGTTCCAAGTTCTATTTAGGTTAATATTTATAAATTTATAATAAAAGCATCTAAAATGCTATTTAAAATACTTGCATAAAATTAATCATCAGTAGTCGAAAATAAATTAAAAATTAGTAACATAGATTTAATTTAATACACTTAAATACATACATTGGTGATGTTGTATAATAATTACAAATTAATTATTTTCTCACTTTGTAGTATCGAAGAAAATTATTTTTTTTTAAATAAATTTAAACTACTACTACTACTTCAAACTTTAATTATTTAAAATATTTTTTTTTTGTTAAATAAGAGATTTTACATGAGGCATCACTCGCTTTTTAATAACTAAAGGTTTGACAAATAACTAGACTTGGACAGCAGGAACAGGTGGGTTACGTCAACTTTTTTTTGGTACGGGTGACAACAAAATTGAGATTATTGATATATTTATTTATTTTTTTATTTTCATCAGATATTAAAATGATGACAACATAATTTATTATTAAGTTTATTAATTACTTATTTTGAAGACACATTTTCTTGTTTCGATGTGTTTCATAATGTATATTAGAAGGGGGGAGTTAGAAGGCATGAGATATCATATAGATATTTGTGAAGGCATCTTCTGGAGTAATTTAAAAATAAAAACGTCAGGTAACTATAAACTTCCCCTATAAACTTTGAAAATTGAAAAAATATGATACATTTATATACAACACCAAAATATTTTTTCAATTCGAACCAGGTCCTGAGATTAATGTTTCCATCCACACATACTATTAACTACCATATTCATATTTACCATATTTCAAAGATATGGTCAATTAAGACATATGCAATAACAACTATGCTAATTAAATGTGTCCATAGCCTCTGTGATAAAAACAAAATATTTCGAAAAAGACAAGAACGCTAACGTTATAGTATGCATTGAACTAACCGATAACGAGTATAGCATTTTTAATGACAGTACTTAATATATAATATTATTCACATAAAAATCGTTTGAAAAATAACACAAAGTTATACCTATGTTAAGACATTCCGTTCCCCGTTTTAAGCCTTTCTTGGCTTGATACTAGAGCAAGAAGAATAAGAATATTTTATTCTCCCCAAGTAGAGTAAGTTTTTAGGGTTTTGTTGTTGTTCATTTTTAGTTTTTCTCAAAAGTTCATTAAATAAATGGCAATAATTAAGATCATCATGGCGTAGAAGGTCTTTTGCAAACACGATGGTTACGAGGTCGATTCTTAATTAGGGGACGAAATATTTTCATTTTCACGCTGCGGTAAATAAAACGCATTAAAGTCCACCGTATAGGTGGTCTATGACACACGAATTCATTCTTAATTGCTCTAGGATTAAGGCGGGACAAAACTTACAATGATTATATACTAAAATTATATTGGCTTTGAATATAAACTATATATCTATCTATATGAATATACAATACTGAACTAAATAATATTTGCTCAACACTTTAAATGTAAATGGAGAATTTCCAAGTTACGTATATTTCCTTCAAGCGATGACCACTCCAAGCCTCGTAATGTATACTAACCCAAACATAACTTCACTAATTTATTGACTAATTTATTGTTACGCTACAAATAATTCAATATTGTAGAATAACGAAGGGCACCAAAATGGCATAAAGTACAAATATAAATAAATATCTATAATATTTAGTGCCACGAGTTGAGTTCTGAAATTAATACATAAATTAAAGATTCAGTAAATATATTATATAAAAAAATGATTCACACTAGTTCTCACACATAGTAGGGAATTCAGAGAGAACACTCCGTTCTCCACTTACCGCTACATTTTTGAGGCACAGCTTGTTGAGTGGCAAAACTGAACGCCGTGGTTTGTCTTGTCATCAAAGGGATGAAATTAAAATTATTAACTTCTTCGAACCCAGAACCTAACTAAGATAAGATCAATATTATTATATTAAGAAATTTTGTCTTCCGTAACAGGCCTGTTTGGATAAATGAGTCTTAGGAGCTTACTAAGTTCCCTTTTCCTACAATAAAGTTTAAAAAAGGTAAGGTAAGGACATATAATAAATAATTAGATGCGATAATGCGCTATTATTCAACTAGATAACTCTATAATTTAAAATGTTATTAATACGCATTAATTACATTTTGATTCATTGTTATTTTGTTATTTCTACACTTTCTACAAATTCCAATATAATTGGATGTGCTTATACATAATATGAAGAGCTTATGGTATTAGCCGAGTGAGTCGAGATCATAGTTATGATGAATAATGATTAAGGGTAGTACAAGAAGTATAGGTGTTAATAATATCAGTTGAAAAGGGTTGGAAACTAAACTGGACGGTAAATATGATATTATTATATAGTAAGAACGTACAATTATAAAGTTTTGCCTAAGGGCGGAGAAAGGAGAGATAGGAGAAACGCTTGTCGTTATTAACATGGCTGTATCATGAATTTAGTAGTGTAGGAAGTGGACCTAGTGTCAAGACATTCCGCTCTCCGCTTTCCAACAATATTTGATATATTGTGTATTGAGTGGCTTAATTCTACGCCGAACTGTGTCTAACTGCAGCGGAAAACTAATGGAAATTATTTCCACTGCGTCACAATAGCTTGTCATTAATATATAGATAAATATTTATATAGGCTAATGTGAGTTTAAAACTTTATATGAATATAATTAAATACATTATTTATAAAAAAAGGAAGTAAAAAATAAGTACTTTTTTATGTATTAGCTACGTTTTGAAACTAAATAAATATTTTTATTTATAGTCTCCAGAAGTTGTTTTTTTCTCTTGTCTGTAAAAGCTTACTGCTTCAATACTGTAGTCAAAAGTAAATGACTCAAAGTCGTGTATGACATATTCATAGTACATGGAAATCTTTATATAGCCTCTCTCGTACTAATGTACATTTATTAAGCAATATATTATTTATATTTACCAACCACACCAACAGATATTTTGTTCTAAACCGTAATTCCTGAGATTAGCTCCATAAAACATACAAACTCTTAAGCCATATTATAGTTTTGTTATGATAAATAATATATTTCTACTTTTTACATACTGGCATCGAACCTGCACCATACATTAAATAATCACTGTACTTTATAAGAATGCCAACGAATAGGCAGCGAGCGTGTAATATATTTTAAGCAAGCTGGTAACGTCATCAAATATGCGATAGCAATTCCTTACTAAAGTTGTATAGCGGAAATATTTTCTCTACAGTGAACATATTTCTGAATACTTCTCCTGCACTAATTTCCAGTATAAATTGTTCTTCAAAATGCAACACGTTTTTTAAAATATTGCGGAATTTTAAATAGATTATGTACGTTTATGTTTTTTTTTTAAGAATATCATAATGTTTAAAGTATAGTTGCATCTAATTCTATACATTATTAATTAACAGTTATATCGATATAACTATAAGTTAGTTAGTGTGAATGGACTCATTTTGTAAGAAATGAACTACAAATGTAAAAAACTTTCGTTTAATGGTTTTTTCACCTATAAATTCTAATATTTATATTTGTCCTTTATTTATTTATGCTGTAAGTTTTCAGTTATTGTAAAAATTAAATATTTCCTGGTCGATAGGAATATGTCTACAGATCTTGTTACGCGGAGATTTTACGCGGACGCAGATTTCCATACAATATGTCGTAAAAACGAGACATACCTACTTATAAAACCTATATTTTAATTGCGTCGATTTAGAAGTTTAATTGCTTTTGTGCTCCTACGGTCTATAGACATGGATTTTTCAACTTATTACCTCCACATATTCTTGAGAAAAATAGTATTGACATACAATTAAATAGACGGACAGACAAAAAAGTGATAAGAATTTAAAGATTTTCTTTTAGGATGATGAACTTTATAAATGAGTTTTTTGGCTTATAAGATGATCAACCACAATTGAACCAACTCTCTTTTCTCTGTTGTTATGTCATATTCTGTGAGTACTGTACCTCAGTCACTTAGAATGTGTCATGGGTCATACACAACTTATAATTATTTCCATTTGGTAAGAGTTTTGGTACAATCAATGATATATATGACGGAACGACATAATTACAGAACTTAACCCTATATATTTACATTCTTAAGAAATCAAATAAGCTTACACAGTATTTTATATAATAAATTTTAAAATTTATCATTAAAAATAGCGACCAGTCCTCGTTTCGCTTAGACTTAATGGTTTCTAAAATTAAGCACTTTAATCTTAGATAATATGTTTATAAAAGCTTCTCTCATGAGTAATTCACAGACTTTTAATATGTATTTGGATCGTAAATTTAAATTAAACTCTAGCAGAATATTTTAACGTTTTAGTTCTATATGTGGAAATTGCGTATTTAATAGTCAAAGAAGTCACTAAATACCCCATTTGAAAGTCGAGCGAAACGTAGTCTCTTGACACTGGGTTCTCTCTGCTTTCATACAATATAAAAAGTAGTTAAATTGATTATATATAATATAAATTGTACTTTTGAAAAAATAATTAACTTGAATATGACACTTGTAACGTAGTAGTAAGCGAGAAGCTGTACAAATATACCGAAATAAAATTATTTTTTTTAAAATTTACGTGTTTGGTTAAATTTATTTTTAATTTGAATATCAATATTTATTTATATTTGGTAACAAGCGCAGGGGGAGACCTCAGTTGACCTTTGAGGACACAGTGTTGACGATACTGAAGTAAGTTCACATAAAAACATAAGAACCCCCCGGAGGGCTTGTATGAGGAGGTTAATGACAGTGGACGAGGCGAAAGAGGTATGTGGGGACTGATGCCTTTGGCTACCCCGCTCAGGATAAAGCGTGAAGCTATGTATGTATGCATGTAATATGTGAATTTTACTTAATATATATAATTAAGTTGACAATCACATACTTAATAAATGTACTGAAAGAATAGTGACGCATTAGAAATTCTATGTGTAATTATTTGTGCAACGTCTCTTTATTTATGGCTTATCGAGCGTGCCAGTGTAGCACAATTCACTTCACCAATGTCACGTTGGAAAGAGATTATCTCACCGTGTCACGGCACCTCTATACGGTGACTAGTATTATTAAACCAAATTGTTGTATACTGTGTCATAATAATATTATTACGTCGACATTTATTTACAGAGGACTTTGAATAAATTTTACAAAATTTACATACATTTTACAAAATGAATAATATTTTACGTGTAAAGTAATAGCACCTCATATTTTTGTGTAAAATATATTGCTAAACATTACCGAGTTGCACTGCATACATCAACTTGCCGCGCTAGAGATATTATTTGTGTACAATAATGAATGGATTCAGTATTGAAATATGTACTTACCAGTGCGAACAGTGTCATTTTTAAAAAGGTAAGCCAGTGTCGAATAAAAACATAAAAAACAAATCATTAAGGATAATATTTTTAATTATCAATTAAAAAAATATGTATGTGTATTTATATTTTTTATTTTTCCGTCGTAAATCTAATAAATCCTCCTCCCTTAGAGGATTGGATTCACCACCGTCACGTTTTCAGACAGAAGCTCTCCCACTAGGTATAGAAGATATCAATTTACATAATATATAATATTTATTTTAATATCGAAGCATTACGATATTGCTTCAAAACTTTGAAGACAAAATACAATTCAACTATTCTGACTGGAATAACTTTTCATAAATCATATTTATTATACATCAATAAAAATAATGTTCATGAAAATGTACCAAAAAAATAATATGAGAAATAACATAATATATACGTATATCATTTACAACAAAGACAATATATTTGTATTACAAACATTATTCCCTTACAAATAATGTTGAGTTTAATTACCACTGTAATAATTAATCTCTATATCAAATAATTAAGCCCAATTATATCAAACCAAACATAAATCAAATTGATTATCATCACCTGATTTTGTACTATCAATATATATATATATATATATATATATATATATATATATATATATATATATATATATATATATATATATATATATATATATATATATATATATATATATATATATATATATATATATATATATATATATATATATATATAAACTATATGACTGACATATAATGCACAGGGACTTGTAAGGGAGTTTAGGGGAGCACTAAGAGAAGATTTTCCAAAATGTCTAAGGGAATGGAAAATAGAGATCCACCGTTCATAATTAATATTTAGGATCTTGGGACCTCTT
Organism: Dione juno; assembly: GCA_037127375.1. Taxonomy (NCBI): domain Eukaryota; kingdom Metazoa; phylum Arthropoda; class Insecta; order Lepidoptera; family Nymphalidae; genus Dione; species Dione juno. Next base: position 4,862,936 of record JAXRJS010000077.1, on the reverse strand, counting down.
TTGCTCGTAAACGCGGTGGTTATGGATTGAAACACCACTCGGGGGATGATATATTTTCACTCTGACGCTCTGAGCTTTGAGTTTCACCACTCACCACGCAATGCCTCTGTTCTTATGTTGAAGAACAGTAAAAAAATAACAAACATTAGTAGTGATTCTTAACTTGACTGAAACGTTTTCACTATCTTTTTTTTTTGATCAAGAATCTTATAAATATACACCCTTAGCAGTAAAGAAATTAAGCCACCATCGTATACATTATCGTATACATTCCAATAGCTACGCTGACAATAATTATTAAGAGAATACTATAGATATGGATTTATAAGTGCTTAATATACACAAACATGTAATTTTCCATAACATTCATCATATAAATTTTAACCAAAAGCCACTTCTCGTAAAGTCGCTTCAGTCGTATCAGTATTCATATAAAGCATTGGTATCGCAGGCACTCCGACTAACAGCAATACAATTTAACTTTGACATCAACTTGCTTCAATTGTCAAACGTTTCAAACAATAATCTACGTTTACAAGCGTTATCAGACCTCTATTACACAATAACACTAACTATATGTGACACGATATGGTACGAACAGAATTATATATGTATATGTATGTATGTACATATAAAATATGTTGAATTTCTGTTATATGTATATACTTTTTTACTAGATGCACGTTTTATCCCGCATATAGTTGGGTAAGTGGAGAGAAATAGTGTTAAGACACTCTTTTTGTTAACTTTTTTTTAAACGTTGCCTTCAACTTATTTTGTTGTTTAAGTCTCTTTAGGGGAACGTAATAAAAGAAGAATAATCGTCAAGTTCTATTAACATATTCATTCATTTTCTATAAATTCATTTAAATATTAGAATAATATAAATTTTAAATTTATAATAGAATTAGAATCCACGTCCTTCTCAAACACCTACAACGTTACTATAACATTGATATATTATTGAATTAATTCGAAATATAACCAAGGCAAAGTAATAACGACAACATTTCAACTCCAATGTTTAATGTTTTCCAATAACTAAACTGAAAGTGATCAATTTCGTAATTCCTTTGGTTTGATTTAAATAAATCTGGAACGTTGAATCTATAACGAAATATCTCGAAATTCTCACGTGAATATACTGCCTATTTGTTAGCTCTCTATAGAGGGTGGGGTAAAATACGATGATTATGTAACACCATATTATATTAGGGACTATTACTTTGTTAGCTATATTGCCGACATACGTATATAACGTAATAAGTTTATTGTATACGTACAATATATAGAAATATAAATATTTATTAATAAATATGAATATTTCACATGATTTGTTTAAGATTCGTTCTGATAGCTTAGCTGGGCTATTATGATGCTAAGTGGGATGTCTCAGATTTGAAATTATATATGTCAATGGTAAATACTTATCACGCTCAACAATTTTTGTTATGGCACCATTTAGTTATTTCTTATGGAAGAGCTAGACTACTGTGGATCTACATCAGAACAACCAGTCTTTAAAACCGTAATAGCTATAAAAATAAAGATTTCATTAAAATTTGTCCAGTAGTTCTGAAGATGAGCTTTCACAAACAGAAAAACAGACATACAATCGTGGTGTGCTTGCTAAATCTTTTTTACTCTCCTAAATCATTTTCTTGTGTATACATATTGTTTTGTTAGAAGATAGCGGTATTTGATTGGTTATTTGTTTAACTAAATTGGGCACTTAGCTGGCCCTTAGCTTTTAGTATAAATGGAAATATAGCCTAAAGCAGGGTTTGATCCCACAAAACACCTTCAGGCACACACGTCCCATTTGCATAAATATGTACATATGTAATTATTTCCTAAGTATACAAGTACAAAATATTTTAGGTTAATTTGACTTGAAATAAAATATTTTGATTACCTACAATTATATAGAATATTTCAAATTCACTGCCTAGAGCAAGATTTATTCTTCACGTTTTATCTGACAATGCGTTCCGCCCGTTTTGAGTGGCGGAACTCAACCCCGAATTTTGTCTTGTAAAATGCACTAGGCCTAAGAAATGAAAATAATTCATTAATTTCTTGAGTGGAACCCACAACCAGCACGACCAGTCAGATGCTGTTCCACAATGCCAAGAAGGCCTGACTAGAGATTGAGACTATTAAGATATCGAAATTGTGACATTAGTAAAGTATTTACTGAATTATATTTGTCAGATAGTCGCCAAGACAACACAATATAATATACCGAATTATATTATATACAACGTACATACATACTTGCTCTACTTTTCACTTTACTCAGCAATTCATTCGAGAAGCGTAAGCTTCTACGATTTTATGGTGAATGGAACAAAATGTGGAGATTTACTCAAATATATCGCACAATATTTTCTTTGAATAAAACGAAAACGGAAAAATAAGAAAATGTAGTACTTCATCGCATTGCAGTGTGTGAGTGCTTAATGGTAAATGACTATTGTGTTTTCAATCCTTTCACGAAGGGTTCTTTTTCCACCTTCACACTTTTTCCTGCATAAATATGCGGGATAAAGTTAGGCAGAAGAAACTGCGGGAGATATTTCTCTGCCCTAATAAAGCATAAAGTGACAATTTCCACTATTAACACCTAGTCTCATAATCATAAAAATGATACCTAATTCAAATCATTCAAAGAAATTACTAACTACGACTATTTTTCATCTAATAATATTTGGTAAATTATTTTAAACTATTTTATATTGATCATGTAACGAAAAGTACAGGAACTTATGAAACATTTAGATTTGATGTTTAATGAAATTTACAGAAAGTGTTAATTTTGTCGGTACTAGAGCTTATATAGCTAAGGATTATTGACGACGTCTTACTGTTAAGACTTATGGTTTCGATCATTATATATATATATATATATATATATATTATATATATATATATATATATATATATATATATATATATATATATATATATATATATATATATATGTATATATATATATATATATATATATATATATATATATATATATATATATATATATATATATATATATATATATATATATATATATATATATATATATATATATATATATATATATATATATATATATATATATATATATATATATATATATATATATATATATATATATATATATATATACATATATATATATATATATATATGTATATATATATATATATATATATATATATATATATATATAGATATATATATATATATATATGTATATATATATATATATATGTATATATATATATATATATATATATATATATATTGCTCTAGGCAGTGAATATATATATATATATATATATATATATATATATATATATATATATATATATATATATATATATATATATATATATATATATATATATATATATTATATATATATATATATATATATATATATATATATATATATGTATATATCTTCTTCTTCTTCCTGGCATTAGTCCCGGCTTTTGCCAGGGTCTGCCTTCCGACTAAGCCTACTCCACTTTGCACGGTCTTTAACATTCTCAGTGGACAATCTATTGGCTCTCATGTCTTGTGTCACGACATCCAGCCATCGCTTCCTTGGGCGTCCGGGTGGTCTAACTCCAGGGACAGACATGTCAAGGCACTTCCTTCCGACATAGTTCTCAAATCGGCGCATAACATGGCCATACCATCTCAGGCGACGCTCTTGGAGCTTATCCGCTACGTCACGGACCCCAAGACTACCTCGAATGAATGTGTTGCGTATGCGGTCGGACCGCGTAACGCCACACATCCATCTCAGCATCTTCATCTCCGTGACGTGAAGCTCCTGAGTGTGCCGAGATAATGTTGGCCAACATTCGCTGCCGTATAAAAGAACCGGTCGGATAATGCTCTTGTATATCAGTCCCTTGAGCTTGGGCGGTATTCTGCTATCACAGACTACACCAGTGACCTCCCGCCATTCGGCCCAGGCAGCGTTTATACGGGTATGGATGTCGTGGTCGATGCCTCAATTAGAGAGCCAATATTCCATGTTGCAAAGCGGAGTTTCCGTCTGGGTACTGACGTCGTTAGCCGTGCCCGTACTTGACACGGTAGCCCTTGCCCACTTATCGCAGGTGTAGGGCGATGTGCCTGCGCGTCGTTTAACGGCGACGCCCTAGCCATACCCAGCTTTTTGTCCAATAGGTCCATATGAGTGGCGAAGTGGTTTTTAGTGGAGCGATTGCCATCTGACCTCCAAACCCATTACTGGGAGAAACCAAGAAAGGAAAGGGAATAAGAGGCAGAAAGACTTGGAATATAGGGGAGGGACACCACTTACATGGATTGGATCGGGTTATGAAAGTGGTGGCTCGAGGTCCCGGGGTCGCGTACCCGTATGCCGGAAACCAAATATCGGACAGATAATTGGCTAGACACCCTCTGAGGTAATATATGTATATATGTATGTAATATAGGTATATATGTATATATGTATATATATATATATATATATATATATATATATATATATATATATATATATTATATATATATATATATATATATATATATATATATATATATATATATATATATATATATATATATATATATATATATATATATATATATATATATATATATATATATATAGTGTGCCGAGATAATGCTGGCCAACATTCGCTGCCGTATTAAAGAACTGGTCGGATCATGCTCTTGTATATCAGCCCCTTGAGTTTGGGCGGTATTCTGCGATCGCAGACCACACCGGTGACGTCCCGCCATTTGGCCCAAGCAGCTGGCTCTTAAGCCCAGCACGTCCCCGGCCCAGCCGTTAAGTGCTGGCTCAGCACTTAACGGCTGGCTCAGGCCCGATGTGGATGGTGCTCGAGTCTGGGTTCCCGCAAGCCATGTACTCGGTCTTTGACACATTCAGTTTAAGACCACCGTTCTCAAGCGCACCCTTCCAGGCATTCACTTTACCCGCCAGCATCAGTCGGTTCTCGTCAATGAGTACTATGACATCGGCATACATCATCAGCCATGGAGGCTGGTCCTGGATGTGAGCCGTGACAGTATCTGGACTAAGAGCTGAACCTTGGTGAACCCCTACTGTAATTGGGAAGGGTTTGGTATCGCCAACAGCGGTCCTAACTATAGAAACAGAGTCGTTGTACATGTCTCTGATAATAGCAACATAGGATTCAGGGATCCCTTTGGATCGCAGTGCACATCAGATACACTGACGTGGCCCACAGTCAAAGGCAGGTTTAAGAATGCCACATGCAGAGCTCTCCTCTTTTCCCTGTGTGCCTCCATCAAAATTCTGAGGGCAAAAATGGCGTCCGTAGTGCCTGATCCTGGCTGAAATCCATATTGACACTCAGAGACAGTACACTCTCGGCGGAGCCTGAGGGCTATCACGCGCTCGAAGAGCTTCATGGTGTGACTCATAATCTTAATGCCCCTATAACTACCGCAATCTTGAACACTGCTCCTTCCTTTGTAAATAGGGGTAATAAAACTGTACCACCATTGATATGGCATCGTCCCAGTGTTCAAAATACGGTTAAAAAGATCAGTAAGCATGACCACACCACGAGAGCCCAACGACTTCCACGCTTCGATCGGAATATCGTCAGGTCCCACCGCCTTGCCGTTCTTCATGCGTCGAATACTATTCCGAGTTTCATCAAGGGTTATTAGAGGAATAAGTCCCAGGTTAGGAGGTGGTTCAGACGGAAAACTACCCGTGTGCTGAGTATTCAGTAGCTCCAAGAAGTAACTTCTCCACCTCTCCTTCACAGAAGCATGACTACAAAGCAGGCTGCCCTGGGAATCTCTGACGTAAAGACATTTTGTGATATTTTGCGTCGTTTTATCCCGAGCACGTGCCAATTTGTAGATGAGCTTCTGCCCCTCCACAGTTTCAAGTTTATCATATAGAGGTAATAAACTTTCACTGAGGGCTCTGGCTACAGCTCTTTTGTTGGCACGTTTCGCTGCTATGTACTCCAGCCTGTCTTCAGGAGAGTTGGAACGTTGCCACTCCCTAAATTCAGTCTTCTTATCATGAATCACTTCTTGTACCTTGTCATTTCACCACCATGTCTCCCTGTCCATAATACGTCCTCCCCTAGAAACGCCAAGAACATGTTTACCAGCCGTAATGATTATTGACTGAGCTCGATCCCAAGCATCCTGAGCAGTTTCGGTGTTAGTTGATAAATTTTGACTGTTAACCTCTGCCAGAAAGTCGGTCTGCATTGGTCCATTCAGCAACCACCACTTGATCGTAGACTTACGCGTCTCGGCTAATTTCTTTATCGGGGTAACGACATAATCCATGACAAGAAGACGATGTTGGGCCGTGAGGCTTTCACCAGGAATGACTTTACAGTTAGTTACCTTGCCAACATGACACCACCTGGTCAATAGATAATCTATTTGGGTTGAGTGGAGTCCACTCGCATACGTAATAAGATGCTGCGGACTCTTTTGGAAGAACGTCTTACGATGGCCAGTTCAGATGCAATACAGGTTCTTAGGATATTTTCGCCCTCTATATTGCGGTGACCGTGACCAAAACCACCGTGGACACGTTCATACATATCCACAGCCTTACCCACGTAACCGTTAAGGTCTCCCCCAACTATGATCACCTCGGTAGATGGTATAGCGAGTAGAACCTCTTCATATTGCTCCCAGAATGAGTCATTTTCGGCCCCGTTAAAACCAGCCTGAGGAGCGTAAGCACTGATTAAGTTGGCGATAGCCCCCTCAACCAGTACCTTCACCCGCATCAGGCGGTCGCTGCGTCGGTCAACTTCGAGGAGACTATTCCGTAGCTCTTCAGATAAAACTACTGCTACACCAGTTTTACCGGAAGGAAACCCAGTGTATATGAGCTGGTAACCCTGTCCGATGATACGGGACTTATTGCCCTTCCAGCGCGATTCCTGAAGGAAAGCACACTGGACCCGACGCCTCATGAGTACATCTGTTTGTTCCCTGCATCGTCTGGTTAGAGAGCCAATATTCCACGTTGCAAAGCGGAGTTTCCTTCTGGGTACTATCTTCTTTAGCCGTGTCCGTACTTGACACGGTAGCCCTTGCCCATTTAACACAGGTGTAGGGCGATGTGCCTGCGCGTCGTTTAGCGGCGACGCCCTAGTAGTACCCAGCAACATCTTTGGTCTTTCCATATGAGTGGCAGGTGGCGGCTTTTTAATGGAGCGATTGCCATCTGACCTCCAAAACCCATTTTTTGTGGAAAAAGCCAAAGATGAGAGGGGAAAGATTAGTAGAAAAGAGGAGAGGGGGGGGGGCGGTTAAGGACACCACTTTCATGGATTGAGAAGGAGTATCACAGTGGTGGCTCGAGGATTCGGGGTCGCGTACCCGTATGCCCAGTACCAATATAGGACAGATATTTGGCCAGACACCCTCTAGATATATATATATATATATATATATATATATATATATATATATATATATATATATATATATATATATATATATATATATATATATATATATGATAACGGTGGTCTCAAACTGGGTGTGTCGAAGACCGAGTACATGGCTTGCGGGAGCCCGGACTCGAGCACCATCCATATCGAGCCTGAGCCAGCCGTTAAGTCGGAGAAGTTCAGGTACCTTGGAGCCGTTATGCATGAGTCTGGAGGCATCGACCACGACATCCATGCCCGTATAAACGCTGCCTGGGCCAAATGGCGGGAGGTCACTGGTGTGGTCTGCGATAGCAGAATACCGCCCAAGCTCAAGGGACTGATATACAAGAGCATTATCCGACCTGTTCTTATATACGGCAGCGAATGTTGGCCAACATTATCTCGGCACACTCAGGAGCTTCACGTCACGGAGATGAAGATGCTGAGATGGATGTGTGGCGTGACGCGGTCCGACCGCATACGCAACACATTCATTCGAGGTAGTCTTGGGGTCCGTGACGTAGTGGATAAGCTCCAAGAGCGTCGCCTGAGATGGTATGGCCATGTTATGCGCCGATCTGAGAACTATGTCGGAAGGAAGTGCCTTGACATGTCTGTCCCTGGAGTTAGACCACCCGGACGCCCAAGGAAGCGAAGGCTGGACGTCGTGACGCACGACATGAGAGCCAATGGACTAACCACTGAGGATGCTCAAGACCGTGCAAAGTGGAGTAGCCTAAGTAGGAAAGCAGACCCTGGCAATAAGCCGGGATAATGCTAAGTGGAAGAAGATATATATATATATATATATATATATATATATATATATATATATATATATATATATATATATATATATATATATATATATATATATATATATATATATATATATATATTACATGTATATAACATAATATAAAATATTTTTATTTTCACGTTCTTATATTTATACTATGCGAATAAAAGCATGAAGCCAAATAGACAAAAAAGCTGTCAATCAGTCATTCAAATCATTATCATCCCTATATTCACTTTCTTATATTATAAAATAATAAAAACAACTTGTGCCATATACTGAATGATTTATTATGATATTTATAATACTTCAAACTTATTTTGAAGTTTGTCTTCATATTTATGAAGTTACTTAAATGATAGATGGATAAGTAAATCTAATAAAGTAATATCTAAAACGTCTTCGTTGTAACTTTAATTCAGACATATTGTAACAAGGGTCCTTTTGAATATATTTTTCTCGTATATATATATTTTTTATTTGATTATATAAAAAAAACGTAATGCTTTTTAAAAAAATGTGAATTGAAAGCAAACACCTATAATGTTATTTTATAATAAAGTAATAAGGGTTCCTTACTTAAATATTTTTTGAGATCATCTATAGTTCGTCTGTCATTCTGTCTGTCTGTCTATCAGGATGTTTTTTCACAGGAATGGAATGAAAAGGAAACACTTAGGTATGTAGTTACTTGGAGCAGATCAATATTCTTAAGTCATTATAGGTATCAGATCAGATAAAAACGAGTTCGACTCGCACCAGATTGGTGTTATTTTTTTTAATATCTCTTGTCACAGTATGTAGGGTCAGCAAAGAAAATTGATATAGTCCGTTTGTATTCCACTTCACTTTCAATTCATTTTAGAGGCTGTGTTGGGTGGCGTATACCAACTTCATATTTTTTAACCGAGGGTGCTCTCTTGAATTTTTTTAAAAATATATGGAAAATAGCAGAAACTGTGTGTTCAGTTTTATTACTAAAAAAAACTTCCGTGCCTCGTAAATAATTGATTGCATTTTTTCCACTTACACTTAACTCATATACCTACGGGGGTCGACGAGTAGAAATCTTAAGACAACTCTTTACTAACTATCCAATTTTGAGACAATGCATGTTGAGTGGCGGAAATTAACACTACTTATAAATCCGAGAAAAGGAAAATATTGGACATTTAGGTACTGAATTATCTTGGATAGTATAAGAACCTCAATATATATATATATATATATATATATATATATATATATATATATATATATATATATATATATATATATATATATATATATATATATATTTTATTACAAATACTATACAAGAAATAATACATTGGAAATAATCAAAATAAGACGATACCTGTCATACGACATAGTAATAATTAATCTCATAATGCAAAAAGAAAGGAACTAGCGGATACTAGTCAGAAATCCTACGTATTTAATATTTGAATAATATAAAGGAAAGGATGAGTCAAAGTAAATAGGTAAAGGTAAAGTAATATAAAGCCTGAAAGTTAGTACTGTCCTAAAGCTATAGAATATTATACCTTTAGGACAGTACTAACTTTCAGAAATGATTTATTCTAACTTAGGTTAAATTTAATAAAAAAACCCTACGTGTTATTTGCCCAATGTTTCAAAATAAATATGACATAAAATTACATTTTGGGGACCAAATGTCTGTTTGTAGGTCAGTATTACATATGAAGATAGCTAAATATCTTCTTTATTTAATTTAATAATCTATTAACAACTATGGTATATTGTGTATAAATTATCAATTCAGTCCTGTAATTATGACCCCTTTTTTAAAAGGGAGTTAGGGATAAATAACCGAACTGACACATTACCCTACTATCACTAAAAAAGTGGCTGTTGCCAAATCGTTCACTCAATTCTTCAATGCCGACTGTAAGTGCCGTCCATATTTTACCTCCGGTCATTAAATAGGCCGGGAGATGGCCGGAAATAAGCATCCACAACAAACATTGGACAAATGACGCGGGCCCTAAAGGGAATATTTCAGGGAAACAGCTCTTGTTTTGACAAGTTTAGTTTCACAAGTGTTTGCGGATAGTGGGCGGGAAAAATGACATCTTCCGCTTTATTTATGTATCAGCCTGTTTTTGATGTCAATTTTTGTAATTTTTTTTGTTTTCTTTTTTTTTGTTAAACTTATTATAGAGATTTGTAGTCCTTTTCGAATTTTCGGTAAATTTTTTTACAATGATAAATTGTATGATATCCTCATATATCCTTGTTAGTACTCTTTAAAACGTATATATACATGTTGAACACTGTACCTTGAACCTACAGGAACCTATAGAAAAAGTCAAAGTCAGAATGAGTCAAGAGTTAGAGAACCTAGTGTCTAGACACTCTGTGAACATTTTTATTTATTTAGACAAGTCAAAATACAGCATTAATATCTTTAATTCAACATGGAATGTCAAAATTGGGTGGATAGCGAGGAACCTTGCTGTATGCCGGAAATAACATGAAGCGATCTTAATTTACTCCCCCGGTTGGGGGTCAAACACAACCACCGCGTTTATAGTTAGACACTTGATTTTTATATAAAATTGTATCCTGAGTGTGAATTAAAAAATAAAAGTGGTATCGAACGTCAATATTTATTTATTTAAGACTTCACAAGTTTTACTGAAGCTATAAATATCTATATTTGTGTAACGCCCTCGGTATCTCCCCAAGGAACCTTAAAAACAGTTTTTATACCACAATAACTTCTTGAATCTAGGATCTTTGTGACAAGGGAATATTTTTGTGGAAAATCGATTTTGATAAAATAATATTGCTGTTTAGTATAATATGTGTACAATTTATTCATTTGACTGTGTAGGATGAATAAAATATATGAAACAAAGCTGAAATCGAACTTGTGACTTTTTGTAGAATATCTACTCACTGCTCACTCGGGGAATTCATAGTTTTTATGTTCCCGCTTTAGTGAGGTAAAGAACGGCGTTTAGCTCCGCCAATAAACAAGCAGTATCTCAGCTTACGTCATCACAAACTCTATAATATTATAATGTCTGGATTCTTGTTTCTCTTAACTACTCTGCTATTATTATTATTATAAAGCAGAAAGGATACAGCATAAAGCAGAACAAATCATAGTTTTTTTTTTTAAATTTAATATTTGAAAACATACAAAATCCCTTTATCCTGCAGTATTAGGCAAATATATTTATATACAAATTTGCCTTGGTACATAATATATGCTTAAATCAAGTAATGGGAACTCATTTTAGTCAATTAGGAACTACAATTTTATTTATTATATTTTTTAGTAAAGGCTTAAATGTAAGAATAGGAACAAAAGTACAAATAATACTTAGACAGTACAAAATGGTCACATTTCTTGGCACTCGTCCCTGTATCTCCCTCTTGGCCTATTTACCTCTTTATCACAACCTAGGAAAACCTACCAGCCTTGTCCCTAGAAAAATTTATAATTTATATTTTTGTCAAGGTGCCGGGATACAGCGGGATAGCCTTTAAGTATAATCGCGACGGTTGTGGGTTCGATTCCCTCACTTTGGTCACAAGACAAAGCGCGGCGTTGAGTTCCGATATTTTGTTAAGTAAATTTCCTCTGGCTACAAAGTTATGAAATTAATAGATAATATATACTTCATTTTTTGTTCTTTAAAAACTTTACTCGTCCATGTAACTCAGGGTCGAATAATCAGGTTTCTATTCAACACAACTTTAGAGATTTGGCGTAATAAAGAAATTCCCTATTATACAATACCATATTCATTTCTTTTCAGAAATTTTAACATTAATACAATGAAATATTCGTTAAAGCTTTAAATACAAATGCATAAGTAGAAAATTTAGTTTCACCTACATACAAACTACAAAAAATCTGCTTTTAGAACTAAAGTAAATTCGCTTAAAGCATTTTTTATTTGAAAAAGAATAGTTATGACGTACTTTTTGGTATTTGCCAACTCATGTATATAGCAGGTAGTTAGGTAGTTAGGCTTGCACTTATTTTAGAGACTATATATATATATATATATATATATATATATATATATATATATATATATATATATATATATATATATATATATATATATATATATATATATATATTTTTTTTGGTGCACCCGGAATAATGTGTGACTGTAAATGCGGTTGTTGTTGGTTCAAACCCAATTCGGGAGAGTAAATAATTTAAAGAGGCGTTCGGTTTTGCTACTCAACAAATCGGATCGACTCTACAAATCGAACAAGGAAAACAGAGTGTTACAACACTAAATTCTTGTTTTATAGTCAGATGATGCCGTACTGCGCCACGACAGCGTCAAACCTTCTAAAAAATGTATAAGACACAGGCGACTACGTCCGCGAGGGCTTTAATTCATAACATTTTTTTATTGCTGCTTGCTCTACTTCGAACACATTGTGATGTTATATAATAAATAAATAACTTAATAAATTAACTATTCAAAACAAAAATATTTTTTCAGTTCGTATAATTCGTAATAAGTAGTTCCTGAGATTAGAATGTTCAAAGAAACAAACGTACAAACAAATACTTCAGCTTTATATTATTAGTATAGATATAATATAATATATTAAATTTTCAAAGATAATAACCGTACACGATTTTAAGCCGGAAATAGGGAGCTTGATGATTTAAGACCCTCTGAATATAGATACTTATATTATTAGAAGATTATACATGCAATGTTAACTTCTCCTCTAAATACGCTTGAAAAATAGGTTTGCCCATTTCAAAACTGGCTTTAGATGACATCATTTGTGTGAACATAGTGATGATCAGTGGTCAAATAATATGTAAAATTTATGACGAACGAATAAAAAAAATAGCATGGGAAATGAATTTTCAGCCGTCATGAATGGCTAGACCATACGATGACGCAGTCATATCCTTACTGTATCAAGTATTGTTGCTTAAAGGTATCCTATTTAAGAAAAAAATAGGGTGTAAAAAGAAAATTAATTGTGTCATTTATAATTATTTCTAGACGTTTATATTAATACTGTTATATATTTTATATTTTGATATCCAAGAATAATATTTGCCGCTTCATATGCTTGGTAAAATCATAATCACTGTAATTTCACTCGATTTGTACCCTACAATATAATACCTCTCGATAATCATTTGATGCTTCATACATTTTCAAAGCTTCCAAATTTTCGTATACAACGAGAAAGCTTATAAAATAAATATTAAAAACAAAAGTCCAACGTCTCGAGACTTATTCCGAGTTGATTTCACACTTCAATTACACAATCCCATTGCTTTCAGAGGGAATGTACAAAAATTACATTAGCATACGTAAACCGTTGTGCGATGTGGATATTGTCAGACGCATTCTTGTATAATACATCAGGCGCTCACCTGCGTCACACCTGAATATTCGTATGACGTTCCATTAGAGCTAGATAGCGTGATGTCGATTTTTGTGGACATTAAATAGATTCTGTATGGAAAAAACATTCTGTAAAATGGAGAAACTTGTTCTCTATAGGTCGGTGTTAATTATACTACAAAAAGCTTAAAAAATGTCTTCAAATTAATTGATAATTATATTATAAGATGAGCTCCTTTATTTTATTACGCCGTGCTCGTAACAACGAAATATTAAACATTATCGTTCAATACTAAAAAAGTTTTAAATAACTAGGTAAATTTATAAAGATTTGAAATTAAGACATCAATCCAGATGTCATTGTAAAGTAAGTGTAAACGTATAAATGGAACGGTGGTGGGTTCGATCCCCTGTTGGGGTAAAAAGAAAAATTGCTTCACACTATTTCCCGTATATAACAGGATAGACAGATGGAACCTCATACTATTCTCACCTACTTTTATATTGTTATATTAATAATTTTATTGTTATATAATAATTCTAGGTTATGATATATAAATACATTGACATATTGTTGAATGTTCCTAAAAAAACAAGTACTTTCATTATATATTTAGGTATGTGTAATAAAATTGTGTACTTATGTATGTTTATCTGTGTATGTGTTGCAAAATAAAATCTTAATGGGCAGAAAGAACCTAGTGTTAAAACACTCTGTTCCACACTTTCTGTCTAAATCTATGCCTTGTCTTGTTACCAGAGCGAAGTAACGAAGTAAATTTTTCGTTAAAAAGCAAAAAACACGTAGACATTTACTACCCAATATTAAAATTAAAATGTTTTTACCTTTCTATGCGGTTTACACCAAATAGGTGGGAATACGGTTGTGTTGTAATGTATCCAGTACATTACCATCAGTACCATACTAGATACGATAAGTGTGAGCTCAGAAGCAACTTAACGTATTATTTTTTCTTGAAATATGTACTATACACAGTGCACTATTATTACATGATTTATTGTACACCACATAAAATAAAATAACAGAACAAAAAAGAAAACATGAAGATAACTAAAATGTACAACAGGCGGCCTTCTAGGCGATCTTTTCCAGGCAACCTCTGAATGTAGGAATAGTTAAATAGGTAGGCGGGTTTGCTTTAAATACCAATATATACATAAATACATTTATACATACATTTGGTATATGAGTATTTACATATTATTATAAGGTTTCTTTGTATATGTAATGTAATCGTATCAAAAGTTAAATGCGTTACTTAACGTTAGTTTTAATAGCGATAATATTGTTCATTTGCATCCTTTAAAAGTAAATACACTAGTCTTTAGAATTAATTTGGTTCTTAAAGCAAATCTCTAACTTATTTGAGAATATAAATTTAATTATAATAATAGTTATTATTATAGGTAATTAATTATATATCGCTGAGGTTCATAGAGGTGAAGTGACTGACTGTAAAAACTATGGTTATAGGTTCAATCCCCACTCAGGGGAATAAATTACTTTTGGCCAGTTTAATATAAAAAAACGCGGCGTTGGGTTCCGCCAATCAACACACTTTGCCTCAAGTGTGCGGGTAGCGGTAGTATTTATTAGGGAATGTTTTAGTAAGACCTCTCTGCCTACCTTGCTATGGGGTAAACATCGTGAAATTGAAAGAAACATATTTTTCAACATATGTTATTGTATACGCGATGAGTTCAGAGTTCGATTCTTACACGAAAAAATAGATGTCCAGCAGAAGGATCATGGTGTTAGAAATTAATAAAGAGAGCAGCTTAACATCACCTGTGGGTATGCAAGGGCATATAGGAACGGGGATTTTGTACTAGGATAAGGATCCTAGTACTAACTCTTACACATAAGCCTACTTAAAGATAGTTCTATTGTTTATTTAATAATACGAATGTGTGCGTAGAGTATACCTATAACAATTCTTGATTAAGATATAAATAATTGAAATGTTCATGTTCCTTCTATATTGTGTAATTATGTAATGTACGTATATATACCTATAGGCGTAATGGCACAGATAATAAAAAAATAATGTAAAAATCGAGATAATAATTTTTTGTGGTTAGTTGTCTGTATATCAATGTATATATATTACATATGTATATATATATATATATATATATATATATATATATATATATATATATATATATATATATATATATATATATATATATATATATATATATATATATATATATATATATATATATTATAGTACAAAATCGAAAAAGCTTTCCCAAAAAATGTATGATAAATTTGAAATCACAAAAGGTTCAAATGTAATGTCTTGAGAATGGAACATTTATATGAAAAATGATCTATTCAGTCACGTTCTCAGTTTTTAAAACATTTCCTAATATTATTGAGAGCCGACTAGGCGTGAGTGAATTTTTGACGCTAGATTTTCTATAGCTAAACAGAGTATATTAGATTTTAGTTCCGAATCTTAATATATAATATAAAAAAAAAATTATTTATATAAAATAAATTTAAAATATGACTGAATTGAAATTCGTAGTGTAAACTGTAAGGAAATATATATTATTTAATATATAAATAATTATGTAAAATTATATTTTGTCCACTTGTCACTTTCTTTCTCTTGAGAGTATCAAGTTTAATCTTATATATTAATAGAGTAAGCCGATTTTTATTAGTTTTTGATAAGTGAATATGGGACGACAGCTGCACATAATAAATTATGGTTCGAAGAGCCCCAGTCGCAGATATACAGATAAATGAAAAATGATTGCGATATACTATTTTTTATTTAAGTTTTTAAGAGCGGGAACAAGTTACTGGCCGGTTAGAGAGCAATAATACGGCTTTAAAAAAAAAACAAATTAAAAACATGCAAAGTTATCTACTACGACATAAAAAATCTATTGGAGAAATGCAAAGTTTTGCGAGCGATCTACTAGTTCTTTTTAATCTATAAGATATAGGATATAAGTTCTTATTAAAAATTAAAAAGTCATTTTTTTAATTTCAGGTATGCGAATGGTGCTTGGGTAAGAACTTTAGATTGATATTTAATGTTATACTTGTTTAAAAAATCGATGTTTATCATATGATATTGATCTAAATATGTATGTATGTAATTTTAGATCCGAGTTGGTTTTAAAAAAAAATATATATTTATCAAGGTTGAAATACTCTAGTTATACTGCTGATAACATAGTAAAACATACCTTATACAACAATATTCTATTTTCAAATACAGAAGAAGAAATCTGAACATAAGAAACAATAAACAATGAAGCGAATACGCCATTTATTACATTCTTTCAGCCGTAATCCTTAGCGAGAGATAACAAAAAGGTAATCTAAAAAATCGTTCAAAAACAAATAAGTAAGCATCAAGGCTACAAACAGTGGTTAATTATAAAACAAAGTCCCCATCAAATTCCAGAAATGTTAATTGGACAAACAAATTTATCAGGAAGGACGTATAAAGTGTAAAGTTTACTTAATAATCGTCAACGCTGTTAGAACTGTTACATTTTTGTTTTATTTAAATGAACATTTCATTTAATTTCTATATAAGCAAGTAAATACCCATAATTTGAAACTATATTTTAAATGTTGGGTATTTGTATAAGATATTCTAAAAGTAAGCGATTAGTATTACATATAGAAGAAAAGAGATGTATGAATAATTTTTTAGCTTTGTTAAAAAGCTTGTCGTTGAATAGCTACACTCAGTTCGTAATGTCTTGAGTTTGGTAGTGTAATAGTGTAAGTATATAAGGTAGTGTCGAAACCAATGGAAAATTTATAACTTGTAAGGGTTCCGTTACTTAATAGGAAAAAACGGATCCCTTACGAGATCATTTTTCTGTCCGTCTTACAATGATGGTAAGAAATTCGCCGCGTAACAAAAAATAATCTCAAAATCTATAGGCTGCTTCACGTTGAGCTAGAGTTATGAAATTTGGCACAAAGTTAGAACAAACAAAGATAAAAATTGGGCAATTTATTGATTTATTTTAGAAAAGAAACCATGCGCAAAAATGCGCGAGGATGACTCGCACTTGACTAATATTTTATATTTAAACTTTTCCTGAAAATAGGTTAGCTAGCTTGTATTTAATTTTTTTTATTTATTTAAAATATATTAGAGGACCGTCGTGGCGCAGTGGCAGCGGCTGCTTGTAAACGTGCGACTGTTTGTGGGTTCGATCCCCAATAGGGGAGAATGAATTATTTTCATTTTCTTCGCTCTGGGAACAAGGCAAAGCGCGGCGTTGAGTTCCGCCACTTAACACGCAATGTATCGACATGCGAAAATTGGGGAACAGAGTGTCTTAACAGTAGGTTCCTCCAGCCTACGGTTCCCTCTGCCTACCCTGCTATGCGCGGGATACAGCGTGAAGCTTATATATATAGACATATATATTAACTGTACTTTGACGCAACCCAACGCTGCATTTCATCTCATAATAACATAAATACTCTCTACTATACCACATTGACGTCAAGCTAAAATATCTTGACGTAATAATATTTGTTGTTATTTGTTATATATGTTGTTGTTGTATTATATACATATTATAATAGATGTAGGTACACAAAACAATATATTTTGAGTTCCAATACAATGTTATCTAGTTATCTATTCAATGTATGGCATCGAATAACTTAAATATAAATTGTAGGTATTTCTATTATGCGAATATATATATATATATATATATATATATATATATATATATATATATATATATATATATATATATATATATATATATATATATATATATATATATATATATATATATATATACATATCTTACATAGTGTAAATGCGTTTGGCTGTAAAAACTACAGTGGTGAGTTCGGTGCTCACTCAGAACAATATATATATTTCAAGTTTGAAAACAGTGTATTCTCTCTGCCTACTCGCTATTCGGCAAAAAGCGTAAGCTGTTGACACACTAAGTGTAATGACTTCGTGATTCGTAATCGTATGTTCTCAACATTACATTGGATTGGATTCTCTACATTACTGAACTAACTGAATTTTGAGTTGATAGATTAGAAATTAAAAACAGTATTCCTAAATATTCTCAACTAAAATATTATATTTCACATAAAAATATGTTTAAGCGAATCACGCTTTAAGATAATGATTTTTATTTTAGCTTCATGCTGTATTCCGCACATAATAGAGTACGCAAAGGGAACCTAGTGTTAATACACTCCGTTCTTCGGTTTCCACACTTTTTCTTGATACTAGAGCTAGGAAACTTAAAAAAAATAATTCTCCCCGAGTGCGAATCAAATCCACAATTGTCGTGATTTCAGTCAGACACTGTACCACTGTGGCGTCGGCGCCAAATCACTTTTAATCTCACAATTGCCTAAATCCAAATAGCCTGTAATTTTATAATACAAACAAGGTATTACATTATCACATAATTCCTCTATAAACGTTCCAAAGTAGCATTGCTTGTAAATACACTTAAGTTAATGTGTTTTCTTCTGCTTATATCCCAAGTTCATGAAATTTTCTCTTTATGTAAGGATATTTACGGAGAACTTTACAGATTTGCTTTATACAACTCTATCTGATTATGTTGGATAAAAACAGTAATGTTATTTTTACAGAACCCTATTAAGAAAATATTTATACATAGTAATGAAACAAAAAACACGAAGAAAAGGCACATATAAAGGGTTGTAAAGGTTGTAAAGATTGTAGGTAGGTATAGTGATTCTCATATGTAAGTAGCTGCCGTTGTGGCGTAGCGGCATAGCGTATGATTGTAAATTTGATAGTCATCGATTCCCACTCGATTCGCACTCGGGGAGAATAAATTATTCTCGTTCTTTTTCTGGTAATAAGATGAAACGTGGCGTTATGTCTTAAACGGCGGAATGCGGAGAACGCAGTGTCTTAGCACTAGGTTCTCTCTGCCTACTCTGCTATATCCGGGATATACATAAGTAAAAGCTATATAAGTTTCTTTTAATTTACCAGTATATTACATACTACACGTAATATTTTTTATTACTTCTTTCGAGTATGTATAAGACATGAGCTACTAAAAGGTAAAAATTGTAGTTTAAGATACTGCCTTTTTCATTAAAATAATGAAAATATTGACAGTATAGCCAGCCTAGCAAACACACGAAGACTAAAGAGCGATTTTATCCTCTCTCTCAACCCTCTCTCAAAATCTACGTGTAATATTAAACACATTTGAAAAAAAAGCATTCAGAAAATTTAAAATATTTGGCACTCAATTTTCTCTATCTACGGTTTAAAGTTAAAGCTATAAAAGCTTTTTAAAATGGAGAATCAGATCCGCTATCCACAATCATTGTTCCCGATGCCGGCAACAAATTATGATTTATTTGAAAAGTTTAGAAAAACTACCTTGTTGTTCAAAAGGAATAAGTGGCTAAGTTGTCAGAAGAATGGAACTTAACGATTTTGAATCATATCCACGAAGTTATTGGGGTTATTATTGAAAGCGCTAGATTGGTATTTATTTATTCATATTTGGATACAGTCCAAATAGGTTTCGAGGTTTGTGTGCGATTTATTTACGATGTGGAGTATTTTATACGCAAATTTTGAATGAACGCGAAACATAATTTCGGAAATACTATCAAATTTCTAAAGCTTTTCATTTTATTTAGCTTTACGCATTACCCTGGCGGAAAATGTAGAGGGAACTTAATGTCAAATCACTTGGTTGGTTTTCCACTTGCCCTCCCCCTTTGCTCCCGCCTTAAAATTGTGAATGGTGTGGTCGAACTCATTACCACGCTTCGTCTAACCAGAGCCGGGAAATTAACATAATTCGTTTCCCCAAGTAAGAATCGAACCCACGGCCATTATATTTATAGTCAGAATCTATTTTACTATTGCGTCATGGTGATCTGCCTAGTACTTTAAATGATATATTTCACTTTTAATAATAACTCTTTACATAGATTAAACATAATAGCAAAAATATTAATTATCTATGTACATAATGTTTTTGTGGAGTGTGAATTGTGACATAAAAAAAATTATAGTTTTATTAGTTAAGCACGTGGAATTAAAATAGCAAGACGCCAATATACACTAATAGTGGAAAGTCGAAGAGATGTTTTGTCAAACATATTAATCTCAAGAAAGAACTAGTTATAACTAAAAGGATAGTTCAGGGATTAAGAGAATTTCAATGTAACTCATATGTACCTGGATTACTACTACTTGACGTCGGGGACTAAGCCACGAATATAATAAACAAGCTAAATGTATTTGTGTGTATTTCTCCTTATAGTATAGATATTATAGTAGGAAGTTAGAAACTTTGACCTGACTTTCTATTTTCCATCTACTATAGAGTTATTAAGCGTTAGACGGTTCAATCCAAAGACTGAATGAAAAAAAAATTATAACTTCATATTTTCTGTTCTCCTGTGTGGGGATCAAATCCAAAACAATAGTTGTATTATTTATTGAGACAAATTACTACAGCTACAGATACTGGGTAATGATACAAGCATATTTAAAAATATGTTGTTTTTTTTTTAAATACCTCATACCTGTGTCATCGTGGCACAGTGTGTAGCTGGTTGTGGGATCGACTTCTATTGGTGAGATATATAAAATTCAATTTCTTTTCATTACCCCACCCTAGTTAAACAAAATATGGCGTTAAACTATACCACTCAATACACAATGTATTAAATTCGGGCGGAATAGCATAAACGGAGTATATTTATACTAAGCTCTTTATACTTTCATCTAAACTCTAAAGCAATCACTTATATATTTACAGCTAGCTATTTTCCTAATTGAAATATGATACGCTAAAATATTACTTAAAATTCTGCAAAATAAATTAAAATTTAAACTAAAAATATTTGACGATTATTTATTTAATAGCAAAATTAGTTCACCCTAAATAGCTTCTTTGTTTTTCTCTAGAAACATGATCTGTCCGCTATTTCGTTAAGAAAACTTCAAACGATTTACTCGAAGTAATCGCGAGTGAAATCAAAATAGCGACTCAACAGCCTCTGGAGCTATTTTAAAGTTAGGCATTTATCTGTTCATCTCGCAAACTCTTCTTTGAAGCGAAAACGCTGACGTAATTCTTTATAAAAAATTTTGATGCTATTTTTCATTGTGATTCCACGGCATAAATTAAAATTTGTTTGTCTTGTTCGTTATAGAGAAGCTGTTTGTGATATTAATATTATATTTATATTGTACTAGCGACCCGTACGCGGCTTCCACCGTTTAATTGAAGTTCTCGAATTAATAATATAATAATAATATAATATAATAATAAAATAATAATATAATAATATAATTAGCATGCATTGTATATAAACAGTAGTTTTTTTGTATTTTTAGGGTTCTGTGACTAAAAAGGAAAAAATGAAACCCTTCAAGGACCATCCGTTGTCCATCGATCTGTCTGTCAGTCTGTCAAGACCTTTTTCTCACAAACGCGCGCAGCTATCAATATGAAATTTCCAATCATTTATTTCCTTATACGTGTCATTCTTATTCTAGTAAATTTTATAAAAAAAATAGAAAATCTGCTGCTATTATGCTAATACTCCGAAGAAACTAAAACTCGGCCAACTGTAACTAAACACATACATATATATACTCATATTATAATATATTAAATTACATATACTCCTTCTGGGTGTGACCGAGCGTACTGCAGGTGCGGAAGTTCTGCATGAATTCCCTTTGGGTTCGTGCAAATCGATTCCATTATTTCGATAAAATGCTACGAGAAATCCAACGGTTAATAGATTTAGGTGTGTTCATTGATCTACATATGTGATTTATATCTTATTTATATCTTTATATTTTTTTATATCAGTAAAGTGAAAATATTATTAGTAATGATTGAGCTTATTCAAAATAAGCTGTGTATTTAATTAATTTCCCCACTCTGGTAAGCTAAAGGGTGGCGTTGAATTTTGCGACTCAACAAATACTTACTCCAGCTCCGACGGAATCCAGAGAAAGTAGTGTAAAGTAGTTTGTAGAGGGTATTGTTTGTTTTTTTTTAAATTTTATTTACTTTTTGTATTTTTTAATTGCAAATATATCTTTTTACTTATCTTTTATCTTTTATTGTATTACACAATCTGAAAAAAAATAATTATTTTGTAAAAAAAATTACCATACACATAATAAAACATTAAAAACGTCAAAATTACATTAAAATCTAATGAAAAATGGTTTTAGCGAGCGAAAATGAGCGTTTTGGACTTAGCTTTCGAGACGAGGGTACCTTACAGCTCCCACTTAATCCTACGCGTGAATACTGGCGTTATATTATAAAATATGCAAGTGTTTAGGTCGACGCTTTGTGGATAGGCTGGAAATTGTAACGAATTAAATATTACGAAATAGGTCGCGGAGTAAATATTTGAAAATGTTAAATTAAGCTCCAATTAAAAGTTCTAGTGACTGAAGCTATATTTAAAAGCTTAATATTATTACGCTATCGTAGTCTTATAAGATGGTATGGATGGTCTCTAGAGCCACGTACGCTTTACGCAAATGGACAGGTTATACTTGTATTTATATAAAATGGTTCCTCGGGCTTCCTGGGCCTCACTGTATCCCTGAATTTCTTATGTCTTGCCTTTTAATGTGATAAAACTTCGGTCAAATCTATGTGTTAATGTAATCGACGGTTAGTACTAATTATGACATATGACAAACTTATGTTTGCGGGCGTCGGCGCTTATTTCGTGTAAAATGAACTCCAAATATATGTTTGTAATAAATCTTTATTGGTACAGTAACTAACTAAGAATATCAAGCTTTGCTAACGTTGTGAAAGTCAAAATATGTGATAAAAACTAGGCATAAGCAAACGGTTGTTTCTTTTGATTTAGTTCTAGCTATATTCCTTCTTTACTCTAAATAACGGGGA
This sequence comes from Dione juno, assembly GCA_037127375.1. NCBI lineage: Eukaryota > Metazoa > Arthropoda > Insecta > Lepidoptera > Nymphalidae > Dione > Dione juno. Next base: position 4,839,351 of record JAXRJS010000077.1, on the reverse strand, counting down.
TTTGAGTATGTGATGTTTTACTATGACACCTCCAAGTGTTCTTTAGAAAAAGGCTCTTGATAGACTGACAGACAAACAGATAATGGGTAACGGTATAGGTACGGAACCCTGGCAAGTGGATAGGGATATACCTTCTTTATCTATCGTCTTGATATTATAATATTCGTAATAAATATGTTTACAATATTAAAAGCTTAGCCGCTTACTTCAAACCACTAAAATGGATTCTTGAAGTTTCTTGAAAGTTACAATTTAACCTTAAGAGGATAAAAGTATTACTGAAGTTTGTAAGAAAACTTTTGTTCCTTTAATAAATTGATGTAGAACTTTAAATAAATACTAATAGTCCACGTGTGAAAATGTATAAGTGAAGAATAAGAATTATATATGTATATATATATATATATATATATATATATATATATATATATATATATATATATATATATATATATATATATATATATATATATATATATATATATATATATATATATATATATATATATATATATATATATATATAGTAAGTAAGTATTTTTAGTAGCTCCACGGCTTTTCCCACGTATCACGTCAATTATACACTCAATTTCCCACTTTCCAATTAATTTTCGAGATGTTACGTGTTTAGTAACGAAACTTAAAGATAGAAAAATTTAAATGATAAAATCTCAGTTCAAATATTTAATATATATATAACCGCAAATCCTATTGAAAGTACTTTACGTAAACTTTATATCTATATAGTCTGTGCTAACTAAATAAACAATTTCAACAAGATTCTCTACTGTTAGACTACTTGTTACTTTTGAGTTGATCGAGGTTTTGATATTAGAAATTATATGTATTTAATTAAATTTTAAGTATTATATTAAAACAAATAATTATAGTATACGAGAAACTGTTGAGTTTCTCGCCGGATCTTGTGAAGAGAACCTGCCTTCTGAGCCGGTGGTAGCCTGTGACTGACACTAATGACACTTAAATTAAAATTAAATTTTGATATTAGATTTAATAATTTAATTAATAATGAATGCAATGAACCTCTTTATAACAATATTTTTTTTATATATTACAACACAACGTATTTTATTAACAATGTATCTTGTAAATTTCTGTAGAAGCCTCAAATAATATATGACATCTGCGTTACATTTAATATGATATTTAAAAATATTTAACTAAAATTAAAATAAAGCAGAACAATGAAACTGACAAGTCAACTGACTAACACAATGGAGTCAAACGGCAAAAGAGCTTTCAAAGGACGTTATGGAAACACAAGTAATTAAGTAAACTATTTTGTGAAATTTGTGTATATTAATTTCGTTGAAAGCTTCATATCTATAGTTACTTAACAATTTTCACTTGACAGTTCTGTTACCGGCTATATGTATTTCGAGGCGTTGCGTGTTGAGTGGTGGAACTTAACGCCGGGCTTTGTCTTCTTACCAGGGCGAGGAAAATGAAAATGATTCATTTTCCCTGAGTGGAATTCAAATCCGCTACCGTCGCGGTACAGTCGGATGCTGTGCCACTGCGCCACGACGGCAATATTGTAACCAATGAGGATAATTTGAAGTGCGAAAATTGCTATTTAAAACCTTTTTTATAATACTATAAATAAGATTTTAGATATAATTTTAGATGAATTCTAAAATATGCTAAAAGTGATAGATAAATAGCGTATTATTATTCTAAAATAGGTAATAGCTTGTTAAATTGCCAAGTTAATTGACTTTTGTTTTGTTCAACTAACATTTCAACTTTTTATGTATACAAGAGAAGACACAAATTGATAAAGGCCCAATTTTTGTACACGAAATTTCAATAAATAATACAGTAATATGTTATTGAATGCTTAACGGCTCAAGGTTGACGCTTCTTCTTAGCAAATTGATCAATCAATCCATTTGGTAAGACAAAACATGGCGCTGAGCGACGCCACCCAATGCAATGTATGTAATAATAATGTGAGTAATATATCGAAATTAAGCATAGAGTAGGAAACTGAGTGTCTTAACATTTCGTGGCCTTTTTGCGTGACAGAGCGAGAACTAAAAAAAATGTGTTCATGTTGTATATATATATATATATATATATATATATAATATATATATATATATATATATATATATATATATATATATATATATATATATATATATATATATATATATATATATATATATATATATATATATATATATATATATATATATATATATATATATATATATATATATATATATATAATATATATATATATATATATATATATATATATATATATATATATATAATATATATATATATATATATATATATATATATATATATATATATATATATAATATATATATATATATATATATATATATATATATATATATATATATATATAAGCCTCTTTAAAATTTGACTGCATCGACTAATAATGCCTAAGCGCTCATACTAAATTTGTTCTCTAGAAGCTCGATCCATCACTCTCGACACTCACCGACAGAAAAATTAAGCATCGAAAAACGTTTTTTAAACGGACCAGCTCTCTCTTCATCCGTCATATCTTAGTAATTTTTCACTGTCTGTGTAAAATGATCGTTGTATACATGATGTAATTTTGTAACTGGTATATTATTATTTATATTACTTTAATTATATATACATTATTTTAAATTATATATATATTATTTTAATTATATATAATTATATATATAAATATATATATATATATATAGATTGGCACTTTTTCATTGTTTTTCTTTCAAATATTGCTATTGCATTATCTAAAAATATGAAAATAATGGAAATTGAAGTAAAATTATGAATTTAATAAAAAAAACAATCATCTAATATAAAATTAGAGTATACGGTATATCTATTGACTTATCACATAATGTAGGCCTTTCTAGGGTAATACATATGTACATTCTCGTTATGAGGAGCTATTCCGTTGCTTACTCTTCTTCTTCCACTTAGCATTATCCCGGCCTATTGCCAGGGTCTGCTTTCCTACTTAGTCTACTCCACTTTGCACGGTCTTGAGCATCCTCAGTGGTTAGTCCATTGGCTCTCATGTCGTTCGTCACGACGTCCAGCCATCGCTTCCTTGGGCGTCCGGGGGGTCTTACTCCAGGGACAGACATCTCAAGGCATTTTCTTCCGACGTAGTTCTTAGGCCGGCGCAAAACGTGGCCATACCATCTCAGACGACGCTCTTGGAGCTTATCCACTACGTCACGGACCCCAAGACTACCTCGAATGAATGTGTTGCGTATGCGGTCAGCCCGAGTAACGCCACACATCCACCTCAGCATCTTCATCTCCGTTACGTGAAGCTCCTGAGTGTGCCGAGATAATGCTGGCCAACATTCGCTGCCGAAGAACTGGTCGGATCATGCTCTTATATCAGCCCCTTGAGTTTGGGCGGTATTCTGCGATCGCAGTTCACACCAGTGACCTCCTGCCATTTGGCCCAAGCAGCGCTAACCCGGGCGTGGACATCGTAGTCGATGCCTCCGGACTCGTGCATAATGGATCCAAGGTACCTGAACTTCTGCGACTTAAAGGCTGGCTCAGGCCCGATGTGGATGGTGCTCGAGTCTGGGTTCCCGCAAGCCATGTACTCGGTCTTTGACACATTCAGTTTAAGACCACCGTTCTCAAGCGCACCCTTCCAGGCATTCACTTTACGCTCCAGCATCAATCGGTTCTCGTCAATGAGTACTATGTCATCGGCATACATCATCAGCCATGGGGGCTGGCCCTGGATGTGAGCCGTGACAGTACCTAGCACTACATTAAACAAAAGTGGACTAAGAGCTGAGCCTTGGTTAACCCCTACTGTAATTGAGAAGGGTTTGGTATCGCCAACAGCGGTCCTAACTGTAGAAACAGAGTCGTTGTACATGTCTCTGATAATAGCAACATAGGATTCAGGGATCCCTTTGGATCACAGTGCCCACCAGATACACTGACGTGGCACACAGTCAAAGGCCTTCTGCAGGTCTAAGAATGCCACATGCAGAGCTCTCCTCTTTTCCCTGTGTGCCTCCATCAAATTCTGAGGGCAAAACTGGCGTCCATAGTGCCTGATCCTGGCTGAAATCCATTTTGACACTCAGAGACAGTACACTCTCGGCGGAGCGGCCTGAGGGCAATCACGCGCTCGAAGAGCTTCATGGTGTGACTCATAATCTTAATGCCCCTATAACTACCGCAATCTTGAACACTGCCCCTTCCTTTGTAAATAGGGGTAATAAAACTGTGCCGCCATTGATGTGGCATCGTCCCAGTGTTCAAAATGCGGTTAAAAAGATCAGTAAGCATGACCACACCACGAGAGCCTAACGATTTCCACGCTTCGATCGGAATATCGTCAGGTCCCACCGCCTTGCCGTTCTTCATGCGTCGAAGACAATTCCGAGTTTCATCAAGGGTTATTGGAGCAATAAGTCCCAGGTTAGGAGGTGGTTCAGACGGAATGCTACCCGGGTGCTGAGTATTCAGCAGCTCCAAGAAGTAACTTCTCCACCTCTCTTTCACAGAAGCATGACTACAAAGCAGCTTGCCTTGGGAATCTCTGACGCAAAGACATTTTGTGATATCTTGCGTCGCTTTATCCCGAGCACGTGCCAATTTGTAGATGAGCTTTTGCCCCTTCACAGTTTCAAGTTTATCATACAGAGGTAATAAACTTTCACTGCGGGCTCTGGCTACAGCTCTTTTGCTGGCACGTTTCGCTGCTATGTACTCCAGTCTGTCTTCAGGAGAGTTGGAACGCTGCCTCTCCTTAAATGCAGTCTTCTTACCATGAATCACCTCCTGTACCTTGTCATTCCACCACCATGTCTCCCTGTCCATAATACGTCCTCCCTTAGAAACGCCAAGAACATGTTTACCAGCCGTAATAATTGCTGACTGAGCTCGATCCCAAGCATCCTGAGCAGTTTCGGTGTTAGTTGATAAATTTTGACTGTTAACCTCTGCCAGAAAGTCGGTCTGCATCGGTCCATTCAGCAACAACCACTTGATCGTAGACTTACGCGTCTCGGCTAATTTCTTTATCGGGGTAACGACATAATCCATGACAAGAAGACGATGTTGGGCCGTGAGGCTTTCACCAGGAATGACTTTACAGTTAGTTACCTTGCCAACATGACACCACCTGGTCAATAGATAATCTATTTGGGTTGAGTGGAGTCCACTCGCATACGTAATAAGATGCTGCGGACTCTTTTGGAAGAACGTATTCACGATGGCCAGATCAGATGCAATACAGGTTCTTAGGATATTTTCGCCCTCTATATTGCGGTGACCGTGACCAAAACCACCGTGGACACGTTCATACGTATCCGCAGCCTTACCCACGTGACCGTTAAGGTCTCCCTCGACTATGATCACCTCGGTAGATGGTATAGCGAGTAGAACGTCTTCATATTGCTCCCAGAATGACTCCTTTTCGGCCCCGCTACAACCAGCCTGGGGAGCGTAAGCACTGATTAAGTTGGCGATAGCCCTCTCAACCAGTACCTTCACCCGCATCAGGCGGTAGCTGCGTCGGTCAACTTCGAGGAGACCATTCTGTAGCTCTTCAGATAAAACTACTGCTACACCAGTTTTACCGGAAGGAGACCCAGTTTATATGAGCTGGTAACCCTGTCCGATGATACGGGACTTATTGCCCTTCCAGCGGGTTTCCTGAAGGAAAGCACACTGCACCCGACACCTCATGAGTACATCTGTTAGTTCCCTGCATTGTCCGGTTAGAGAGCCAATATTCCACGTTGCAAAGCGGAGTTTCCTTCTGGGTACTTTCTTCTTTAGCCGTGTCCGTACTTGACACGGTAGCCCTTGCCCATTTAACACAGGTGTAGGGCGATGTGCCTGCGCGTCGTTTAGCGGCGACGCCCTAGCAGTACCCAGCAACATCTTTTTCTTTTTCATATGATTGGCAGGTGGCGGCTTTTTAATGGAGCGATTGCCATCTGACCTCCAAAACCCATTTTTGTGGGAAAAGCCAAGGATGAGAGGGGAAAAGATTAGTAGAAAAGGGAGGGGGGTAAGGACACCACTTTCATGGATTGGGAAGGAGTATGATAGTGGTGGCTCGAGGATCCGGGGTCGCGTACCCGTATGCCCAGTACCAATTACGGACAGATATTTGACCAGACACCCTCTGGATGGACTACCCTATTCCGTTGCTTACTATTTGTAGCTATATTAATGCTGTACACAAAAAACTTTTTTGTGATTATTAGGCTTAAGCTTTTGGCTATATATTTTCAAGTTAAATGTTTTATCTATGCTTTTGTGATCTTAACGATTTTCAGGAGTATTGAAGTTCGAATTGACCGTAAATTTAATTATGGTAAAGTTCTATTTGCTTATCACAAAATTTTCTACTACTTTTCAGGTCGATTAGTTTCATACCGGGTTGTGTCCTGGTGAGTTTTGATATACGAATATGAGGATCCACTCTAACAGCAATGATAGTCAAAGGGCTAACTGTCATACTTTAACAACACTATGTATATATATATATATATATATATATATATATATATATATATATATATATATATATATATATATATATATATATATATATATATATATATATATATATATATATATATATATATATATATATATAAACTGAAGAGTTTGAAAGAGAAGAATTCGCAAGTTTAATATAATATCTTCCTTTGCAAATCTTCTCGCACGTAGTGTATCTCAAGTTTGTACTTAGTATATATTCATATTAAAATAACGTAAAAAGTAGAATTAATCTAGTCTAAGGGAAGCGCTAAGCCGAATTTAACGAGGTCGTGGCACTGAAACATAGATAAAATGCAAACTAAAATTCAAATTTTGATAAAGCAAAATCTCTCTTTTTCTTATTTCGCGTCTAGCGGCCCGTTCTTATTTTTAGCTATGACAAATAGAAAAATCCGTTTTTAAACGAGGTTTTAATATTTTAATATTTATAATATGCTAAGAGAAAGGACGTTTTTCATGATTTTATTCTTATTAAAACGCAGATGAACTTTAATTAATGGCGAAATGTGTTATTGAAATTTGTGTAAAATTTTTCTGGGGAATGTATGAACTATATTCTTTTTTCATAAATATTCGTTTTCTTTATATTATAATTTTTTTTTATCTTCTTTTTGTCTTCTTAGACATAATTAACCGACGTAATATGAATTCTTTACTTTTCCTAAGTGTTCCCCATTGTGGTTTATCAATGATTCACTAATTATAGTTATTGATATTCTAACTGTATATATATATATATATTATAGTTATAATTCGGAAATGTAAAATGTCGATAAATCAAGTAAATGCTAGATATCAAATATTGAGTAAATGCTATTGCCATAATGTTTTATTCTCAGATCCATTATATTGTATTATGAGTAGATGTAGAAGTATGTAAGATGTAGTATTATGAGTGATGTATCTACTTCAAAGCATTCAATTCTTGTTTCATAATCATAATATCATACTATTTAAATAACTATAGAAATGACTAGAGATGATTTTAACAAATTATTAAGCTTATAATTTGTAAAAAACCATCACTAGTCCATAATTCATTAAAATGAGACACAAACGAAGTAAAAGTTAACTATTTTTTATATTCGGAAATTTTCATAGTATATCAAATTCGAAATTCACTTCCTTATATGTATGTACGTGTACCTAACATATGAGAAACTCTTTGCTGTAGAGAACAGCGCTATTCTATCCAATTGCTTTCCATTACATGTTTCCAAGGAGAAGATTTCGTGTACAAAGTTGAATATACTCGGATTTTCAACAGTGTATTGGAAGACTATAGACGACGAAAAGGCGGTGTCAAATATTGCTTTACTGTATAGTCTATTTTATAGCATACCTAGTGATTGACTCTGTCTTCAAACGCTTAAATTTTGTTTTACAAACATATTAAACATCATACGAATTTAAATAACTATAAATTATTTTCCCTTTCAGAGCTGCCTGGCAGACATTTTTATTATTGAAAAATAAATATATGATAATGCAGACAATAAGTAGATCGCTGCTTAGCCGTTAACGCTAATCTTTACTGGCATATATATATAACAAAAAAATTATGTGACAAAAATTTTGTAAAATAAACATAATATTATCATAATATTTACATAACAAGTTCTAACAGATAGATGAAAATACAGCTTTTGAAATACAGAGCTTTTGAAATGTTTTATTTAAATATTTCATATATTTCTTACTTCCTTCTTATTCTTCATAAATTTGTTTTATTTGTTTATTACTAATTGATACCTTACTGGTGTTTAGCATTTAATTACTTCTAATGAATGAGATTTTTAGTTCCACATATTAAATATTTATATTTCTTTCTTAAATGTTTTTACCATGTTAAACAGTTTTAGTTGAGGAGACATTTTATTATTTCTCATAGATATGTTGATATGTTTCTACATCATACATTTCTTCAAAATTCACAATAACCCATGTTCTTCTCAGACCTAATTGCTACATAATAAAAAGAAATCGTCCAGTAGTCCTGAAGATGTGCGTTTTATTATATTATATATAAAATACAAAAAAAAAACCGGATCGCACAAATAATTATAGGTAGACACCAACATCCATAACAGTATCATTAAATGCCAAAATCCTTTAAAACATATTAAGCATAACAATAATAATGTAATAATAACATAGATAATTTTAATGATGACATAGATTATTTATTTGAAAACTTGTAACATAAGTGGATGATTATGTATATAGTATTAAATACATTTTTTATGCCAACACATTTTTATTATTTTTTTTATTGCAAATTTTTCCTATTCTACTGTCACTACATTAAATGACAAACATAACCGAAAAATAGCTTTGTATTCATCAAGAAGCTTTTGTATATTTTTTTTTAAATATTTTCTCATTATATATAACCTTTTATAGCGAAGTTAGACGCAAACGTCATAAGCCACTGAGCTTATGCTGGGACGAGCATGTTCGATGGATCTTATTTCTAGTATCTATTTCTAAGACGAATTCTAAAGGTAATATTAATAGGATTTCAAATATTGTTAGGTGGACAGTGGAGGTGAGCGTTAATGTCCATTTCAAAGGGGCTTATATCTTGAGTTATATGTCTCAGATATTACTTCGAACTCCTCTTCCAGCATCGTCAATTTACTTTTGCCTATTAAATAATCAAATGTTTAAGTTGCATCTATATATATTTTCAAATAAATAAATTTTATGTGTAAAATATTTATAAATATTCTTTATACAATTTATATAAAAATATCATTAATTCATTCATTCATTTCATATCTTTTGAACCTTTCGGAGTGAGGTTTGTTATCCTCATCCATTTCCCGCATTCTGTTGGGTACGCTTCGTTTTGCACTCACCCTATCCACCTTTTTAGAAATATTGTGTGTGAAGTGTCAGAATCTAACGTCACATTTTGCCTTTCTACGCTCGTAAAGAAATGAATGAAACCCGTAATCACTGCGAGCAGTAAAATAAAATATATATAATACATTTCAAAATTATTCAAGACAGTATAAAAATTATTTAATATAATTTATAATATGGTCTATATTATAAATTATATTAAATAATTTTTAAATAATACCAAAAAGTCCTCGTGTTGCCCAACAATGATTTTCAATGTCAAAGTAAATTATCCTTACTCAAACGTCGCAACGCCCAAAAACACTCGTACTTAAATGAAATACAAAAAAGGGTATACGACAAAGAAACAAGAGTATAGCTCACGATTGAGTTTCGGGGAATAATTTCCTGCGATTCTCTTTATATTGGATAGTTCTTTCAAATCCGTGTCTATGTTAAGTAACGTGAATACATTCCAGTACTAGTACTTGCCTGTACTGTCTATATGATAAGTTTTTAATAGAGTCTAGGCTCTGGATTAAAGATCGTAGTTTTAATGTATGATTTACATTAGATATTTTACTTTATACTATAAGATACGGCAAATATATTAAACAGATAAGAAGTATAGCATAAATAAGATTTCTTATAGTTTAGCTAATATACCGTACTCATCAACGCCATCAACCAGGTCCAAGTGTGCTATCAAATCATTCACGAAGGTATTGAAATATACACACAACATTTTATACAAGTCGGTCTAATCATGTTGGAGTAAGATAACAAACACAGACAGAAGAATTACAATTGAACGAGAAAATAAAAATTTGTAATTTTCGACTTTGAGTTGTAATTTGCTTGTTTGATCAAAGCCTATAAATATGAATGAATAATAAGCCAATTCTTTTATGAATTTACTTGATATTATGAATGATATTATGTGATGGGTGGATCCTATATTCACTTTTAAAAAGCACACCGGAAAAGTTAATAATAATCTAATTCTAAAGCATAAGCGTCCCGCTACGTGCAAATGTTTATACGTTTTCTAAAAATATTTTTTTGTCCTTAATTTTATTTAAAAATAATAAAATATGTTATTAATTGCACACTTCCTTGCTAAACAATGAATGGGAAACGGATTTTTTTAATAATCTCGAATTTTCAGATAGGCTAACAACACAATTAAATTGTAACAAGCATATAATACACATGTAAAAATTTGGACGTAGCTTGATGAAAACGTATGGCTTACTGGTCAGAGCGTTTGGACGGTTTCTAAGTAGCACTGTATCATGTCCTCCTACAAGAGAATTCAGAATTCTGAATTCACATTAAAAGTATATTGTTACTTTTCGTACTATACATAATATATAGAATATTTCTAAACATATTTAACTTTAAGCTAACTCAAAACAAACGAGTTTGACCCATTTCTGTAAGCTTTTATGGAAAGTTGCATAATACACATTCACGTTTATATCGATATATATTAAAGTTTTGTATAAAAATACTCTATGTGTTTAGAAACATTTTATATATAGAGTTTTGAGGGAACAGTGCCCTGTGTCTAGCTGGTAGGGGGAACGGTCTGCCGTAGCGCTGGTAATAAAATACAGTGGACTGTATACTAAGTATTATATTGAGACGCTGAATACGTAAGACTCGTATGAGTTTAAAAAGTGGTACGTCAAATATCACTATGGACGAAGGCCGCGCTCCCAGCTGCAAATGCCCATGCGTTACGTCATGCACAGTGTTCTTTACCTAGGCCTTCTTACTTTTCTCTAAGAGGAGGCCTAGACAGTGGAACGTGGGTCAGTCCATACACTATGTATGCGGATTCCAACGTCTTACTTTGAAAAAATATTTCAATATTATCACTCATACATTGTGCCACTATTACAATCAATAATGGGATATCGTATAGACATTTTGAACTTTCAAATAAGCAGTGTATATGTACATGTATTGAACCTTTTCTTGACAAACATAACCTTATAAATAAAGGTTCTGTGGCGAAAAATATTTTAAAAAGTTTATGCTTGATATAAAAATGAGTAAAATATCCTAATGGAGCCTTTGGGATTCGTCAGGGTCATAACATTATATTTAAATTTGCCACAAGGGCGTTTTTAACGTAAAAATCTAACTACTATTTGATTTATCAAATTAATTTTTTTAATAAATACAATGTTTCTTTTTCATCCAGTAGCCAATACTAAATACTAGCAATGTACTCTTCAATATAGTATAACGGACTCGGAGGTACTCTACTATAGGTTCTGATAGTAGCTTGATAATAGCTGTGCCTTGCTCTGTGTATTATTACTGTTGGGTGAGTGTTTTTTTGCCAACAGACCTGATGAACTTTTAGTAAGAAAATTTTTTAGTGTGCCGCGCATTGATTTTTGACATTGCAGTCTCATACGATGATAAATTCGTTACCGTAGAGAAGAAAATCTAATTAAATATATGAAGTTGGCTCATAAGTGTATTGCCATGAGGAATATCAGTGTACGTCAACTCGACTAACATCTCAAGAGGCTATCGCTTAGCTGTTCGATCAAGAACCATATATAGAAGGTAATATTGCTTGGAATGGTATGTATTGTTATTGAGGAGGTTCCTTACTCTTGAACTCTATCTACTAACCTTGGCCCTTATTCTTCCATTGATTTTTTTTAATATTAAACGATTTATTTTAGTTTTAAACATTAAATTTATTCTTGTAAAAAATTACAGTGTCCCACGAATACTTCTAGGAACATAAAATACTTAAAATAATCAAAGTTATAAGCTTTCATTTAACTATAATGTGAACAATTGTATAGCCTTCACAAAAAAATTTTGATTTATTTCCCTAATGTCTATTCTGTAAAAGCTGCCCCTCACCTAAATTCTAAGCTAAGTAATTAATATTATCAGTTTGTTTAATATTATCAATCTTGTGTTTTCTTTAAAATTTTTGATAGCGTAGACCACGACACGTTATTATTCAAACTCACTCATTATGGTGTTCGTGACAACGCTCGTGATCTCATTGCCTTGTACCTCGTACCTAATAGAATTCAGTAAGCTAGTGTTAATAATAAAAAAAATCATCGGGTTGTTTTTTTATGGATGAGTGGTTCGACTCGTTTAATTGAGTTATTTTACAAGAATTAATTATATTTTATTCCTACTTTCATTTATCACCCGTTTTTATTGAGACTTGTATTAAATCACTTAATTTTCCGGCTTGCACTCGAAATTTAGACATTAAATTTTGAATGGTGGACCTCAATGTATCAATGGAAAATGCTTATCATGATGGACAATTTTTTATCAGGAAGAATTTCTTTTAGGTGGATTTTGCTAAATTATTACAGTTCTTTATCAAATGTTTCAGATCATTAATTTTTATGCATTTTCCTTTGTTTTCAATTTATAAATAGGTAAAAGTAATATTTAATTAGTTACAGAAATGCTGGTACCAATGAAGTTTAATGAGTTTTTGCCAAGGGATACATAATTTAATATATATGATGATGTATTACTGTAACATACTACTGAAGTTTGATAAATATATTTTAATTTTATAGGGTATTGTCAAGACATCTTCAAGGCAGGCTATGCAAAAGCCGAGAAAACCAAAATAACTATATTTTTGACTTTATTTAAAATTTAATTGGATGCATGTTAAACCAAATTTTAATATTCAACTTAGAGTATTTAGATAGAAGGAGGTAACGACATTCTTCAATATGCAAATCCAATCCGAAGTTTAAATTACATGGCCTTTACGTTCTCAAGGTTGTTAAATATATCGTCATTTTGGGAATATTCTGGATAATGAGCGGAATATATTTATTTACATACTCGGCCTGTGAAAAAACACTCTTTTATCACGAAGAAAATTCTTTTTTATTTCGTCTGTATTAAAATTCTTTAACTGTTATTTCTAAGGCGTTGGAATGAGTATCATAAGTCCAAATTTTTATCTATGAATACAAGAGACAGACAATGAAAACGACAGTTAATGCGCACTTCGATGGTATTTTCGTTATAATGCACCCTGACAATCCTGAAAACAAGGTGAACCAATGAATACTGAAAAGTTTTTTATCTGGGTAGAAAAATTAAATTTCTTTCAGAATTGAAAAAAATTGAACTTAGCTTGCTTCAAAAATATAATTTTTGTATAGTGTCTTGGATTGACGCTCTTTAGGAAAGGTGTTAAGTAAAAAATAAATAACAGCCATTGTTGCAAATAATTTATTTAAATTTTTTTTATTTATCTTGAAATTACAACACTATAGAGTCCGTACCTTTTTCACATACAATAATTTACTTATTTTCTTATCATCAATCTTATTAAAATCAATTATAATAATTACAAAACTATTAATTAATACTGATCACAAGAAACTAATATCTTTATAATTTTTTTTTGTTAGTTGTCACTAAGAACTAGTTCTTATATGGTATATTATATTATATTATTTCATTATAATAATATGTATATACTTACTTAATTACACATACATAGCATACGTAAACATTTCACTTATTTGTATATCTTAATATACTATCATAAGCGGTTACATATTCATATTTCAATCAAAAATCAAAAAGTAGTTTTATGTATGAGGATAAGGGCAGGACCGCTATGGTAGAAGACGTGACCACTCTTTTCGGTCTCTCAAGGCCATCTTTAAATTATATCGTATAATGCATTTTTTCGATGCCCCAGTCTCGTTCCGTATGAGCCTTTTGACAGCGTCATCTTTGCCCTCGCTGTAGTAAGTGCAAGTGTTTGAATGTCTCATGAATTGTCAAAATCTTAAAGCCTGGTTTTCCTCCCCACCCCTGGCTAATCAAAGATTCTTTCTCCTCCTGTGTGAAAGTGACGTAAAGAGTGTTTTAAAGATTTCTCGGCACCGGCGTCACTTCAAAGTTTTTTTTATATAAAGGGAATGTACTGCCATTTTCGAAGATTATATACATCTGTCGAAAGGCGTAAGCACAGTCCATCGGAATTCTGTGAGTACATAACAGGTCTTTATTAATACTGTGGAATCGTGATGGTGTGCGGTAAAACATTCAGAAGAGGTTCTCTCAGCCTATATAGGGGTAGCTGGTGAACATCTCTGAATAAAAGCATTTTGTCTGCCCCAGAGAATCTGCCAGCTAGCACTATTGCACCAAATTGGTTTAATCAAGGCTTCGTGAACTACCAGGTGGTGATATTTATCCGGTTCTCCATGTGCCCCTTCACAAGAATCAAAGCCAAAGTGCGGATTTTGCATTTTACCAAATTGTTAATATGTTCCGACAGTCTCTCTTAAAGTTCACAGGCTGCTTCCGATGTACCAGTGATGATTGTGACCTAAATCAAATTGTTCCACTATCGATTTTTTAGGACCGCAAGAAGTTCGAGCACAGCACATAGTGGTCTTCGTGTTCCCGAATTTGTACAAAGTCTGGTGGTTGTAACTAGTCTATTGCTGTGGGTTTTGGTCGATGTATTACAGGTGAGACATTTGCAAACTTTTCTGTGAACTCCTCCAGTGCCTCCGCCAGTCTATTATTCGCCAGAAGTTTCCTCCTTTTAAATATACTTCCCACGATTGCACTGAAGACGCTGCACATGGCCCTTGCAGTTGAGTGTATATTTTCTAGCATTAGAAGTGTAGGGGTTTTCTTCTGCCGTCCTTCATTGGCTGGTAATAACAACCGTGGAGCCCTTGAATAAAATAATGGGTGATGGAATTTACGTGCTTATGGTAACTAAGGTCTTCCCTCTATCCTTATATACTGTGACCTCTTGCTGTTTTGATGCCTATATGCATCCCAGTTGGTCTACCTCCTCTTCTCTAATGTATTCAATCACCATGGCATCAAAGCTTATAGTTTGTCCTCCTTGATCTGCTGTTTCACTCAGTCTATTGACTAGTTCACAAGCACGTGCAAATCGGGACTTTTCATCCCAGTCGAACAGTATTATCGATTTGTTTTTCGATTCCACTATTCGACACGGGATGTCGCTGAAAATTTTCGTTGGTAACGCTTCATGTACGTTTACAGATTACTGCAATTTTATTAGTGTTCCCGTTGAATAGACGGATATAGGAGATATCACAATTTGCGATTTCTAGGCCTGCATAAGCTTTCCTTGGCCTTTCCTCCACCGTCCTTTTTGGGCATGTTGTTGCAAGTGGAGTCTCAATTAACATAATGCGTGTATGTTACTTACTGCCTGTTGTTGTGTCCGTATGCTTGTGCTTATTAGAGAATATACTCGTAGATAATGTGAAAATCCTCGATCTCTGGAATTATTATGGTTACAAGCGATACTAATATCCTCCGAGATTTACGATCCTTCATTATGCTTGGAAGATTAGCCTCAGTTAGCACTTTTCCCTAATCATTCCTTTGACGTATGAAAGTAGAATTTTGTCATAGTCTTGAGCAGCACCTGTGAGTGCTGCTGTTTTGGCAAATTCAGCCAGACCAGGTCAGCACGTTCGTTCCCTGAGATAAATAGTTATAACTATCTACTTCAAATCACCGGCAAGAAAATGTTCACCAAATAAAAAAAAAACAATATTATGTAAAATCAACTTCCGTTTATGTTTTTACTGTTATAACTTCACTTTGTTATCTGTCAAAAGTTTTAGGTTGGAAACAAAGGATTACGGACGAGATACAAGCGAACTTTAGTACGGATCGTATCAGCTTGCGTTTGACGTACTTTTATTGCAGATTAAATATTTGTCTTTTAAAAGAAGGAGAGTGGAGAACAATTGAAAAAATCCTTTCTCGAAGCAATTACTTACATAATGAAAAATTATGTACATTGTGACTTTTAGATTTTATTAAAAACTATCTTATACCTGTGGCCTGTTAATTGTATACCTTTGCTCGTCGGTAGAAATAACTAGGACATATATATGATATATTATAAATTTTAAGTGCCCAATGTAGCACTGATCACAGATACAATGGGTGGTAAAGCGAGTAACGTAATGTAATATAGCTTATAGCCTTTCTTATTAAACAGACTGTCCAACGAACATGAAATCAACTTCAATTCAAACAAATAGTTCCTGAGATTAGAGTTTTCAACAATATAAACTCTTTAGCTTTATAATATAAAAAATAAGTGAATATAAGTACAAATAATTTGGGTTATCTAATTACATTTTTTTTTTCTTTTGGGTGGAAAGTATATAAAGAGAATGAAGTATCACTAGTTTCTATATATTAAAAAATAATCACAAGACTTCCTTCTGTCAACATAATATCTATCTAGTTAATTTAAATATTCAAACAAATTAAAATGAGCGTAGTCAGCTAGCGGTTTACATTCGAATTGTGAATGGTAATTAAGGTCAATGAATAAATGATGACAGGATTATTGCCCTTAAATTTTTTTTATTTGAAATTTTATTCAGCTAGGTTTATTGAGATTGTCGTGGCACTTGACAGTGTTTGACTGTTATGTGGGTTCAATTCCCATTAGGACGATTAGATATACTAAACATATTGAAGTGAAACGCCTTGAGGGTAATATTTTTACAGATGTTACACGAACGATATGAAATATTTATATATATATATATATATATAAATATATATATATATATATATATATATATATATATATATATATATATATATATATATATATATATATATATATATATATATATATATATATATATATATAAAATATATAAATTTATTATATAGTAAAAATTACAGAACCGGACCAAAATTACGGATTTTAACAAATAAATGTATTCTTTGTACGTTTTTATGTTTATTATAAATATTTAAACTAAAAAAATTGAGTCGGATTTTAGAATCAAGTAAGAAAGTAATAATATTCTACTAAAAGTAATCATTACATGTTAATGATTACATGTAGTCAGTATTATTTTTATTACAACAAGCTTTTCATTAAATATAGGCACTAGTAGTAATTTAAATAAGCTTTTTATTAATGTTTACTGAAAACCTGCTGGTTACAAAACAAAGTTCCAGCAAATGCTAAACTTGTTAATTGGACAAACAGGTTTATTAGTGAAGGTAAAGCTGGGCGTAGCAAGTTTGCAAAATAAATTATTGACAGTGCTTCAATTAGCCTACTTCATTTTGGACGGTTGAATTTGTATCTAATTTAAAGTATATAGGTATCGATAATATTTTAGTTTTAAACATAAAGCTGTTGGCATTTTTGTTTTGCACTTATTAGAGTGGAAATAGAAAAAAGTACTAAGGGTCAATTTCACTGGCTACGGACAATGTTTCAGATAGTGACCTGTCTACCAAATCAAGGCTAATAGTTTAAACAGATCTTTAACTGATAGATATTTCTATCTGAGATCTGTGAAACCAAAATTTGTTGTTTATCTGCCTAGACAAAGAACATATTTCCTATCTGGGACTTTATCAGCAAGTGGTGAAACCGGCCTTAAGAATAGTAAATTAATGTTATAAATAAATAGTGGAACAACATATGATTCTAAGTGAGAGTTCCTTTAGTAGGGGGATGACAGAAAGCGGCGTTAAGATCTACCACTCAATACGCAATTTCTCAGAAATTGGGCGGCAGGTAGGCAACCAAATGTCTAAAGCTAAATGCACTCTGCTACCCTGCTGTGTTAGTAAAAACGTACAGCTACTTTTCCGTAGTCCTATTTCAAAGTTTGTTAATATATCCCTATGATAATATATAATGGAGACCATAGTGTAACACCATCTGACTGTAAATGCGATGATTTTGTCCCCACATGTGAGAATAATTGTTTAATTTGTTCTGATTTTCCCATTCCGGTAAGGTACCGGCCAAAATTTGACAAGTGACAATTTGAAAAGTGGAGAACAGAGTGTCTTAAAACTGTATTTTCTCTTACTATGTCCTCTTTCTTATTATGTGAGAAACAATAATGTATAATAATTTAAGGAAATAAAATTGGCCAAATAAGCTCTAATATACAACGTTTCATTCAGAGATTCAGCTGACGTTGAAATTTAGAAAATCGCTTCACACTGTTTAGCTTAAACAGACATTCCTTTGAGACATTTCACGATAGGTGACTGTATTAAAACCGTACCAAATTTCAGCACATTTCATTCAGAATCTCGAGCTAAGTATTCAAAGCTTACTGAGTATGATTTTCCCATTGTTTAGTTTAGTATAAAGAGAAAAGGCATTTGTTTATAAATATAAGTGAATATTCCTTTTACTTATTAACAGTTTTTTAAAGATGGCAAAGGACAGTCGTACATGGAAAAAAAATAATTTGACTTAATACGATTAACAGGTAGTCAGTCAATCAATTATAAAAACGACTGAGTAAGCTCATTGTATCTAGAACCGACTAGATTGTGAAAACTATTGAATTAAAACATGATTAAATATAACTAAAAAGTCTAGACTATATTTCTCTACTCTCAGAAAAGGAAACTCATATATCGTGTGAATTATCGTGTGAATCGTCACGACTAAAAATGACCACAAAAGTTGACTAAACTGCAAATAGTTGTGCCTATACTAGACTAAACAGAATTAGTGAACCGGTACTCATCTATACGAATATATAAAGCTATATAAAGTTAGTTTTGTTTGGTTGAGCGCGCTAATCTCAGAAACTATGGTTTTTATTGACAAATTATTTTTGTGTTGGCTAGTCTATTTATAGAGGCAGGGTATAGGCCATTACATCACACATTGTGTATCGCGTGGTACGTACATCACGTTAATCATTTCGATGTTGTGTAGAACCTACGCTTCAGTAATAGTTTTCTTTGGTACTATGACTGTGTCATATTATGTTATACTTATCTGTAATTTCCATTTATAATGCTGCTGGTAAAAGATATAAATTAACTTTTAAATTTGAATTCATAATATTTTTTATGAATGCAATTTTTTTATAGTACCACAATATTCCTGGGTTTGAACCTAATAATAAATTTCTCGAGTGGAGAGCAAACCCCCCTAGGGAAATTCATTACCCCATTCTGGTAAGACAAATCGTGGTGTAATCTTTCTATATTCTATACAATGTATCGAATTCGGGTGTAATACAGTTTTATGCAGAACAAAATATAAAACTGGAAAAGAAACATTATTTAATTAACTATTAACCAGAAATTCACATAGTATTTGTATATAAAATGTATAACGGCATCGTCAAATAGTGTTAATTGGACTACAAAGCTTATCAGCGGATGTAACCCATGTGATGTATTGACAAAACAAATGTCAACTTTCAATTAATCGAATCTATTCCCCACACAAACCCTTTATTTATATATACCCAATATACATGTTCTGAATGTGGAATATTTTATTTAGATTTATATATTAGGTACATAAAAACAGTTGTGACAGTCAACATGCTAGATTTTCGTTAAGAAAAGTATTTTAAATCATCTGCTGCTATAAACAGATTATAAATAAAAATAAATATTTCAACAGAATATATAAAAAATTATGTTATTATGGGTTGGTATACTCTGGTTCACTATATTCTTCACGTATTCACTATATTGACCAATTGGAAATGCAATCAAAAGAGCTTTTCGGTAAAAAATTGAAGAAAAAATATAATGTTTGGTTTTTATAGGACATGATGTACGAAGCTTGCAAATTGATTGGTAGATCAATAACAACCCATTGACGTGGCTGTCCATCAAAAGTGGATATGAATTTTTTTTGTTCCATAGCAGCGAAACCAATAAATTTGATGACTTAACTAGACGTCATTTCAGATATATTTTCAATTTTACGCTTAATATATATATATATATATATATATATATATATATATATATATATATATATATATATATATATATATATATATATATATATATATATATATATATATATATATATATATATATATATATATATATTTATATATATTCCGTTCTCCTCTTCTGCCTGAATTTTAGACGCCAAATTAATCTGCACTGCCAGAGCGAGTAATGAAAATTATTTAATTTATTTACATAATTCGCAAATTATGTGAATTAAATTTTTCCTCATCGTTTTACGGTATTATTTTAGAGATATTAGATTTTGGTTGATAGTGTTGTAACGAATGTCCATATATGCTATTAATAATATACTAATAAAAAAAATTAAACATAAATAGAAGATAGTATAGATATTTGGTGCGTAAAATAACGATTCGTTCACATTTATTTCACTATTTTTTTATTATTAGAATAATTAACTTAACTTCGAAATCAAATTATCTGAGTTTACTTTATTTTGTTATGTTTAGTGCACATTTCATTAACACTTAATACTACATAATAATAACCATCATATTAGAAAAAAAAGAAAGTATCACACGAGTGAAACTGTCACCAAGCCATAGATAAATGACATAAATATAAAAAAAACAGCATATTCACATTTGTGTTACATCACTAATTGGTAAACGATCGAATATAAAAAACAAAAATAAAAAAAAATACTGGAAGCAGTTTAGTACGAGTACCTACTGGATACTAAAAAGTGAACTATTCATTAAATATTACTGTAGACGAATAATTCGAAATCTATTCATCCAACTCGGTCATACATGGAAACACATGGTATTAGAGTATTCGATATTCCGGCTTGAATTGCTTAGAAAGTACTTGCTATTCAGATTAAGCAGCTGTTCTGTAAAGTTTGAGTATTCTCATGCGAGCTTATTTGAATGCAATAGTGGAATTCTATTTGATTTTGTCATTACGCTTATAACGTTTAATTATTATTGATGCCATCGTGGCGTGTTAGGACTGTATTTAACTACACAGGCTATGGGTTCAATTTATATAGTTCGATGGAGGACGCGATATAACTAATCTCATTGAAAAGATTTAATTGCTTACTTCTTTTAGCGTCACGTTTTGTTGTACATGTAAAAGCAGACACACTGTGCTTTTCTACACAAATTTAAGACAATCTACGTCTACCATAACGGAGATAAATACGTCTATCATAGCGGAGAAGTAAAAATATGCTTACAATATCAAACACGTAAAAATACGAAATACGAAAAGATTTGTGATCTCAAAAAAAAAAGAAAACGACAAAGTCATATTGAAGTTATCTTAGAACAATGATTTCTTTTATTATATTCAAGCTTTCAAATCGCAAGCAGTATATTGAAGAGAAAAATAAAAAAAATATTAAATCATTATTGAACAATAACTTCTCAAAAATATATAGGTTAAATGCGGTATGACTCAATCTATATGTTAATTTTTCATATATAAGCCACTGATAAATTTCAGTATTGAAAATATTCAGGTTTTTATATGTTCTATCACAGAGGGGCAACTCAGAAATTGAGATGGAAACTGTTTGACTTGTTTCTTCTTCTACTTGGCACACACATCTTTATTTTATTTAAGTCATCAGCATTCAGCAGAAAGCTAGTCCTGGGTGTAAGCCGAGACATTACATTAATTACACATAAGAATAACAGCTGATATTATATAAGATATATTAAGCTAAAGTGAATGGTAGGAGAGGTAAGGAAGAAATCGGTTAACCTTCGGAAACACAGTGTCGAAGATACTGGAGGACTGTCATGTAAAAAGCATGAGAACCCCCGGAGAAGACCCCGCTATTAAGAGGTTAATGACAGTGGACAACGCCAAAGAGGCGTTAGGCGCTCCGTTCTCTCTGACTATCCCGGATATTATAAGGATAACCCGTGAAGTTATTAAGTGAAATAAAGTGAAATAACAGCTGAGCCTACAGAAGAAAGTTCCAAAGGATTAGCAAGCTGAAGTGACAATGGCTTGTCGCACAACTATTAACCCTTGGTGCTCAAAAGTGAAAACCACGCCTTGGCAAGCGTAGAATATGACATCCTTCACCTAGGTGGGCTGACGACTCCTGCAACAAGCCAAGGACTGAGATCACTCGGCCTATGTTTAGCAATGTTCGAGAAAATACTGATAATAATAGAAAATTTGATCGACTAATAGATATGTTAGACAATCATCCGATGATGTTGATGATGATGATAGATTATATCATAGAATAAGTTTAAGTATTCATGTAACGTAAACTTAAAAGAATTGACATGAAACTTTTACGATTTACAAAATATTTAAAAAATTACAAGATTTTGACAAAAACTATTCAATATAAATGACCTACCAGAATTCATTTTTTTAAGGAAAATTGTATACATTATGAGCAGTGAAAATGAGAATTATCCATTACAATTTTTTATCGGTTTATCAGCTTCACGCTTTTTCCAACATATGGTAGAGTAGGCAAGGAGCATATAGTTTCAAGGTACTCAACGCCGCGCTTTGTCTTTGTCTGGTAGACTAGTTTCATCAATTGATATTTAAACGGAAATAAAATATAGTATATAAAATATAGTATATATACACCAAGTCGTAACCAATGCAAGTATAGATTTCTTTGATTTCGATAATTGAAAACTTTTAATATTATTTCCAAAATTAAAAAATATATATTATATATACTACTACTAATACTAAAGCTTGTATAACCTTTTAATGGACCGTGAATCTATATTTTTGCATCAATATACAATATACAAGTTATTTAATAACAATTTGTTTATTCCATAGAAAAAAAAACTATATTCATATTTACACATAAAATATTATTATCAATCGTACATAGATACAAATATCTGGTTTAAATAATATGTGCAATGGCGGCCATTTAAGTTGAGTACCGCATTGTATTACGTGATCGTATTATAAGATTTTGCATCCGTTCAAGCTTGTTTAGTAGTTGTTGAGGTAAGTAACACAAGCCAGCATAATCAGAAATATGAAGAATAATAGTTAGAGCAAAGAATATTCTTGTTAAATTCCTATAACACAAAATATCTGGTGGCTAAGGTTAGCAATTTGAGGTTTACAGGAAAATGTACTGCTTTTTCTGATTCCCAAATTCATTTCTATACTCTTGCAATATACTTGCACTATACTCTAGAAGAGAAGTAAGTGTATTTTAAATAACTGTTTAGTTTGTACCAAACATAATTAACTTATTTGGATTTATAGATAGTTCAAACGACTATATATATATATATATATATATATATATATATATATATATATATATATATATATATATATATATATATATATATATAAGCGAAAAAAATATATGATGATGTTATGTGCTCATTAAGAGTATCAATGAAAATAGAAAAAAGAAACGGAGACATCAGACCACCTTGAAGAACGCCAGCTATATCATATTATGATATTGAGACATTTGCTTATGTGTCATAACCAAATAATCATCAAGCTCGTACATTTTTTTATAATTATTAAACTTTTCTTACAGATTTATAACGTTTTTGTAAATAATCTATCGCCTATGTTCATCATAGATAATTATTTTAATGGTAAAAGTATTGTTCAAAATACTGGATCGTAGTTTCGGAGTTAAATAAAAAAATAACCTATTTATAATATTAGGAAAGATTAATCATTAATGAACCAAAATATAAGTTGAAAAGAAGAAAAAAAAAGTCCCGCTGAGTTTTTTACGCCGGTTCTTCTCAGGTCTGATGCATTAAATTTAGTGAACCGGTGATAATGTATTTGCGGATTAAACATTGAAGTTTGTATCTTCTTATTTTGAATAAAAATGTTTGACATTGATTATAAAATGGCCACAAGACTAATACCGCCAACCAAATCAATAATTCAATTCTTAAAAAAAATACTGAGAAACTGTCAATTGAAAAAAAAAATTAGTAAATGTAAGATAAAAATGTAAGCAACATTTAATATCAACACTATTTTAAAGTACAATGTTTCTTAAGAAAACCAACACGCCTATAATAAAGTATTCGTAGCTACAGTATTACTTTCAAACGTTATCGTCCCTAACAAATATAATATGTTACAAAATATCGCCCTTATGACTCAGAACATACGGACCTTGAATAAGACTAGGAAACTATTACAATTTATGTTTTCATAAACTGCTTACTTTATGAACTATATGACTCTTTGGTTACAGAATTCTTATTACTTTTTGGATATTCCTCGTATTATTCTTAGTGGGTAATATCTTGGGTATATATGTTTGGTTTCAGAACTTCATTTTGTATGGACTTGAGTTCTATTATTGATGAAGCACTCAAAAGTAATGTATGCTGATAGTACAGTGTGAATTCAGCAAATATATTATTATTATCATATTGTTAAGCTTATATTATGTAATTGTTTTTTTAGTCACAAGCATACTAGAATGTATTAGGTAGTTTAAATAAATTAAAAAGTTACATTGTTATAAAATGAGAAAGTACATACACACATACATAATGCTTATATTTTTTTAAATTATTTCCTCAGCTTTACATCATACCTTACATATAACAGGGTCTAGACATTCTGTCCTCAGAGTTCCTGATATTTTGTCGTGCCGGAACCTTTTATTTGATTAGATTGAATCCAAAACCATTGCGTTTATAATCAGACGCTGTGCCACTATGATGCTATACTAAATAGAGTAAGGTATAGATAATCTTAAATAAACTTTCGCCCAAAACTTATCGAGCGCGTCCCTTAAGAGCACATTGGGCTTGCTGCTTGACAAATATGAAAAGATAGCCGTCATCTAAATCCTTTAACTAGACTAATGCTTTTAGGTCTAGTGAAATAAAAAAATGCACAATATATTTCTAGAATAAATAGAATTTGTAACGAGGTATTTTTAGGATTGGCATTTATATTAGTAACTTATTAAGTTGTTTTTTTCATTATAGAGGTTGCTTAACATATTAAATATTTATTTTTAAATTAAAATACACAAATGGTGAATTATAAACTATGGTAGTAGGATGGATCAAGTATGTTATTTTCATTTCTCCATGTTGGTAATCCATTGTTTTAATGTTTCCACAATGTTTCGATTTTAGGTGGAAAGTAATGAAAATAATGTCCTAACACTAGATTATATGTGTCTAACTTGCTGTGCAAGAGAAAACGTGAAGCTGATAACAAAAATATATTAAAAGTAAATGAGAAATCTTCATTGAAAAAGAAGAGTAATATGTACAGAAATCACTTCATTTTTCTTTTATTAACACTGTCTCAAAAAATTCCGAACAATATTCCAGCATTTTCTTTGCGTTCCATAAAATATGTATGGTCTATACATCATTGTTAGAAGTTCTTTCTCCAGTTCCTCTTATGATTTATTATGATATACGATATAGGTTATAAAGTAAACTCTTTAAATAATATTCATTGATAAGTTTTATTTTTTGAAATTATCGCGATGCTTGTAGGTTTACGTTGTATTTGGTCATGAAAAAAGGAGAAAATTTGGTATGACATGGCTTAAATTTGCTAACACGTATTACACATATATATGGGTTCATATATCAAATATCACATATATAGGATCCCTAAACGACTACTTGAGTCGAAACCAGATGGTAAACGCAGAATTAGTAGACCTAAGCTTAGGTGACTTGATGGAGTTACCAAAGACCTCAGGACTCTAGGCTTCATAAATTGGAAAAGAGCGGCCCTGGACTGAGAGGGATAGAGTATAGCTTTAAAGGAGGCTAGGGCCCATAGAGGACTGTGCAGCCATTGATAATGTTATTGCCAGCCATTAATATGTTTAAGATATATCAAATACGATGATATTCATTAAGATATTTATATATACTAATTTCTGTAGTCTTTAATAATATAAAAAGTTTTTTTAATTACTAAACGCAATCAGATAATATTACCGACAGTTTATGCTCCGTTTATGCTTATGTGCTCTTAAACCCGTTGCGAAATCGAAACCTATAAGCTACTTCCTACTGAACTAAAATAATGATATCTGTAAAAAAATTGCTCTAGATTCCTAAGGCAGTACAAATAAAGGTAAAAATCAAAAAAATATATATTCTTTATACGTACGTGCGTGGTTTTTATAGATACTATTAAGGTAAATCATAAAATTAACAATATCGGTAAATCCAGTTGTCACACTACAAGAATTTCATTATAAGGGTTTTCATTTGAAACTTTAGAATGAACAGTCAACAATAATTGGGAAAAAGTAGCAAAAAATAATACCTTTTCCATTCCATACGATTGAATTTAAAAAAAAAAGCAGCAATTTTTATAAAACAAGCTCATTACACTCCATCGAATCTTAACTGTAATGTTTCCGTTCTTTTTCCCCTCTTCCACGGCAAAACTTCTCAATTAGTAAGTTTATTTCTCAGAAAGTTCTAGAACTCAGTCTACCATTAAAATGCTTTTGAATCATCCCAACTTGGTACCGAATAAGTTTTAATGTCTCCTAAAAAATCTTTTGTTGTGGTCACGGCTGGTGAAAAAGTTTTATTTGTGTACATCCCCGAAAGTTGTATTTAAAATTACGGGAAGTTAGTTGTCTTTTTAAGCTAATCAAACTGTACATTTTGTACAAGCACTTGTTATATGTAACAATCTAGATACCTACTAATAATATTCAGTAGTATAGTATAATAATACTAAATACTATTAATTAATTTATTTATGCACAACAATTTAAAAAAAAAAAAAAAAAATATATATATATATATATATATATATATATTATATATAGATATATATATATATATATATATATATATATATATATTATATATATATATATATATATATATATATATATATATATATATATATATATATATATATATATATATAATTTTAAAAAAAATATAATTATCTATTTGAAAATGGAACGTATCTGTTTTAAAGTATGTTCCTATTCCGGAAACGTGAGGTAATATTCATACAGGCGGCTACCATAGGGCAGTGGTACTGCTTCCTGTAAACGCGATTATTGTAGATTCGATATGTACTGGAAAAAAAATATTTGCCTTGTTTTGTTAAGACAAAATGCGGCGCTTAGATTCCCCTACTATGAGGAATTCAATATACACCATATTGAATTCAGATTCAGATAGATAGATATATCATACAAGTATGACAAGAAAGTCCATATTTTATAATTAAACGTTGTGTAATTAAATTTTAATGAGATAACGAGCGTTACAATCTTGCTGGCTATGAACAAACTGCTTTAAGTGAAAATAAGAGGACGTCGTAATTGAAATAATGGCTTGGCTCGCATTTGCTCCTGATTTAAATACTATTGAACTACTGCAGCATAAAATACTGGCTTGTTTCTGTATAATTGTCTACTTTGTTGTGCAATTAATAAATGTATACATACATACGTATATAATAAGGAAGACCGTTGTTGCACAGTGCTTGACGGTAAACGCGATGTTTGAGGTGTCGAATACCTACTCTGCAGAATCAATTATTTCCAATTCATCGCTGTGACAAGAAAAGCGTGGCGCTAAGTTTCGCAGCTGCACAAACAACATCTCAAAAAGCGGAATTATCAAATATTATATACATACATACATAGCTTCATGCTTCTGGGTTCCTTAGCCCCCCTAGTCAGAGAGAACGGAGCGCCAAACGCTGTGGTCCGTGCAAAGAGATATCTTTCGCCTCGTCCACTGTCATTAACCTCTTCATACATGCTCTCCGCGGGGTCCTCATGCTTTTTACGTGACCTTGCTCCAGTATCCTAGACACTGTGTTTTCGAAGGGTCAACTGAGGTCTACCCTTACCTCTCTTACCTCTCACTTTTGCATCATATATATTTTTTACCATTCTTTCATCACTCATAATCTCGACGTGCCCAAACTACCTGAGCACATTTTTCTCTAGTAAGTAAATCCCTTTTATTTAAAAAAAAACTGCTTTCTTATAATCCTTTATTTATCTGTGCTTAGTGACACAAGATTGAAGATCCAACTCATTTAATCATACATAAAATGTAGTATATACAGTGCCTACTTAATGAAAAATTTGAATATTTATATTGCATGCTTACAAATGTTTTCTTTATACAATATTATTTATTGTACAGCCCCCTACATATCCCAAAATGTAATACATACATACATACATATCCCAAATATTTATGTTAATATATTGTGTAGTAAAGTATAAGATTTCTGCATAAGTTAACATGTAAGAATACATCCGTAGCCCAAACCCATACGGACTCTGCAGCACTGAGACTGCACTGGGTAGACAAGCCGAGTGGCTTATCAATAGGTTTTTACCTACTTTATACTAGGCAAAGTATGTAAACATAAAAAAACAATTATTATCACGTTTAAAAAAATATATATCTATAAATTTCCTTTAAACAAAAAAATCTAAATTACCATAATATAATATTAAAGATTACAACAACGCAACGTATATAAATTGTATAATGAAGAAAACGCTTACGAAATAAGCTCCAAGGCGTATTAGAGTATTTGAGTAATATTTATTACGATTTACATATTAAATCACATCTTAGTCCTGAATAAGAGGTTTACTATCGTACTAAAGGAAGGCAGAATAATTATATATGTGCATAATTTATTATCGATTTTGTATTCGTTAAAATGTTATACTTCTACGAGCTATAGCTATTTGACGTTTGCGTGGTCTGTCAATTGTAGAATCTCGTTTTTTTTTCCCGCCCTACTAGAAATTTCGGGGATTTTTTTTTAAATATTCCCTACCCACTAGCCATTTTCTGATACTTGCCGTATTTTAACACTTTTTATTGTCAGTCACTGTTAATTATTTCAGTTTTTAACCTAAAGTGAAAACTGAAGACTGATTTTATAGTTCTTTTCACGCTATATCCCATCTAGGCAGTAGATGTCCAGTATTAGGACATTCAGTTCCCCACTTTCTTGAGATATTTTGTTAGCAATATTTTGATTCAAAAGTTAATGCGGTATTGAATAAAAGTATTTATTTTATATATATATATATATATATATATATATATATATATATATATATATATATATATATATATATATATATATATATATATATATATATATATATATATATATATATATATATATACTATCAGGGGAAATGTGAACAATCAAAAATGCAATCGCTGGGTCTTTTACATATCTTACAAAAGTGTGTAATTAAATAACAATAACATTTACAAAAAATCTTTCATTTTCACTTTACGTAAATCAGTATTATGCTTTGTCTAAAAGAAATAAACGTGATATATGTAGGTTTGATCCCCACTAAGGGCAATAGGTTATTATCTTTTTTTCCTTTTTTGAAACGTTGGGTGCTCAAAGTATGGAAAACCCTAACAAAATAAAACTAGACCATCTCTTAGTAAGGCTTATATATCTACAACTGTGATATATCGATGTCAACTTTATCTTAAAACATTGAAATAAATATATTTTTTTAAGATAATATGTACGTTGTAAAATATATCCATAAACCTTAAACCTTAAATGTATTAATGTATAGTACTCACAATTTTACACGTAATTTTTGAGGTTTTCTCCTAGATTTTCTAAACGACTTCTAAAATATTGTTAAAATTATAATATACATCTATATATTCATTTAAAAAAGAAGATTTGAAATTTCAAAGGCTTGACCCAAAGTCAACACAATGCTAATACTAGATGCGAATTTCACAAGTAAAATATCTATAAATATATGTATGGTTCCTTGGAGAATATCATTCTCCCTGGCGAACATAAAAATACCGGGATTTAATATTTTATAGTCTACGGGGACTACAATTTTATTTAAAAAGTTTCATTGCTTATATTTTTAACCGACTTCTAAAAGGAAGAGTTTCTCGATTCGGTTGTTATATTTTTTACTGAACCGATTTACGTGATTCTTTTATTCGACGCGGCATAGTTGCCATTTAGTCACATAAACAATTTTATTCAGTTTGGTCCAGTAGTTTTTATTTTTTGAACATTTTTGTTCAATTTATTTTAAAAGTCCAATAGTTGGCTTTAGTTATAGTAAGGTTAATGTGCCATAGGTTGTTTAATATTACGTACTAATTAGTGAAAAAGCGAATTGATGTAATAATTAGTTCTTTAGAACCTTCTTTGGAGAAAGTACTCCACATAATGAAGAAGAAATTTACAGTTTATGAAAAGTTAATATATGTACAATAAAATAAATAAATTCCTAGCTAGGTGTAATACGACTACACGCAATGTCTCGAAAGGCGAGGAACGGAGTATCTTAAAACTAGGTTCCCTCAGCCTACCCTGCTATTTGCGGGATACAGCGTGCAGCTTAAAAAAAACTAAATATGAGCAACGGAGGAGGAGAGAACGGTGAGAATTCTCGGATATCCAATCTGAAAATTCTCACCCTTCTCTCCTCCTATATCTTTGTCCTCTCTTCTCTTATGTCTATGCCCAGGAATGGTCGTCGAAAGGCTGATGTGGCGACTGGTGTTGATGATGACTACTATTGCACATATTGCAATTATAACGTGACAGTTATTTTAAAATTTATTTATATTTTTTTTACTTTTATTCATTATTATGTTGGATAAAACATTTGAAACTATTACTTTTATCTATCACATTTTTAAACTTATTATAAAAATACCATTTATAAACTTTTAGCAATATAGCCATGTCAATTATAATTAACTAGCTTAGCTCGCGTACATTTTACACTCGATCGCTTTTACATTTAATGGAATGATTTTAGTTTTCCAATGGAATAAGTAAAACGCACAACATTCAATTACACTAGAAATAATCATATTACATTTCTAGTGCAGTTTATTTTACGTTGATAATAATTACTGAATTAATTGCTTTCTGGTTAACTTTAGTTGATGTTTGATAATTATTATTAGTTTAATTGCTTTTCAGTATTTTCTTCCAATTTTCATGTAAAGAACATAGTAGGGTAGATAGAGTGTTAAGACACTCTGTTCCCCATTTTCCGCTTAATACTGAGACGTTGTATGTTGAGTGGCGGAACTCAACGCCGCACTTTGTCTTGTTACCAGAGCGTGGAAATGAATTCAGATATATTTATTGTACATTTTTATTTCATCTGTTTTCAGTTTTATATCCTTCTTAATTATAATCAAAATGTTATACATAATTAAATTTATAATACTAAAATATTGTAACATACTATCCATATAACAATATCCTGTACATATTTAGTGTTTATGTAATTACTAGCTTCTACCTGCGATTTCACCCCCGAAGTTAAATATAACTAAGAGTTGTACAAAACGTGCCCAAGGTAACTCTGCCCGCAGTTACGACAGTGGGTTGTACTTAAACGACTTACGTGATGTGATATAGCCCATAGCCTTTTTTATCGAGTAATGGACTAGGAAATACAAAAATTTAATTTTTTAATATATGATAGAATATAGATCACTGTCATATTAAGAAAAGTATTTCTTTTTAGCTTTTCGCACATGACAGGGTAGGTAGAGGGAACCATAGGTTGAAGGAACCTAATGTTAAGACACACCGTTCCCCGCTTTCCGAAAAAGTTCATTTTTCATGTTAGTTATATTATGTACCTATAGTTTCTCATGCAATGATGATAACTGATACTGACTACCTATAATAAATATAACATACATATAGAAATGCAAATATTAAAAATTAAATATTTTCCATTTCCTATTACAAAATAGAAAAAAGCTACACCAATCACATTACAATATTCAATTATAAATGATCGCATCACAGAGGTGCTGTGGTATACAACAAAATTGACAATGGGTCCCCTCAAGACCTTCAGAACGATGTTCACTTTAGCATTTGCATCGTTATAGCGTATTTTAATTAAAGTTCCCTCAACCATGTCTTAAAATGCAATGAGTATTGGAGTCGGGAAAGTTCTCATTAAAGTGTCAACATTGCAACACGAGCGCCTTAAACCAATTATATTAATACAATTGCATCAATGTCACTTGTATATAATTGAAAGTTTCAAGACTTTAATTTTTTTCGAGAAAAAATTTTGTTGTACAAAGTCGCAGATGCCAATAATTTATGATAATAATAAAGGACCATGGAGATTAAATATTAAATTTCGTTTGACTTTATTATTCTATAGAGGTTAGTTTGATTATAATAAACAATCTTATTAAAACATTATTTTGAATGTTGTATGCCCAGGTTTGAACTATACCAGGATATCTTTCTCCCTCTCTCTCTCTCTCTCTATAATAAGGTTAACGAAAACTTACTATATATCCTCGTACGCTGCGAAGGTGTTAAATTAAACTAAACAATCAACTTTGAATTATGACGAGACAGAAAACCTTATAGTTACAACAACATGAGACTAATTCTTTCACAAGGCACATACGCACGTACTTACTCACACACACACACACACACACACACACATATAAACACACACACACTCACACACACACACACACACACACACACACACACACATATTAACATACACACATTCACACTCACATACAAACACACACACACACCGCTTTTGTTACTGGTTTCTCATTTTTACTTTATTGTTAGTTTTTTTTTTAGTTGATTTTGATTTGTTATTTTAATGAATTATTTAGAATAACAGACATTGTGTGTTGAGTTACGGAACTCAACGCCGCGTATTATCTTACCAGAGTGGAAATTAATTTACATACTATAATCGTTTCCTCTGGGGATAGAACCCACAACCCACCACGAACCCAGTCTATCCACACATTCTAAATATTAATTTAAATCTTTTTTCTTACAGACAATGCATCAGCCCAACCCGCCCTATATTTACCATAACGGATGGCCAGCACAAAGCTAGCATGGCGATGACGTGGCTACCAGAGATGCGAGCAGCGCGTCTCATCGGCTACAGGCTGAAGATAGGCCTCGTGGTTATCGTTATTATGGTGCTAGGATTTTTTAATGAGAGCCAAGGTAAATTAATATAAGCTTATAGATTCTTATCGTCACAGTGCCAATTGTACATTAAGAATAGTCCAACTCAATGCGATAGTAAATTATAATAAAGAAAGTATAGTATGTTACCGTGTATTTCATGATATTATTTACATAACTATATGTATAAGATATTATAATCATAGTTCTAATTTAAAAACCCATGTAACAACATGTAGCGGAACTTAAAGAAGCACTGCACTTTGTGTTTGTATCTGTCAAATACTCAGACGATGTTCTGTGTAACCATTGATATTCTTTCTTTTCTCCCTGATTAGTTTAAATATCCAAAGCATATATTATATGAATTTATCAATAATTTAGTTCAATATTTCTATATTCAATTCAATATAAAAATTCAATATAACTCAATTCAATATTTTATGTTACAGCTGTTTTGTTATACGTAAAATCTTAACAACGTTTGTAGTAAGCAAATAATATCCAGACACAAAGAATTGTAAGAAAAACTCATAGTAAACACAGACGAAAAATGTTAAAATATAAACACAAATTTTCTGCCTAAACCAATAATGGTTACATATTGAAAGATGTACGTAATATAATTCTAATAAATCTGATAATATTATTCTTGAAATCTCAAAGGATGTCGAACATATTATGTGTGTACTAGTATTTTTTCTAATATCATGCCTCTGTCGTGTATTTAGCTGGGTAGGCTAGGAGAAACTAGTGTCAGGATACTCCTTTTTTCGTTTTGTCCCCAGATTCAGGATACTGAAATTTAAATTTTCGAAATAAAGTGAAATAACAATTATTTAATTATTCATTCTTTAATTATTCATTCATTCGTTGAACGTGATTAGCAGTAATTAACTCAGACCTATAAGTATCACAACAGTTAGAAGCAGTCCAAGTACCACTTATAGCTTTTTTTTCTTCTTCTACTTGGCTTAATTGTCAGAGTCTGGATTTGACTTAGCTTTCTCCACTTTGCACGATTTCTCCTCCAGAGCGTCCCCAGTAGTTAATCCATTGGCTCTCATATTCCACATCACGACAACTAGCCATCGCTATCTTAGCTTTTTTTCCGACTTAGTTTTCCTAGGCCGGCATTAAACGTGGCCATACTATTTCAGGCGCAGGTCTTAGAGAGGCTTGATCATTAACTAGTGATAAATCCCTTTATTCTCAACTATTTATCCCCAGATTATAAAATATTTTGCCACAGATTGTCATTTAGCAGAATAGAATTCATCCTTCGGTATAATAGATTATGGAGACAAAAAATAATTATTATTATAAGCACTGATCCATTTGGGATTTGAACCTACAGCCAGCTTGTTCAGTCACACTCAATCAGACTACATAAATTTAGCTTGAGAATGAAATAATTTTTCGATTCGAGTCGATTTTTAACCAATCTTACTTCATTACTACTTACTTCGTTACTATCTATATGAGATCCTACAGGATCACTTGCGCATGCCAGTACGGCACCTCGGTGGAAGGCCTACCAGACGTAGGCCACCATCGCCTTCAGGGAGCACCAGGGTTTCTTCCGGGGCGCCCGCAGTTTCAATGACTTGCGGGAAGATCTTTATGATCTTCCTGCAGTAGCTCCTCTAGGGTCAGGGAAGTTGGAGATGCGCGCACCGCCTTGTCCTACGTCCTGGTCTACGACGGCGGATCTGCGTCCACGATTAGCTTGCGCACACGCTCCACGGCCTCTTTCTGTGCGATAACAGATTCACAGAAGGAGACTACTGTAGACCAGTTTTTCTCACTCTACAGCATGGCTCTCCACCATATCAGACAGTGAGAAATCTCTTCCCACTACAGCCATCAAGGTGTGGCTAGCTAGCGTGACAGCTAAAGAAATCAAGTCACTCTTGGAAGCACTGGCAAGTCCATTGCAGATAACAGTTGGGTTATAAGGATACCATTAGTTTTATCCTTACCTTGTATTAATAAAAATTTTGGGATGAATTAGACCAGGCTAGATTATTTTAGGATATATACGAACCACTCGAGGAAAAAAAATGTCGGGATAATAAGTGAACAGTAAAATTATATCACAATAATACATTATACTACATAACTTTAGTTGAAGACGGTTAAAAATACAGCAGCTGCGAAAGGAATCGTACTTGTCTCTAGAGTATCCAGCGGTAACCAGATCACGAAACGACCATAACCTATTAATGTTGATTTTAATGCTTTATATTTCACACTGGTTCCATTTCTTATGGACCTACTAAAATATAGTAATGTATATGTTTTATTGGAAAATTACATAATTTTTTTTATTGAAAATTGATTCAAGGCCATCGTAGCGCAATGGGATAACGTTTATATGTAAGCGCACTGGTTGTGGGTTCCATCCCACTCGAGGGAATTAACTAATCTAATTTGCCCACTCTGTAAAGACAACGCACAGCGTTGAGTTCCGCAACTTAATATGGAATAAAGAGTAAACTTAAATAAAGAGTTTTTATTCAATATTCTCAAAAAAGGATTGTTTCAGTTGTGATGATGAAGTGATTAAAATGAACAAAGTCTTTATAAAATATAAAGCACAATCGATCATACCGATGTACGCTTGGATTTTAATGTAGTTTTCTTAAATTTGTAATGATATGTCTACATATGTTCATAAATTTAAATTAATATCAGATATTTGTAAAGACAAATTTAAAAGAATAATTTTGTAGCATAATTTAGTGAACGACATATACTTTTTTCCTGTCAATTTAGATTTTTTTTTCATGTTAGCACAACTTCCTCGTTTTTTGTGACAGACACACATATAATAAAAAAAAGATCAAATCTTAATTAGAGATGTGAATGATTAATTAGTGTTATTCAATTAATAAAAAAAATAAATACAGTTCTCCCTACAAAGATGCTTACAACAAAATATTTTTTAACAAGCGTTTAACAATTTCGACATAGCTTGATAAAAACGTATGGGTTAGTTGGCTAGAGCGCGTGGATAGTTTCCAAGAGGCGCTCATTGAGGCGGAGTACATTCAAACTTTCCTACCTTTGTAAATAATAACCACGCCATAACTCACTTTGTTTTCCAGTATTGAGTAAATTAAAATAGCGGACGAAAACTCAAAGTAAAATTTCATTATAGTTTTTTTAAAGCAATATAACAATATGTTATATATCAACGTTAATAAACATTTCTCCGAGTATGAATCGGGCACAGTAATTTTTATTCTGTATTTTATACTTTAAATAAAAAATATGAGGACCGTCGTGGCGCAGAGGCACAGCGTCTGGCTGTAAGCGCGACGGGTTGTGGTACGATTCCCACTCGGGGAGAATGAATAATTTTCAGTTTCTTCGCTTTCGTAACAAGGCATTGAGTGCCGCCATTCAACACGCAATGCCTCAAAAGGCGAAAACCCGGGAACGGAGTGACTTAGGTTTCTACGGTTCCTACAGCTCCTTCTGCTTACTGCTGCCATGTGCGGGATACAGCGTGAAGCTATTAAAAAATGAAAAAAATGTATAGGCATACCTATCGAGATACTACTAACACTACATAAATTCTAATAGAAAGCAAATCAAAGAGAATGTTTAAAACAGAACTAGTCGAAACTACCTACAAACATACATGTATATTCAAAAACAAAGATCATTATTCAAATTAGTGAATACCGCATAAGCCTTATTAGTGGACTGGCAATAGGACGTTTATCGACCATTACTTCCTTTTTACGACCACATTCACTTAGCTGCAACTGCTGGCTCGACCACGATTATTAGTTAGTGCTTATAAACTGACCACTTAAAGTTTAGTGAGGCCGTCGTGGCGCAGTGGCACAGCGAACGCCTATTAATGCCACGGCTGTGGGTTCGATTCTCACTTGAGGAGAATGAATAACAAAAGAAAGCTCGACTTTCCACCATATAAAATGCAATGTTTAGAAATATAGAAAGCAGGGAACGGGGCGTCTCAGCAATACGTTCTCCCTGCCTACTGTGCAACTGTGCGGGATACAAAGTGAAGCTATACAAAAATATGTGATAGAAAATGTCTTATATCCTCAGTTCCATCCTCATCCAATAATTTAAGTAATCACAATGGTGATGAAGTAAGTGCGTTTAATCACACCGTTGAATAGTAAAATAAAGAAATCACAAGCTTATTGTTATGCTTATATAGCTTTACAAATATGTCCAAGTAGTTTACAGTCAAGTGCCACGATTACGTGGCTCTAGTATGTATGTACATTTTTGTATATATTTTTCTACGTATCTTCCGCGTAAATTATAAGCAAAGACAATGCATGTACCTCGGTCGGCAGATTTTTGCAGATTTTCACTACCTTATAGATATTAAACAGACTTATGTATGGTAGTTTTTTTGATGTTAATAAAAAAAATGTGGAAATTCACTGTGCAGTGAAATATTACATACGTATCAAAATACTCCAATTCTCCACTCGACTTGTTGAAGTAGCAAAAAATCGCCTGTGTTACCGTTTTCCCGAGTGATCGTTCTATATAATCGACTAGTTACCAAACCTGTACAATATATATAACTTAAATATGATTTACCTTTGTAAATCTCTTCCATATTCCCATACAAAGAAGGTCTAATTCTTATAGGTAATATAATAATCAACACTTTCGTAAATGGAAATATGCATTTTTTGTTCTTATATTAAATACAATTGCATAGTTATTGCATAGCACAAAAATATATCTCGATTTTTAAAGTGTGATGCGATATCATGGCAAATATTAAACTGCCGTTTCGCAATATGTGGTCTTAACACAGCCTTGTTTTTTTACTATTTTTGCACTGTTATTCCACAGATATTACATGAATAGAAAAACACTCTTGAAACTGATATCGCTATATTAAAATTTTGTGTATTTTTTTTAGCTTCACGCTGTATCCTCATATCCACATACCAGGTTCAGGTACCTAATGTTATGACACTCCGTTCCCAGCTTTCCGCCTTTCGAGGCATTGCGTGTTGAGTGGGGGACACTACAACGCGTTTTGTGCCTTGTTGCCGGAACGAAATAAATGAAAATATTTCATTCTCCCCGAGTGGGAATCGAACCAACAAATCATCGCGTTTACAGGCAGACTTTGTGCCTTAGCCTTGTTATATTACAGTATTTTTTTCTAAAATATTTTATATTGTATATATGTCATTCCATAGTTCTACAGGAAATGCCTACAGAACGTAATATTTATATAATCAAATACTTCAGAAATAATATAATTGTTTTTAATATATTATATGATATATAATTTTAAGAATGTCTTACGTATCTAATTACAGAGAAAATTCCATTTTTGAATCCGTCTCAGTTGTATGGGAATCCCATAACTTATAAATAATCACAGTAAAACTTACGGTAAGATATTCTTGATAAAAAAATTGTACATTCAATATATAAAAACAGGAAATGAAATTGGTTGATCGAGACTCGCCACAGCGCTTATTGATTTGACTATAAATATACACAAAGGCTTTATTATATTATCATTAATTGATTAAAGTTAAGTGAATGGTTTTTCATAAAGCTACAGTTCATATTTATTCATCAGATTATTTTAAGATATGAATTTTTTTACGTCTTTATGACGATTGTACGAAACAATGGCAATGTACGAATTTGATTATTAAATATTTAAGTAAACTAATATGATCTGGAATTTTAAGTTTAAAACACCTACTTCCAAGCGTAAATTTATCGATTCTATAATTAAAATCTAAAGATCTTTCGCATTTTGACACATTTTGCTACATTTATTTAACTTAAAACTGTAGCTGGTGAAGAAAACTTAGTGTCAAGAATATCTATATCCATACGTATTTGAACTTTCTGTGATAGAATTTAACGCCGTGCAAGCGATAAAATGAAAAGAAAATAATAATTGTGATTTTTTCCAAGCGAAGATCACACTCGCAAATACAAAAAAACGCTATCTCAGCTATTTCATTCTAGACTCAATATCCAAATACCTTTATTTGTCAATTTCAAAATATAACTAATCTTTTAAAGTTATTCGTTACATGTAAAAATCTTCGAAGTCTAATACTTATGAAGTATCAGTATGCAATAAAAAAATATTTCAGGTAGTTCCAAAGTTGTTGGAATAATAATTTTTAATCCGAGTAAATTGCCACAATAAAACTCAGAAACACAACCTATTTTAAACTTTCACTTAGAGATAGCAAGATCTTTTAATTGACATTAAGTGGCCAAAGACAAGTAATATAGAATCTGTAGTACGAACACAAGTATAGGTAGTAAACAACTTAAATCAACTGTCATGTCATAAAAATAAATATTTATTTTTAATTAACAAACTTTTTTTATATACATTTATTAAAACTAAAACAACAATAATGCTTGAATAGATTTTTTTTTTAGAATTTCCCTCAATTGACTAGCATTCAATGAATATGAATTGAATGGTTGGATATCTATTGTGTTAGCGATTCCTAATATTACACAATACTCGATACTCTATATAAAATATCATAATATATAAAAAAAAAACCAGCGTTCATATTATGTACAAATACAGGATTTGCTTTAAAACGTGATGTCTTATTGCCTTCTGATAAACGGACCATCCACAAGTATTTTTACAATTCGAACAAGTAGTTCCTGATTGGCGTGTTCAACCGATTAGTATAGTTTTGAACTGTTTATGAAACTAGTTTATTTTATATGGTTGGTTTTAGAACGGCATATTAAGAGAGTAAAAAAGTTATTAAATTAAGAAATCATTTTCACTAATAGTTGCACAGTCTGATGCGTAATGTGCGATGTCCCGAATTAGAGTGTAAAGTTGAGAACGAAGTGTCAAAACACTAGGTTTCTCCTAATTACCCTACGTATTATGTGGGCTAAAGCGTTATGGAAAAAAAGCCAAACCTAATTAAGCACATATATGCATACATATTATACATATGCATACATATTAAATATTTAAAAATACAAAATTCGGTTGCAAAAGTACAATTGAGCACTTACACACAAAACAAATCACTCAGGTGAATCCGCGAGCGGGACACTAGTGAATAATAACAAAAAGCTATTATTGTTTCAAATCCCGTAGTAATAGTAATCATTGTCTAAACTATTCCAGGCGTGCATGCGAAACCTTTCAACATTGTATAGAGAAATTTCGATAACCCACGCTATAACAGAATAGCTATCCTCAAAATATTATTTGATCAACTAATTCTATTATATGTGCGAAATGGATTTATCATATATATATATATAATATATATATATATATATATATATATATATATATATATATATATATATATATATATATATATATATATATATATATATATATATATATATATATATATATATATATATATGTACGAGAGGTACCTTGTGTCTATAGGTGAATCTCCCAGGAGTCAAACAAGTCATCATTCAGAATTTGTTCGTATACTTTAGCCAATGGTGAACAAGCAACAATGTAAATTGTTACTCACATTTTGATGTTATCTATTAAAAAAAATTAGGTTAATATTTTTACGTCTCTACATTTTCATAGAGTCCCATTCTACAATTTTGCATAACACTGATAATTGAAAAATAAAAGTGGTATATAATCTAAATAATGACATCAAAAGAGTGATGTTTTAATGAAAACTTTTTAAAAATACAAGTTTAAACCCAAAAATAATCAATTTGTCAAAAAAAAGTTCATTTTTTTATTGTATTGGTATTGTAGTAACGGTAACGTTAGTATAACGTAGTGTAACGGATTTGGAAGGACCTCGTCTTCTTAATTACCATTAAACCTGTATAATTTTTTTCGATTAATGGACTGTATATTTAATATAAAAATATTATTTCAATTGGAATCAGTTCCTTAGATTAACGGGTTCCCTAAACGTAAGAAATACTGTTTAAATTATAGTAATAAAATATAATTGCATAATTTCAATGTAAGTTTGTTTACGAATATATATTATTTAAAGAACAATATTCTAGAATATCCCAAATCGTTCAAGAAATACAGGCATTTTAGTGCACGGATGTTATTAATGTGTTTGATTAAAACTCACCACGGTATCAAGATAACTAGAAGTGACTAGAAATCAGTTGAACTCAGTTCAATTGAGTTCTTTAGTCATAGCGCTTCGATAGTGCTATTTGAATATAAATTAATTATTAATAGCGTATTTAGTTATTTTAAAATATGTTTATTTTCTAAGCATTTGTGCGTTTTTATTTCAGTCCCGAATCTTTACAGTTTAGCACACGAAGGAGGTTGTACGGTAAAAAAGAGAAAATGACAATAAAATATGGCTTTGTTCAAAAACAAATGCAGTAATATAACAGAAACCTTTACATATAAAAATATATTAACTGTATATACCAATGTAATTATTATAACAATATAATTCTATTACATTTAAAATAAGTATTTACGTAAAAACATTACATAATGGACGGAACACAAACATTAATAATCACTGAACATTTAGGGGACGTGGAATTTCAAAAGGAAGAACATCTTATAAGGGGTGAAGTAAATAATTAAAAAAGAAAAAGATATGGGAAAAGGACTCTTAGTCTAGGCCACATTCACACAGTGGCTGGTTTCTGACTCTGATCTTAGCCAGATGCACTGGTGTACATGCAGCGTTTTCTGTATACAAAGTGAATATTTTTGCCAAGATACTCAATTTTTTTCTTTCTCTAGAAATTTACATGTTCAATGGCGGAATCTAACGCTGAATGTTCTGTAACCGTCTGATTTAGTCTTAAAGTAATATAAAATATTTAAAAATGGAAATTTCTAATTACTATGCTTAAATATAACTTTGGTGCTGAATAATTGTTCAATTTAATAATAATAGTAATTTCTTTAGAAATAACTACTGAATAATACTGAATACTAAGCATGTTATTTTTTTCCCAGTAACAAAAAAATATTATTTAAAAAAAAAAAGAAGATGAATATTATCTAAATTAGTACGAACTTAGTTTGAACTTGTTTATTTCACAAGAAAGCAAGAATTCAGAATAGTTTGCGAGAAAACTTAGAAGTCTACGTTAAAGTTGGAATTGGTGGTTGTTGAAAATAATAGAAACTGTCAGATGCATTCCGTATCCGCGGCCTGGGACAGTTGCGGGAAATATGCAGGTATAAATACGAAAATTGGTATAAAAATATTAGTTAGTGGTCATATTTTTATGGTATACCTACAAAACCGAATTGGAAGGGTTTTTCTTTTATTTTTTTTCTTATAAAGTATTAATTGCTAACTAAGCTAGTTCTTTTATTTATAATTTTAGTAATCTACTCGCGGCTTTGCCCGCTTGAACTACGATATAATTTATCTAAATGTTATTCTGATCTATAAGCTGCAAAGTTTCATCTGAAGCTGTCCAGTAGTTTTTATGTGAATTCCAAACAAATATCCATCCTTACACAATTTATAATTAATATTATATATTACACTATTAATGTAGGATTATCAATATACTATCAATTATATATGTCTAATATGACTATATATTTTTATGAGCGAATGTCTATCATAAATGTTTGTACGTCACGTATATGTAAACAATGTATAATATTTTTTCAGTCACTTCCATTTTTATCAGTTCCGCGAGGCAATACTGAAAAAGGAGTAAAGTCGACAAGGCACAGCTAATTTTAGAAATTCCCTCGAGTTTTAATTATCTCATATTGCTTCCAAATTTCAATTGTATTTTTACAGTAACAAATTTGCCAATATTATACACATAAGAACTATATTATTAATATTAACAATAGTATATTGCATCTTATATTAGAATCATTAATGGAAATGTAAAATGGCTTATCCTGTTAAACTCGGGAAGAACCTTGAAGATGCAAAAGCTATAAAAATGTAAATCGTGAAATAGGCACTATTATAAACAAAATAAAAAAATTCAGAGTTTCGACAAAAAAAAATACTTTTCTTTCTCGAAAATAACTACAAATTAATAATAAATAAAAAAATATTTAATAATGTTGCTAACAACAAAATTTGCGACAACTTAAACTTTAACTTAAACTTTCCAATATATTTCATAGTAAAAATTTAAAATAAATATATATTTCAGAAATTTATATTTT
Source organism: Dione juno (assembly GCA_037127375.1). Taxonomy (NCBI): domain Eukaryota; kingdom Metazoa; phylum Arthropoda; class Insecta; order Lepidoptera; family Nymphalidae; genus Dione; species Dione juno. The sequence goes on along the minus strand of JAXRJS010000077.1, from coordinate 4,795,997 downwards.
AGAGAATTTTAAATTGGGTACTTATCCATCTTTAGTAATTTCAAGTGAAAACATGGAAACGAGAAGGTAACTAAATATTATATTCCATTAGCCTTAAAGCGCTTTTAAATTCAACCGCTACTATGCAAATCTGAATAACAAAGTTTCAACCAGCTGCTCTATCGTCTGACAAACTAACAATGACTAGTTTCACAGTTAAACTTAACTGTAACAGTTAAATTATTTAACTGTTGCAGTTAATTTATGCCTAAATAGTTACAATGACCCTCTAGAGTAATGTACTTTTAGATTTCAGGCTACTTTAGATCATACGTGTATAAGGCCATCATAGCGAAGTGGGTGAGTATTTAACTTTATGCTCGATGGTTGCGGGTGCGAACCATTTGCGGATCAATTATTACGAAGTTGTTTTAATCTCTCATTTTTGGTACGTTTAAAGTTAAAACAAGGCGCTGGATTACGTGATTTTGGAAACAACGTGCTAAAGTTATCTCCAACTGCAGTTGAAAACGGAGAACGGAGTCTCTCTGCGAGAAAAGTCATTTATATGGAATAAATAAAATAAATAAAAATTAGAATCATTAAAGAAAAATTAGAATCATTAGAATCATTAAAATTAAAATAAATAAATATAGAATAAATAAAAATAGATGCATTTAATGTAATGTAAAATGATGCATATTGAATGCAAAATAAATAAGGGCTATGGGGCACAGCGGCAAAGCAACTGACTGACTGACTGTAAGCGATAGTTGTGGGTTAGATTATAACTCGGGGGAAATGAATTACTCGGGGGAATTAATTTTCTTCGCTCTGGTAATAATAAAACGCAGCGTTGAGTTCCGCCTTCTAACACGCGATATTTAGAAAGGTGGAAAGCGGGACACGGAGTATATAACCTCTCTCTCTCTCTCTCTGCTTATCCTGCTATATGCGACATACATTGTAGGACTAAAAACATATATTCTATAGTTAATTTTTATACATACACATATTTATCTCGATCTGATGATCTTAATTACCTATAGGCGAAATTGACGCTGTATCATAATGTAACATGTAGTAATATCATTTTATATTGTGAAAATAATAAATGTATAATATTTCATGAGCCTAGCCATTACTATATTTGGTACAATAAGCATTTTGTTTAAAATTCATATGGTACTAAATAATATGTTTCTTATTTCATTTATTGAAATTTTAACAGTTTTGATATTTTTTTTATATATTTCCAATCTTTAAGCTAAGCTTATTAAGCTCTAAGCTCTACTTATAAGTATCGCTGTGATATATTCAATTAAATTAATTAATTCGAGATCTATCTATCAATAAAATAAAAAGCTAACTTAATGTCACGCAGTAGCCATGTAAAATTGTATAAACTTATATATAGACATATCTTAGTCAAGTAATTTACTCTCAGATCATATGTAGGTTACATTTCAATTTTTAATCGCATATATCGAAATGTGACAGGTTTGGAGGTTCATTAAATATAATATCGATTTTAATTTTAAGTGAATTTTGAAGTTTTTAATAAAATATTATTCTATTATTAATATATTTATTTAAAACACAAAATATAACTATTTGAAAATATTTCTGCTTATTGTCACCTCCCATATTTGGTGTGGTAGGCTTATAGAGTATTATTTTTTAGCCAGCACTATTTTTGTCAAAGTGTTTCGACTTTTTAGCTTCATCCAGCACGTAGCAGGGTAGGCAGAGAGAACAGTAGGTTCAGGGAACCTAGTATTAAGACTTTGTTTGTGCTTACCGCCTTTTTGAAGCATTGTGTGTTGAGTGGCAGAACTCAACACCGCGCTTTTTGACTAGTTACCAGAGCGAAGAAAATGAAAATGATTAAATCTCCCCGAGGGGACATTGACCTCACAAAACGTCGCGTGTACAGGCATACAGGCGACCTTTAAATAATGAATATAAATGATATTTCCAATCAGCTTTACACTCTCCCGACACGTATAATGAGACACAAATTGCGCTATGAAATCCATTCTCACGCCATAGAAACTAAGCATGGTTACCGAAACTTGATAATAAAGGAAAATAAATTAACGTCGACATCAATAGATAGGTTCAGCCCATCCCGAAGTTAACAAACTACTTCATAAAGTTTGTGAGCTTTCTTGAGAAGATTAATTATTTCACTAGTGCTAGTATCGATTGAAAAGTTCTCTTTTATTATATACTTGTAGCCTGCTATTTTAAGATTGAATCTCGTGTACTTTAGAAATTGTAACGTTTATACAATAGATGATTAATATGCAAATATTTTATTTATAAAATAAAAATATATTTAATAAAAAAAAAATTATTACTGCGTACATAATAACTATTGAAGAATCTGCTCAATATTAAATCAACTAATTCATAAATGTAGCATATATATATATAGGAGAGAAATAATACTTTTTCCATATTTTTGAGAAAAAAAAGAAAATGTTAATGTCATCAAAATGTCATCGTCTTTTGAAAGAAGAACACCGTGCAGTTTGCACTGTACTACAATTTAACGTAATATTTATTTTAGCTTCACGCTTCCACACATGTTAAGATAATTCCATGTCAAATACGCACAGTTACCCGCTTTTCAATTTATATATAGATAAATAAATTTATATATAGATAAAACAAAAAATATCAAAGCAGCGAAATTACCTCAAGTAGGAATCGAAAGCACTACCGTCGCGGTGCCAGCCTACGCAATAATGACCTCAAACATTATGCTATAACATTTAAATTTTAAAGTGGACATGTAAATATGCTTAAATTATTAGTTAAATTACAATTAAACCACAAATTCGGCACAATTCTAGAAACGGTTAAAATATAGTCGAAATAGCTGCAATAGTGAAATTTGTTGGTACACACGTGGCTCGCAATTCAAAATTGATACGTGAATCGCGATTTTCCGAGCTATTTCCGGTATTATGGTAGACGTTAATTAGTTTTTAGTACTTGTTTATATTATTATTTAACATATTTGACATTCAATTTGACGAAAACTAGTTTGTGTTGAAGAATTTGGTTCTTATATACAAATATTGTACGTAGTATATAGAGAACAACATTATATTACATAAGAATATGACCCCCCCCCCCCTCAAATCAAATGTCAAGGTCAAATGGAAGTAGCTCAGATTAATATGCCAGTAGACACATTGCATGCCCGGTTCTCTGACCACAGGTTTACATGGACTATCCAAGAGAAAAAATGTTTTATATTAACTAAAAAACTCTTCATCGATAATGTTTTATCTAGTGAAAGATTTTTTTTTTCATGAACAGAATTTACTAAGCAATGAATCTAAAGTTCTACCTACATGGTTCTAACAAAATTAAGCAATTCATAGATATCCTTGTACGAGTATATAAAATACACAAGCAAACCTAAAGTGAAACTAAACGTCTTCAATAATTATATAAACATTATGATTATGATCAATAGCTATAAAGATAAATAGGTAACCAGGACATAAATATTTTATACTGAAAAACGATCATACGAAGAATTCTGATATTACCATACCTCTATTATACGTTATTAAATTTATTTCATGGAACATATGAACGGAACAATGTTTCCAATTTTACATCAAAATCCTGCACAAATCCAATTTAAGTACAATCATAATAAAACCGCTTGCCAAATAAAATAGCAAAGTAGTGAAATAAATAGCTGTAATATTAAAAAAAATAATGCGTCCCCGATGAATGCCTGATAGTGCTCCCTCAACAAAAACATAAATATAAAGAACAAACTGTAAAAGTTCAGATAACAATGGGTGGCCTAGCATTAACCTACAAAAGCTAGATTTTTATATACCGTAATAGGTTACTTAGGCATAATTTATGTAACATTTTAGGATAGCTGTCCACTGGATATAGCTGGAGTGCAGCACAATATAGCTACATTTTAAATTGATGGATAATATTTATGTGGAACTCGATCTATATATATTGATGATGATCGTATGGACATATGTAGTAGATTCAAATACCGAATTAGGATTAAAATAAAATTATAATTGACCGTATGCCAATGTTTTTGCCAATTAATTTTTATAATTTCTGATCAATATGCAACTTAGAGTGTTAAAATTGATTTGTTAAATAGTAGAGTAGTTAAATATTTTTATATAAAGTATATGGTTATTCCTAATAATATACTCGTAGTTCACTATTAAATTTTGCGTTGTTCACGAATAAAATTATCCTTACAATTTAAAAAATGACAAGTAAAGAACAATAAATATGCTATTAAATCGCTTTATGTGGTGAACAAGATTATGTTATCGAATATGCAAAGTTCTTCAGACATTTACTCCGACGTGGACGTTCCCAAACATTAAGTATTTTACGATCAATCGTCTTGCGGTCGCCGTAGACCCCATTCTAGTTTTACTGCCCATCAGGCCGGTTCATTGTAATACAATAGTAGCTATAAGAATATTTTAAATGCTACAACTACTGGATATATATCCAAATTCAACAGATTATATAGCAAAAAAATCATACTAAAATAAAATTAACATGCATTTAGATGTATTCACCTATGGTGTGTATAATATATTATCGTACAAGTTTAACGAAGTACTCAAATAGGACCTAGTGTCTTAACACTCCCTTAATTTTCCCTTAAAGTTGCCACCTAATGCTTCAGAAATTGCTTTGTTATAAACACCGCGCTTTGTCCTGTTACCAGATCGAGTAAATGAAAATAATTCATTCCCCCAAGTGGGAATTGAACCCACATCCATCGCGTTGATAGTCAGATGACGTGCCACTGCGCCACGACAGCCTCATTATACAAGCTATTATAGTACAAACTAAGAAAAAAAATCTCTTATATTTATAAATTTCTTTAAGAAAATATTAAAAAATTTCATCTTATGCATATTATATACAATATTTTATGCACCAGCTTACCGAAAAGCTCATTTTACCGTGTGTTATGGAGAAAGAGAATTATTTTCACGTACAATCCCTCTAAGGTGTATATCACACCGTATGTTTGGTTATGTAGATCTAATATTATTTATATTACATAGTAAAATTTTATCCGTTTGTTTTAAAAATTGTTTCTTCATTTATTTTACAATTATTTTAAGTCAAGACCATTTTCTCCAAGTCACGTGAAAGAATCTAGCTGAAATTAATATCAAATGTCCAAGTCGATGACTTCTTGAAGCATAGAGAAAAATCTAAGTCAATGTTAGGACGTTAACCAACGTTATTTTAGCTAACTTCTCTCTACAATCTCAAATGTTATCACACAGGGATGATAGGAGCTAATACAGATTATTTATTTAAATCAAATATGAGTAAAACGAAAAATACTATAAAAAAATATTTAAAATATATAATTTTTTGTTTCAATGTCAAGGTAGTAACACATTTTCTTATCAAAATAATAATATGTTTTTTTTACCGTAAAATCAATAAAGATAAATGCACTCGGTGTAAGTTATGGCACGTTTCCTCGCTTAAATCCAGTACATAACATTCATAGAGCCGGCTCTTCTACTTGACCGGTTAATCGCTGTATATCCACTTCGGCACAATTTCCTAGAAGTTTTATAATGGGGGCTCGATATGGTTATGGATTTTGGAGTAATTACTCAATGTTTATAAGTTTTATTATATACATATATATATATATATATATATATATATATATATATATATATATATATATATATATATATATATATATATATATATATATATATATATATATATATATATATATATTTACAGTGTTTTGACACTAGGCTATCCTGCTAGGTATATGTGAGATAAAAAAATCTCTATTTTATAAGATTTTTATGAAAAGTAACAAATTCTAGTTCCTTACATTTTAATATAACTAAAATTAAGTATTTTTTTCTATTTTTAGCAAATTTATTAAAATATATCCAAAACAATGTCATATTTGTGTGTCAATGTCATTTCCAAACGTTATTCACAGTCACGACCTTTATATGAAAGCATGACATCCCTTTCCGACACTTGCTGTCACCGAGTGAACGATACGCTAAGGATAATGCAGTACCGACAGAAAGATGTATAGTGCTAGCGGACTTACTTTATTTGCTTCAGCTTATTTCAAATAAAAGGAAATTTAAACGTATTGGCTTATAGCTTCAAAGTTGTGAATTATAATTATTATTGTATGATATGATGGAAATTATAGATAGTTATTAAATGTTTTTTAGAAGCTTAGTAGTAAGAGCGGCTGGCGGTTTCTACAAGGTGCGGGGTCAAATCCCGCTACGCTCAAATTTGTATACATTTTCTAATTAAGTATGATAAATAGTAGAAATAAAGAGTAGTAAACTATTCTGTTCTCTCTTCTTGGTGTTAATTTTAAGCTTTACGCTGTATCCCTGGCAGAGGGAACCGTAGGCTCAAGAAACCTAGTGTTCAGACACTCCGTCCTTGCTTGTCGCCTTTCGAGGCATTGCGTGTTATGTGGCGAAACTCAACGTCGTACTTTGCCTGATTACCAGAGCGAGATAAATGAATATTATTCATTCTCCCCGAGTGGGAATCGATGCCCTAAACCGTCGCGTTTACAGGCAGACGCTATGTCTCTATGCCACGACGGTCCTCAATTGTATTATTTGCTTTATATTTGTTAGTACGATAATTTGATATAATATTACACTTTTCTATATTGTAAAGAATTTTAAATTTCTAAAATAATTCATGGGAAAGGACCTGGTGACCTGCTATACAGGGAGTCCTAGTACAGGTTTCGGTCTTTCGTACAATATATATTGTGCAAGAATATAAACGTGTATAATGTAAATTTAAAATATAACATTTTCCATATATTGCTTGAAATATGTAAGCGATACGATGGAAATTCCTTCAGCATATTTCCACATATTTTAAACATTGCCATAAAATCGATGGCATAGAAGTCTTGGGAATAAAATTTAACTTATGCTTACATCGTGGCATATTTGGTGAGCGTGAAAATATCTGGATTATCGTCGAAGCAAAGTTAATACGTATATATACAAGATAAAAATAATTGTTTAAGGATATGTGTTTAAAATCATTTTACTCCAAAAAATCTTTATATACATATATAAATTAAAAGTATTTGATTGATCCTAGAACACAATGTATGGTAGAAGACTGTGCTATTAATGTGGTAAACGGGTTTTTCTATATATATTTATTAATGGTAATCTAATTTTTCTCACTTGTCCCTGTAAGTAGCGATATAGGAACAAAATTCAAGTATTTAGACACTACTCAATTTTCTAATTACTTTTCAGACTTTGCTTTTTAGCGGCAGATCTTACCGCGGTGATTTGTTAATCTTAACAGGGAAATGATAGTAATTCATTGCCCTAGAGGAAATCAAAACCCACAGCGTACATCCAGACGACGCCTCATTAAACTATTATTGTATTATATCGTATATATCATAACACAAATTTTTATGCAAATCGCCGCCCGTAGTTTTAACAATATAATGGGTCTTCAAATACATCTTACGTGCTCGTATGTCATGTAGAATGGTTTGTCCGACTTAATGTACTATCAATCATCCCAACATTGGAATGTCACCAAAAAACCAGAATATTTCTCATGTAAAAGCCTTGATGTGTAGAGATTAGATTCAAAGGTTGTCACGCGCAATGTTGAATGGAAAAGGCTTATTCGTTGCGAAAGAGGGTTGCAAATTTAATCTATTCACATATTCGCGTTTTCACTGAAATATTATGATGCATAAATAATAAAGGCTGCTGTGTTTTTTTTATATTAAAATGGAGTCGGTAAGATATTATGTAATGTGTCAAAAACTGGGCGTCGTGGAAAACGGATAGTCTTAACACTAAGTTCCATCTGCTTTTTTTATATTTAGCTATTCAGCTCAGCATTATAGGAATTTTATAATTTTATATCAGAATTTGAACCGTAGTACATCAAAAGCTATTCAAAGGAATTTGCAATTGATATCAAAATATTAGTAGCTATTTCGTGAACAGTTTTGTGCTCTAATCATTTGTTTTGTCATCGCAAAATATTTTTTTTATCTTTAGGCTGTGTCCCGGAAATTGCAGAGAGAGAGCCTAGTGGAAATACTTCATTTTCCGCTTTCCAGTTGAATTCAATTGGCCTAACTCGACGCCGCAATTTTGTATTATCAAATTGGTAAAATTAAAACGTTTACTATGGTTTCTTTAAAATATTATTATTATTATATAAAAGTAATTAGTCTCTAACAGTGTTCCTTCGGAATCTAAATTATAAGTTTCAGATTTAGCCTTAAGCAATTTCGTATACAAGCGAAGCGCTGATATTTACATTACTATCAACTATCTAGAACTCTAGATAACTCTACATAGTAAGTTGTTAGTATACAAAAACAGCTTTAGCTTTTACTTTGTAGAATTTTGTTCAGTCAATGAAAATGATTTGTTTTTAAGATCGGGGTGAATATGCAACAATATATAAACAAAAAGAAAGAATATTAAAAAGAAGACGATTTGTGACGGTTGTGGGTTCAATTCGCATTCAGGGGAATGAATTATTTAGAAATAAAAAGAAAACAGAGCGTTGTCACTCAATGCGCAATATCCTGAAAACTGGCGGAGAGTGGAGAACGGAATATCATAACACTAGTTTCCCTCTGTCTACTTAAGCTATTCAATTTAATTTAATAATTAAAATTTTAATGAATCAGGTCACATCCAGTCTCAAATATAATTTTACTGCAACGTTCTTTATTAGCTCTTCGGGACCGATGAAAAAAGTAAAAGATATATTTAGGTCACCTCATTTCTTAAAAATATTTGTATATTATTAAATTAACGTCATAGCTGCTCATAAGTGAAATGTCTCACCGTACTGATGATCGTAGGTTCAATTTGCAATTGGAAAAATGTAATAATATAAAAAATATTTGCACTATCCCCTATAGTAAGAATAAGATATAATAATATACTACTTAAATATTTCTTTGATTTTTAAAGTGTTAATTACAATAAGGATAATAAAGATATATAAATCCAAATTGTAGTGTAGTGTAAAATTATTTAAAGACTTTCCTTTTTTATTGCAAGATTCGTAGCAATAATCTTTGGGTAGCGGAAATTGGAAAAATCTCCGCACAGAGATGCTTATAACGTAATAAGCCTATAATAAGTTCGACGCAGCTCGATGAAAACGAACGGTCAGAGCGCTTGGACGGTTTCCATTAGACGCGGGTTCATATCCGTTCAAATTTTTATATGCTTTTTTCAATTAGATACTACTTAACATCCCGAATTAACTGGCAACTTAATCCATCCATCCATCCAGCCTCTCGTGGTGTAGGAGACAAGCACAGAATAGTGCCTGGGACTAGTGGATAAGAGTAGGTTTAAGGGGCCCCTTTGAAGTGCGCATCAATCCTTACCAAATTTGACTTGATTCTATCAATTCGTGAAATGATGGGAATGACCTTCTAGAAATTGATGGAAGATACTTCTATAGAGGCTGAGATCTTTTAGCAATCTATACAGAGATTGCGCTGCTATATATTTTGCTCTTAGAAGTAATTTTTCCTTTAAATACATGGAAAATCTTTTAAACTTGTATGACGCCGATTGATTAATATGTTACTTATTATATAATATATAGTCGAAGCTGTGGTCCAGTTTTCAAATTTAGAACGAAGTATTCAAACTGAATCCGCAGTGTGACAGGTGTTCTAATTTAGAACTATTTCAATAAAGTCAGTATGTTTTGAAATGTGTTAATAAATGTTGTACTGAATATATTCTTGTTACGATATTTTTTAATTATTTCAAAATCTAAATTTAGTTTTAGTTTTTTGATTTGCTCAGAGATCATATAATTAGGAACTATTAGAATTTAGTCTAATATTATCTAAATTTATTATTTTTGGCAAAAAACTTTAGTGATAATTTGTAAAAAAATACTATAAAAAAATTGATGCTTTAGAAAATTTTTATATCAATATAATTACTATGAACATTTACTGTCATGCAATTTTTTAATATTATTTTATTTAATGGGCCAGGAGAGCCTTCCTGAGATACCTTCTTTATTTACTTAAGACACATCTAGCAAGTAATAATACTCAACTTAATTAATAAACTTAATATTTTCTTCAATTTCTGTGTTTACTTCCTAACATTCCTTCCTTCTTTACCTTTTATTATTTAAGTTTATTTAAAAAACGTTACTTTGTTTACAAATCTTGTACGAGAAAGCCTTTAGAGCAAGCGTAATGCAAATAACTTACAGCCACATCGCTTTTAGCGATAAACCGCTTAAATTATAAACTCCTTTCCTCAGTGAAAATTACAAGAAATCTACCATCAGATTTAATAACAAGCATATCCGGTACATATAAAATTAACGTCTGATAATAAAGAAGAATGTTGTCTGATAATAAATAAAAAGTTGAGATCACAATGGCCCAGTGAGCTTGAGTTTAGTGGTTATTTTCGGTTCGATTCCCACTCGCAGTAATGTAATATTTTCATTTGTCGCTCTGTTAAGACAAAAGCGCAGCACTGCGTGTCAGCTATACGTAAGCCATAAGTGTAGTGTGTCAGCTATAAGTGTAGTTCTAGTTATTCATATCTAAGAAAAGACAAAAAGTTTGACCAATAGCTAATTTACCAATTGGTATAACAGTGCTTACAAGAGTTTTTGTTTTTATAAATAGCACTTTTACTTACTAACATTTTAAAAATATATGTTTAGTTATCCATCAGTATATTTATATTTCTTTAAGATTCATATGTTACTTCATTCAAAGTAAAAAAAGTTTAAAAAAAGGTTTCATGTCTACATTACATATACTATATGTTTATTACTATATATGTAAGTATTTATCTCTAAGGGTCAGATAACGGTGCGTCAATCTGTATCGTCCCTGTATATCTCTTTCGTCTCTTCTACTGGAATAAACCTCCTTATATATACCACCTCATTCTCTTCATGTATATATCGTCTCTTCTACTGGAATAAAACTCTTTATATATACTATCTGGAGAATTCTTTTAACGGGACTTTCCTCCGAAACACTACACTTCTTTTATGAAAATTCCTCCGTACTTAACATCCTTTTGCATAAAATTGTATCTAATACTTTATTGAACTCACGTAACTCGATTATGATTATTTAATTATGAATTGAGTTCATTATAATCTATACTAATAATATAAGGCTGAAGAGTTTGTTTGTTTATTTGCTTGAACACCCTAATCTCAGGAACTACTGTTTCGAATTGAGATTTTTTTATGCTGCATAATCCATTTATTGAGGAAGGCTATTATAGGCTAAATAACATAATGCGATAACTTATAGGTGTGGAACAGCGATAAAAAATGTTGTAGACAAATGTCCACGTGGAGGAAGTCGCAGGCGTAAGTAGTAGGTCGTTAGACTAAATATAAAACAAATCGATTCCAAGCTAAAAGAAAAGTGTTAAAAATATTAGGAATTCATATAAAAACTTGTACAGTGTGAGCGTAGTGCGTACATAATGTAACTAGCCGGCTTAGAAGCCGCATCACTTGACCTGCAAAGCCGATTAGGTCTTGAAACTTGGCCGATTTCAACGCTAGCCCTTTTTGTTCTTGCTTAATGGTAACTTGTATATTATAACAAAGTACGTTTTGCATTTCAACGCACTTTCATTAGGAAATATTCGAGTACACCTAGTGACGAAATTTTTGATTTTTATATATATATATATATATATATATATATATATATATATATATATATATATATATATATATATATATATATATATATATATATATATATATATATATATATATATATATATATATATGTAAAGGTCTTCCGTTACTGACTTAAAGACAAAGTACAGTCACAGCCAAAATTACGCATCGAAGAAGCTTTGACAATTGCCGGTTCTAGCTCGCTGTATATGCATATAATCAATAGACAGACAACAATCTTCATCTATCCATCCATCCATCCATCGTCCATATGAATGATTTTCTTTGAATACTACAAAAAAATGGTAATTTGTAATGTTTTTCAGATACGGTTCATTTAGCTTACATTTTGCTGCATTTGTTATGGATTAAATTTCTATTAGTAGGTAAGTATGTATGTATGTATGTATGTATTTATGTACTTTAAGTAAGTATGTAAGTATATACAGACTTATACTGTTTAATTATTTCAATATTGGTTGCAAATATTTACGTGACATGTGTAGAGGGAGCTTAATAGTGCATTTGTTAACTTATTGTGGTAGTAGGATCGATTCCCACACGGGGAATCAATTATTTTAATTTTGTCTTCTTTAAAATACAATGTTGAATTTCACTTCTGAACATGCGATATCTCAAGTTCTAGAGGAAAGATCAGAATGGAATTATTAAACAAAGTATTTTATGTCAATTGTGGTCAACTTTATATATGTCATATCAGTATATGTTTCGATGATTTCCAATTGAATGAATACCAGAATCAGTACTTAATGTACAAATTACACCTCTCACAGTACAAGATGGCCTAAATCATTGGCGTATTATACGGTTATTATTAGAATAGATTAGCAACTAGAAAGTAAAACCCACGTAATCCAGTCGCCTGGGAATTAGCTGGACTGAAATAAAGTTAAAATTGCTAAACTCGTTTTAAGTTTACATTATTAGCTAAATTGTGGTTTGGTAAGATTTTGTTAGGATTATTTTATTTAAATAAAGGCACTTGTAATTTATGGTTATATGTTTTTAAATACATTACAATACTATATATAACGTTAATATATTTTATATAGTAATGTTCTGTAAAAGGGCAGGAGAAGATTATCTCGTGCTTGTTTTATTTTTATTTTTCATACAGTGGAACCAAGAGAAGTAAAAATGACACACAAATACTGGATTGGGGCCAAATATGAAAAATGGCTTAGCGTAAAGCGATCCCTAAAACTTACAGCATACTTTATCCAACCTCGAAAACATTTCAACTAAGTAGGCCTCGAGTGAAATTCGAATGTGTTACACATTTCAATTTAATCGTAAAGTTTACTGTAATCATTTAATTTAAGATATTTTTTTAGTATTTCTAGTAACTTAACTTTAACCTAACTTTCTTGTAACTGTAACTTTCAGAACTTTTTTATGAAAGGAAATTAAATTATTACGATTTTTAAATGACAGCTATTATTGTTCATGATGTAAGCAGGCAACTTAGACCTTCCTTATTAAACTTATGTTAAAAAATATTTATACATAATAATATACACTTGAGATTATTTCGCGATACTATGTATAATATTAAACGTTGTATATGTCATAATAAAGCAGCTTACGGCAGAGAGAGTCTAGAACTATGACACTCCGTCCACCACCCTCCGCCCAAATCCGTGACATTGCATGTTGAGTGGCGGAACTCAACGCCGCGCTTTGTTATTTTAAAGCTTTTTACAGTCTATACAAAATTAAAAGTAAAAATATATAGATATATATTTTTAATTCATAGTAATAAATCTAACCGTATGTGAATAAAGTAGCAAATTAATTAAGGTGCCACGTTAATTAATTTCTGGTAGAAGAAGTTAGTTCTTGCGTGGTTTTGCTTCGTTTTGTTTATTTCAAACGCTAAGAATTTTCTTGTTAGCACTTTTATAGCAGCTTTAATAAAGAAATACTATTTCAAGCACTTTTCATGTTATGCAGGCAATTATATTCTATGCCTGCCTTATCTATTTTTAAATGTCTTTATATAATATATGTTTTTTGCCCATTCCACTTGGATTTTAGTAAAACCTTTTTTAGTGTTTCCCTACAATTGCCAAGGACCTTATATGATAAATATCGAGTATATAGTACACTGCGCTGCTGCTGTATTTCAACTGTCTGATGGCAATATATATATATATATATATATATATATATATATATATATATATATATATATATATATATATATATATATATATATATATATATATATATATATATTTCCTGCATCCCGTCGTGTTGAGAGTAAAGTGTTACCAATAGGTATATTGTTTTGTCTTAAGCAAATCCAATAAAATTTACATAAAACGTTGCTAGCTAGATTAATTTTACTGAAGAAAACGATCGTATAGCGATAGGGGAAGCTTTATCCATCAACAAATTATTATTTTAATATTATTCTCTGTTTCATACACAATTATTTTTTATTCCATTGGAGACAAAAACAGGTTTACGTATAAAATTTAAAGAATTATTATTAAAACAATATATAAAAATTTGGGAAACTGTATTATGTACATTATATTAAAAGATGCCAGTTTATACATATCTACTAATAAATAAAAACAAAAAATAACATATTACAAACCAAATAATTTTTATATCTAAATAAAAATCTCAATGCATACATCTCAATGCTTACATATGAGCAACAACGTAAAATATAAAGCGGATGAACCAGCAAATCCCACAAAGTATACTTCACGAGACAATAGCTATTATTTTTGAGGTGCCCTTTAAAACACCTCTGAAATCGTAAAAACCGGGTAAATGAGATGTGAACCGCGCGATTTCAGTCTGACAATTCGGCTAAATGACGGTAGCTTAAAGGTCGATGTCTAACTTAGATGGCTTATACAAAGTTAGTATGTTGTTTAATATTTACATAACTTATTTAATCGCGGTATATAAATATTTATGAAATAATTTCGTATATTTATATTCATATATGTTTTTAGGAAAATGTGAATCAATATCTATGTATCGAGTAAGGTAACTAGAACTTGTATATTACAATATAATTCTTGTTTACCTTTCCCCATAGCTTTTAAACTATGGGGAAAGGTAAACAAGGTAAAACAAACATTTTGGGTGAGTTGATTATTTCATAAATAAATATCAATTCAAGCATAATTTTACACATAAGTATGATATACATATATAAAGTACCTATATAGTATCTTTTATATTTCATTCTCCATGAGTGGTGGAATTAACTCATTATTTTAAGCGGGAATCGCGATAATAATGCTAATAGTTAGTATCCCACTGAACCACGACCGTCCATATTGTGTTATAATATACATAATTGTACATAGAAAGTGATAAAAAAATAATGTAATCTATTGCTAAGAGAAATGGTTGCCTGCCTTCCGCCCGGCGTAACTCTACCAGAGCGAACGTATGAAAATTAATAATTTCTTTAAGTAGGAATCGATCTCACTACCGTTGCGCTAACAGTCAGATATTATACGCCACAGTATTGCGCCACGACGGCGGAATAAAAAGATTTTATTCATAATACGCTTAATCGTCATTATGAAACATTCTTTTAGCTCCACACTCGTCCCTACTTGACCTTCTTGACATTGCAGTCTAATTGCATACTTGCCACTTAAAATCTTCACGTCTATCTTCTTTCTTGCTTTGAAAAGGCAGCGATTACGGACTAGTAAATTTGACATGAGAAAAAATATATATGCAAATGTATGTTTGTTACTTGTAGAAATGCGATGTTTAAAGTTTAATTAGAATTTTTTTAAGAAAAATATTCTAGTATACCTATCAAAGAACTCATTTGGGTCAGCAGTACTAATTGAAGCAATAAAGTATCAACTTAGATTAGCATTTTTTTTGTGTTAAACACTTCTTGTCTTTTTTCACCTGATTTGAAGATACTGTACGTTAAGTGGCTGAACTTAACGTCACGCTTCGTCTGATTAGAGTGAGATATTAAAAATAATCCCAAGTGGGGATCAAACCCACAACAATCGCAATTTCACTGTGCCCTACTGGGCCACGATGGTCTCAATCTTCACAAGTTTTTATTGTAATTATAATTTTGTTATGAATCAGCAAATGTGGCAACCGTATAGACGGTAGATATAGATCTACGATAAATATTTATGATTTATTTTCAAAATATCTGATTTTAGACTTAGAAAATATTTTTCTAGATAACTGATTTATAGAAACTGTTTGGTAATTTAACTTCAATTTATATTAATGTAATTATTAATTAGTTCTATACTTTATTCACATTATATGCACTGTACCATTTTCACATAGAATGTTAGCAAGAATGCTTCCTGCGTATTTCTCTTGAATCTTAACGCTCGTCCAAGACAAAATCGAGGGAGGTCGTCCACCTGTAGAAGCGAAGAGATAAATTCCTAAATTTTTTCCTTTATATTACGTATTCAATTGAAATATTTTTTCAACACTTTTGTTTATTCATACAACGCGATATTTGACGAAGTTAATATTAAATAAAAACATTTTACCTGTATACCTGTCAATGTGGTTATGAAGCGAAGTACAGCTGTAACGTTAATTTGTTAATTTAATTATTGCGCATAAAACTTTGTTAGAAAGTTAAAGTCAGAATGTACAAACTCAAATTTTGTGGGCAAAAAGTCAAAACAAAAATCGAGTCAACCCTCATTTGCCATGTCCAAAGTTTCTGCCATCAATTCCATGTAAAAAGGGGTCTTGTAACCCCAAAATTTTAGGAGCATTCTGCCAGCTACCCACATTAGAGCTCAGATGTTGTCGCAGGCCGAATAATTTCTTAATCAACTCACCTTTGTTTACGCTAATTGTGTCATTTACCATTCTATTTGGACTCAGCTACAAACGGAATTCCAAAAAACATTGCCTTGTAAATGGTTTGCAAACATGTATGGAAATTTATTTTCAGATTTACCCTTGCTGCAGCTTTGTCACATTATTTATGTATAACGCGAGAAGCGTCACCTTAATTGTTGTACAATGTACGCCGAGTTATTGGATATTTATATATGAATTTTCCAATTGCATTTTTAATCCGCTGGTAAATAACGGACTTTTTGTGAAATATATTGCTTTTAGTTTTTATCGGACACTGATATCTATGCCAACCGACATAACTTATAATGTTTATAGTATTTCTCTTCTGGATAGTATTTATTCATTAATTTTATTATTTAAAAAAAAACCTTATTTGGTTATAATATTAAAAGTATTTTAGTAAACAATGCCTGGAAAGTACTTTTTTGAGTGCTCTGTTGCTTATTTAATATATTATATTATATCTAAATTTGTAACAAATATGGAGATAACAGAAAACGCTTTAGAAAACGCAGAAAGAGCTTTAACGCAAAATTTAATGGACTATTTTCCAATCAAGTATTTTATGAAACTTTACACATATTCTAAGCTAAAATTTACTTCAAAATTCCATGGTAACATTTCCAAAGCACAGGCAAAGTGGACTAATGTGTCTATTAACATTATAACAACGTTACTCGTGTTGCAGGCTCGGCGCATTACGGCGAGGACAGTGTGGGCTCGTTTCCATACTTCGAGTACAACGTCCCTCGGAATGTGACGACCGTGGTCGGGCAGACCGCGTTCTTACATTGTAGGGTTGAACAGCTTGGTGACAAAGCGGTAGGTATATATTTTTTATATAGTACCTTATTTTGTTGTTAATAAAATGAATTTGATGATATTTAGATGAAATTTATATTAATATTCTACGTAGTTACTAGTAGCTTCCGTTTTTTGATAAAAAGAGAGATTTAATATTCAAACAAGTACTCCACTTATCATTTGTTATGTCGGAAAAGAAGCAAATTTATTTTTTTTTTTTTATTTTTTTTTTTTAAGGGAAACAAACAGTACAGTAAATAATTGAAACATAGAACATAGGAAATAGTATAAATACTAATTAAGTTTCCACAGATTACTAAACACGTACATATAATTCGTTACATAATTTCTTATACTTTAAATAATCTTGGGGGAGGCCTACGTCCAGCAGCGGAAATATAAATAAACATAAAATAATGTATATACGAGTACACTGAATGTGCCGTTACTTACAGGGTCAATGGGTACATGGGTACAGAAACCCTTACTGGTGTACACACAAAATGCTATTCAAATCGGACTATCCATTAAGGACAAGAAAGGTGACAAATACTCATACAAAAAAAAATATCTATATATATCTAATAAAAGTATAGAAAAGTATGGATAATAGAACCTAAAAATCCACTCAGTTGATTTTTCGCCCGTCTGTCTGTCTGTCTTTCTGTCTGTCTGTTTATTTTTCCTCCAATCACTAGTGGACAGAAATGAATTAATTTTTGTATAGTAATAGATCAATAATTATATAATTAATAGACAATAATAAATAATATAAACGTTCATATCATTTTATTGCGTTGACTTAGAATTTTGATTTTTACTGTGTTTAAAGAAATCATCGACTTGGATATTTGATATTAATTACAGCTTGATATTCCACGTGATTTTGAGAAAATAGTTTCGACAAACAGACAGAGAGACATACAGACACAGAAGACAGAACAGAATGATCCTATAAGGGTTCCCGTTTTTTTCTTTTGACGAACGGAAGCCTAAAAATTAAATTAATGCAATTCTTTTAATTATGGCGTTCCAATAAATAAAAACTAAATACTGTTAGTATGATTTTGTTTTAAAAATCAATTGTGGAAAGTGGATATTATGTTTTTCACGCTATCAACAGAAAAGCTAGAGCATAATCTGCTACATACTATATGTTAATAACATATACGTTTACGTTTTAATCTATAGGGTAAAACCGGGATAGATGCCCTCGTGGGATAGATGCCTCATGTTCTAAAAACATAACTTCCCGAATTCGCGACTAATAATTAATTATATAAGTAGAAGCAGCAATCACCCCGTACCTTAATTACCCATACATAGCTGTGTGGCGACGGCGCGTTTTACTAGCAAGTGTAATTATCTCCGCAACGAAATTCATGAACATGTATAACTTATACACGTATAGTTTTCAAGGACCAGAATTTGACGTTGTATAACTTTATAATAAGTAATAAATTCCGTTATATTTTTTATTACATCAATATATTGGTCCATTGGGTCTGCATCTATATAATTTCTACGGGCCTATAATTTTATTTCGTTTAATTTTATAGTTAAGTGGATTGTCCTCATTTTCGCTGCTTTAACTTTAAATAATTTGCCTTTTTAGCGAATTCGGTCTTAGTATGGCCTATCATTTGTCACACAAATCACCTTGATTGTAAGCGTCATTTTAATTTAATTTTAGTTCAACAAAAGCTTGTAATATTCTATACCACATCATTTGTAAATGTATATGTATATATATATATATATATATATATATATATATATATATATATATATATATATATATATATATATATATATATATATATATATATATATATATATATATATATATATATATATGTAAAAATAACAGCATGTCAGGACAGGTTACGTGAGACTTAAACAATTATCAAAACGTAGGTTAAGATGTGGAATAATAAAAGCACCATCCATTTAAACTTCAATTAAATTGGATAAAATATAAACTTAAGAATATATATTTTAGTTAAACAATTTTTTATCAAATTGTATTATAATCATTTGTGTGATATTAGAATTATCTTCTAACGATATTAAAATTAAAATATTTAAAAAAGACTAAATGTTTTTTCATTATTATGGCTCATGCCTCTTAGAGACAATTGTTGATTCAGAAGTAGAACTACTTATCATTTCATTCGGTTTTATCGTTTAGAAAGGGCATCTATCCTTCTCAGTATTTTCATGATGGGGCAACTATCCATATAAGTAGGCATCTATCCTCAAAAAAGACGTTCCACGAAAAGCTAATTTCTCCAAAACCAGTATTTGAGAGGTTAATAAATAATAATAATAATTCAAGGTTAATAAATAATAATAATAATTCAAGGTTAATAAATAATAATAATAATGAGCTAGCTATAACTATAGAAATTATTTGTATAAAATTAATATTTTCGAAATAAGGTGGTCATTTCAAAAAGTGGGGCATCTATCCCGGTTTTACCCTACATGCAAGAAAAATATAGACACATCGATCACGATTTTTAATAAAAGACAAGAGTGATTTAAAAAAGACGATTACAAAATCGAAGAATTGCATTGTGATGTAGGTATAAAATTTTAAAACAAACGCAATCTAGCTAACTTAAGCTGGCGAAGCCGCGAGCGGGTCGCTAGTATAATATATAATGCACATAAGAAAAAAAATTACATAATGTACATATGTAACAATGAATATGTTTCTAGATATCAGAGTTTTATTAGGTAATACAGTAATAGGTATAGAATACAATACCAAGACAATTGTATTATATGATGTGTATAAAAGATTAATTCTAAGATAAAATTTACGTTTATAATGTATTCAGAGCTTGCCTTTGAAATAGCTACGTATATCACATATAGGTATAGTATAACACAGTGAAGGTCGAAAATAGCTCATAATCAATACTCAAATATTCATAGTTGGTAATTTATAGGACAGGGAACTGTGGTATTGTGGTACACTGTACCATATAATATGGAAGGGCAATTTGGTTTGGATATACATATGTAAACAAAAATTTACATAAATAGCGAAATTTATGAAAAAAACAAAAATAGGCCATCGTTGCGCAATTTATTTTCTCGCTCTGGTAACAAAACAAAACGGGACATTCAGTTTCGTCACTCAATTTGAATGCCTAAATATTTGGGGAAAATGGGGAACGGAGTGTCTTATCACTATGTTACATCTGCCAACCTTGCTATATTCGCATATATAACATATATATATATATATATATATATATATATATATATATATATATATATATATATATATATATATATATATATATATATATATATATATATGTATATAATTATATTATATTATATATACATATCTATATATATAAAACAAAGACGGGTTTGTTACAACACTTATAACTTAGATCTATATATATATAGTTATTGATTCGTTGGATTTGTCTCCGACCATAATAGCAAAATACATCTTAAAAACAATGAATACTCGATATGTGCAATGAATATATCATTTCAATAAATGCTCATCTTTTTATTACATGTCATGTTTGACGCAACAACTGTTTTAGTTGTCCAATCCTGTTAAATATTGTATCAACTATTCATGTGTACGTTCAGAAACTCTCAAGAGTTCAGGTTCTGTTATATTTCATTGTTTTAGACATTGTGTAAATAATTTTGGAAATAAGTACATGTGTAAATTATTTATTAAATATTTAATTTTTATTCTCGAAAATAATACCTAAGATTTATTCTACAGGTTAACAAAAGTGTAAATTTCTTTTTATAGATTGTCTATGATTTTTCTTGATAAGCTATTGTCTGTCTCGAAAGTTTAGGCACAGCTGTTATATTTGGTTGCTTTATGTGGTTTTGTGCGAGTGCATATTCAGTATTACTATTAGTAACAATGCTGCGTCCTTGAAGATCTAATCTTTCCCAGCGGAGCCGTAATGCAATTAGGCAACGGAATGTCACCAGTCAATTATCTGATGAAGAACGAGGAATTGGACGAGAAGAGTGCCGCGTTAGTCTGGAGCAAAGAAGGGCCTTAATTCGTGTTTCTCAAATACAAGAGGAAAGAGAGGCAGCCCGTGAAATGGCTAGGTTAGAAACGAGAAATTGTTGAGCTTATCGTACAGATGAACAGAGGAATAATCTTCGAAGTGCAAGTATTGATTGGAATCGAGCAGCGTTTCTATATGATTGCACCATCGACTACAGCTTGCATCGTTTAGTTTGTATTAGTCCAATGGACGTTGTTGCCATTGTGCTAGAATCACGACATTTTCTAGCGAACACTCAAAAATATAATGTCTGTTTCCAAATTACTTCATTTGGGGCGTAAAATAAATTATTTTCTATGACTGTAAAAAATATCTGGAGTCTAGTTTTTTAGATTTCTGATTTTATTCGTGTCAAAAAATGGCATGTTATTATTTGAAAAAAAAAGTGTTTGTAAATCTAACTATAACTATGGCTTTGACTTTACAGATTCAAGGCTAGATTTACCATCGCATTGGATCATTGCAACCTATTGAAGATGTACGGCATAAATTCTTTTCATAATTCTAAAAATATTTTTCATGGGAATATGGAAGAACGACTTGACCAGCGTCAAGTGATCATCACAGCTACGAAAAGAGCAATTCTGCAAGATCTTTCGGTTGAACTTGATTCAAACGAAAGATCTTGGAGAATTGCTCTTTTTTCTAAAGAGTGTTCGGAAGAGTATATTCTATGATGATGATATTCGATGATATTCTATCTACTATCTACTACTATCACAACTTAAGTGAAAGGAAACGATTTGTAGTTGACAACAGTAGGATCGTGCCATATACGCCATTTTTTTCCAAAACATGCAAGGCACTTTGTAATGTGGAGTATTGCATTTCGGTCAAGTCAATAAATTTGCAAATATGTCACGAAATGGCGGTTATTGGTATCCAAACAACCAATATCAACGATGAAATCACGCGCTATCAAGTTGGTAGATATGTGAACTGCAATGGAGCAATTTGGCATATATTCTCATTTCCTATTCACGAACGTCATCCAACTGTCGTACATTTGAGGGTGCATCTAGAGAACGGTCAGAGAATATATTTCACAGCGTCAAATGCTGCTCAATGTGCCGGAACACCTCCAGCAACAACACTGACCAGTTTTTTTGCGATTTATCAAAGTGATCCGTTTGCACGAACGTTGCTTTACTCGGAAATGCCACGTTATTGCCACTTGGAACGCTACATCGAAGAAATTTCAACGTCGGAAGCAAAACGACGCAGTTCCTGGTCATACAGATATACGTTCTACTCATGCTATTGGTCGTATTTACACAGTTCATTCGAAGAATAATGAATGTTTCGAACTGTCAATAGTATATTGTGCCCTACATATCGTGCAGCATGTCAAGTTCATCATCAACAATTATTTCTGCATCTCCCAGTCAGATATACACATTATTTGCTATCATCATTTCGACATGCTTCCCATCAAAACCGCGTGACCTGTGGAACAATTACAAAGATAACATGTCAGAAGACATTTTACTTCGAATTCGTGTCAGCCCGATCTTGGGGTGAATGAGAAGAACAGCATAACCAGGCTTTGCTCATGATCGACGATACTCGTATGTGTTACCTCATGTGCGGCAGTTTGTTAGTTAGGTTAGGAATGCCAGCGCCACATCGCGGAAGAATGATGCACTTAATAGAGAATTGGAACGTGAGCGTAAATATGATCCACATAAATCCAATCATCCAAATTGATGCAATTGATGATGGTGGTTTATTTTTTTGGTGGCTTATTTTTTTTGGATGTCCCCGGTGGAACTGGAAAGACATTTCTCATGTCATTGATTGTGGTCACTGTACGTGCGAGATCCGAAATTGCGGTAGCAATTGTAAGACGGAAACTTAATCGTTAAAATTGCCATTAAATCTTCAACTACTGAACAATCGACATATAACATTTCGGAACAACAAACAAAAATCATCATATAGGACGAATTCACAATGGCACACAAACGCGCATTGGAAGAGCACTAGACCGAACATTAAAAGATCTGCGCAATGACTCGAGATGTTTTGGTGGTGCAATGATTTTATTATTGAGCGATTTCCGATAAACAGTCATTCCAAGATCTACTGCTGCCGACGAAATAAACGCTTGCCTCAAAGCATCAAATCTGTGGCGATATGTAAAGAAACTTCAACTGTCTGTAAATATGAGAGTTGCATTGTTGAAATATCTATCTGCTGATGATTTCTCGAAGCAATTACTGACGAATCCTGTTGACAAATCGAGCGGTTGATTTCATTTCCTCCATTTTTTTGCAATTTCGTCTCATCAAAGCGAGCTTATCAACAAATTATTCCCGAATATCATTGCTAACCACAAAAATACTAAATGGTGAAGTAAGTAAGCAATTTTGGCGGCTAAAAATAAAGATGTAGATGACTACTCAATATTAAAATTCAAAATCAAATCGTAGGAACTCTGTATTCATTCAAATCTATCGACTGTGTAACAAACGAAGAATAAGCCTCTAATTATCCAACTGAATTTTTAAACTCCTTGGATGTGCCTGGTTTACCACCGCACAATTTACAACTGAAGGTTGGCTCGGTAGTCATCAAGCCAAAACTGGGGCTCCCCGAAGGCGATAGTGGCCCACGTTAGGTGGGCCTTCCACCGAGGTGCTGTAGTGGCATGCGCAAGCGATCCTGCAGCATCTCATATAGGTGGAGAGGGTTTCCGCTGGGTTTTAGTGGGTAGTGTCGGGTAGTCATCAAGCCAAAACTGCAGCAATCAACCAACCAAAACTGTGTAATGGAACGCGTTTGGTGAAAAGAAAACTGATGAGCAATGTGATTCACACGTCGATACTTAAAGGAAAATTTAAAGATAAGGAAGTTCTTATTCCAACCATTCCGATGATCCCAACGGATATGCTCTTTGAGTTTAAACGAATTCAATTCTCGATTCGTTTTGCCTTCGCCATGACGATCAACAAATCACAGGGCCAATCCTTGACTGTTTGTGGCCTCAATCTAGAAAATGCATGATTTTCTCATGGTCAATTGCACGTGGCATACTCAAGTATCGACAAACCATCCACTTTATTTGTACTTGCATCTGACCAAAAAACAAATAATGTCATTTACCACAAGGTGCTTGAATGAAAATTCGATTACATAATTAATCCGAGTGTATCACAATCTGCACAACATAGTATTCAATCATTTTTTTCTGACATGTGTTTGAAGTACTTAGTTATTATTATTTTTTTAATTTTTAGTCTCATTCTGAACGTATTCATCATCATTCATCATAATAAAATACTTATATATTTCTATCTATATTAATATTAGTTTGTATCAATGTATAAGGGTCCTCAAAGCCTAAATTAGTTCAGCCAAAAGGTAACACGACAATCATTGACTGTTAGGCGCTACGAAGTTCGCCGGGTCAGCTAGTAAGTAATATATGTATATATATACGAATAAGAAAAATCGTAACATTTCAACTAAAAGGCGTGCGAGTCCTACATAAACAAAGTATATAATTTTTCTCTTTAGTTATATGAACAAAGCAAAAGTATGAAATTCGATATATAATAGCATAATAGCTTCGGTTATTTTTTTTACAAAATTTAAATAATGTTTCTTGTACGTTACAGTTACATTGCAATAAATATACTGTTTATTTTATTTATTATATAATACTGTTTATTTTTAATTAATTATATATACGACTGTAATATTATAATAAATTAAAAATAAACAGTATTATTTTATTCAAATTCTATAACTTCTAACTCCATCATATGCTTATCATTCTGTAGATATCCTCAGTTAATTAAAAATATAAATCGTTTCGTACATTATATAGTAAATATTAAGTATACATTTTACTAGCAAATTATTTATGGCACATTGTATTTTTATGTACAATAAATTTTAAAATAAGCTTTCAGATCAGCCACTTGAAAATTTTAAAGCTAATTCTAAAAATATATTACAATGCGAAACTTAAATTTCTATCCAAGAATATTATAATGATGTTTATGTATGAAATTAGATACTGTTGATGCTCCACTCCAGAAGCTAATATTTGAAACATATTTCTTGTATAATATTTTTTTTAATAGAAAAATAAGTTAAATTTTTCTCCGAGTCTTGTCCTCGAAACTGTAGATGATGGCTTCCTTTAAGACTGACACCACTGACATTTTCATGTTAATTGATGGTTTAAAATTTAAAAGTTTGTAGTGGCCAAATTCAGTAACTAATTTTAAGTTTAATTTAAATAATACTTAGAGAGATTATCGATTTTAGCCTGTCCATATAAAAATAATGAATATTATGATTGAAATTATGATTATAGTAGGGTTATTTGTTGAACATGGAGCTCGAGGTTTTATATAAATACAGAAAAACTTAGTCTGTGGGAAAACGGGAAAAGCTACGGGCACCTCCTATTAAATTATGAAAATCTCTGATACAAATCTTATTTATTACATAAAACGATTTGTATGAGAGATTTTCTAAAGGTTATATGAGTATAAAGACAATTTTTATTATTTTCTAAGATATTCTTGTGCCAATAAACTGGACTGGCTTTGTTTTCAACCTCGTTCCAACAACGTATGAAAAAACAAAAGCATTTTATTTGAAGCTTTCGCTTTGTTTAGTAATTTTCATATTAAAAAATGTATCTAAGGTGGTGTTCTGTACAAAAGCTAAGTAGTTTTACTGACTGCATACCGTTAAATTAAATATTTAATATATAATTAAGTAAATATTGGTTTAAGCTTCTATTCAATTCGCTCACCAAAAACAAAAGCTCCAAGTATAAAAAAATATTTCGTCGGCCAACGACTGTACAAGAAATATCGTCGTCGTCCTTAATTAAAATATTCTTAATTTCACCCACAAAACATTTTTTCATAGTAGAAAGATTAAAAAGAATATTAAAAAGTTATATACTTTGGCGTAAGCAAACTTGAAGACAATGAAGTAAATGTTAACTATATTTACAATTCATTAAAAAAAATCGTTAAAAAATATAATCTAAACGCTTCTTGTTAAAACATATAAAAAAGTCCCTCTATTGTTGAAAAATTCGACGAATTCAAACATTTACTATATAACAAACGGAAAAAGCTTTACTACAATACCATAACTCTTTTATAAAACTACAGATTTGCCTGAAATATAGTTTTTTTACTAGGATTAGTTTTTGCAACTAGTTTTAAAAGTTGTTATAAACTTTGATTAAGCCAATTAAATATATATATATATATATATATATATATATATATATATATATATATATATATATATATATATATATATATATATATATATATATATATATATATATATATATATATTCAAATGTGATCATGGCTCATTGAATGAATTGATTATAATTGGAAGTACATATGATGCTTACAGGTTTAATTATTTTAGAGATCCGTACCCAAAGCGTTTACCTTTAAAATGGGACCTGATGACTATGCCTCCTTTGTCCGTACGTCCGTCTATTTATCTGTTTGTCACTAAACAATAAATACTACAAACAGAATGTAATATAAATTTAAAAGGCACTCATATACAACAAATATGATATGATTTAGTTATGAAACATATATATATATATATATATATATATATATATATATATATATATATATATATATATATATATATATATATATATATATATATATATATATATATATATATATAATATATATATATATAACACTAGATTTAGAATTGACAGTAAATTGTGATAGTCGTTTCAATAGTTCATCTGTATGTACGTAAGTAGGTAGGAGTTTACGCTCCACTTCCTTCCGCTGAAAGAGCGGTCATTACCCGACGATTACAACGCAGCTAAAATATTATGCTAAAATATATTACGAGATAAAAGATAAATCTTGGTTTTCATTTGGATGTAGATATTTATTTTTGTTTAGCCTAAAAGTGAAGGAAGCTTAAAGAATTGTATAATTAATGAATAGAAAGTTTCTTTGAATGTGAATGTGAAGGCTGTGGGTTCGATCCTCACTCAAGAGAAGAAATTGCTTTCATTTTTCTGCTCTGACAGGTCAAAGGCGTTATGTTGATATTCGCCTCTCATCACGCAAGAGGTCACTAGTGGCACTATTTTCTATTTCATTTCAATCACTAATTTTATATTTTGTTACAGGTGTCCTGGATAAGAAAACGAGATCTTCACATTTTGACAGCTGGAATTCTAACATATACATCAGATCAAAGATTTCAGGTAAAAAGTTGTTATATATTTTTCCCCTAGCATCATCTGCATTTGACACCATGATGGGTGTCAGCTTGATCCCCACTCCCCACATGTCACAAAATTCATAATTGCACTTGGTGGAACTAGAACTAACAAGTAAAACAAAATATATGAAACAAATCCCCTCATTGGGAATAGAATCTAGAACTAGTCTAAAATGTCCTGACCATCATTTTCTTTGAAATCTTTATATTCTTAATTTTATAAATTGCTAGCGATCTGCTCGTGGCTTCGTCGCTTAGAGGATTGTTCAGATCGGTCTACTAGTTTCAGACCCCATCGCTGTCAAACAAAGAAAGAATAGTCTTCGTTATAATATTAGTATAGATGAACTACTATGAAAGGAATGAGTGAATGACGCTATTCAAGTTATTATAATCGTAATTCAATTTTTAAAAATATTTGACTAATTTCCTATTTCCAAATATTGAAAGCATTTAGATTACAAAGGAGCTAAATATTTCGTACGGACGATGGCTGCCAGTTAATACTACCTCCAGATATGAATAATGCATATTATTATTTAACGAACAAAAACTCCTTTAAATGGCTATAAAATAACTGTGACATATGTTTTTTTTTCTATAATAACCAAAAAGCTGTTAAATACAATATTGGATTTTCTTTACAGGTCATAAGACCGGATAAATCTGAAAACTGGACACTACAAATAAAATTTCCGCAAGAGCGGGATGCTGGTATTTACGAGTGTCAAGTGAATACTGAACCGAAGATGTCTTTGGCGTTCCAACTCAACGTTGTTGGTAAGTGCCTTATTTTGTTTTAAATTAAATAACAAATAAATATATAGCTTCACGCTATTTCCCGCATATAGGAACATGAGGAAACTAGTGTTAAAACACTCCATCCCTCACTGTCCACCCAATTTTAAGAGAAAATTAAGTAATTCATTCTCCCCGAGTGGTAATCGAAACCATAACCGTCGCATTTATAGTCAGTATTTGTGCCGCTGCGCCACGACGTCCTCTATTGTTTTAAATAGTATATATTATATGAAGCCTGCATCGTGGTAAAGTGGATCAGTATCTGTTGACGATGGTTGGAAGTTCAGTCTCCACTATTGAAAATTATTATATTTATTTATTTTAAATTTTTTCTTCTCTCTGGTAAACTGCGATTTTGTTGTATGTTCACTAAATTAAATATTACACTATCAGCTTAGTCTTATATAATTGATATTTAAGATAAATATTAATAGATAATACAAATTCCAATCTTTATAATTAAAATTATATTAAAAAAATGTACAGTCGTTGCTAGTTCGATTTCAGAAAACTCCTTTTGTTTTTATTAATTTTTTTATGGTTATATGATACTAATATATCATAATATTCCTCCTTTCACCAGAGAACCGCTATACGCAAGAGACACATGATACTAAAAACTATTAACAATATTAAGTAATATTTATGTTGCTAGCAACAAATTTGTAAATGCCTGACGTAGCTTCATTTGGGTACTTTTACTAATTAATGCTGGCCGGCGTCTTACCATATACAAGGTAGAGATTAGCCTAATCTAAAGGTTAAGGTTATTTGCGATAAAAGAACATTATATGGTAGATAGATTTCAATTGCTTAACATTAGTTGCTACACCATGTATACCTTTTTGTATAGGATGATATCATTCACGTGTCTCGCACATAGCATTGCCTACCCGACGGCGAAATCTACTGTTAATACACTCCATTCCCCGCTTTTTGACTAATTTTTAATACATTATTGTGAAAGTATTTCTTGTTTATTGCGTAAAAGATACAGAACATATTGAAATTAATTGAATGAACTAAATAATAATAAATAGAATTTTGAACAACATTATGATAGCGTTTTTTTTTTTATAAAAAGCTTTTACATAAACGATCTATAAATAATAAATAATAATAAATTTTACCTTTTAAATTTTAACTATCAATTTAGAACCTTATTATACAAGATTTATATGATAATAAAAACTTGTCGGGAGGTTAAAGTACTTATCAATATTTAATTAAATTGTCATTTTGATAATTACTATTTATTTTTTACTTTTTAGTTACTCGAAGTTACTCTCAACGAGACCATTCGTTTGATACCCATATTGTAGAAGTCAATTAAAAATATTACTATTTCACCATATTGAATTTAGAATGACGTCACTATATCGTGCATTGGCATCCATACTAAACGTGTATACAAAATATTAACTTAATCGGTTGAAAATAACTACTTCAAAATTGAGTTCAAATATTCCCCTTTGCAAACATACTTACATACATATGTACGTTTTCAAGTTAAAGAAAAGCTTTTAACTTTGAAAAATAAAATATAGAAATATTAAGCTAATGAAAAAATAACTTTTTAATGGAAAAATAACTTTAAGACGTGAACGAGAACGTCTTAAAGTTAATATTTGAAGAAAAAATATAATACGTACAGTATTAGTCATACTTATTTCTATGAACTATAAACTTCTTCGCTGGCAAAACAAAGTTCGGTATAAAACTTAATTTTAATAATGTCCTATACAACTGTTAGTTCAGAAGTCATTACGCGGAATGTAATGCAACCTCGCTTGTTGCAGTTACCTCATTTACTTCGTAATGTTGAAAATCTTATCCCGTTTTTGCTGACACCGACTTCATCTTCATAGGAGAAATCTTAGAACTTAGAACAAATGTATATTTTTTTTTAACTTTTTACGCATTATGTTTAATTTTTTTTATGTTTCATCTCGTGAAGTGACATTGTTTAGTTGAAAACGAAGTCAAAAGTAATATAATTTCTAAATTGAATGATAAAAAAATGTCTTCCTTTCCATTTATACATCGGAAATAAATAATAAAACCAAAAGCTAGATGTATAATGTATACCATAGAAAATTTCTTTAATGAGTGTTGAATAGGCAGCCTCTCAAGCTCGACGTCAGTGTTACAAAAAACCACGTCGGTAGTTAAAGGTTAAAATTTCCTTTGGCTTTCAAATAGACTGGAAACCAATGGCCATTTTCACTATCCACCAATGTACGTTATAATCTTTCAACATATTTTAAAATGATTTTCACTTTTAGACAGTGTGCTTCAAGAGAAAGTTTATGATATGTATGATACGTACACGTTATATAAACATAAGGCCAAGAATATCATTTAAAATATGTATTAAAATATCATAAATTTAAAATATGTATTATAATATCATTTAAAATATGTATTAGAAATAATAATAAAAGTAACTATTGATGTCATTGTGCCAAGTCAGGAAAAGCGTGTGACTATAAATGAGGTGTAAAGATTAAGAGTATAAGTACTTGACTTATTTCATTTTCTTGCTCTGGTAGGTTGACTTCCACCGAAACTTCCATGTCTCGAAAAATGGGCGGAAAGTTGGTAACAGAGTGTCTTAACATTAAGTTCCAGCCGTAAAATTAAAAAAAAGAAAAATTATATCAGGTAGAAATGCGGGTGAACCCACGAGCGAAATCATAGCGTTGTCAAAAATAACCATCAATGTAGTAACACAATAGCTAGATTCAAGCTTCTTTCTGAAATGAGCTTAATTTAAATCCACTAGTTATACTGTACAATATAGCAGAATTATTTAAAAAAAATGTAAGGATATATTCACATTTACTATTGCTTTGTATACAGCCATCGTCTTTGTACACGTTTCTTATAAGATTTTATATGTCTGTACTAAAATTCCTAGCGTACATTGAATACTAAAACATTCTTTTGAGAACATTCTTTCTTCTTGCGGCGATATCAATAATATTGTTATGCCAAATACCGTTGTAGAGTAGTCTGATAGTTGAGGATTCTGATACCATTTGGAGAAAAAAATATTTATTTATTTCAGCTTCACGTTTCCCGCATGTAATGGAGAAAATCTAGTGTAAAAGCACACCATATTGCAAGTCCGACTAGGATATGAGACATTGCGCGTTGATTGGCGGAACGCAAAGCCGGATGGCGGATTGCATACTCTCGAGTCTTCAAACCCACCACCATGGTATTTACAGTCAGATGCTGTCCCGCTGCGCCATCATGATCTCAGATTAATGCTTAACACAAAAGTATTTATTCTTTTCCGCCTTTCGAGGCATTGCGTGTCTTAACACTAGGTTCTTACGGTTCCCTCCTACCATGCCATGTGCGGGATACAGCGTGAAGCTAATTATTTATTCTTTTTTGTAAGACAAATGAAAAGTTGGATTCCAGCAGTTCCGTCTCAGGACATGTTTAAACCTTTGCGTACACGTGAAGTTGGGGAAGATCATTAAGAGAGAAAATGGTCGTGAAGATCTATTTTAATAAATAACAAATTACACTTTGTATTCGATCCAAGGCCTTTCACGGCCCCTATAAGGTACCTTGGCTTAGGTCTCAATGGGCACTTTAATATAAATTAAAGTAGATCTTGGTAATCAGCCGGTATTATTTCGAGGTAGACGAAAAGTGGAGGGTAGACTGATTTATATATATATATATATATATATATATATATATATATATATATATATATATATATATATATATATATATATATATATATATATATATATATATATATATATATATATATATATATATATATATATATATATATATATATATATATATATATATATATATATATATATATATATATATCTATATATATATATATATATATATATATATATATATATATATATATATATATATATATATATATATATATATATATATATATATATATATATATATATATATATATATATATATATATCAATTTTAAATCGTGCTTAAAAACACATTTTAATATTTATTAATGTCAATTAATTTCTACTACGAGTATCTGGAAACTTAACAAGAACACTAGAATGAATTACAACGAAAATTTTCTAACCATTAAAACTTTTAGACTAAATCTTAAGCCTCATTGTGTTCAAAGACGCAAACTCCATAATTGCAGGCTACCGTCTTTACTTGCAATTTACCAGCTTCCCTACTTGGCGTCTAGCCTTTTATATGAGATGAATAATGTTTTTAAAACTATAACATTTGTCAAAACTAAATTATAAACTCATTTTTTTTTGGTTCTTTTTTCAGTTTTCAGTTTTCATAAGGTATAATAATTTGAGACTTGTTTAGATTTATAATCTTAAAGAAAATGTAATTAAGTAAATTACTAACATCAATGAAACACAATTGCTAAAATGTTTTTTTTTTTTTAATTATAGACGAGATATAAAGAACTTATATACTTTGTATATCATAATATATTGAATTACTTAAAAAATAGATTGCAACAGTACTGTCTATAAATTTTTAATTGCGATATACGTAATTGCTCTTTAATAAAAACATAAAGTAATACATTTTAAATAATCTTTGCTAAAATAAACCAATTTTATAAAAATCTTATATTATTATAATATTATATTATTGAATAGTATTTTAATAAAAACTAAACGTGCTGTCTTCGCGATAATTGTAAGGAAATGCTTTTAAAGTTAAACATGTTTACTGTTATCTTTTTGTCTATCAATAATTTCAGCTCTTTATTAAATTTTTGATGTAATTAGCGTAAGCAGATACAATCTAGTGATACACTCTGCTCTCCGTTTTTAGTGGCATAACTCAACGCCGCATTTTATTTTACCAAACCATCGCGTTTGCAATCAGACGCTACACCACGATAGTCTAACAGATATGCCTTTGATCTAATGTCCTACATATTATAAATTAAATTTAAATACATTTATGTTTTAATAATAACATTCTTTCAACACAGGGTAAACAGAAAGAACTGGATGTTACTCCGTTCTCGTTCGATAAAAACGAAAACTTTATTATAATTTTGTTGGCCGTCTTTCTCCCTGTGAAATTCACCGCATAATCAAAACTCATAGGGTACTTCCCGTTGACCTAGAGTTATGAAATTTGGCATTATGTTAGAACTTATAGTACAAACAAAGGATATAGGTATATCTTTAGGAAAAAATATTACAAATTTATTTGTGTAGCTTATTTCATGCAAAATAAGTGCATACGATTGCAAATATGTATGTATAAATTTGTAAATTTATATAAATTATATTTTTCGTTGTAATAATGAATTGAAGGAACCGCTCGGTGCGCAAATACCAATCGCTCTTGACCCATATTTTTAACATATTATATATTTTTATTCTTTGAATCCACAGTATTGATAAAAAAATACTTATAGAAAACATATAAAAATTATAACGCAGCATGATTTAGCATTCTCTCTAGCCTAATGATTGTTCTTTGCAATAATCACTGGGTAGCGAAATTTGTAAATTTCGACGCAGCGTGATGAGTAACGCATGGCTTAGTGGTCAAAGCGCCTGGACGGTTTCCATGACGCACGGGTTCAATTCCCGCTGCGTTAAAACTTTTATATATTATCTTTAATATATTATATGTTGGATAACAAAACATAGTATTTGAAAATTGAACTTATATCCACCTGTATATGGTGACATATTATATAATACCTTTCTACTGTGATGAATCTTCAAGAATATAATAAAAATAGCTGATATACGAAAAAAACAATTTGTTTTTTTTCTTAGATAGCTCAATGGCACTTTCACTGGCTAGCTATCAACTTAAAGGCGTTACAAAAGTCGCACGAAAACATTCATGGAGGCACTGAGCAGATTAGATCTTCGAACAAAAATGTTGGAGGCTGTTCTCTACTTGGATTTAATCTGAAATTTGTTTTAGCTTATTATTTACCTTCTATCTCTTACTTGCTTTAGAAGATTAAACAACAAATTTTAATAACAGTCTCCTTTATTAAATACGTTCTGTTATGGGAACCCAAAATTGTATTAAACCAGTTTCGGTGTAATAAAGTACTTATTTTCTTAAGGTTATTGTACAGCGACGACATTAATTCTGGACGAAAGATTAATTAGAAATATTTATAGCACGCAATAAATCTTTTAGGCTATAGCTGGGATAGGATAGGATTTAGGAATCGATTTATCCTCATAATAAATAATGTATACATATATATTTCATTAAAAAATAGTTTATGTACATTGCTTATGGTTCATATATATATATATATATATATATATATATATATATATATATATATATATATATATATATATATATATAATATATATATATATATATATATATATATATATATATATATATATATATATATATATATATATATATATATATATATATATATATATATATATATATATATATATATATATATTGTATAGGTTATGTACAGTAGATTCTAATATCTCTCTGTAGCGATAATTCATATTTCGTCGAGCAAAATATTTTTTTCTCCTTAATTATTATATGTGGTGAAATATGGGTGACTATTCCATATTTTATTTAATATAATATTCTTGTTCCCAGAAGCGAAAGCCAAAGTTCTCGGTCCAGCGGATTTATATGTGAAAACTGGAAGCTTACTCTCACTGACATGCATCCTGAGTCAAGGTCCACATGATTTGGGAACGATATTTTGGTACAAGGGTAAGTACAAGAGAAAAGGCTATCAAAACTACTAATTTGATTTTTTCATATAAAAAGATTTTTTTATATACATAGCTAAGTGTGACTTAATAAGCTCATCGCTCAAAAAGGACTCAGACTCAGACCGCTATCATATTTTTGGGTAAATATATTTGATTATACTATATCCTGCATGGACATAAATAATCTAATATCAAAACTCTTCATTCCCACTTTCTGCCCGAAATTGACTAAATTCAATATTATGTGCCTAATTTATGTAACATGTTATATCATTATATATCTCATAAATTAAGCAATGAAATTTCGTTGTGAAGCTCACAATTACTCTCCAAAAATGATCCAATACTAAATGCTCTGACCTAATTCCAGTTTGAAAATTCTTATTATTTCTTTTTAATTGTACCTTTCCAATTCCAGTTTAATCCATTTTACACTTTTATAACTGAAATGATTCTTCTAGACCGTTGAATGAACGGAAACACGTATCTTCTGGCAAATTGCCTATTTGTTACCATTTATAAAATGTTCTCGTTGCCGTGGATTCATTCTTTATTCTTGCTCTATTACGTTTTAACCAGACGGACAATTTTTCAATTGTCTACAGTATTGCCGTTTTCATTCTACAATTCAGTTTTATTATTAATCTTAAAACTAATAGTATTGGATATTTCTGTATAACTAATATGTCCGGGCAAGTGAAAATATAGTAATCTTTATTGTGATATGTTTTTGAATCTTCTGGGGGTATCATTTATTAATCAACTCTGTATGTATGGACAATATGAAAATATAACTTATTAAATATGTTTCTTAATTGTATAATTAGAAATAGAAAGACAGTTAATTTGATGCCGACTAGCTTTTTACTGCTTTCTATTAGTTTTTCGATAGTTCAAATTTTTTACCTTAAATACAATTTGAAGAAACTACCAAGCGAAATTGTTTAACAAACTACTATATAACATTTGTTCCAGGATCAAAACTAATAGAATATAAGGAAGTAGACGCAAACGAAGTCGTCGAAGAACCAAGGCTTAGACTTAAAACTGAATGGACTGAACAATTGACGTCTCGTTTGATGATCGAGAAATTAACCCCAGCTGACAGTGGGAACTACAGCTGTGTGCCGACGATGGCTGAAGCGGCATCTGTGAATGTTCACGTTATAAATGGTAACTTAACCTAGATATATACATATACGCAAAGGTTTTTGGGTTCTATTCTCGGGGAGAATGAATTATTTTCATGTCCTACGCTCTGGTAACAAGGCAAAGTGCGGCGTTGAGTGCCGCCACTCAACACGCAATGCCTCGAAAGGTGGACTAGGTTATTCTGCATATGGTTCCCTCCGCCTACCCTGCTAAAAATCTTATATACATATATACATAAGTAAAGTAGTATACTTATGTTGATTTGATTGACTTCATGCCGGCGGATTGCCTGGGAATATTTGATTGTATCAAGTAAATACATATATTATGTTTATATTTTTCCGTGTGATAAAGTAAATCAGTGGTATAGTGTAGAGACGAGTGTCTTATCACTAAGCTTCAGCTTCACTTCTCATACAGCATAATACAGGATTTGCAGAGATAAACTAGTTTTAAGAAATTAATTCTAAATTTGAAAGTTTTCGTGTTGAGTGGGGGGGGGGGGGGTATTTTGATAAATATTCTTATTTCAACTTAAACCGCTTAATTGTCGCAAGTATTGCAAGATTTTTATTTACCTACTAGAATTTGTAATTATCATTTCACACATTCGAATTGATATTTATGCTAATTATTAATAGAAATGAATAACACAAAAAATGTAATCCTTTCACAATTGAGCGGTTTTAGCTTATCCCCCCATTGTTCGCAAAATTCCTCTCAGATAAATAAACTACTTTTGGTGTAATATCTTCAATGTCTTTTGTAAGGAATAAGTACGTAAAAGTTACGTCGCACAAAGTCAGTGGAGTAACGGAACTTGCGAAATAGACTTACGTTATTCAGCGGGATTTGGTAAAAGTTTCATAGTAAAAATATTAAGGAAAACATATTTTACTATTATATTTTATGAAAAAATATGTGTACAGGCTGTATTTGAATAGTTATATATTTCAGAATTTTGCTTGTTTTTCTAGCGTTTGTGTAAAATTACATTTTTATACTAATCGTAGTATTAGTAGTATATACGGAAATGTGGTACAATATTTTGGGATATAATTCACTTAAAAAAATACCTTTTAAAAATAGTAGGGATATAGCCTTAGTAATATAAACCCATTACTATTTATGAATGACTGATGAGTGTTTTGTAATTAATAGTACATATTTATCTAAATATAGGTGTTTAGGTGTTGCTTCAGTTAAAGGGTAGGGCTTGTTAAGAACATTAACAACAATAGCAGCATCTGACTGACCAATCATTTTCACGACGTTGAGCTCCACCGCTAAACACAGAAATGTCATGTCTTAAAATTTGTATGGAAAATCGGGAACCTAGTTTGTTAACACAAGGTTCCCTCTGATTACCTTGCTATATGCAAAATACATACACAGCGTGAAGCTTAAAAAAAATACCTCTCTGTACGTCCCCAACAAATATTTCACAAAATTTTAAAATACTGTCAAAATTAATTGTAGATTTCAATTATTTTATGTTCATTATACCAAACAGCATTAGCGAGGTTTATTTTGCTCCTTTTAAGATAACGAATGAAGATGAGCCCATTACGAATGAGTCGGGCTTCATTTTATATAACGATGCTACATAATTGCAAGTGATTAAACATTCTACGAGCTTATAATGAAAATGCCGTATATTTTATTGCACAAGCCTTTCGGGTACAAGGAACTTATACGTTATACCCGTTCATATGGTGTTTTTGCTCATTTCTTTATTAGACAGTTCTAATATTGACCGCTATGAGACATGCTTTAAATAGCTTAAGTAAGTAAAAGTAAGTAAGTCGATGATAAGGTCATATCACATTCAAGGGAATAGTTGAATTTCTTGTGTAGTAGTTTGAAGTAGGGATCGTATTAACAATATGTTTCTAGAGTCTTGGTAGTAAAGATAAATAGTATTTAGAGTGGGCTCAATCAATGTATTTCATTCAACGAATTTACGAGAGGAAATCGGATCTAAAATCTAAGCATGTAAAAAATATTAGAAGTTTAATTATTTGTAAGATTAATTATCTCGAATTGAGGCGGAAAGTGAGTGTTTTGATACTAGGTTCCCTTTGCCTACCCTGTCATATGAGGGAAACAGCGTGATGTCATAAAAAAAATTGGGTTCAATGTATGAGTTTTTCCCCAACATATTATACAAATTTAACTTCATTTCAGGTGAACACCCAGCGGCCATGCAACACGGCAATGCTAACACAGCATCACCTTGTGCATTATCGGTCAACCTCTTCATTTCCCTATACTGCACCCTCGCGACTGTCTACACCAGCACTATCGATGGGTTTAGATGAAAGTTACACAAATACTTATAATATTATGTAAATTATATAGATATATTGTAAAGATTTTTTCACTTTATATATAATAATAATGTAATAGATCACATAGGAGCGTTTGTTGGCGTTTAAGCGTTTTTTGTCATTGATGATCAAGATATTTATGAAAAGTGACTTATAAGTCTTTCCTTCAGAATTACACTTTAATTTTTTATTCAATTTCAATTGAACGAAATTCCCCTTTTCTTATATTTTTTTTTGTAATAAGAAACTTTTTGCTATTTGGCAGTGTCTGACTGAAAACTTGATAATAGTGGTGGATGGTTTCACTCGATGGTGACAACTCTGGTATTGAGTTCCCGAGTGTCTCGAGCCTGATGTCTTGAGTGGAAAGCGGATAATGAAGTATCACAGTGAAAGGTTCTCTCTGTCTACCCTGTTATACGTTACTTAGTATGTGCCCAACATCAATGAGATAATACGCCAGCTTCAACAGCTTCTATATTTTCAATAAATAGCGAAAATACAAAGAGTTTTAGGACACTAACCCACTTTAGTTATTTTAGTTTAGTTTTACAAAACACAAATCTTTGTGTATCATAATAATACACTGCGCGTGCGATATCAATTACGCGTGAAGTAATGCTAAAATTATAATTATCACACACATACACACACACACACAAGCGCGTGCGCATGCACACACAAACACAGACACAGCCTTACACTGTATCCCTAGCGGTGTAGTCGCTATGATTATTTTCTTCAAATTTAGTGTTAAAGCTTTTGTAAGTAGTTTTTCCACGTATCTCTCTAACATGAAGTTTGAACGGACAATGCGTAATTACTTGATCACGGATAGTTATAAAAATTGGAATTTTACTATTAGTTTTATTACTAAGTAAAAATTTAAATTTCATTTATGTAGCTTTTTTTTTTTCAAATCATAGTCAGCAATTTTCATATAATTTTGACTTATTAAAACAATGTATAAAAAATTTAAATAAAATAAATGTAATAGAAGTATATAAAAAGTAACGACTACAATATTGATAACGATTTCTTCATTTTGTATGAATTTTGATATTCTTGTATTGAATATGGAGAAAATAATGGGATACCTGATACGTTGCCGATCTTTTACAATTATTTTGTACACCAAAATCTCATATTTTTATTTGAAATATTTAAATGCTTTGTTTATTTGCAACTTGTTATTGTATATCTTTTAAACATTTAAAAAAAATATCTTTAAAATATATCAAAAGGTCTTATATATGTTCTTTGACTTAATTACGTTTCTTAAGAAATTATTAATTTATTTATCTCATTTCATTTCCGATAATTTATTTTAATTTAAAAAAAAAAAAAAATGAAATATATCCCAAAATTAATAGAATTTCAAGTAATAAAATGGAAAAATTAAAATAATATTTGTATCCCAAAGTAATACGATTATCTCTATCTTATAAGCTACAAGAGGCGACTTCTAGAATTCTATTTTCGTCAAAGATTTTTACTAACTTTCCGAATTAAATGTCTAATTGAAAATGTAAATAAATCATAAATATAAAACTGATATTCAAATTTACGTTCAAACGAAGAGTTTACTTGGAGTAAAGTTACTGTTATTTTAATTTGAAAAACACAGTGTTGGAAGTGTAGAGCACATTTAATTACTCTAAAAACAGCCGCACCTGATTTTTCATTCCATTTGGACCTGCATTTTCTAATCTAACATGAAAATTATACATCTGTTTAATCTTTTATACATGTTAATTATAAAGGGACGGGACGGAAATGCTTAAATAATAAATATTATTATACAAAAATAATGATGGAAGAGTATCAACAAGCGACTTTTGCAGTTTATTATATATCACTTTCTGTACATACATGTCTGTCTGTCTGTTTGTTTAACTAAAACTATACACAGTATCACTGTTCGACATAGCACCATAATATATTAATTGTAGTTCATTTGCTAGGCGTTTAGATTTATTTAATGATTATTTGATAATAATATGAACGTAAGAATTGTAAATATATTGTAAATATTACATTTTAAATGTATAATTGTTTCCAAATGGCAATATTGTTTTTCAACTAATGGAAAGATGCTTTGTGAAGTAATTTTATCAAAAATTATCGTTTTATTAATATATATTCTAGTAGGTATATTTTATCTATAGATTTTATTGGTCAATACGAATGAAATATAGAAAAAAAAATAGATAAAAAAGTTCTTTTATTATAGTAAATCTAAAAAAAAGTATTTGTACAATACTTCATTACAATAATTATACATGTATATGAGATAATACATGTATAATATAATGTATAATATAAGTTAAATGGTTGACAAAAATACTTTACAAGGTATCTTAATTCTATGGAGTGTTTCAAATAACGAAATTATTACTGTAGAGAAAATGAAGGGTTCTGTAACAAAGTTAGTTTTAAGGTAACAACTTTGACAAATAAATACAGTAAATATTTTTTTGTGTTTTTATTTATGTATAAGCATTCTCCCTAACATGCTTTTATTATATTAAAAGTAAACATATGAAAATTTTAACGCAGTGGGATTTAAACCCTCGCCTCATGGAAGCTATCCAAGCGGTCTGACCACTAAGCTATGCGTTATTCATCACGCTGTTAACAATATAACGTAATAAGTTGTAAAAAGTATATAAGAATTTCGACGCAGCTTGATGTAAAAACAAAATACTAAGCCGATTTTGCCATAGAAGATCGGAATTACATAATTTATATCAATATCATATATATTATGTGCTATTTACAAAGCAATAAAATCATTATGAGATTTTTATATTAGACGTTTTACAATTATATATTAGCAAATACATAATTGTATTCTTTGAATTAAAAGATGAATTAAATGGACTGCCTTTCAAGCATATTGAATATTTTTTATTAATATATAGTAATAATATATAGTCTCATTTTAAATAACTGTATATTTAAATTAATATTAAATTTAAAGTGTCACAAAAAAATTTGGTGAAACAAATTACATCTGCTTCTGAAAAAGTTCGACGTTACAACTTCATAGACACCTCCAACAAGATCAGTGCAAAAACACATTCAATTAAATACTTGAAAGCTCATATAAAGACACTATCGAACCGAGTGTCAAATCATAAACATAATAAAATTACTAAGATAATCAGCACCATTCACAGTTGAGATATATATATATATATATATATATATATATATATATATATATATATATATATATATATATATATATAATATATATATATATATATATATATATATATATATATATATATATATATATATATATATATATATATATATATATATATATATATATATATATATATATATATATATATATAATATATATATATATATATATATATATATATATATATATATATATATATATATATATATATATATATATATATATATATATATATATATATATATATATATATATATATATATATATATATATATATATATATATATATATATATATATATATATACAAAACCTGTCTTAAATCCAACAGTCAAGCTTTATAAAGAAAGCAATGTCACGCTTTGTCCACCAGAGTGCACAAATTAAAATAATAAATAAATAATAAATATTCAGGTAACGATGAATAAAAAAATATTCCTAATTTTTTTCATTCTTCAGTAACCTAATATTAAACAAATTTTATCTAACCCCATGAGACACATAAATACCCATAAATTTTCCCTTAAACAATATATTTTCAGCTATTGTGTATAGTTCCATATTCAAACCGTGTGACAATTGTGTTTATATTCTATATATAAATAGATATCGTCAGTTCCCAAACCTCAGAGCTTAACAATGTTTCCCGTTTATGTTAAATGCATGCAAAGTCAATTCTACCTTGTTTGTACAGATTTGCCGTACCATGAATCGTATAAGGTTATTGTGTATCTATACTATTATCTTTATCGTATTATACTGTGTTGACGTAAGTAATTTATAAGATACCGAAGCCAGTATCCTAATAATAGAGATAAAATTAAATATTTAGTGGTTTTATTTTTATAACCGAAATCTCTTATATTTTTTTACATATATATTTTTTTAAGTTCCCGTTTTATACAGTCCAAATAACAGGTTAAACTGGAGATCCTAGTATCGAGACACTCCGTTCCCCATTTTCGAGACATTGCGTGTTGATTGGTAGAACTTAAAGTCGCGCTTTGTCGTTTTACGAGAGCCAAAACATAATTGTGAATTAATAGCAAAGTAAAGTAATTAATCGTAATCCAGAATTAAACCCACAACTTACACAGATGCTGTGCCTTTGCACCACCATGGCCACAAACATATTATTTTTAACAAAAAAACATTAAGCATGCAAATATTTTACATTAATTAATTAGCTGCACAGAAAAAAGGGGTAAAGAAAAGAAAATGAGAAAATATATTAAAACCTTTGTACAGGTAGTCTACATTTTCAATTCCTAAGACATATAAAATAGCAGTAACCACGTTGCAAATGAATACTATAAAATATCGAACTGTCGTGGCGGAGATTCGCGACGGTTCGTGGGTTCGCATCCCACTCGGGGAGAATCAATTATTTTCATTTTCCTCGCTCTGGCAACAAATCAAAGCGCGGCGTTGAATTTTACCACTCGCGCGAATACGCCATCCCTCGAAAGGCGGAAAGCGGGAAACGGAGTGTCGTAACACTAGGTTCCTTGAGCCTACGGCTAGCTCTGCCTACCCTGCTGTATGCAGTATATATACAGAATGAAGCTAAAAAAAATTGCTTGTAATTTACATGCACTTATATCTATATAACTTATTATATTTATTTATATTATATTTATTTAACTGCAGAAACAGTGAGTTTATAATTATAGAAATTCATAGTAGGAATATTCGCATATGATTTGTGGGGGGGGGGGGCAGTACACGTGACAAAGCTGTATTGAATTATATGAGATAGTATAATACGTGGTGTGACAGCGAAATTGAATATGGGTTAGTAATATTACTCTGTTTCATATAGCAATAGTATTTACTTGAATTGTATATGAAATAGCTTATATGCTTATGTAAAATTACTAACTTCTCCAAGCGATTTTCTATTTGTGACACTAAAGTAAGCTTTATGGTCAAACGACTTTAACACAATGGTCGTGGATTCGAACCCTACTTGGGGGAATTAATTAAATCATCTTGCTATAGTACTTTCCATTCTGGTCTGGAATACTGGTGGAAAGCAAAGTGCACAGTGTCTAGATACTAGGTTTAATCTGCTGACCTTCTCACATGCTGGGTTAAAGTTAGAGCTGAATAAATTATATTATATGTAAGACAGAAGAAAAAATAAAATAGTAACAGTCGTGAAGTAATATCTTATTTGGCTGTAGCATTAATAATTTCTTATTAAGTCTGGGCTTTCAACTATTTGTATTAATCATTTTGTCAATATTCATTTAATTATTTTGTAATATAAATCAACAATGATAAATTATACAATGAATACCAAGGTTGTTATTAGAATCGAAATTGGTGAAAGTGCCGAAAAATTTCATCTCTTTGTTACAGATATAAAAGAGAATAATTTTATACTACTACTATAAACACAAAGCATAATATATATATATATATATATATATATATATATATATATATATATATATAAAGACGTTTGCCACATTTTGTATATGTACATATTATATAGTGTGTATATTATTATAGTAGATGTTTCTATATAATTATATTGTATTTTCCCGTTCTTTCGTTTAAATGTCCACCTTACCACCAATGCCTCACCTTACGGTCTTTTATTTGCTCATTTAATTTATTTAATAAGCAAATAAAATACAGAAAGAAATAGTAATGGAAATATTATATCTCCGCACAGTATGACGGTAATAATAACACTTCTATAAACACAAGTGTAATTCATGATTCATGCATACGTCATCCTTTGACCAATTGATTCCTAGAATCAGGCGTGTATATATATATATATATATATATATATATATATATAGGCCTGATTCTAGGAATCAATTCTCATAGTCGATTCCCACGGTTAAAACTTCACAACAGGTTATGATGGGATTTTTTTAATAGATAGAATGATTCAAGATGAATGCTTATATGTATATTACCGGCAAACTTTTATAATTTCATTTTTAAGTTTT
This sequence comes from Dione juno, assembly GCA_037127375.1. Classification (NCBI taxonomy): domain Eukaryota; kingdom Metazoa; phylum Arthropoda; class Insecta; order Lepidoptera; family Nymphalidae; genus Dione; species Dione juno. The sequence goes on along the minus strand of JAXRJS010000077.1, from coordinate 4,751,043 downwards.
CTAATGTGATCTTTCACTTAACCAATTACATATCGCTCTTTCGCGAGTATAACAAAAAAAAACTGTGAACGTTGTATATAGAGACATCCTGTAGTATATTTAGTAGTAGTAGCAGCAGCATTGCACCCGTGTAAAACCGAGATATATGTATATATAAGCATAGTATGTAACATTTTATAACAGAATTTTTATGGAAATTATTTTATAATTGGTTTTTGATGGAACGTAACATGCACGAGACGCTTGCAATAACTGAGATTGTGAATGCGGTATGCTAACATGTAATTTATACAAATTTATTCCCTTCGTCATTCAAAAGAAGAAAAGAGTAGCTAATATTAAAAAAAATACTTTAAGACCTACACGGATCGGTTGGGATGTATTTGACGCAATCTTAGTGGGGTGAAATCCAATTGGAAGATCATGTAATTTTTTTCACGCTACATCACACATATCGTAAGGTAGGTTAGGTGAAGCTTCTTCAAGATATACCATTCTCCATTTCACGTTTAGATAAGAGGCTGGATACTCAATGGGTTAGTTTTATTTTCAGTCAGATGCTAAACCAATGACTGATTATGTTTACCTAATTATTTATTTTATTATTTTTTTAGCTTTACGCTGTATGCCACACACAGCGGCGTAGGCGGAGGTAACTGTAGATAATGGAACCTAGTATTGAGATACTCCGTTCCACACTTTCCGCCTTTCAAGTCATTGCTAATTGAGTGGCGGAACTCAACGCAACGCTTTGCCTGGTTGCTAGAGCAGAGCAAAAAAAATGAAAATAATTCATTCTCCTCGAGTTGGAATCGAACTCACAAACCGTCAAGTTTACAGGCAGACGCTGAGCCTCTGCGCTACGACGATCCTCACTATCACCGCTCTAAATATTTTCATGCTTCTTTTATCAAGGAAAACTTCACACAATGCACAATATCCATAAAAGATGGAATCTGGAGAACTAAAACTGGCAATAATGTGAGATATGTAAGAACATAAAACAAATTAATGAGTTCTAACAATATACATACCTGTAATATTATTTTAAGTTTCTATCATACGAACATTGGTTGACATTATTAATATAATATATTTAAACAAATCATCAAAGTGATCCTTTTATTACAAAAACACGATGAGAAGATTTAATTTTCTAACCGTACATAAAGCAAGTTAATTATTCAATTATTTCAATTTACATTGAAAAATCAATTATTTACATTTATATTCGAATTTACATGCTATGTGTAGAGAGCCGATGAATAGAGAGCGGAGTGTCTTGACACTAGGTTGACAAACACTCCGAACAAATATAATATGACGAGCGAGTTCAAACGTAAATAAAATATATTAATTGTATATATAAAAAAGACTCATAAACATACGTGAACTTTATACTTGTACTTGTGTTCTTGTATAAAATTAATTGTAACATTGGCGCAAAGCAGTTCAGGTTTTTTATATGTTCTTTATATAATAATGTACCAAACTGTAATATGATAATAAAATTAAAAAAGAAAAAATAAAGCTTTCTCTATTATTCATCATTTAAGGTATAGAATACTCATTCATAGATTAATAACCATCTATGTTAAATTGGTTAAATATTTGCTTATTAAGTCGACCATAGCTATTTGTCGTGAATGGTATAAGTATAATGGGAATATGAGAAACCATTCGACTGCCGCTTATTGGGACGGTGAAAATAATTCTGGCCCTCAATTTCAAACACAGGTACAAAAGGGCACTTCAAAAGGCAAAATTACTCCCACAAATTGAGGAGATATAAAAGATGTTTTGTCAATATTAAAAAAATTTCTTCGGTTGGAATGTTAGAATTAAAATATCTCATTTTGTCTTCGTTCCTTTGATTCTTACAAAGGTTAATAAGCGAGCACTCGTGTAAGGCAACAAATTATATTTAATATGTTGACATCAACCTTTAGAAAGTAATAAATTCGTCATGGCGAGTTTACCTGATAGTTTGAATTTATATATATAATAGTCTTAATTTGTTCATCACTCAGCAGGGTAGAGATTTGTAAGACAAAGCACGGCGTTGAGTTCCGCCATACTAAATACATAAGCATAAACTGTACACACAAACTGTAAACATACATAAACACAAAATACATAAACTGTATGTCTTAATATGACCTTACGATGACCTTTCGGTGAGTTTATTTCTGTTATAGCGGGAGATACATGAAGCTAAGAATATACGAAACATACAAAAAAAAAGTTCATGCTATACAAAAGAAAAATATCTTAATACGTTTAAATTCTATACATAATAGAGGAGCTAATGATCGATCTAAGAAAACTTCTTATGGATCAACATAGTTGTTCCATCATATTGAACAAAAATACAAAAAAAGGCAATATTAGTTAAATATAAATATAATAAATTATTACATATATAATTTCAAAAATATAATAATATAATAAGATATCTAACGTCTCAAATGAGGCAAGAACTTGTGATCTCTGATAAACCACTGAGTGCTACAACTTGAGTCGAGAGACAGTAAATAAATGGCTTTTTGAACATTACCTAATATTTTTTGCCTCAAGCGGACCTTGAAACAAATGAAACAAATGTCTACCCTTAAAATTAATGATTTGGTATAATTTAAGAGCTATCTTGTAATTTTAAAGGCCGCTCATTTTTATGGAAAAAATATCCGGGTTTTGTAATTGACAATTTAAACTTGAAGATCGTTCAATTTTGGAATATAGTAAAGCGTTATTACGAGAAGTGTTTTGGATGGTAAAGCTTATGATTATGATATATAGCTTTCAATTAATTATAATAAGTGTACCAGTGGCCGAACAAGATCGACGCCTGATATTTATTAGGCCAATACGAGTTTCTTAACATGAAAACGTTGAATGAGAGGCACTGGGATATTTATCTAGCATCGTAATGTGTTTTTTGTAATGTTGTTCTAATTTTACATATAATAGAACATTTATTATACTTTTCAATAAGAAAAGATAAGATATAAGATGTAAGTATATATTATATAATATATTTGTATATACTTATAATTTGATTTTTACATATAAAATTAATATACATGTAAAAAAACGTATAAGTATTTCTTACATGAGTACTTACACATACAAATTAGCTTTTTACAATTATAAACTGGCAAATGGACTGGAAGAAGCCTCTGTTAGAAATAAGCTCACCTTTCACAATAATATTCAGAACTAAGCAAATATATATTAATTTTTAAAAAACATAACAAGCAATAAATAATAATTGAATCAAATTATAATTTGTCTAAAACTTTTAAACATTTATGTAGATAGCTTTACCACTTCTATTTGCTCTTAATTTATATCCTTTGTCAGGTTATAAGGTAAGCTTATCGTAATTAATATTCTTTCTTTGAATGGTCGGGAGTAAAGTTCAAAAGGTTATATTTTTTTAATAATTTCTTAGTGTTCTAATCTTTGATTATACTTTGTTAGAAGTGTGCTAACTACATATTTAATACATACATACATACATATCTTTATACTTTATCCCTGTGTTTTCGAAGGTTAACCGAGGTCTCCCCTTACCTCTCTTGCCATTCACTTTTGCTTTATATATCTTTTCATTCTCTTGACGTTTACAAACCACATGAGCATGTTATTCTTCATTCTTACTATGACATCCTTGCTGATACCTTCCATTCCACAGAATGTATCTCTTCGTTGCGGATTCAGTCAGTTAAGCTGACTCCGCATATCCTTCGAAATGATAACTTCTCCACAGCATTCATTTTACTTTCGTTCTTCTTCTGTAATACCCACGTTTCACTGCTATACAACAGCATCGGCACCAGAACCGGATTGCATTGTGTACGGCTAACCTTGCAGCTACAGTGACTTATCGCCGTCTCAACAATATAGCTAAGGCAACGTTCATTCTGTCACCGGCAGCAACACGCCTTTCCACATCCATTTCGTATCTTCCATCTTTTAAAATACTTCCCTGATATACTACTTCATTCACTTGTTCTATTAAGTAAGTAGCGAAAGATAGATTGCAAAATTGTTTTGAATCCCATTTAACCATTCCGTCCTTATATATCCGTCCGTCCGTCCAAATACGACCTTAACCCTAACCCTTTGTCTTACTTGCATTCATGGTTATTATTATCACACCCGTCTTTCAAAATGGTGACCAATGCCTGCAACTCGCATTCGGATGATGTAATAAGCACTTCATCTCTGTCGTACTTTTATCCTTACTCGAGGCTTTATAATTATGCAATGCATATTTTCTTTTTTCTTTCTACAGTATCTTTCACTTCATCATCCCACCATTCATCGCGCTTCATGCTAAAGCCTTTTTTTCCCTACACCACATACCTCTGTCGCAGCTTAAAAATTACAATTCCTAAGGTTCTGCCAACATACTTCAATAGCTAGCTTTTTGGAAACCATTTCCATATATTCCTCTGTGATCGGTGGATCTTGAAGCTTCTTATGCGATATATACGAACAGATTTTAGCAACTACTAGGTAGGTAGTATGTCCATTCCCCAATCGGCACCCCTAAACACACGAACTTAATTTCGAATCCGCTGATCCACTAGGATGAAGTGTTAAATGTTTTTGAATACCTATTCAACAATATCCCACTTGAAGTTGTTTTTTTTTTATGGTTAAGACAAGGCAAACGATCGTTTGGGTCAACTTGGGTTATTACCATTCCACAGTAATGTGGTAAAGTGCGCACAAAACCGCACAATAGTGGAGTGCTACGAACCCAGATGGTCGAGTTGATGTTTAATTTTATTACGTACTATGCGGTTAGAATTACCAATTTATTGGATTTCTAAAGTTTCTAACGATTCTAAGTTGTATGCAATCAAAAGGTTCAAGTAAATACTGGGGTGTACCAGCTCAAGGATGAGAACAGAACTCCATATGAGGACGGATCCGAGCATTACAGACCCGATCGGTATTTAGTCATCAAGTTCTGTCTTGCTCTGCTGATGGCAGTCAGTTTCTTTGATGTAAACTTGGCCTTGCCAAGCTGGTGATCACAATACATACTTCTTGACAATTTTATTATTTTACTTTAAAAACAATAGTACCTGCTTGTCTTGCTTACTTGCTTACTTTACATACATACATCGCACAGTTGAGTACAAATATGTAGAGATACTTGTCGGGACTAGCGAAGAAATGGCGATGCAAATAAAAAGTAACAAAAAGAAATCGTGTTGGAAAATAAATTTCATTTCTAAGAAGTGAATATTGTGTTCAATTTACGTAATGGTATGAGAAACTGGGAGTCTACTCACATATAATATGTACATAGAACGTATTAATTTACTTTACATTAACTTTCTCAGCCATATGCATAAAAAATATAACATATAAAATGATAATATTTATTTATATTTAAGAGGAACATATAAAAAATGTATTATAAACAACATAATATACTAGAGTAGAACCGCAAAAATATCGCAAATAATTTCAAATTGAACGATCAACTTACTGTTACAATACAACCTTTTTGTACGAAATTTGAAACGATACTTTTGACAGGACGGTGTGGTTGTTCGTTTTTTGTGTGGATATGACAGTCGGGCATTCAGAATTGAATATTAAAAAGACAAGGAAGTGTGTTGTGAGTGTAACATATATATTATAATTGCCATACAATATATAATTCTAGAGTTATATAGCTATTAGAAATAATTCGAGTGTTCTATTACTAAATAAATGTGATGAAGTTCAAAAACATTACTTTAGAAAAAAGATACATCTTCTAGATTTCATATCCAATTTAACCATACTTGTTATATTCTTATTCTTACAGAAATAAGCTAAGTAAATAAAGCCATTTTCTAGCACATTAAGACATTTCTCTGGTTGACACTAAAAGGTCTGAAATGGATTAAAATTTAGTTTTGCGACACTGAGGCAGTATAATAATTATAATATTATATTTTTATACACTATTATTTTATGTAACTTTTTTATGCGCATTCTGAATATTTTTAATAATTTTGGAAAAAAACTAAAGATATTAAAAAAATGAGAATCATTTAAAATAATTATAAACATTCATTGTTTAATATTGAAATTCGAGCCCTCTTAAGGATTTGTAGTATTACCGACTATCGAATCGTAAATTACAATGCTTATTAAATACAAATTAAATTAATAAAATAATTAAACAAAATTTCTAATATCTATATATAATTATAAATACATCTAAATTCCATGTTGCATATGTAATGTGTTTGTAATGAGATGTACAAATAAAATAATGACAATGTATTCCGGTGACGTTAATATGATTTACTTGTAACTACTAAGTTAATTACATCATCAAGGCGCAATCACCGCCTTTGAGACAGGTGTCCGATGACTGTTACGTCAATAGATCACACAAATTGGTTATAATCTCTTAATGTCGTCTTCAATATGCTATCAATACTGAATATATATATATATATATATATATATATATATATATATATATATATATATATATATATATATATATATATATATATATATATATATATATATATATATATATATATATATATATATATATATTTGTAAACGTATATTAAGATATATACATAGATAAATATTACATACATACAAAAAAACATGCATAATTTGTATTATAAACACAAGTGTCTCTAAAAATAGAGGATCCTCATGCCGAAGAGGCACTACGTCTTACCAAAATGGGCTGTACCAAACGTACTGTGCTATAATGGGCTCCTTTTCCAATACTTATACAATGAAATTAAAAAAATATTACAATGACGATAATATACAATAAGCTCAATGTAAAATTTCATTCATTCTTCTTTTTTTCAATATTTTTAAGTATTTTCGTCTAAACATAAATAAATTATATTATTGTTATCTAACATAAACAATTATACAAAACTCTATTAATAATATGTCTATTCTTTACTTAGATCATATATATACAGTATATATTATGTTGATAGCATAAGTATTAAAAATTATTTCATCTAGTATTAACGTATCACTTTCGGTCCACAGCTCAAAATCTAACGTCACTAATGAGATGGTTAACCGAACGCTAATGGATGTAGCTCCGGTCGGGATTGTCATGATAAATGACGCTAAATAACTAACAATTTTATAGATCAGTGCCCAAGCATGTAACAATTAGGCTTGAAACACAATCGTTTATGTTGTACATAAGTTTCATAGCATTTATACCTAGCTTGTATGGAAATAGTTTAAATATATCTCATAAAGAGTCTAATAATAAATCAAAAGTAAATAGTTTTAATTATTATAATTATTTATACTTATTTAGCTTCACGATGTATCCCGCACATAGCAGGGTAGGCAGAGAGAGCCGTAGGTTGAAGGAACCTAGTGGAGGATAGGATTTAAAACGAAAAATTGCTATAAAATCAAAAACCGTAAACGGAGGGTCTTGCTAGGTTACCTTCTCTACGAAAAAGCGAAAAATATTTGAAGTAAAAAACAAACAATATCGATTTAAAAGTTAATATATCTAAGAGGAAACACTGAAAATAAAAGAAAGATAATATTAATATATGTTGGTACAAAATTATATTACATATTTAAATACGGCTTAAACTCATCTCGTATCATATATATGTACATCACCTATAAAACCGCATTGCATATTATCCGCTTCGTCGGTAATGACTAATAAACAATAATTTTGTATGGACATAAACGTTAATTTAAACACATCAGGTGTTAAATAAAATTACAGCCGTCATTGTGGCGTTGTGCTGAAGATCCATGGAGTTGTGTAATGTGTCGATAATTTTACATATTTTATTAACATAATATCATTTTTTTAAGTATTTGATTACAATTTTTTTTCGTTTTCATTTATTTTTAAGTTTTTTCGTGGCCTCAGTCAAGTCTGGCGTTAAGTTTCGCAACATACCGAGTGACCACTTTAAAATTTAAAAAAAAATCGAAAATGAAGACACATTTATCCGAACATTCTAGACATATTCTTCAACTGACATGGGTATTACTGATTAGCTCTAATTGGAAGACATTCAAATTTGACCTTTAATAACATACCATTAAAGTTCGTTTAATGGATTGTATCCAGCAAATGTCTAGTTTTCTATAAAAATATATTGTATAATATATTTTTTATAATATGTTATAAAATATATTGTAAAAGAAGAAACGAAAGATAAATATAGTTCTATTAACTATAGCATCATGTTTGGCTTTCCTTAAAGGAATTTCCAAGATTGGATTAAGTTGGTGCATATTGTATAGAATGATATTTTAAATCAATATCAAACTATTGGCAATTTGGTTAGGTATTGGGAGGAGCTCGGACGGTGGAAGCAAGACTTAATGTATATTTCAAAGCGGCCCCTTAAAGTTACCTTTTGTCACAATTCAGGCACTGCTTCGAGCTTCCCAGTCTGCAATACGACTAACCCGGAACCCTGCACAGTGAATCCATGGAATACTAAAGAGTTCCTTCTCTTTTCCTTTGTCTCTAATGCTAGATGCATTAAAGTACATATTTGACGACCTCCTTGATTCGCTCGCGGATCACCGCTAGCTTCGCTCGCGCATCACCGCTTGCTTCGCTTTGTATGAGATAAAAAAATATCATTGTACAATGTACTATATTAGTATTATTTCAAATAAATAATAAAAAAAATATAATTCTATTAATCCTGTACTAATGAATGTATGGGCAAATTTATTTACTTTATTAAGGCAGAAATAAGCTATATAATATATATTTTTTTCATTTTATGAACACCAATGTACGTTTTGTTGCTCTAGTAAACTCGTAAATATTTTTCGAACGTGAATCAACTTGTCGATACGTGATGTTAATTCTAAAGATTTTCTTATACAATCTTGGAGGTTTTCATCTCACCACACAATGTTAAGAAAACAAAAAATGTTGCCAATCTAGAGATAGAATTTTTCTAATTCGCTAGCGGATTTTTTTACTTAATTTGTATCATTATTTGAGATTTGGATATTGTTGCCGCGATTATTATTTTTTTAAAATGTAACAGGAAAAAAAAAATAAGCAAGAGTATATTATATAAGCTAAACACAATGGTTATCTATTCTATCTTTACTTCAAAAAAATAATTTTATTTTCAAAGTATACCTTACCTTAGGTAAGGTAAGGTAAAGCAGAGTGTGGCGTTAAATTACGCCACTTGAAATAAAGTTCTCTCCCATTTTAACCGAAATTAGTGATAATAATATAAATAATGACACATACTTATTAAAAAAACATTTAAATTTAATGATTAAAAGTGGTCCATAGTGAGACATATCCATGAATAAAACAGCTTCAATTTATCATTCCGGGAACGCGTTACCGCCTTATTATGTAGATTGAGTGCAAGTGGCTATTTCCATACTTTCCACTCTTACCGAGCGAAATAAAACTTATGCTAACCTTGCCTAAGGTTTGTGGTCTACTAACTTGTGGTGTTGAAAAAGATTAATATACAGTATATATAGATACTACTCGTATATATTTACAGATTCATAAGTCCATCGTAATTAAATAGGTAAGCAAAGATAATTTTGAATCTATTTAAGAGATACTGATGTTTTGATTGACGAGACTAAATAAATAACTTTTTTTATGAAATATAAATACTTCATTGACTAAAAGATGAATATGTAGGCTGAAACAAACATCTTATACAAAACCAAAATGATGACCAAGCATATTATGTTTTGTGTATAATATAAGTGTATATTATGCGTTATATTTCTTCTACATCTTAGTAGCAAGCTTATTTGTAGACGTGCTTGCGTAATCAAAAATAAAAAGCTTTTAACGAAACGCTTATAGGATTATATTTTGTGTGTTTGTCTGTTTGTCGATCTATCACCTGTCTGTCTATCCGTCTATCAAGACATTTTTTCTTAAGAATGTATGGATATAATAAGTTAAAATTAATATCAAATATCTAGGTCTGCAATCCCTTGGAACACAAAGCTTTTACGTCAACACAATCAAAAGATACGAGATTTATGCTCGTTTTTGCCGCATATTGTATGAAATTCGTTACGTAATAAAATCTTATAGTGTACCTCTCGTTGACATATTATGAAAATTCCAAGAAGTGAAATCTCACTGTGTATATATAGGAATAAATGTGAAAATTAAAAATATATAGATATATCACGGTAAATAGCAAATTTATGTGGTTTATTTCATACAAAACTAGTGCATAGGCTCGCAAATTTTAGTTTATTTTTGTAACTTATCATGCGTGTGTTTGCCATTGACCTATAAACATGAAATTAGTACGGAACTCTCTGTGAGAGAGCATAAAAGTATGCATAGAAGTAACTGTTTCAATTAGTATGAGTTTGACATAGAAGATATTTTCTGTGCCTAACGGCTACAACGCGTACAACTTGTGGCTTCAAAACCATATTTTATCTAATATTTTTTTTAAGTATATTGTCATATTATTACCGATACAATTTATTTTCAAAGGGAAATAAGGTTTATTTTATTATACTATATGAATTACCCTATTATTATACATATATAAATTACCCTTTATTTTAAATTAAAAAATATATATTGAATATTTTATAGCTTTATATGTTTTGTCTTATCTATCAGTGGAAGCTAATCTAGAGAATTCTATTCTGTTATTGGATTTTTAATTAAAATAAATTTTACCTTTTGCATCGTTGGGTTACTTCACTCAACACACAAAATTATTGACAGAGATTTTGACATTTAGGTACAGCGTGAAACTGAAAAAATGAATCTTATACTTGCATTTGTTATAAATCTGGACATATTCATAATTATAAATCTGGACATATTTAAATAGTACAGTTAGTTAGTAGCTTTCTTACAAGAGTGCTTTAATATAATGTAAACTAAAATAACAAGCTACTCAATTCTATAGAATGCACTTTTTACATATTAAAATATCTGTGTTAATTTTTGAAAAGTACGTAACTATCAGTCTAGGTCTAAATCTATATTTGATTTTAGTAGAATAATTTCTATCTGGTAAACAAACTTACCAAGTTTACATTTACTTCAAAAAGTATTGATAATGATGAACTACATTATTTATCAGGCTTAAAACGACATCATTCCCTTATAGTTTTCGTCAGATTTTCATCAGATTCATGATTTTATTAGTTCTACTTCAACGAAAAAAATCCAACGTCTTATTTCAAAGAGAGATTTATATTAGAAAGAACATGTATCACATAATTTACCACAACAAATCTATCGATATAGTCAATCTAACATAGCAGTATATTGTATTTAAACAATTTCCAAGTCACCACCGCTCTGGTCAACCCTTAAATTTACATTCAAGATGTCAGAAGGAAAAGCTCTTTGAATTGGGACGGAAAACTCATTTTATAGCAATCGGAATAAAAATAAGGGATAATTTATTCTCGCCTAGACGTATCCCGTTAACGGACAAACGTTTTATGCGTATAGTACCAATCATACTAACAGGAAAAGTGTGTATTTTATTCGTTTTAGTATAGCAAAAATCGGTATAAAATATTTAAAATGGCGAATGTATTTTTTGGCGAAGTAGGTACTACATATGTAAATTACTTGTATATTTTATTTTCCCTCAAATTAAGTCATAATAGCGTAATTGGATTTTTTTGTAAATAATACTCGTTTTTGATGCTTCTTCAACTTCACTATACGATCAATTTAGTTTCGGTTGATTTGCGAGTTACATTTTATATGGAAGACGAAAAGTTAGACCTGACATTTTCTTAATAAAAAGATTAATCAATGGTAAAAAAAGATTAATTATTGTGCATTAATATACAACTAATATTATTTACATACGGTACATATAATACAAATGAAAGACAAGAATCATAATATAAAGCTTAAATTGAAATTAATTTAGTTTTACGCTGTATCCCGCACATGGCAGGGTAGGCAGAGGGAACCCTAGGGACCGTAGGAACCTAGTATTAAGACACTCCGTTCCCCGCTTTCCTCCTTTCGAGGCATTGCGTGTTGAGTGGCGGAACCTAAGCCACGCTTTGCCTTGTTACCAGAGCGAAGAAAATGAAAATCAGTCATTCTTCTTGAGTGGGAACCGAACCCACAAACCGTTTACCACCCTGCCTCAACGCCACGACGGTCCTCAATCATAATATAAATAAAAATATTTTAAATGTATGTTAATGTTAATGGAGAGAGCTATGCTTGATATTTCTCTACGTGATAGAATCAGAAATTATTACATCGGTAGGAGAACAAAAATAATTGCTCAGCTGAAGTGTCAGTGGTCACGTAGTGAGAAGAACCGATGGCCGTTTGGGAGGAATGGCTCTCGAGTAGCGGCCACGAACTGGATGGATCTCGGTATGCTGGCCCCTACTAGACAGATCTGGTCAAGCTCACCAGACGCCAATCGATGTGGCTTTCGCAGGGCCTTGGGGGATCCTTGGGAGTGGACTATGTCCAACAGTAAACGTACTAAAGGCTGATGTGATGAAGATGATGACTAAGAATGTTTAATTTTTCGTTACGATGTATACTTAAAACTAACGAATATAAGAATAAAAATAATATGCTATCTCTATATTTAAAGGGAGAGAGATATAGAGAGAATATCCTATGAAACATTTTGTTCTCTATTTTTTTTTATATGGGTTCCTATTTATTAAATACTGTCAAAATATATTTATTATAGTAGAGCATATACACATACAAATAATGAAACTGAAACAAATTTAAAATAAAATAATAATGTATACGAATTGTACCTTAGTTAAAACTGATTCGAGAAACATGATAAAGATAGATCATATTTAAGAAAAAAATATAAAAATTTGAACGCAACGGAATTTAAACCCGCACCTCATGGAAACCGTCCAAGCACTCAGACCACTAAGCCATGCGTTCTTCATCAAGCTGCGTCGAAATTCTGATGTGTTGGATAATTTTTTAACTTATGAAAATCTATGTACTAAAATCGTTCTTATTTGGAATTGTATGACGCCAATATTTCATTATTATCAAGTTTGATTATGAAAATGGACACATTAGCAATACTTGTACAAAATTGCCACACCTGTTAGACATACAAATATTCAAAAGTATATATTGTTTATAAATGAACCTATACCTATTGTTTATGAATATACCTACTTTTATATAATATTACTTAATAGTTCATATATCTGGTACATAATCATTTCGCAATTTCAGAACCACGAAAAGCTTAAGCATAGTAATTAATAGACTGCCTTAATTAAGGCCATGCGGGTGTTTATCTACATTGATAACAAGTTAAGCAATTTAAATCTATCCTATGAGATCTATTTATCAGGTGCGTTTAAGTTTTGAGATATTCTATTATGGGACAGTATAAATTACTATTATTTTGTTTTATATATACAGTATTGACATATACCTGGATTATTAAAAATGTTATATACAGATGATATATTGCTGCGTTGAGATGCGTATTTAAAAATTTGTCTCTATATTAAGGCTGTCCAACTCCAGGCCACTTTGTGTTCCGCAAAGGCATTTGAATTTGTCGGTAGTCACAATCGGTTGTCCACGAAACGGAAACCGACCATTGTCGCTATTAATGTTTTGTCAATAATACTCGTTTTTAAGATTAAGTTTTCACTAATTACAATTGTTTTAAGTGAATTTGGCTCAACGTATCTTTCTGAACAAGTATTGTCAACTCTGCCCTATATATCTCTTAATATATATTTCTATTTAATTTATTTTACTTTTTACTTTAGATTTGTCGCAAACCTTTGAAAAATGAGCTCCTCAAAAATTTCAACAGAGGTCCATCGACTATGCCAAAAAATTTTACCATACCTTACAAATAAAGCCAAAAATAGGCTGTGCGCCCAGCCCCAATTCCCCTTACGTTTAGACAGCAATACTTTAAAATGTACAGATATATCTAAATTAATTTTAATCCTACTTCATTTTTGTAACCTAAAAATCAAATACAAGAAACATATTCATGCAAATATGGAGAACTAAATACCTTTATATATATATATATATATATATATATATATATATATATATATATATATATATATATATATATATATATATATATATATATATATATATATATATATATATATATTATATATATATATATATATATATATATATATATATATATATATATATATATATATATATATATATATATATATATATATATATATATATATATATATATATATATATATATATATATATATATATATATATATATATATATATATATATATATATATATATATATATATATATATATATATATATATATATATACATATATATATACATATATATATATATATACATATATACATATATATATATATATATATATATATATATATATATATATATATATATATATATATATATATATATATATATATATATATATATATATATATATATATATATATATATATATATATATATATATATATATATATATTTAATTTAGATTAAAGCAAAATATATTTTTTATAGAAAACCAAATCCCTAATTCAAATTTGAACTTAAAACAGTCTACCTATATACGCTTTATCGTTAAATATAATGGCTAGTCCGTTTGACCTCGAAGCAATTTTTCGCACTATTACACCTGTCCGCGCCACTGCTGCCTTGTTGTACCCACTTAGAGCATGATACGCTTCACTGGATGTGATTGCCAAAACATGTTAATATATGAATATATAATAGATTTAAGATAATGATTAATTACTATTATATAGTATGTTTATAATATTAAATTTTTTGTCTCACTACGTGGTATACAATTGTACAGTGTAGATTTTAACTACACAACAAATTTCAATGCGGTTTCCACTAATGATAACTATATGTATAGTAGATGTATATTGAATAGTATATAAGTTGAACAAGGCACTTCTTCTTCCACTTAGCATTATCCCGGCCTATTGCCAGGGTCTGCTTTCCTACTTAGTCTACTCCACTTTGCACGGTCTTGAGCATCCTCAGTGGTTAGTCCATTGGCTCTCATGTCGTGCGTCACGACGTCCAGCCATCGCTTCCTTGGGCGTCCGGGGGGTCTTACTCCAGGGACAGACATCTCAAGGCATTTTCTTCCGACGTAGTTCTTAGGCCGGCGCAAAACGTGGCCATACCATCTCAGACGACGCTCTTGGAGCTTATCCGCTACGTCACGGACCCCAAGACTACCTCGAATGAATGTGTTGCGTATGCGGTCAGCCCGAGTAACGCCACACATCCACCTCAGCATCTTCATCTCCGTTACGTGAAGCTCCTGAGTGTGCCGAGATAATGCTGGCCAACATTCGCTGCCGTATAGAAGAACTGGTCGGATCATGCTCTTGTATATCAGCCCCTTGAGTTTGGGCGGTATTCTGCGATCGCAGACCACACCGGTGACCTCCCGCCATTTGGCCCAAGCAGCGCTAACCCGGGCGTGGACATCGTAGTCGATGCCTCCGGACTCGTGCATAATGGATCCAAGGTACCTGAACTTCTCCGACTTAACGGCTGGCTCAGGCCCGATGTGGATGGTGCTCGAGTCTGGGTTCCCGCAAGCCATGTACTCGGTCTTTGACACATTCAGTTTAAGACCACCGTTCTCAAGCGCACCCTTCCAGGCATTCACTTTAAGCTCCAGCATCAGTCGGTTCTCATCAATGAGTACTATGTCATCGGCATACATCATCAGCCATGGAGGCTGGTCCTGGATGTGAGCCGTGACAGTATCTAGCACTACATTAAACAAAAGTGGACTAAGAGCTGAGCCTTGGTGAACCCCTACTGTAATTGGGAAGGGTTTGGTATTGGTCCTAACTGTAGAAACAGAGTCGTTGTACATGTCTCTGATAATAGCAACATAGGATTCAGGGATCCCTTTGGATCGCAGTGCCCACCAGATACACTGACGTGGCACACAGTCAAAGGCCTTCTGCAGGTCTAAGAATGCCACATGCAGAGCTCTCCTCTTTTCCCTGTGTGCCTCCATCAAAATTTTGAGGGCAAAAATGGCGTCCGTAGTGCCTGATCCTGGCTGAAATCCATATTGACACTCAGAGACAGTACACGCTCGGCGGAGCCTGAGGGCAATCACGCGCTCGAAGAGCTTCATGGTGTGACTCATAATCTTAATGCCCCTATAACTACCGCAATCTTGAACACTGCCCCTTCCTTTGTAAATAAGGGTAATAAAACTGTGCCGCCATTGATGTGGCATCGTCCCAGTGTTCAAATACGTTAAAAATACCAGTAAGCATGAGCACACCTCGATAGCCTAAAGATTTCCACGCTTCGATCGGAATATCGTCAGTTCCCACCGCTTTGCCGTGCTTCATGCGTCGAAGACAATTCCGAGTTTCATCAAGGGTTATTGGAGCAATAAGTCCCAGGTTAGGAGGTGGTTCAGACGGAATACTACCCGGGTGCTGAGTATTCAGCAGCTCCAAGAAGTAACTTCTCCACCTCTCCTTCACAGAAGCATGACTACAAAGCAGCTTGCCCTGGGAATCTCTGACGCAAAGACATTTTGTGATATCTTGCGTCGCTTTATCCCGAGCACGTGCCAATTTGTAGATGAGCTTCTGCCCCTCCACAGTTTCAAGTTTATCATATAGAGGTAATAAACTTTCACTGCGGGCTCTGGCTACAGCTCTTTTGCTGGCACGTTTCGCTGCTATGTACTCCAGTCTGTCTTCAGGAGAGTTGGAACGCTGCCACTCCTTAAATGCAGTCTTCTTATCATGAATCACCTCTTGTACCTTGTCATTCCACCACCATGTCTCCCTGTCCATAATACGTCCTCCCTTAGAAACGCCAAGAACATGTTTACCAGCCGTAATAATTGCTGACTGAGCTCGATCTCAAGCATCCTGAGCAGTTTCGGTGTTAGTTGTTAAATTTTGACTGTTAACCTCTGCCAGAAAGTCGGTCTGCATCGGTCCATTCAGCAACCACCACTTGATCTTAGACTTACGCGTCTCGGCTAATTTCTTTATCGGGGTAACGACATAATCCATAACAAGAAGACGATGTTGGGCCGTGAGGCTTTCACCAGGAATGACTTTACAGTTAGTTACCTTGCCAACATGACACCGCCTGGTCAATATGTAATCTATTTGGGTTGAATGGAGTCCACTCGCATACGTAATAAGATGCTGCGGACTCTTTTGGAAGAACGTATTCACGATGGCCAGATCAGATGCAATACAGGTTCTTAAGATATTTTCGCCCTCTATATTGCGGCGACCGTGACCAAAACCACCGTGGACACGTTCATACGTATCCGCAGCCTTACCCACGTGACCGTTAAGGTCTCCCCCAACTATGATCACCTCGGTAGATGGTATAGCGAGTAGAACGTCTTCATATTGCTCCCAGAATGACTCCTTTTCGGCCCCGCTACAACCAGCCTGGGGAGCGTAAGCACTGATTAAGTTGGCGATAGCCCCCTCAACCAGTACCTTCACCCGCATCAGGCGGTCGCTGCGTCGGTCAACTTCGAGGAGACCATTCCGTAGCTCTTCAGATAAAACTACTGCTACACCAGTTTTACCGGAAGGAGACCCAGTGTATATGAGCTGGTAACCCTGTCCGATGATACGGGACTTATTGCCCTTCCAGCGGGTTTCCTGAAGGAAAGCACACTGGACCCGACGCCTCATGAGTACATCTATTAGTTCCCTGCATCGTCCGGTTAGAGAGCCAATATTCCACGTTGCAAAGCGGAGTTTCCTTCTGGGTACTTTCTTCTTTAGCCGTGTCCGTACTTGACACGGTAGCCCTTGCCCATTTAACATAGGTGTAGGGCGATGTGCCTGCGCGTCGTTTAGCGGCGACGCCCTAGCAGTACCCAGCAACATCTTTTCATATGAGTGGCAGGTGGCGGCTTTTTAATGGAGCGACTGCCATCTGACCTCCAAAACCCATTTTTGTGGGAAAAGCCAAGGATGAGAGGGGAAAAGATTAGTAGAAAAAGGGGGGGGTAAGGACACCACTTTCATGGATTGGGAAGGAGTATGACAGTGGTGGCTCGAGGATCCGGGGTCGCGTACCCGTATGCCCAGTACCAATATCGGACAGATATTTGGCCAGACACCCTCTGGATATGAACAAGGCACTGGCGCGGCGCGGTCATTCATATTCCATGGGAAATGGAAAAAATGGAAATATTACTAAAAATTACAACGTAAAGTTTGAATTTACTAATGAACTGACCAGCAATAGATTAAAAGTTAATTTATATGAGTTAAATGTAGGAGCGAGATGTATTCAGAGATAATATAACGGAGAAATATCTGTATTGTGTGGTATAAGATCTTGGCCTGTCTAGAACCATCATCGATGGTAAATAATAAAAAAATTTCTAGAATGTACGTCGAAGGCGGCACTGGTTGGATCATTTCAAATTTGGTTCGGTACTGGAAGAGCTCGGATAGAATAGGTAAGCAGGTGTAGGCTTAAAGGGGTCACCCTTTAAGCCTACACCTGAGTCACAAGTCCCACTGGCACCACTCTGGGTTCCACTCCCTCCAACGCTATGGGGCTAATGAAAACCTACTTTTGCTCTTTATTTATCTAATTTTTAATCAGTTCATAAATATTTTATGTAAAATTTTCAGTTTTCCAGTTTATATGTTGTTGTGGCTCAACAAAACAAAAATATAAAATGTGACAATTTCAAATAAAATAAAATTCTTGACCGCCTTCCATTGAATGATTCCCCATAAATATATTTTACAAATGATAAAAAAATGCTTTTACGTATTTTTTTTATTTTTAATATCGCTTAAGCGTCTTATACCAATTCCTTAATTGTAAGTCAAGGCATGAACAAATAATAAAAATCGGCAAATTTAAATTTCCGGGCGTATGCACTATTTTTGTATGGAATGAACAGACGAATTATGATTTCGGATCGGATTTTTCCCTTTATTTGTACTGCTATTTCTAATTCCTTGTCTTTCGTAATTTTAAATCAGGAACAGTACAGGAATTGTCATATAAGTTTTGATTACGCGGTGAATTTCATACAAAATTTGGCATCTTTAGCAGCGTATCTTTTGATTGCGTTGATTTAGAATATTAATTTATTCTGTGGTCTAAGTTACTAATGACTTGAATATGTAATATTAATTTCAGCTTGATACTCCCACGTGATCTTTAGAAAATGGGTCTTGACCGATGGACAGACAGACAGACAGACAGACAGACAGACGGACAACAAAATGAGGGTACAAAGGTTCCGTTGATTCCATTTGAGATATGGGGCCCTAAAAAAGTTGACAAATCCTTTGTGATATCACTGCTAGTTATTTTGGCAGTAACACATCCAGTAGATAAGTTTCGATGACAATCCCAAGGGAACCCTGTAAGGATGTATACCTACTTAAAGTGGGTCACATTCTTTTTTGCTGATTGAGTGAGTGCTGGCCCTTTGCAATTATAATAGGATAGAATTCGACACTAAAGGCCTTTGTTTTGGAAATTCCGAATAAAATATTTCAAAGACTTTATATTTTATTTAAAATTACGTAATAATAAGAACAAAGTGCAGAAGGCAAAGTTTATATTGACCTACATTGTGAAAACATCATGTTTGTGAAGAGCCATTTATATTTAAAAAGAAGTATCTGTTATCTTATATCTTATCTTATATTATCTTCTTAGTAACATTGACGAGAATGTAAGGTATAAACTCTAAAAGGCCAACCAGATAAATAATCCGCTGGTACGTTCTGTTCTAATATTTAATCTAACGCTGTATTTATTTACATCACAGAGAAAGTTTTTTATTATATTCTAACTAGAATATGTGGGATTTATGTACTAAAACATCGAAGGAGAACGTCCTTCACAAGACTGAAGGGTCTTGGGAAATTGAATAAATAGCATCCGCTGCCTTTTTATTTTTAGATATATCTTTGTTTGCTGCTTTGATAGCTCAGATCTTAGACTATGAGTTCGAATACCAACGGGGAAAAATATTTTTTTTTTTCATTTATATTTTACAGAGGGTGTTAGAATGGATATTTAAAAACTAAGATTTTTATAAATGCTGCTTTTAACCTTACCGAGCTCCCGAATGGCCCTATAAACAAATACAACATGTATATAATTTGTGCCTTATTACTTACAAACGAGACCACAAATTCTCGTTTGCTAATATACAAAGGAATGGGTATAAGACGATATTAAGGATGAAGTAACACGAGTTGCTTATTAATGGCTAACTTTTACCCGTGGGTTTCTCCCCGTGGTGAAAAGGAAATTACTGGGGAGTGGGAGTGTATGACATAATGCATTCTCTGTGCCCAAGGAAACTAACTGAGATTAGCGAGTTCAACCAAACAAACTATTCAGATTCATATAAGGAACCTAGTGTTAAGACACTCCGTTCACCACTTTCCGTCTTTTTGAGACATTGAGTGTTGAGTGGCGAAACTCAAGGCCGCATTTTGTCTTGTTACCAGAGCGAAGAAAATGAAAATCATTCATTCTCCCCCAGTGGAAGAATGAATGATTCATAATATTAGTAAATATAAGAATCCACTAATAACTACAGGCCAAGTTTAATAAAGTTCATAACATATTTACTTATTCTGATAGCCTTATTAAAAATGTTCGAAATAGTCTACTTTTATTTTAAAAAGTTTGAAAAAAGGAAAAAAAAAGGAAAAAATACATATTGTCGGACAAAAAAATACTTTTGGCAGCTAATTTAAAACAACTTTACGGATTTTAATAAAAAAACAGAACAACCTCGAAGTAATTTAATCTTTACTTAGAGTAGGCTGTAAAGATATTACACTTTTTCACACGAGTTTATGTAGAAGACAAGATATCAAGATTTTTGTTTTAAGAATATTATATTAGATATGTGAGTGGTTCTGGCTTAGTTGAGAAATTCTATCGCATTCCTTGAGCTAGGTCTCACACCTAGATATAGATAGATTAAATAAATATAAAATTTAAAATTTTTAAATGAATTATTTTTTTTCATTTATCACCTCTGCACTGGTAAGGCGAGGACCGAGTGGAGTTCAATCACTCAAAACGATTCCTACGGTTCCTACGGTTTCCTCTGCCTACCCTGCTATTTGAGGGATATAGCGTGAATCTAATTTTAACTTATTATTTCTGCTATACGTGGGATATAACGTAGAAATTAAAAAAGTACTTTCAACAAACTCTTGAATAATGTAAAGAGATATACCACTACTTCCTCTACTTAGGTTAAACACAAAAAACTTATTGACACATTCAGTTTTTCTCTTAGCAGTCTAAAATAAGGTAAATTGTTCACAATTTCAATGACAAGAAATAAATAAACGTTGAATATAGAATTTGAATAGCTCTATTGCATATACGAGTATTAGCTTAGTATCCACGGCGCCAGGTAGTTCAGGCGCCAGCAACTGTCGCTCGTATATCACTAGTTGAAGACGTAGCACCTTATTATTGCATGCAGAATTCATACTTTAAATCGTTGTGGGCTATTAAATAGAATGAATGTACAGCGAGGAGGGTATAATAAGATGGATATATTGTTTTGTTCCTATTTTTAAGATTAGTTATTTATTCATTTTTTTTCTAGTATCCCGTACCTATCCCGCCCTTCCCACACGTTGATTATGGTGCGGAACTCAACGCTGCGGTTTGTCTTCTTACTAGAGCGAGAAAATGTTTTTTTTTCTTCCAAGTGAGAATCGAATCCACAATCATCGCGCCACAATCCCACGGTCTCTATTAATATATAGTAGATAATTTTAGTTAATATTACTCATTTCACATACATATATCTCTACATATATGTACAGAAAGTGATAGAGTAGATAAGTGTTGTTTTCTGTGTTCTTTGTAAAAATTTTACTAGCTGTTAAAAAAAAAACACTTCCAGTCACCTCACGTTGTTCAAAAAAGATCATAAAAATTCGCATTAGTTCAACTTTAAACATTTAGATATTCTCCCCGCGTTTATATTGACAGCAATTATCGACTGAGTCACGTGTGAACTTTGCAAGTTCATAACTTGTGGCACTTGCAAAATCACCTTTCTGGGGAGTTGGCTTAGTTCACTTCACTTGGTAGGTAAAGCTTTTGATAGTTTGTCACGTACAGACAGATTGACATGGCTTTGTTTTACATTATAGTTTATAGGTTTTTTTTATAAAAATTTTACAGCGGCACTGCCTCTAAATGTAAACCCGAAGGTGTGTGATTCCCATGAGTAGTAATGAGTGATTCGCATTTCCTCTTTCATTCTGCTCGAAAAATATATGTAGTTAATATAATATATCCTATACCTAAAGTTGCCTGCAAGAGATCGCATTTTTATTTTAGCGATAAGGTCGACTCTTGTACGTTATTTTTATTTATTACTTTCTTTATATTATTTATTTCTTTTGATTATACAATAAATAATATTAATATTATTATAATACTATTATTTAGTATAAAATAAACATGCTATAATAGCATAATCATAAATAAACAAGTGAAGAAAAGAAATGTGTTTCAATAAAAAGATTTAATTCAAGAATCTAGAACAAAACACATGAAACCGAGAACAATGATCAAAATCAATTCCTAGTACCAAAACTGTTAGTGTTATTACTCGATCTTTAGGGATCGTATAATTTTATTATAACGCCAGTTAACCGTGACTATGGAAGGGTGGTGAATTTTGCCGGGAAAAAGAAAAAAACACCAAAAAATATATATATATATATATATTTTACCCATTATACTGACTAGAAATTTGTAAACAAGTGAGAGAATAATGAATAATTTTGTTGTTTAGATTTTAAATCCATTACTGTTCCCGTATACAGCAGGGTAGGAAGAAGGCAGTAAGTTTAATTTATATGTAAGACTTAAATTACCACTCAGATTACGGGTTAAAATAATAATTAATTATTAATCATATAATTTTTATATAAGAAATATTATTGAAATTAAATAAAAATTATAGCATAGCATTATATACAAATTATATTCTTAAACTCTATTCTCTCTCTTTAAGGAATATAGTGGAGAGATGAATAGCAAGTCTTTTAGGATGGCGTTGCACGTTGTTATATTATTTTTAAAAAATCATACTTTATCATCATACTACTTTAAAAACAACTCAATTGAACATATTCAGAATATTCTTTAATATAAAATAATTACTCAATCTTTATAATAGCGTAGAACTAATCTGAAATTATAATAATTATTATAAAATTACATCAAATACTATGATTATTCATCAAATTAAACTACAATTGAAATATTCAAAAGGGGTTAGTGTTAAATGAGCTATAATATTATCTGTTACAATAGTTTAAATGGATATGTATAATGAATAAATTACATACGCTATTAAGAGTTATAATAGACTGTAATGTTGAAAACCGATGCCAATTTTATCTTATATACGAGTAAATTGTCTAAAAAAAACTAAAATATATGGATGACTTTAAACTGTAATAAATTCAATTTCTTCAATTGTTAGATAAACTCTGATAAACTCCTCTATATGACCCTGCCTTGTAGAGAACCATTGAGTTAAGAGACTCTGTTTTCTATTTTCCTTCGTAATTCGGAACATTGAGAATTGCAGCACATGTAGCCATCGTATTTGCAGTAAAATGCTATCTGCTCCACTGTAGTCTTAGAGAAATATTTATATTTAAATAATAAATATTTAACTGGTCTCTTTGACAGAGGAAATTTCGCCCAGATTAGGTTCTGCAATCCAATAATTTAAAAATGATTTAATATTTTTTTTTAGACTCCCCCTTCTTTTGCGGAATAGAGGGAGCCTGTTGTTGAAAATATTTATTTTTAATCTTTTTAACTTTGTCTTAGGATACCTATAGTTTCTCCATAATGAAGATAAGCTATTACAATTTCAAAATTAAAAATTATTTTATAACTATAACTTATCTTACTTAATTTAATATTAAGCCTTAACTTAAGTAACTCAAAATTATTATTTATGTCAACCTTTGATTAAAATTATTATACAACTACATTTATCTTGCTATATACATTCTTCTGTTCATTTTATCCTGCTTAGAATATTCCTCTGCAGATTTAATTTGTATTAAAATTTCCTTACACCACAGCTAGAATGCAAAACATCTAGAGTAAGATATCTCCAAGGAAACGTGTCGACGTTGCATAACTTCTTGAGAATATGAAATATAATACGAAGTACTTTTAAGCAATTGTTCACGAAAGTGAGATCTTAACTTGGGCTAGAAATTTTAAAATTATTATAATATGTATGTATGAATGTAGTTTTTAGTATTAATTTGTTTTATTATTATATTATTATTAATTATTACCGTATTTTGTAGATTTCTAAATGTTTTCGTTTTCATTGTGGCGTATAAGGAGGCGTTAAATTGAAAACTTAATGGTAGTGTGTGTAAGAAGGCAAAGTGTGGCGTTGAATTCCGCCACTCAACACACAATGTCTGAAATTGGTACGGATAAGGAAATTAAGTGGCTTTACTGCAGATTATATCTGTCTGTCCTGCAATATGTAGTATAAAGCGTAAGGTACTATAGCATTTGAAAACTTCCATGTTCATCGTATATCATGAAATAAACATGAAATGTCTATTTAAAAAAAATTATATATATATATATATATATATATATATATATATATATATATATATATATATATATATATAATATATATATATATATATATATATATATTACATTTACTATATATTTTTTGCAATAAATTAATATTATATTATTTTCTATGACAATTTGATACATGAATTTTATAAAAAAATATACTAATACTTTCAAATATTAAATAACAAAAATAATTTCACAACAATAACAACTTTATAAATCATGACGTTAATATTCGCCAATTAACACGCAATATCTCGACTTCCAGCGGATAGTGGAGAATCAAGACACTTCATATTGAGAATAGATCTCTCCGTTATAAAGAATAATGCCTAAGTTGCAAAAAAAAATCATCCAAAAAATTTACCCAAATAGTTGAAAATAAGCAGTAATAGCACCTAATGCAAAAATATACCTAGTCACAACGTCTGCGACCAAGTGACCTGTTTATTTTGTAAAAAGGACTTTAAAATATATAAAATGTTCTCTTGAGCAACAGAAAAAGTGAATACAGCGATTATGAATGTACAGTAAATGCTGACTTGAATGAAAAACTGTTTGAATAAAAATATTTAAAACCTTTAAACCTACAAGATAGTAGAAATGATCAAAACGAATTCACGTTTCAGATTCTCGAGATTAGTGTATTCATATTTTTTAAAGAGCCACTTTTCTTTTCTTCTCAATTGTTTACTATAGTTATAAATTTACTTTTGCCTAAGGCTAATATGTGTAATAATGCTGTTGCGTTCAAATCCCAACTGTTTTTAGAGTTCCGCATCTTAAAAGCAAAATATGGAATACTTATATGATAATTTGTTGTAGATCTATCTGCCCGTTGTCTGTTAACACCCTTTTTCTAGAAAAACGTAGAAGTATCAAGCTATAATGAATATCCTATACTCAAAACTAACTAAAACCGAAGAAAATATACAGCTGTTTCTGCTTTTTTTATGTTGCATATATTGATGTCCATCATAATGGTAGCCTATAGAGTAATTTCCATTGACTTATTTAAGTCATTATACTACTATGTACTATGGCAAAAATATATATGGCAAAAAGTAAGAATTTTCTGTAAAGAAGAAAAGAAATTCCATAAATTGGTAGTTTCCAGATACATATTTAACTACGAGTATTTCAATTAATATTTGTAGTTGACTTTATATTTGAACTAAAATCACAAAATTTGTATGAAACCGTCGGTGAGAAAGTCCCACTGAAATTGGCTAATATAAAAAAATGAGATGATCTTGTCAGATGCTACCTCTATTGGAATTTTACGAATAGAATCAATCAAGATATAATGATTTACTTTTTGCGTCATGTGTTTTTTGTAAAATATTTAGTTCTATAGAACTGTAAGATGTATACTTTTATAATAATTCCTACTTACCTAATTTGAAATAAAGTAAATAAAATATTTGCGTTACATTTCCATTATTGTAATTATATATTTGCTATATATATACATATTGCGGAAATTTTGTAGGATATATTTAATTCAAACAGTGTCTATTTGAAGTTATAATCGATATATATATATATAGACCTATAGCTGTATACATTTAGGTACTATAAGTACGTCTTAAGGCATAAAAATAAATATATCCCAAAAAAGTTAACATTTATCACATCACACAGTGGTGGGTTGTATAAAAAAAATCAATACAATATTATGAAACGATATATCTCTTATATAGAGCCATTCGTACACTTTACGACCGCCCCTACGTTATCCGATCAAGTTGAACTATGTAGAAACTGGACCTTTCCTGTGATCGATGGGGAAAGAATCTTTTACACGCCTACAAATCTTTCTATTTATGTCTTTAAGAAACGTGCAGTTGGTGTGCAATTGGCCTTATTCTATTTCAGCATAAATTTATTAGTATTTTGTATTTCGTGGACTAAGGTTACTTTTCTTTAGATTTTCTCGTAGCTCTTTCGCCTTTCACAGTAAATTAAGTGAGAATTTATCATTACATTTTGTCTCACGCTTATTCTGAGATATTAAATTAAAAAATTAAAGCAATAATTAAGCCTGTTGACATCGTGTGACTGTAAACGCGTCAGTTCGGTTCGTTTACATATGTATGTATATATATAACTATATGTATATATATCACTATTTATGAAATAATATGTTTGTTTTATTACGAAATGTTAAGTTATGTTGATTAGTTAATTCCTATATAATAACATTTCCTAACAATGGGTTCGGGCATACGTTTGTCAAAAGCAGGCATCTATTCTGTTCACAGTTGAAGTAATCTCCCATATCAGAGATTCTCTTAGTATAGATATAAATGGTACTTATGTAGAACGTCAATACGGTAAAATAGCATGTATAGAAATATGTAAATTAAATTAAATATAGAAATATGTAAAATAAAATAAAAGAAATATAAAAAGCGGTCAACTGAGTTGTGTTCACGCATCGAGGGTTCCATGATTGTAGATAAACAGGCAGTATAGCTGATAAAGTTAATTTTGCTATATATATATATATATATATATATATATATATATATATAATTTTTTCTGTGCTCCAGGAGACTGTAGACCTAAGAGTCAATATTAATTTTAGCTCCACGTGTTGTTGAGACAAATAATCTAGGGATACAAACAGAATATATAGCAAATATATCCGCTTCTGGGCTGGAGGACATTTTTTTTAAAAATAAACTTAACTTTATAATTAAACTTTATAATTTAACGTTTCTTTTATTTTTTATATGCAATAAAGAATATAATATAATAGCCAAGCAAAATACGAAAGCAATTAATACACAGCGCACTTCATGAGGGAAGTAATATGCATGTTCAAAGGAATCTTAACTGTAACTGCAAACGGTATTAGATAAACAATAACAGCGACATTTTGACAGAATTTTAGTATACGTTTCTAAAATGTTAGCATAGCATAGATCGCTATAGATAGTTAGCAATGGCTTCGGTTCCAAGTCTCTCTCTTAATGAAGCATAGCACCCAGTACATACTAAACTTATGAAGCAAATAATGTAAATATATTTTCTATATTTTGTCAAGTAATTCCATTTTCACATAAAATGCAATAGAATAATATTATAATAATATTTATTATTATAAAAATAATAAATATAAATTACACATCTTTTTTTTTCTATTACTATCAAGCTGAGCAGGGTAGACAGTTATCACTATTTGTTGTTGACCTTTGTCCATATTATATTCGAATGCGAGACATAACATGTTGGGACATGTTGGGACATGTTGGCGGAACTCAACGCCGCACTTATCATCGTAAAACTAATTCAATTTAAAAAAAATTAAATCTCATTATAAATATGTAAATAACATACAAAATTTTATCGAAACACAAACACAGTAGTAGTGTAAGTAATTATTCATCTTAACATGTAGAGCTTTACAATTAAGATTCAGGTTTATTAGTTTTTTTTTTTGACTCGAATACGCCGAAACAATGGCGAATATGTTTAACAATTTATGAACGCGTACATTTATACGTGCAATATAACGATATAGCTTCTATTTAGTTTCAATTTGATTATAATTCTTTTTTGGCTTCACGCTGTAGCCCGCATGTGTCAGGCGAGGCATAGTTAACCTAGTGTTTCGACACTCCGTTCCCTACTTGAATCCCAGCAGTAAAAAAAATAGAAGTAATCTCTATTTCCAAGTGGGAATCGAACTCAAAACCGTACTCAATAGGTTCTTTTAAATGATTTGGTTTTAAAATACAGTTGGACCTATGGCGTTGCAATCGATTTACTTTACTACAAGATATCGTGTTCTTTCTAAGTTACTTTACTTAAAAAGAAAACAACAAAATTCTTATTGAATCACTTTGTCTTGTCTGTCTTCGTCGTCCTCCATTTTCTCCACATCACGAGAAAGAATCAAGCTGACACTAATTTCAAATGTCCAAGTCGATGACATCTTGATGGAACATCGCGTTCACTTAGAGTTATGAAATTTGCCAATAAGTTGGAACTTATAGTACAACCAAAGGGAAAGATCCAAAAATTTTAAATACATTGATATATACCAGAAAAAAACTGTTTAACAAACTTATACTATATTTCGTTTATACGACCGCGAACTTAAGTTTGTCGACTCTTTTTAGTTGTATTTCATTGACCTAGACTTTAAGAATTGAGACAAAATTAACGAGAAGTGAGAACTTACAGTGTATATAAGGGAAAAAATCTCAAATTTGATAATTTATAAGAGTAAAGCAGAACGAAACCATTACAAACTCATATTTGTAGTTAATTTCATACCAAATGAGTGGATATGACTGTAAATTAAAGTTTGTCAATTTTTATAAGTAGTATTTTCCTCCTACAATCTTGAAATATGTACGGAACCCTCGGTGCGCAAGTACTACTCGCATTTGACCGATATTATTATTTTTAAGATATTAATCATATCATATAAAATTTTTACATTTCGGGATTTACACTGGCGCCTCTTGGAAATTGTCCAAAAATAAAATGTTTATGGTGTGGCGCTGAGTCCTGCCACTTAATACACAAAGGCTCGAAAAGCAGAAAACGAGGAACGGATTGTCTTAACACTATGTTAACTTTACCTGCGATGCTACATGCGGGATACAGTGTGAAACTAAATAAAAATCAATGTCATATTAGAATTTTCTAAATAGAAGCTCGTTATACGAGTATTATACGTATATATATACACGTTCACGCAATGTCTCAAATTCAGATAGGACTATATGAAAAAATACTTAAAGAAAACATATAAAAATATGAACGCAGCGGGATTCGAACTCGCCTTCATGTAAACCGTCCAAGCGCTCTGACCACTAAGCCATGCGTAAGAACGCAGGAAGGAAGACCTCACGCTGCGTCGAAATTCTTATATGCTTTATACAACTTGTTACGTTGTTAGTATCAGCAGCGGGTTCAAATCCCGCTGCGTTCAAATGTTTATATATTTTTTTTAAGTATTTTTTCTATCCTTAGTGTGGATTAACACACACAAAACGTCAAAATGTAAGGATTATATGAATCATCATGTTTTTTTAGCACATGTCAAAAAAGTAGTTCATATTGTCAGAAGTACTAGATATTACCGTTATTTTGTTCTAACTATTTATATATACAGTAGATATTCAACCGCATGCCATTAAGGCTAAGTTTGTGGAATGGTCTTTTCGCACTTTCGCATCGTGCGATAAAAGTTTTAGGCGACGCATATACTTGCGTGTTTTAATTATTCAGTAACATACAGCAAAGATTTGAATAGAAACGTTGTATTTCTTTATTTTCTTTTATTATTTATATATATATATATATATATATATATATATATATATATACTATATATATATATATATATATATATATATATATATATATATATATATATATATATATATATATATATATATATATATATATATATATATATAATATATATATATATATATATGTATAAATATTTCTTTTGTTATGTTTCTATATCTCTGTTTTATATGTTTCTACTGTAATGAATTCCGATTTCATTCGCGGAAAGTAAAGTAGATAAAAATTAAATAGTGGAAGCTGTTTCACCAGTCTAGTTTTTATCTGTGACTTCGCCTATATAATCAAATAAAGTAACTGTGTTGTACGGTGTGAATGATACATGACATGGAATCGGTTACATTGAAACGATTAAATTGATGTTATATATATAAAATATAGTCTTATTCGAACTATTAAATTATAGCTTCTTTTATTCGCATTAGGACTCGTTCCTGACATTAATTAGTATGTTCGTTTAAAGCAAAATAAATTCTTTATGTTTATAATATAAATACAGATTCTATCAATCTTCTCAATTAAAACGATAGAATATAATCAATATGTAGATATATGAATTTAAGTTGGACACGACCTTTATATGATAAAGTATGTACGTAAATAATCCAATTGAAAATGATCACGTATAAAATTTAAACTACATCGAGAACACACTGGCATTTGAATATTAAATATGAATGGGCATCCTACTTCAAAAATAATAACCAATACTATGCAATATAAACTAAGTTTATTTTGTTTATATTAAATATATATTTGTACTATTTTAAGTAGAAAGGTGAAAACGGAGTGTCTCGACACATGTTCCTGTCTGTCTAATCCAGGTTACTTTTTAAAACATAATAACATATTATTACAATTTCAATCAAAATTTATACACAATGATGCCATTTCTAAAAGCCATGCTCTTAGTTGAAAAACAATTTCAGCTCTTACATACTTCTAGACACCACATGGTCTTTGTAAATGGAGACGATACATATTTTATCTTAGAGTAAGTAAATTGTTTTAAAACAACAGTATTTTATTTCAATTACAACACGACGTGGATCAATTAGAGCTTAAAACATTCATTAAAGATACGTCTTGAAAAGTTACATGTAAATAAATACCATGTGCAATTAATTTTGTTTTGGCGACTGTTAGAAATTTTATGTAACATTTCTATTGTAATATTTTTATTATTTATTTAAAATAATTTCTCGCTATATCTTTCATATAGAGGATAGACAGTGAAACCTTGTGTTGAGAAACGTTCTGCACTTTATACGCAATTTTCAAGTCATAGTATGTTATGTGGTGGAGCTCATTCCTTTGTATTGCAACTAAGAGCTAAGAAATCCGAATATGTAATATCTCCGAATGGAAATCGAACCCACAACGATCGGGTTTACAGTTAGACTCTATAAAGATACAACGATAGTCTTAATATAAATTTAAATAAGCCACTAAATAAAGCTATGAAATATTCAACAATTAGCATTAGTAGTATGGGTACATATCACATATGGACAGGACAGGACAGGAAGACACTCTTATACCAAAATAATATGCCATTCATATTTAGTATAGTACAAGCAATAGCTTACATAGAAGAAATTGTTTTATTGAAGCGTTTCAATAGAGTTTTTTGTAAATTCGACTAAATACATTAATGTCTCAGTAATTTTTTTCAGAATTTCTTTTTTTCTGATCTACATTTCATATTGATTTTATTATTCTATATAGTAACACTTATTTATCGATATCTTGATGTAATTAGTATGATTACTAGTAAAGCAATATATACTAAACATGGTGCATATTTATAAACTTACCCAATAACCTGATACCTGAGTGACTCTTGTGTCAACAGGTCGTGTTCAGGACAATTTTGATTTATTCATGATTGTGTCAATACTCAATAGTCCATAGATATACATCATTAAACACGTTTGAGTTAAGCTTGCGGTTGTGAAAGCATTTGCAGCGTTAGTTTATTAATAGATAATAATTATGAGTGATATTTTATATATGTTGCGTTATATATTCGTTTTATATGTTATTTCAGTTTGTTATACATAGTATAGTATAACTAACCGGAATGATAACCGGAAGTATGTGGTAAAATATAATTAGATATACCGGTATGGGTAATATTGTATATTCTGGTTGGTAGATGTAACGTTCGGTAATATTTTATTCTGTTTAAGAAATTTTAATTAACACTTGAGTTTGTGATTAAAGTATATTCTGCTGAAGATTAGCTAAGTAAATGGAAAATATAGATAAATTTACACACAATAACGATATGTGGAAACTTATATCGTTAGGCGGTTAGATAATCTTAAATTAGAGAATTCCTTTTTCGTACAATTTTTTTATAAATTATAATTGGTACAATTTATCAATTTTATATATATATATATATATATATATATATATATATATATATATATATATATATATATATATATATATATATATATATATATATATATATATATATATATATATATATATATATGTATATGTATATATACATATATATGTGTGTATATAAGAGTAAAACAAGTAAAGGACATTAATATATATCAGATTTTTATAGACAAAACGAAAAGAATAATAAGACTCATAAAACATTGGAATGAAAAGTAATGTGCAGGTTTTTAGCTTGTAAAGAATTCAATGTTCATACCAAAGCACTCAATTTAAACTTTTATATCAACGAGAGGGATCGAGTGTAGATTCGTTAGATTTTATTTGAGCAAAACTCGAAATACGTCTTTTTTTCTATTACATAATACATTTGTTACTGTAATGTCTGCTACTTTAATATCAATATAGTAATATTAAAAATGTACGAAGCTTAGATGTGTGGTAAGAGGCGTAAGACCTTGGTTGACCTTCGAAGCGTCAAAGATATTGGAGGAAGATCACTTAAAAAGCATGAGGACAACCTGGAGGTCATGCATGAAGAGGTCAATGACAGTGTATGAGGTGAAAGGTTGCAGGGACCGCAGCGTTTCGCGCTTCGTTCTCTCTGACGACTCCGCTAAAGATAAAACGTGAAGATACGTATGTATGTATGGATGTATATGAAGATGATTAAAAATAACTTCCACTGATTTCAATACAATCGTTTAAGCGGTGTGGTCAGTTATAAAGAAAGTAACGCATTTTCTTCATAAGAAAATTCATCAGTACCAGTCATGGATGACTCAAGGAATTCAGAGAATTAAAGGAAAAGAAAGGAATTCTCTCAAACTTACCATAAAACATAGTCTAGTTGAAGACTGGAACTTGACAGGAACTTGATGGCAGCCAGACTTCAGCTCTGATGAGATCCGGTACATTCATTTCCAAGGCTTGGGTGGATTGTGCTCTAGGACCCAGTGCTGATTCTTAGTTAAAAGATCATTCTTATTCTCTTTATGAAATATAGTTGTTTATTTTTAACTCCAGGTCGTTTCCTGCATAGCAAGGTAGGCAGAGAGATGCCGTAGGCAAAAGGAACCTAGTGTTAACACACTCCGTCCATCACTTTCCACCTATTGAGGCATTGCGCGTTGAATGGCGGAACTCAACGCAGTGCTTTATCTATTTGCCAGAACGAAGAAAATGAAAATGATTCATTCTCCACTCACGATAATCGCACCTACAAACCGTCACATTTACAGGCAGATGCTGTGGCTCTGTGCCACGATAGTCTTATTAAATTATGGTGTTAAGAGGATTAGTGTCACAAAAATATAGCTGTCATTCTTTGAGAGCAACAAACCACCACTGAAGTTGGTTTCTTTTGTACTCTGCTCACTAATTAAGAAGCTTCTATAGAGCTTTGAACGTTAACACTTCCGCTTATTAAAACATAACTTCATAGTAAAGATATTCTTGTCAATAAACACTTTTTCTATGACCCGCTAATTGCGTACCGCTTGAGAAGTTATTTTCGTTTTCCACCCTATTCATTTTAAATTATCAGTTTAATAAAGACCAGTGCGCCTCTTACAGAGAAGGAAGAAGGAATATGTATGAACATATCATATATCTCTGGAGATAAGCTTTTTTTCCTTTTGGGCAGAGTTTTCACCGCATTTATTGCCTTAATTGTAGGTTTCGTTTTCTTGTATACAGACAGGTATACAAGTATGTAGACAGTTCTTATTTATAGCCCAACAACAATGACAATTCAACTGATATCTAGGGGATGAATGGGTTCAAGAATTGCATTTGGCAATTACTGCAGTAAATCAGTTCTCTTTATCAATCCACTACATTCAAATACTACACAAATATTTAATACCGTTATACTGAAAATATGTATCTATTCAGCAACTAAGTAACAAAAAAAACTTTATATTTATAAAATAACAATAATTTATTTTAAACAAAACACTATTGTAAATGACAGACAGAAAATAAATTTAATTTATTTAATTTATTCTGATAGCATACCAAATAAAATATCCGAATACAATAGTTCCAGAAATTTTACATCGGACTGGTTTACAGTGAACTCACACGACAAACTTTTACTTTATTTCAGTGTTACAAAGCAGAATTTACTAGCATCACGTACATCTTGAATCTAGATTCTTAGAATCCAAGAAGTGAAATAGAATCGAAAATGTGTTACATACACCTTTGAGTTGTTTAAATATATTTGACTGGTGTGTTGGTTCAATGGTTAGAGATTCTTACTGGCCATAGATTTTGTGTTTAATAATTAAATCAAATGTTAATTTCCGTGATTTTTGTATAGCTTCACGCTATTTCCCGCACACAGCAGGATAGGCACTGGGAACCTCTACCTCTAGTATCCACTTTCCGTCTTTCTAATCATCATCATCATCGTATGGAGTTGCGGAACTCAACGCCTTAAATGTGAATATCCATTTAATCGGAGTGGGAATCGAACCTACAACCATCGCATTTACAGACAGACACTATGCAGTTGCGCCGCCTTGCTTTTTCAAGAATACAAGGTAATAATTTTAAGGAATACATAGATACGGTAGCGAATAATTGTTCCTTATTTTGTGAAGAAAATCTAGAGCTAAAAAGTCCTAACAGAGATATTAGGCGTCGAGTGGCTAAAACTAACACGTTATCTGACACGTGTCTGTAATAGCATACTACGCGTTCATATTTAGATACTCTTACTTATATATATATATATATATATATATATAATATATATATATATATATATATATATATATATATATATATATATATATATATATATATATATATATATATATATATATATATATATATATATATATATATATATATATATTTATATATATATATATATATATATATATATACATATATATATATATATATATATATATATATATATATATATATATATATATATATATATATATATATATATATATATATAATTATTAACTATAATACTTCATAATATAATCTATATAACTATAGATTATGCTACAAATAACCGAAATGTTTCGGTTGCGATTTACACCGTGTTATGGTCTGGTAGCCAGTGAACAATTAGAGATCTGTATTATTTCGATAACAGATGTAGACGCAAACTTACAAATTAAGCATTAAGTAGGTCTCCGGGGTAAGATGACTGTTATAACTTGTAAATATCTGTAGCTTGTTAGATCCGATTGTAAAAGAATATTTAAAAATATGATTAAATTGTACATAAAAGAATTATATTGTATTACTTAATATAATTTAAATATAAATAGTGATGTAAGTAAATGATTATATCGATCGAGGTTTTTTACCTTATAGACGTAAAAGAAAGCTGGTTAATTTGGTCATCCTCTACTTTTTTTTCTGAACTTTAGCTGGCGTCACGCTGCGACCCGCAACTGATAGTGAGAGCCTAGTGTCAAATCACTCCGATCTCCGAATTTGAGATACTACGTGTTGAATGGTGGATCTAAGCACTACGCTTTGTCTTAACAGAGCTTGGAAATGAAAGCTATTATTTCACTTTGGGCCACGATGGGTTCATTAGTTTTTCATAAATAAGTAATATATAACGGTAAAATTACAACCGTCTCGTATATAAGATTGAATATCGTGTCTTAATATAAACACTAGCCTCTCCTCCACTTTCTTAAAATCTTATTTAATTAATATTTCTTTCATTTTCGAAAAATATATAAAAATCAAGTTTTTGTATAATTTAATTTTTTTTTATGTTTATCTAAAATGATATTTCTTGCCTTAGTGTGGAATATACTTTATAAAAAATTTCTAGATACTTTTTTACTATAAATTTATAAGGTAATAGCAACATAGGTAATTTAATCTAATCCATCCAGTTAATTGGTGTAGATAAAAAAGTACTTAATATCAAAATGAAAAATAATATAAAAGCTATTAATATTATAAAATTATACAATATTTAAAATATATTATATTTTATTACATATTTTTTAATTTAATTTAACTAAAACAAGTGTAAAGTTACGTCTTTAGTATGCTATATACATACGTATAGTGTAATAAAGCTTCAGTACTACAGCGCTTCTGGTATCATAAGAAAAATCTGGATTTTCTACCAAGTGCGCGATCCATATAAAGTGATACCAACAGACAGTCGAGTCCACTCAATAGCGAAGTAAAATCTACAGCTTTGAGACTGTCCAGTGAGAACGTTAGAAACGCTTACACACAGACAGCATGGAAGCTATGTATTCGCTCTGAAATAATTTCTAATAGGAATTTCACTTACAGGTTATTCACATTTTGTACGAATTCGAGGCGTTGTATATTGAATGGTGGAGCTCGAAGTAGAGAGAGGAGTATATTTGTTATATTCATCAATGCAAATAGATACATAATATGATATTACTAACAATTCACTTTAAAATATACAAATATTGACCAACGGATATAGTGGGTTTAGATTGACCGTTTTCGTGACAGGCGGCTGATATCGAAGGAGCACGTATCTTACATATTCTGATGAATGTATTCGTAATTTGGTAAATGAGATAAATAGAGAAGAGATAGAGATACGAGATAAATAGATTAGCTCGGACGGTAGAGGTGAGTGAAGTTTTAGTTAGTAGTAGATGTACGAGTGACATTTAGTCGCATGATTTGTTGTAAGTAATTAGTATGCCATAAACTTGTGATAATATTTTATATTTAGAAATACATGTTTAATTCTACACGCCTGTAGTCGAGAACTAACTGCCACAAATAACGTCACAGTGTGATGTGTGATAAATTCATTTATACACGTTTGTCTGTCGTGTACGTGACCCACTGTTAAACTTTGTTCTGTATTGATTTTGAGACAAAGCTAAGATGTTACAAGTTACAACTATTTCCAACAAAATCTTACTCTAAGCACGTACTTGGACTGCGAAGTGCTACCCTCTGAAAGGGCAGGTAAATATATTTCTTAACTAAAATTCAAATTATTTTATATAACTTTCAAAAATTCTTTATAAGTAATAAATAATGCTTTGTGAAAATGATAAAGATACTGATTTTACCTATAAAATTATACTTACTTGAAAATATGTTTCAAAATGTCTATAAGAAATGATAATAATTATTTCCTTTTTATTTCACAGTGTCCTTGGAAACAATAGCCATACGGTCTAATTTTATATATATATATATATATATATATATATATATATATATATATAATATATATATATATATATATATATATATATATATATCTATATATGTATGTATGTATGTATGTATATATATATATATATATATATATATATATATATATATATATATATATATATATATATATATATATATATATATATATATATATATATATTAATAAATTTAAAGAATATTGAGGATGGTTAAAAATTACTGGTACACATAGGCAATTTAATCTAAAAAAAATTTAATAATTCATATATGTATATTAAAAGAACTTACATTAGTACGGAATAAATAAACATATTATAAAAAGTATTTAACATATCTAATTCATAGCACGTTCTTGTTCAACCGACTGTAATAGACGAGAGAAGTCCTTTGTAGTTTATATGTCCAATAAAACACTTTAATATCTTTGATACTCAATCGATCAATCATTTGTCCTATAGTGAAACCTCTTTTGGTTCTTTCTTATATTGCGAGATAATCTTACCAGTTTTCACAAAAGCTATATATAAAAGCTTAGATATTTAATACTGAGCGCTTATTAAAATGAGTATATTGTATTTTTCACAAAAATTGGACGGATGAAGTAGTATTATTAAAACTCTTGACGTTCTAACATTTTTAACGCTTCACTCAGGCTCATCGATTGGGCCTTGGCAGTCCCTACGGCTTCCTCCATCACTTATATATGCTACAGCCCGAACTATTCCTTAGACGGAACTATTTACAATGATTGACGTTTTTGTGAAAATACGAACCTTGAAACGTAAAACTTATTCGTTAGCAACAAATACTTTTTCAGTTGCTCTTAGTTATTCATAAAAAAAGTTGTATTTTTTTCTAAATATAATTAAATCTAAAAAAAAATAAAAGCTAGACTAATCAATTTTAGTAAAATGTGATATGTAATTGAACTTTATATAGTTAACTTTTTAATTATGGTATTTCGAATATTATTTTAAAACATGAAAAATGATTTTAATTATTACTTATTATTATTATATATCATGTAGGTAATACATGATATTAAAGTAATGTATCAATAAATAATTTTAAAGTAAATTACTGTGGTTATGTCAGTCGTATTAAGTACTAAGTAAACTTTTAATATGTAAGCAACGATTTTTTGTTTTTACTTTCATTGTATAAATAAATGCAATCTGTTTTAAGCATTACTTTCGATTTTCTTTGAACACATCCAGTTAGATGTCCATTTTTTTCCAAATATTAATTGCATGCGTAGAAAGTACACAATATGTCAGCAGTGCTGTGAACTTCTTTGGTAACAAATTTTTAAATCTCGTTTATTTCTGTACTAATCTAAAGCTTTAGATTTCGACACTTGGAAATGGAAAAAGAAAGATAGATGTGTTAGGAATTTATGAGCTTAACAGTAAATAAAACAATAAGAACAGAACAAGAATAATAAAAACGCTCCACATAGTTTGTGTCACATTATTGCGCTTCATCGGTAAAAAATTTACCCTCAAGCGCGTAAAAGTATATTATAAAAGTATGGTTACTATATATTACTATAGAAATAATTGTCGATATAAAACATTCAAATATTCAATTAAATTATGTTGGAAACAACTAATTTGACACTTGACATTTGTTTTTGATCTGTTCTGTATAAATAATAATAGATTACAATAGAATAATGATAATTTTAAATGTAAATTAATTAATATATGTTATTCAATTCTATTATTATTTTGAAGGTACTCCATGTGACTAGCGGCCATATTGGCAGTTGACGTTTAAATAGTGGTGTTTAGGTGAGTTGGGTTTCTCTGGGGACGAGATACACTCCCCCCTCCACGCCCGTTGTTGCTGTAAATACCATTTGCGGTCAACAACAATAAGTGCATTTGAAAAAAAAATGAAGTGGGTCACTACGTCACTTTGGTTCTGGCCTCCTTCACTTTATCTACACTTTCATGATGTCCTTGTTTAATAGCTAAGATTAAACGATTACTATCCAAATACCTAGTTGTTATTTATACATCTCGTTACAAGCTAGTAGTGAATTTAATATTTTATAAAGTAAAGTATTATATTGTGTTATAATAAACATATAATAGCTAAATAATGAAATTGTAAATGTTATTTCTTCTCAGCAGAACTACTTTCCAAGCCGATGGTAGCTTTATAATTTGAATCAAATAGAACATCACATGCGGTGAAATAAATAATTAAATCGTAAACATCTTTTATTATATTATAATTTTTATTTATAATTAAATTCATACAATCTATTCTCACACATTTTTAATCATCTAATACGCACAAAGAAGTTTCGCTTCAAAAATTAAATATTTTCAGCAGACATAGAGCAGACAGAACGAAACTAGTCTTACGTCCCTCCATTTCCCACTTTCCGTTCAAATGGCATGATGCAGTCAAAGCCACACAATGCAAAGTGCATAAAGTCAAATACAGATAAAAAATATGAATATGAATCTAAATAGTGAAATTAAGTTAAAAAAAGTGAAATAAAGTTCTGATATTGAAACTTTTGACAGTGCAGCGGTTGGGAAGATCATAAAATTAAATAACCTAAACTAACCCCATTTCTAAAAGCATCTCAAATTATTAACTACTTTCAGTTAAAGGAGTTGTTTTTGCGTCTGTATTTTCAAAACATTTTGTAATAACAATAATACGATAATGTTTAATCTAATGGAAATAACATGCATGATAAAATTTACATGAATTGTTTTTTTTTATATTTTATAACTTAAAACAGATGTGACATTATTGAAAATGTATAGGTTAAATCGAACCAAACCAAACCAAGGTTTGGTAAATAGTAAAACTGACACTATAACGTTACTAATGATTTTCCTTATAGCCTATTGGTTATGGATTTTGAACCAGATGTGCTTAATGGACATGTCTAATAATACTCGTAGTATATTATAACAATAGCATGCCTTTATAATAACTATATTTTGTTGTACATTAAGTTGGCACAATAACTAATTGAGGGTTTTAGGTTCAAATAAAAAATAATTTCTTAATAAATAGTTAAGGCCACAATCAAAAAGTAAAATATTTCTTTATTCATCCTTGTATAGAGAGAAGAAAACAGATATTACTAAGTTTTTCTATATCAATACCTCTAAAGTAAAAGTTGGGTACTTTGCACTAAATTAGGGTCAGAGTTCAGAGATATTCAATTCGATTTTGTATCCTGAAAAATATGTGAAGGTGTTCTTTGTAGTACCTGAACTTATTTGTTTTGTTTTAAGTTTCGTTGTATCGTTTGGGTACAAATAGATTTAATTTATTATTTAAATTATATTTGTTACATAATTATATAATTAAAATTTATTGAAATAATCACAAAATTCTCGACATTAAGTTCTTATTAAAAAATATTGTATTGTTTGCAGACCAAGCATGTATACAAATTTTCAAACGCATGCATGCGGCATTTATGAAACGTAATAGAAAAAGTTTCTTTGTTACATTGATAAGTGATCTAGCAGGACTAGTCCACTTATATGTGGAATGACGACCGATCAATAATTGACCGATCAACCCGATCGGTCAATCAATTGATTGATTCGCTAGTAAGTATAATGAATGATTAATTATTCCATTCATTGGCCGATTGCTGGGCCTAATAAGATAAAACTAAAAAAATTCTTCGTTAAAGCTAGAGCTTACGTGATGTAGATTCCAGAGTGCTATCTAGACCATTCAAACGTTCGTTCCTCCAGCATCTGACTGTAATCACAATAGGATCATTGGCAGTTGTACTAAGCTTGTATCTTGTTGTTCTTGTTTCATCTGACAGATGTTGCACTGCATGCTGCCATAGCAGTGCTTCCCACGATGATCTGGTCGTAAACCATACCTTGGAAAGTAAGCACGTCCGCAGCTTCACTTGTGTTAACGCTTTCAGGACTGCAAGAAATTGGAGCATTCGATGGTATTTGTGTTCAAGAATTTATATTAGGTTTGGTGGCTGGTACCTAGTCCTATGCCGTCTTTGTTGGTTTTGACCGAGTTTTTACAAGTGGGATTCTTATACACTTTCTTGTGAACTGCTCCAGTGCCACTGCCTGTTAATCATCTGCTAAAAGTTTGCTCTTGCCAAATGGATTTCAAATGAAATAGATTTCAAATGAAGAAGGCAGCTGAGTTTTTTCTCTGACTCTGGACTAGGCTTAAACTTCTGCAGTCTTTCGTTTAAGGCGTTGAAATAAATAACTGTATAAATAAATGCCTCTTGAAAGGAATAATTGTGTTGAATCCCTTTGGTTGTTTGAATGTGTATGTAAAAGTGTGTGTATGTATGTGTAAGTAACTAAGCTATTCCCCTCGGACCTCATATACTATAACTTCAGCTTTTTCCGGGGCCTTTATGCATTCCAGTCGGTCTGCCACTTCCCCTCTGTTGTACTCAACCATCATGGCATCTATGCTAATTATCCGTTCTCCTTGTTCTCGTTCTCTCGCCTAGTCTATTGAACTTTTCTCAAGTACACAACGGCGTTTATTAATTCCATTTGAACAGTATTATCAATTTGTTCTTCCATTTCATTATACGACAGACAATTTCACCGCTCATTTTCGTGGGTAACGCTTCATAAATTTTGCGTCTTACTGCAGTTTTATTTGTGCTCCAATTCAATAGCCTAGCCAGACTAAGTAACATCGCGATGTATTTGCGATTTCTACGGAGACAGAAGCTTATGCCCAACCTTTCGGTGTTTTAACTATGGTTCTCAAACCTAGTTTGCCCCTTTAGCTATGTGGAGTAGTGGTGTCTGGATTAACATGATGCAAACAGTGTGCGTGTATTGCGTGCTGCTGTTTTATGTCGTGCTGCTTGTTGTAATTGTACGTAAAGCACGAGTCTACTTGAATTCTGGAGCTGTTCCGGCTACATGTTATTGTAAAATCTTTTCAGCATATTCAAGAAGAGCCTTCTGAGAGATTAGATCCACCAAGTATGAGCCTCATACATTATAGGGTTTTGGATTAGGCGGATTTCCTACCGAAATGTGGCAAAATCACAGCTTAAACGCTTGTATCTTCTGATTGCGTTGACTTTAAAGTTTTAAATTTTTTCTATGCTTTTAGGAACTATAAACCTGGACATTTGATACTAATTTGAGCTCGAGATGGTCACGTAATTTCGAAAAAAACAACTGCAAAGCAAAGTCATATAAGAGTTCCGTATCTCAAAATGAAAAATAAGGGTTCCCCTTATTTTTCATTTTGAGATACGGAACTCTTAAAAATGTACCTCTGTATATGCGAGTATGTGAGGGCATAGCATAAGTTAAAACCAAGTTCTAAAAATATTATAGTTTCTTGTCTTTTTATGGCTCCATAAAATCTTTATGGTATAGTGTTCATGTTTTTATTTGTCTACTTGTTACTTGCTACTGTGAATATAACATAATAATACAACAATGATATCAATATTTATACAAAATAACGATTCGGTATCTGTGAAGCTAAAGGAGAAAATGAATACTTTTCAGTCATCGGTTCCGGGTCCATAATAACTAAGCTTACGTAATTCGAAAAAACATGCTAAGTCACAAAATATATATTATGAAATTCTTGTTAATAACACATAAATTATAAACGTGATAAATAAAAACGTAACCTCTAGATCTAGAGTGCCAAGACGCTATTTTTTTTAGCAAATATTTTGTAATAATCAAATATTATCTAATATTGTCTGATAAGGATGTAAAAAACAACAGAAACGAGAGAGAGAGAAGTCTAAAGTAGAAACAAAAAGAAATTAATTATACTTCATAACGTTTAGTATTATGTCGATTCATTTACAAAGGTACATGATTGAGGCTCATAAAGGGGTCCAATCTTGGAGGCACCTGACATAACAACAGCCGTAACTTCATACAAGCACCCATAAATGTCGGTTTACGTGAAACTGTTTTTTTGGACTTGTAGGAGCGATAAATTAATTCTTACCGTAAAAGAACGTACACTAAGTATACCTGAATATATATAAAAAAAATATTATTCTTTTACTTAAAGCTTTTCGAGCTGCTTATGCATAAAAATTTGCAGTTAAATGACTAAAATAAAACCTATACAAATATTTTATAGAAGTTCTACATCAGTTGAATTATTCACGTTTTCAAACGTAATCAAAGCTTTTACATGATTTTAGTTTTAATGAAAAAATGGGTTCAAATTTTGACTAGCTTATTTCATGTTTAGTCCTAATATATATTAGGATGTAGGTGGTCATGAAATGCTTTGTTTTTAAACATAAGTAT
This sequence comes from Dione juno, assembly GCA_037127375.1. Taxonomy (NCBI): domain Eukaryota; kingdom Metazoa; phylum Arthropoda; class Insecta; order Lepidoptera; family Nymphalidae; genus Dione; species Dione juno. The sequence goes on along the minus strand of JAXRJS010000077.1, from coordinate 4,707,096 downwards.
ATGGCGCTGGGTTAGAATCCACTACGTCAAAATGTAATCAGTTGACAGTGCTGAATGGATTTGTCCTAGCTAACACGTTATTTCGTTTTAATTTCCGAAGACATATTGACTAGCGAAATCTTATCTACAAATTAATCGAAATGTTAATAAATTAAAGCTTTTGGAAAGCCTATAAATGTATAACGACGGCTTGAGTAACATGCATACATAAAAAAACTTCGAACTTTATCCGTATTAACATTGTCAGGGATCACGGAGCAATGCTATGGTCCCTACAAATCTCTTTTGCCTAGTCATTAGACTCTTCATACATACCGTTTGGGGGATCCCTATGCCTTTTTCGTGACCCTCTTCTACTGTCATTGACACTCTCCAACTCTTGTTCTCGAATGTCAAGCGAGGTCTCTTCCTACCTGTCTTGCCACTGACCAAGAGTCATTTAAACATATCTGAATCAAGAATCATGTACTATTTTTTCAACTCGACATTCACAAACCACCTGAGCACGTTCTTCTTCATTCAAACTTGTGACATCCTCGCTATAGTTTAAGCTAAATTAGAAATACAAAAATTATTATATTTACTCATTATATAACTACGTATCATTCCTAAAAAAATATTATTAAATAATGATTAATTAACTAGCAAGGTAGATCACCTAAACGTCAGACAGAAAACTGGATTGTCATTGACAGTCGAATAAGTAGACTAAGGGAAGGTGAAAAAAATAACAACAAACGATTCAAAGCTTTCAGAAAGGTGACCTTCAGTAATAAAACAGTAATCCAAGATACTAATCATAATCGACCTTCAATAATATCGTAAAGTAATATAAAACTTAATTTAGTTCTTTAAATTTTCCGATGTACAGTGTTTTAAATAAGCTAAAGCCACTTTACTGTATATCGCCGACGTGAGTTAATGTCGACAGCTCCTCAATACGCACCCTCGCTTCAAGAGCCACTCGAAATATCAAAGAAATACCACTTAAGATCCATCTCAAAAGAAAATAGATAAAATATGTTCGAAAATTTACTAAGTAGTAAAAAAAATTAAAATATATTTAATAAACTTGTAATAATTTTTTTTATATAATTAATTAAAAAAAATCTATTACACTCTATATATTCTCGACTTAATCTCAGTTAAAATCTAATTGGCATCTATGTATATTATGACCATTCATTCCGTCATTGAATGGAGTAACGAGTAGCTAACAGAAATCACAATAAAAGTGATTTAACAAGGAAATAAATAATTGAAAAAGTTATTTTGAAATACAATCAATAGATAATGGCTAAAAAGGTAAGATATATATTTTAACTTTAAATTATTTTATGATTAGAATTAATTTTGTGATAGAATTTGAGTAACTTTTTTTAAGATGAGAGGCAAAGACGAATAACAAATAAAGACATAAAAACACAGGTTCACATTTGAAATCTATATAAATATTTACACAAACAACCACCAGCATTTTAATTAACATCTTGTTTTTAAAACCGTATTTGTCTGTAAATGTTGATACAAGAAGTATATGATTTCAACATTTACAGAAAGAAATAATTTATTGTAAGATGGTCTAAGCCAAGTGAACGAAGTAGTGTACCCAGAAGGTAAGCTAAGTAGAGATGGAAGATACGAAATGGATGTGGAAAGGATGTATTGTTGCCGAATTAACAGTGCCTTAGCTGATATAGATATATATATATATATATATATATATATATATATATATATATATATATATATATATATATATATATATATATATATATATATATATATATATATATATATATATATATATATATATATATATATATCTATATATATATATATATATATATATATATATATATATATATATATACTATATACTAGATAACAATATACTAGATAATTTACGTACCCGAGGTTACTTTGCCGATACAGTTACAGAAAAGCGATTCAAAAGAACAATAAATTTTAGATTTCTACAGTAGTGACTGAGATAAGTGAGTTGAAACAAACACAAACCTTCAGCTTTGTAATGTTAAAATGTTTAAGTGAATAATAGATGTAGATCAGTTACAATTCTTTAACATCTCCGCCTGAAGATATTTACAAAACTTCCCTTTCAAAAGATTGTTGCAAAGAACAATCTCCTAAATTAAATGTTAAATGTTTATTTTTTCAAGTAATAGGTACATCCAAAGTTTATTTATGGTTTATATCATTAATTTTTTAAGAACATCTCAACAAATACAAAAAAAAAACATGACCTATTACAATGTTTTCAAAATGTTTCTCAGAAGATCATTCGTCAGTAATACCAACATTACCATACAAATGGGCTGGCCTAAGCAACGCTACGTACAATCACAAATTGATGGATGCGCAAATGACCTCCTGTCGATCTCAGTTATCGATCTAGCACTAACGATAGTCCTTACGGACAAAAGGTTCTATAAATCTGATAACTTGTTTAATTATAAAGTTACGAATAATGGCTAGTCTCAAGGTCTAATGACATAATGAGGCGAAAAAAGGGCATGAAAGTAATTCAAATTGATTTTTTTTACGCTCTTCCCCCACGTTGGAATCGAACTTTGTCTCTCATCATCAGCAAAATATATACCAGATATTAAAGAATTCCAAAATATGCTTGTAATAAAAGTATATGACGATAAATAAAAATCTATAGATATATATACACGAAAATATTTCAATCAACTCTAATATTGCTATTTAACATAAGAAATATAATACAATTTGACAATTTTAAACCAAATATTTTCAGACTTTTTTAAAATGAATCATAAGTAATAAGCTTTCAGCAAATAAGCGTTGCGGTCAAAGCCGTCCACTAAAATTGCTTTCGCAACTGTTTAGTTGTACGTAACTAGAACGATCTCGCAAAGGAAATTATTGTGTTCATTTAAGAAAAATCTTTTAATAAATTATCAATGGAAAATTTAATATTTACATTGAAGTACTTCAAATATAATCAACGAGAATATTTATTAGCTAATAGTGTGTTAAGAGAAATTGGTACTATAGCATTCAGGAATCGAATATATTTATTAGATACCTGGTAATGACTTGACCTGATCGATACATATAAGTTCGATATGACATACAACATATTGTTGAAATCTACAGCTTAAGGATTAGCAGAGTCGATATATAATATATATATATATATATATATATATATATATATATAATATATATATATATATATATATATATATATATATATATATATATATATATATATAATATATATATATATATAATCCTGATATATTAGGAGAGAATTGTAGCCTGTTACTTCGTTTGCCTAAACTTTATAATTTTTTTAACGTGGAAGTTCTGTCCCCATAAAAATTTTGATGAACTCTCTTTTATTGCTTCCTTACACAATCCAAGGGACTACCCTAATGCCAATGTTGCCAATGCCAATGCCAATTTCAGTTTGTCTGCAGATTATACGTTAGTTATTCAGCTAAAAACATAAAAGTTTTATGTATTTCATAACACTAACTGAAGCCCGCAATTCTATTACGCGGACTATAAAGCGTCATGTCTCGTTTTTCCCGTACCCGTTGGAATTTCAGGAAATCCTAGCTTGAGAACACAAGGATATGTAAAATTTTAGGTTTCTACACAGCGTAATTTCCGTGAATTATCTGTCTGGGACTCAGTAATTTAAGAGTTTTATATATAAAGGTATAGATATGAGGCAAGTTGAAGACTAGATACCCTGATATACCTAGATGCCTTGTGTATCAGCCCTTATCCGAAATGTTCGTTACATAAAACTAGTGTATTTTATTTCTTAGCACACTTTGGATATCGATGGAAATATATAATTTGCTTAAAATTAAATAACAGAATATAGTTTTAAGAATTCCTACAATTTAATACAGAATTAAATGTTTAAGTTTACACAGTTCGGTTAATTTATTATAAAAGTGCTTCATTTAAACGCGTTAATTGCTTTTTGTGTGCAACAGTGTGTCAGCGCAACGCACAGTGGCGAAGGAAATTAATGTTACTCCAAACTAAAGGCGACATTCTGTTGCAAATTTTTTGGTTTGTATTATTTCAATGTACTTTTGTTCTGTATTGTAGAGATTAGATGCAATAATATGAAGGATAAACCATTAAATGAATACATATATATATATATATATATATATATATATAATATATATATATATATATATATATATATATATATATATATATATATATATACATATATATATATATATATATATATATATATATATATATATATATATATATAATATATATATATATATATATATATATATATATATATATATATATATATATATATGTAGAGTGTAAGGGCGATGATTGTGAGTTCAATCCCCACTCGATGGAGAACGAGCTATTTCAATACAAGACGTGTCGTTGTTCTCTGTCATTTAACATTCAAAATATGACTATTTTGAATTTAGATAGTGGAGCACTGAGTATCTTTACACTCTCTAATACTCTATTATATGAGGGATACAGTGTTGAAAAATAATAAAAACCATATTGACCTGAAAATGTTCACCAATTAACTATATTCTGAAACCTGTAAAGAGTGAAGAGGCTACGAAATGTAGGCGAAAAAAACTCAACGAATCACGTCAGTCAAAATACGAGCCTGTAAAAGTCAAATTAATTCAGTGAACTCATTGATTAAAGGTGAGAAGCCTTCACAGTGTTTACATTCGTTTTCTTGAGAGGATATTTTAGAATTTTATTTCGATATTCATTATTTAATTAGCCTGAATGTAACATTAGAGTGTAGATTGTTTAAATAAAATATGCAACATGTGAGGAAAAAGGAGACACTGTTTACTATATTTATAAAATACAATACTTATATTTATAAATATACTTATCAATTATCATTAATAGATAATTTCGCTTATAGATAACATTATTTATTATTAAGTTTAGTTCAGGTCTATTTCTATGGCGTTTCAAGCGTGGAAATTGAGCACAAATGACTTCTCCAATAACACTCTCTATGGAGAACACACAGAGCCATTTTATTTTCTATACTATAGTACCAAAAATATGGACTACACTAATTCCGCCATATTAAAAGAAAAGCGTATTTGAAGATGTGAACGTAATAAATAATGCGAATCCCACAAAATAATATTATTTACTCTGGTTTACGAGGACAATGAAAGAAAAAAAAAAGGTAAAATGTAAGCCGTTGCGGGAGAAAAAATCACTGTGTCGTGGTCACAAAGCGTTATAAACGGCCCCGCGAACATTTGCCGAGCTATTCATTTAACATTTTGTGCCTTTAAATCTTAGGTCTTCCGATTTTGTATGATATAAAAGGTCTTTCTTTTTATTTTTTGTGGGTAATTTTTGTTTTGGTTAAGATTGTTCGTTTTGAATCCATATCTTTGTTCATGAGATTTCGGCATATACAGAGAAGTTAAGTGATATAACACTGTCTTTACCGTCTTCTCATTTTTAAAGATTTGTTATGCGCATGAGGAATAACCATAGAAACATGTTGTTTTACTAATAAATAAAAAAATATAAGCGTAAAAAGCGAATGACGCGGTACACAGGTGGACAACGTAGGTTGTACCACTGTAATGTTACTGACAACAAAATTAAGTTGTAGAAAGCCTATAATAATTTCGACGTATCTCGCTAAGAATGTATGGCCTAATTGGCTAGATCACTTAAACGGTTTCGAAGTCGAAGTTTAGGTCACAAGTTTGAACTCATCTACATTGAAATTTCTATACGTTTATAAATCAAATTTTAATTACAAACGAGTAGTAGTACTAGAAAATTACAATATTTAGAAATAATAAATTTTAAAAACAGAATTTTTCATTTATGTTTTTACAACTTGGTATATATTTTTAAAACTAAGGGAAGGTTTTTAATAACGCAAATTGGGGCAACACTATATTCTGATATATTTATTAAAGATTCTCATTATGTACAAGGTTTGTTATTTTGTGAAATTACTAGTTGTATTACGAGGTCGTGTAATAAAACTGTATTCAAGCCATATTCCGAGATTTTGCGACTTGCTAAGCCACCTTTATATTATTCCATGAAGCTTACTTTTGTTTACTGATCTTGGAAATTAAAATATTTTCAAGAAGAAACAAGTATTTTTCACATTTCTGTTGAATAATATCTGTAGAGTTGTAATCCCTAAGACCAAGAGGATGGTAATTTATATTCTGATTTAAAATATATATAGTTATTTATTAAAGGGCATAAATCCTGCATTCGTGCAGGCAAAGAGAACTTAGTTTCTAGAAACATCCTTCTCTTTTTCCTACCCGAATTTGAATATTGTGTATAGAATGGCGGAACTAAACGCCGCGCTTTGTCTTACTAGAATGAACAAATGAGAATAATTTATTCCTTCGAGTTCAACCACGTAATGCGCCAACGCTACATGTATACTGCAAAAAAATATAAAATATATATGTATAAAATAACTGTACTTGCATTGGGATCATTCAAGCACGATGGTTATGGATTCAATTTCCACTCTGAGAAAATTACTATATTTATAATATTTTTCTATATATCTTTACAGAAAAACATGTATAAAGAGCGTTGTTGCCCCTCCACACCCCTAACACTGAATGTCTATAATAAGGAAAACGGAGGGTAGATTTCCAATGAAATATGAGAGTCATTAAGTAACCAAAAGATTTTTCTTTTCCTTGGAAAAAAAATTTATCTTATATATAATATATATATTATGATATATATATATATATATAGATATATATATATATATATAATAGAATATATATATATTTATTATATATATATAATTTATATAATATATATATATATATATTATATATATATAATATCTATATATATTATATATATTATATCTAATATATATTATATATATATATTATTTATATATATATATATATATATATGTATATTTCATATATATATATTATATAATATATATATATATATTATATATATTATAAATATATATTAACATATCTATTACTATCTATTATCTATCTATCTATCTATCTATCTTCTATATGTCTATTCATTTAGCCATTTTAGATTTAAACTGTAAAACAAAAATTGTCGAATCAATCAGCGAAAATAACCTTTCACTAAATCGTTCTATTTCGAAGCAGCTGAAATTGCTTTTCCAACTGTCCAACACTGCTAGTGAAAAGTTCAGTGGTAAGGAAAATTTATTCTGTGACGAACACTTAAGCAACACTATTCCGTTGAGTGATTAGATTGAAATTTTGTTGATTAATTGCAATGATCATACATATTTGTAGGTATTTATTTCTGTATGTATGTTTGTTTGTTTGTTTTCAGCTTCACACTTTAACGGTTTCTTAAGACATAAAATACGTATATTTTTTTGATTTAATTGTAAACAAAGTATATATCCCAGCTGTCCTATAAAATATTTTTTTGTTTTTACATTTCTAAGTAAACAACAGAATTAGCACAATCCTACAGCTACTTGAGTACCTATTGTATATTTAACTAAATATTTGTAAAACACAATTATCATTATACAAAATTCAACAGAATAATAATGTTACTCAAGCTATAACTAAGATATTGTATTTTAAACAATTAATTTATTCGAAGCGTATTAAAGCCAATTTGGGAGATCTCTGATTATTTGAACCTATTGTGGCGCTATGAGACAACGTCTGAATGTATACAACGATGGTCGTGGGTTCGACCCCCACTTAGGGATTCGGATTGGATTATTTTAATTTCCAAGATCTAGCAGGACAGAGCGCGGTGTTGAGTTCCGCAACTTAACAAATTATATAACGAATTGTGGCGGAAAGCGGGAAAATAGAATATATTTATACTATAAAATTACTGCTAAGTTCAAAAGAAAACATTTAAAATCGTATCATTATTTGTCTTGTAGAATAAGATTTATAAAAAAATAAATATGACGACAGACTTTTACAGAAAATAAGATTTAATTTAATTTAATGTATAGAATCGCTTACCCCGGAATAAATCCCGTTATAAAACATCGGATAAGTTTAAATCCCTTGAAAGTGTCACGTCACTAATAAAAAGGTGGTTTGTTCACGAAATCCCTTCGTTAATAGTAGCTGTTTGGGATGACAGAAAGTTTTTAGATATATAAAATGAAATAAGATATTTATACTATCGATGCTATTTACCAAATGTTTTACTTCAATGTCTTTAGGTTCAATTCTCATACAAAATAATATTGTTTTTTATTATCAATTACATTGCCTCGTGTACTGCAAGGTTGACAAAATGAAGTAAGTGTTAAGACACTCCGTTATCAGCTTCCCGCTTCAATTCGGGACACTGTATCGAGTGGCGGAACTCAACGCTTTATCTTATCTTACTAGAAATACAAATAATTTAAAGAATAAAGGGATTGAGGACCGTCGTGCTGCAGAGGCACGTCGTTTAACTGTAAACGCAACAGTTTTTGGGTTCGATTCCCACTTGAGTCCCCCAAAACGCTGTGCCCCATTAGGCGAAAAGCGGATAACGGAGTGTCTTATCTTGCTATGTGAGAGATAGTGACGCAAAAAAAAGGATATCTACGGATATTATCGTTTGTCTGTCTCTCTTGAATTAGTGCAATATTAGATTTTGCCACCCTAGATATAAATATTTAGTAACAGCGGTAAGTAAAACAGAGTAAAAAAGAAAATAAAATAATATATCAAATCCACTTCACTCCATAATGAATACTACATACAATATATGATAGGTAATTATGATTACTCACTACAATTCCAGCCTGTACAAAAGACGTTGCGTAATTTGCTGTCTACTTGTCATCTAACTGGACTGAAATAAAAAGGTTTTTCATATACCTGCTTCATTGTACCAAGCGGAAACGAATTTATAACTAACGTATGTATTCAAATCTTGACTATGCAAATTTAATTTAGACTTTAATAACGAAACTCAAACGATTCTAAATAACGAAACTTTCATTATCTGAAGCTTTGTAAGATTACAATTATTACAATTACATTGTGAATTAAATAGAAATTAGTTTTGAACTATCGAATACAGTAACATAAATGCTTAAATTCAAATTCAAATTGTTTTATTACAAAATAAGAATACATGATTCATTTTTTGAACGTCAAAAATATTACCACCGGTTCCTGAGAAGAACAGTCGCGAGAAAATCTGCGGAAGTTTTTTTTTTATATTTTACAATTTATTACAATTTTTATTTATTTATTTTACAATTTTACAATTATTCATTGTTGACAATGATACGTTTAAAATAGACTTGAACGAGCATTTCATTCTCAAGGCGTGTTATCATTTATAAAATCATTAATCACCTTTAACACACAAACGTCATTTCACATTTCTTTTATTGTGATATTGAACATTCTCGGACGTTTTCTGGGATACTATTTTAAAAGCGAATTTAATTAAATACCAGAAGTCTCTTACATACAGGCAAAAGCAATACAGGTATGGAAAACGTAATATTGAAAACAAAGAACTAATTATACGTAGTGCAAAATTGTAACAAGAAAAATATATAGGGCAAATTTATACCGTCACGGACACTTGAGTTGTGACGCCGTGAATCCTGAGCGAAGTTAATGGTCGGTATCCAGCTCATTAATTTGGCCTGGACTTTTACACCGCCACTTCCTGGTCTATTGAAGTACTTTTTTTTACACTTTTACGACATTGAAATAGATGGAAGGAAATAATTTTTTTTAAATTATGTTTGTCGAAGTTGTTTCTTAACTTTTTAATTGGCTTCATGTTATTTTTTGTATATATTATGGATGGTCTGGAGAGCCTGGTGTCTAGATACTCCGTTCTCTTTTTTGAAATAAGTTCGTTTTATTTTTATGGGTTATGTACAAAGAACTTAGCGAGCCACATTCTTTTACACTTTCTGTCCATATATAGATACTTCATTTCGATCTGGGTGGCCAAATAAAACAATGTATGAAATACACACTTAAACCATACTAACTAAAAAACGTTAACAAAGCTTAAGGAGCTTCACAAAAATCGTATGTTTTACCACCCTGTACATTCAAAACACTCGTCACCAACAATTTGCTGTCAAAGAGGATTGCAAACGTGAGCACTTAAACGATCCACATAAGGTGCGGTAAAACTACGGAGGCACGAACACGTCTAGACGGTAGACAGACAAAAAATCTAGTTGGATTTTATAAAACAGACCTCACATTCCCGGCTAAGAATGTAAGCAATTTGAGATTGGACTTTGTAGATAGATTTTTTTTGTTTTACATCCATATATATAAGTACAAGATCTCTAGTAGACGTTTTAGGGTACTGTAAAAGAAGAAATTAAACCCTTTTCAAATCACTCTGCTGGTGTATGTTCGGCCGTTATGATCATTTTTTTGAAGATCACTTGGATGTATTAATTTGACTCAAATATCCAAGTTGTTCTTGTGGAACATATTAAAAAATCTTTTGAGTCAACACAATCAAGAAAGATATGAGCATTTATGCGTAGTTTAGCTTAGAAATTTCTCGTGTAATCAAAACTTATAGAGTACTGCCGTTTGACCTAGAATTATGAAATTTGCAATGAGCTGGAACATACTGTACATATAAAGAAAAAGGTCCAAAAATTGAACATTTATAGGTATATAACGAAAAAACCCTTACAAACATATTCGTGTATTTCATTTCATACAACATGGGTATTGAGTGAGATCGCTCGTTAAATTATTCAACTTTTATAAATTTTTCTTCTCGGTCACCTACAATCGTGAAATTGATACGCAACCCTCAGTATGCATGTATTGTTTAAATTTGACTGATAATTATCTACCTACTATTAAGAGACTCCGTTCTCCAATTTTCGCCCTAAATTGGAACTTAATATTAAATTACGAACAATATATAAATAGTCCCAAATAGATTGTTACAACTATTTTATACGATCACACGCTTAACTTTACAAGGAATATATTATTACGCATATTATATATATTATATCACTATATATAATATTAAATTTTAAGCGCTATTAAAATTAAATAGCTCTATTTGACATTTGTATGTCTAAAAGAACGAGATGTTCTTGCAAGCGTAATGGAAGTAGCAGCTGTCACCCAGCATGCAAGGCTCTAACATAAGTTGCAAGTTTAACAGTTAGTACGCTTACTTGACACTTTAAGGAAAGCTTTAAATTGCTATGTGCCTTTTTTGTATATAAATATTACATATAAGTATAGTACTTAATTATAATTTTCATATATACTCGTAAATTAAACATATATATTTTGAAAAGGCATGCTGTAAAATTGCCACTTGTCATGTCTGTCTCATTTTTCAGTTAGTCATGAATAAATATGAAATGGAATTATGCAATAAAAAGACTATGTCAAGATATCAAGTGGATTTTAGTTGAAACGTAAAATTTATTTTGTTTATTAATAATAATTTATGCATTCTATACATCACGGTATTCTACAGAAATAGTAGCATTATAAAGCTCTAGCTCACAGAAGTTCTAATACTGTCTACAGTAAAAAAAATCTAAAAATGAAATAATATTACTAATGTTGGGTCGTAACTGTAAATGAGATGGTAAGATATGACTTTAGCTTCGATTCTCGCTCGTCGTAATATTTCGTCGTAATATTTCATTCATGTCATTTTATATAAAATCTTAAACATAGTATAACAGTGAATTGTGATCAGCATGTTACTTTGTACTCTGGGAAAATAGGTGGCAAAACTTATGCTCATCAAAACCTTTGAATTTTGGGAATAATAAATTTGGTTTCGGCTAACCAGTTGAATTTAGTAAGACTATAACTATTTACTGAGGCACTCGACGACTGACTGTAAACGTGACAATTTGGCTGGATTTCCATTTGGGGGAATGAAGTATTTTCATTTCCTTGCTCTGGTAACAAAGCTGAGCGGAGCGTTGGGATCTGCCACTCGCCTGAACGTCTCGAAAATTGTGCGGAACCCATTTAGGCACTCCATTTTCCGTTTTCTACCCCAATTTGAGACACTGCGTATTCTCCGAAGGGAATAGAACCCATAACTATTACATTTACAGGCTACAATCAAACATGGTCTACAGTCGGAAAATGTTCATTTTAATATTAAATTACCTAATCTAAATATCCCTATTTTCTTCCAAACTTCGTTTGAAATAGATAATAAGTTTTCTCTTTAAATATCTACATTGGTTGATAATAAAATACAGTTCAAACCTAAATAGGATCAGCTAGCGATATTGATTGTACATCAGCCCAAATTTTGGTATGTAAAACGTTCATTTTCATCGTAATATAACCTTTATTTGTAAATGGATAAGGGTTATAAACGTTTATATGATTCTGTATCTTAGAAGTTGCAAATGTCAGCTCTATCCAGCTAATCCAATATTCGTATTGACGACTTCCTTTCACACATGTACACCGTATAATTTTATTATCGCTCCTAAAACGTGTCATTTAACGTTGCTCAGTATTGTCAAATTGATCGAAAAAAGAAAAAATATCAAAAATCAAAGCTTTGGAATAAAATTTGAGTTTGTATAGAGTTTATATTCGAAGAATAATGTATGGGAATATATTAATATATGCCAGAAGTTTTTCAGTATAAGAAAGAGTGGCAAGTTTTTCGGTATAAGAAGAAGCAAGTGATACATCACTCTGCATTCTATTTGTAATAAAGTTTTAAAGTCAAAACTTTGACTACGCTTTCATGACAACCTGGTAATGTTAAAATGACCTATTCAGAGATTGGCTTTATTGATATATTAAATATTTCAATAATCTTTTTAGCATCAGCATTTTGCTTCTAGTAAATTATTTCTTAAACCTGAGCTCAAAGTTCCCACTCTACAACTAAACCGTCTTGTCGTTGTTGTATTGGAATTGTGGTACGCTTAAAACTTTCAGAAGGAAGATTTTTATTTATTTTGTTGCTTTAAATTTATTTTGTAGCAGTTTTAAGCAGCAAGTACTTCATAAGTTCAAATAAAGTACCTACATGGTATTAGAAGCTTTGTCTCACTTTAAGAGCTTTAGCTAAGTAAGTGTTGATGATGAAAATTGTCTAACGAGTCGAAGAAAATTGAATTTAAAAATATTTTTCTATTAGTTATATCATCATCTATAAATTGAAATATTTACGGTGCTTTGCCATAATGACACCAGATTTAAGGTAAAATCCAAATTGACTTCAATTGCCAACATATCACTCACTTTTACTCCATGACTTTGCGGAAATATGAAATATTCGATATCATAATAGTCGAAAGGGAAGCGTCACATCGCACGTTATTAGGTAAGATTAACTTCCAATGTAACAAATGGCGTTTATTGGTGTCATCCGTCGCTATTGGCGCGTCAGATGGAATTAAGCAGAATTGTGTGTTGTTAGGATGTATATACATTATACATAGTTTATATTATTTTGTGATGCGGAGAGATGTAGTGAATCGTCACTCTGTTTTTAATTGTTGGGTTATTGAGATTATCTTGGTTTTTGATAATAAATTCAGTTTATATAACCATTGTGTTTCAAATCTGATCCTCTGGAATAAAACAGAGGATTAAATAAATTTAAGCCAAGCTATAGTAAACAATTCAATGAATATCATATTACTAGGTAGAATGTCGATATATTTACATTCATAATGAAAATGTTAAGCAATAATGTATATGTTATTATTGCTTAACATTTTCTTCATACAAAATGTGTTAGGAACATAAGCGTGGTGATCAATCTAGGGATACTATCTACATGTTTATGTAAATTTAGGCTATTGACCTCTATTTCATTAATATTCAAAACGGCATGAATGATTCATGTCAGGAAAATTGATGTGTGCCACCCATTAAAGTCGGTTCTAAATTACTTTCGCGATATTCGGCAGCGAAAAGCTATTAGTACAATTATATATACGTACACCTGTGTCGATGTTGACATACACTGTCAGAGCGTTTAAGATATATTTCAGATAATCTATCATCATGGTAGTACATTCCGTTTTACTTTAGTATTCTTTAAATATGTTCAAGACGAAAAAATAAATGTTTTTTTATGAGTACTCTTGCATAGTTTAAAATAGATTGTCTTAATTATTACTTAAAAGGAACTCGTCTAAGAAATATTTAATCCCTACCTTACTTTTCCTATTATCTCAACATTTTATTATTTCAAAAGCACTTGATTTAAATATAGTAAAGAAAAAGAAAAATTCTCGCCAATTCTTCTCTCGTATTTACTTCCAAATTTTCCGTCGTTCCCCATTGATAAGGGCCCTAATATTTCGTACGTGACACGAAACATTTCAAAACAAAACATATTCAGCTCGACTTAACGCTAAATAGCTTTAACGACCAGCGTTTTGCTTTCGTCTGTTTATCTTCAGTTGTCACATTTAAGATCATTAAGATGAAAAATAAGCTTTATGGTGTATGTAATAAAGCGGTAAATTAAACGATAACGGTAAAGGTAGAGTTCGTTGCGCTTAAAAAAACCGCGTACATTTGTCACAGGCAGATGCAGTAGTATCTGATGTTAGGCAAGTAAGCAAGCGATTACGGGTATTAAAAAATAAAATGAAATATATATATTATATATATATATATATATATATATATATATATATATATATATATATATATATATATATATATATATATATATATATATATATATATATATATATATATATATATATATATATATATATATATATATATATATAATATGTTCGTTTGAATTATGTTCATTTAACAGCTCTGGTAGATGAAGTACTTCGTTGGGTTTCACCACTCAATTATATCGTCTATTTTGAAACCAGCCAGAGAGCGATATGTCACAAAAATCAAAAATGTATCGATCGTAAAATAAAAGAATAGTAAAAAATATCTTAGTCACGTGTTTCAAGTCCCGAACACAAGCCAGGTGATTGAAGAACCTCCTTTGACGTGGTCTGAGGAAAAATTAGGTGGAACGTAGGAAGAATCAAGGTGAGCATTATATAGTCGATGATAAATTACTTAGAGATGGCAGTTTAGCTTATCAAAAACATGTACTTACATTACTTATTTCCATTAATACATATTTTTGTCCACGCATCTCTCATTTGATGGGATTTTTTTTTAAATAAAGTGGCTGTGGGTGTTTTTATATTGCTCTGTAACTTAATGTATTTTAAATATTTTTCAATGTACTGACAAATTTCTTTAATTTTTTTAATAGACAACAGCATTCGTAAGAGTCGAAATCGTGTGTCAAATGAATGAATGAAAAGCTAACATGACAGTACCAAATATCAGTGTAGCTTTCCTGATATTTTTGACCTTAACGATGTTTAGTTTCCCTACTCCCTACTCTTTATTTTACTATAAATAACCTTTGAATAAGCATCTTTTGATTTTGTTCTGGGAATAAAGATTTTAAGGGTTAAATTTTTCCGGGAAAATAGATTTCACAATCAACCCGATCTGTTTGATCAATGATACCTGATGTTAAGTGATATTTTGTAAATTATTATTTTGTTCAACTATTATAGTTTTCTAAATGTGAATTAAGTATTTAAAATCTATGAAATACTTGACACTATAAATTTTCTTTCTTTTTCCCATTATAAAATCTATAAAAGTAATGAAATATTAGGGTTCCATACTAATTTTATAACTGTAAATCATAAAAGTTGACAAACATAAATTTGCGGCTCTCATTTTGCGAACTACAAATAGCTTTTTCTGTGATATAACTATAAATTTCCAATTTTTTTATTTTATCCGTACTGTAAGTTTTAACTCATTGCCAAATATTTTTATGATACAAGCAACAGCAAAAAACCTACGAGTAAAAAAATATATTCTTTAAAGCGTAAAGGTTTTCCTGGAAAGGATACCAAAATCATTCTATGAAAATATTGTATTGTGATCGGTTCTGAACATGTAAGCAAATTTTCAAGTAAATAAGATGGTATATATATATATATATATATATATATATATATATATATATATATATATATATATATATATATATATATATATATATATATATATATATATACGTATATATACATATATATATATATATATATATATATATATATATATATATATATATATATATATATATATATATATATATTAAATATTGTATTGGTTGGGCGTCTCAGTTAGTGTTGCTTATATTAATATAGTTTAATCATAAACTCCAAAACGTAGAATCTCGGGGGACAGTGTTTAAAAATATGTATGAGAATATATTATAAGCAAAAGGACTTATTAAATATTAATTGTAGTTGGCATTAGCTTTGTGTTAGGATAATTTGTTATTGCGCTTAAAAAGGATATAAATATGTATACATTATTATATATTGATTTTGAATTAGATGAAAGAAACGAAACTTGGAATGAAATTCTTTTACCGGAATGATGTCGTAAATTCTTGTCTGATACTTGGACTTTAGAAGTGATAACCACGGACTACTGTAAGATGTTTCAAACGGCGAACTCCAAAAAAATGTACCACATAAAAGTATACGCGATTAACACCATAAGAGTCTCATTTTAAAGTAAAGGTTTTCTTTTAATAATTGAAGTAGAACAGATCTGTAAATGCGATGGTTCTGGGTAGAAGTTCTGACACTCAGTTAGTCCTCTTCACCTACCTGCTATAAAATGCTGTAATAAAAATGCGTTGGAGCACAAATGTCAAAGATCTAATATGGAAGAATATCTGATGTTAAACTAAAATATAAGCAGTGCTATAGATATTTTAATATGTACTTACGTAAATAATACCATTACCCAATACTGGAAGTAGTCCATGAGCTAAAAGTTGTAATGTTAGTAGTTAGTATAGGAAGAATCATGTCCACATATAGTCCACACAATATACATTCTGCTAAATTAATATTATATCTCTAAATTTAAGTCAGAGTAACGTATTATATATATTTCAATAATAAATTATCTAAATTAATAAAAAAACAGATAATTAAGAAATGAGTGTCAAATAACTGTACTACGAAATTGATGATAAGTATATTATAATTGTTCACTACATTTTAATTTTATTATTAATATGTACAATGAAATATATAATATATATATATATATATATATATATATATATATATATATATATATATATATATATATATATATATATATATATATATATATATATATATATATATATATATATATATATATATATATATATATATATATATAAAAAAAACAATAAGCACAACATATAGTATCATGTTTTTTTGAAATTCATAATAAAATGTTACAATTTACATATTACATATATATATATATATATATATATATATATATATATATATATATATATATATATATATATATATATATATATATATATATATATATATATATATATATATATATATATATATATATATATATATATATATATATATATATATATATATATATATATATATATATATATATATATATATATATATATATATATATATATATATGTAATATGTAAATTGTAACATTTTATTATGAATTTCAAAAAAACATGATACTATATGTTGTGTTTATTGTTTTTTTTTATATAACATAGACCGACAATTAGTGTAATGAAACTTGTGGCACAACAATACTACCAATGATTTATTTTAGCAAATGTAGCATGAAAATATTATGCAAATAATTAATATGTAATACATAGATTATAAGGGATTTCGACAAAAGCTGATATATTAATTACTCAATTGATTGTAATATGTTAAGTTGCATAATATACATTATAACTAAATTTAGTTCTATATTAACCTAATACCTAGTTACGATGTTTTCTGCTTATTCAACAAACACTGATAGATTCTAACGATATGGTGTATATAAACTTGTTTTATACCACATATATCAGGGAAGACAGAGAGAATCTCCTGTCAAGACACTCTATTCTCCGCTTCCCGCCATAGTTAGCGAATACGCGCCATACTAAAATAAAATCATATATGAAATAAAATGTGTCGTGGCGCAGAGGCACAGCGTCTGTCTGTAAAAGCTACCGTTTGTGGGTTCGATTACCACTTAGGAAGAAAGATTACTTTTCATTTTCTTCGCTCTGGTAACAAGATAAAGCGCGGTGTTGAGTTCTGCCGCTCAATACTAAAATCTCTCTGTCTCAAAAGGCGGAAAGCGGGAAAAGCTAACCCTAGGTTCCTTCTGCTTATACTATCATGTGCAGGATACAGCGGGCGGTATTATATGAGGTTTGATACAGTTTGAATCAAACCCCAAACCATTATTTATAATCAGACACTTCCTAACTACGCCACATGGAGATTTACTATTTTATACGAGCTTTTTGTTTAGTCTAAGATATTGACAACCTTTCCAAAATGTCATCAATAAAAGATTTTTCGCTAATTAATCAGAAATATGGTATAATAAGGCAAATTCCGTAATTACCTTCATTAAGAATGATATTATGGAGAAACATGATGACCTTATCGACCTAATTTTTTATTTCATTAGACCAGGTGGCTTATTATGAGTGGGGGACAAAAAATTATTACTGGCGGACAAATTGTGTTAGGAAATGTGGTCTGCTTAAAGATGTATTTTGAATAACAAATCTTGTTTATAATTTTTTAATTACCACTAGCAGTAATATGGAGCTATTAATCACCGTCACGGCACAGTGGGCTGTTTCTGATGAACATTTACATTGAGCGCAAAAGGAGCAGGTTCAAATCCGTTTGTAGCAAAGTGACTTAGCCATTCTAAGATCATTTCCATATTTGACGACACAAATCCTGTTTATAATTTCGCACATACAGAATTAAATTCTTAAGATTTAAAACCATTATACAATTTTAAAATAGTTTATATAACAAATAAATTGAATAGGCCGTTGTGGTTCAACATCCTAACGCATGACAATAAACCTGATGAAACAAGCGTGACAAAACAAGCGTTAATTGGTAAACGGAATACCTTAATATATTGCCTAGATTTCCTCTGAGTACCCTGTACGGGTAGAAAATATCCTTCATGAATAATTTTTTTTTGTAGAAAATAAAAAAATTACTGAACTATTCATGGAAGTGTATTTTATTCCAAAAGTGTTGCTTAAACGGGAACATACATGCTATAGACGATCAATGGACTAGGAGACGGAAAGAGCGTCAACAACTGTTGCCCAGTCAAAATCGGGACGTGTCAGCAGAGTTGTGCTGTAGTTGACGGCGCTTTAGTAAACAATTTACTTTGAAGCTCAGTAGAGTAACAAACACAGAACTGTCGTTCCGCTTTTATTCGATATATATATATATATATATATATATATATATATATATATATATATATATATATATATATATATATATATATATATATATTATATTACCATACCATATATAGCAGGGTACACAAATATAACTTAATGTCAATACATCCCGCTCTCCATTTTCCATCCGAATTCGATACATTCGAGCCTTTTGGTGGCGAAACTTAACGCTACATTTTGCTTATACTGGAGCGGGCAAATGAAAATAATGAATTCTCTCTAATGGACATTGAACATGCAAAAATCGCCTTTATCTAAATAAGCTATATAGAAATATTCAAAGAATACCTAACCTAATAAATAACCAAAGCTGGCCTTTTATAAATAAATATGTGTTATTATAATAAATATACTAGAAAATATTCTATCATTAATAAGCGTCGGCTTTTCCAGACTTAGATAATTAATTACCACTAACAGTAATATGGAGCTATTAATCACCGTCACGGCACAGTAAGCTGTTTCTTATGAACATTTATATTAAGCACAAAGGTAGCGGGTTCAAATTTATTTGTAGCAAAGTGACTTTGCCCTTCTTCTAAGGCTTTGCACCCTCAGAATAATGGTAGAGTGCTTTAATACTTATTATTCCCATATTTGACGACACAAATCATGTTAAAAACACAATCAAATATATTAATAAATACATGATCCTTTAAGTAATGGCCCAAAAATCATTGATGATGATGATTTCATATGCTATTCTATTTTCTTCCTCCATTGCTACGTAAAGGAGCACTTTACTCTCCTAGACTCCGATACATAGCTTCAGCTCAAACTTCACTGTAAGAGCAACACATTAAAGCTACCACAAGATACCACTTCTAACACAGTAGATTTTAAAAAATCTTTCACTACTTAAAATATTTTGTGATAATAAAATGTAGTGGGATGATAATTACATACATTGGTTAAGTGCGAGTGAAGGTTCGTGCTGAGAAAAATACTACTTATAAAAATTTACAAACTAATATACATATGTAAATCTTCATAGTTCCATACTGCGTTAAATTAATATATTGTCCATTTTGAGATTTATTCCTTTATATATACTATAAGTCCTCAATTCTCGTCAAATTTGATTAGTCTAGGTCAATGAAGTACAACTAATAAGATTCGACCAACTTAAATCTGAGGTCATATGCATTCATTCATAGTCATTGTGTATGAAATGAACTACAGTATAAGTTTGTAATGAGTTTTTCTGGAATATATCAATTAGTTTCCTATTTTGAGACTTTGCACTTTGTTTGTACTATAAGTTCGAATTCTTATTGTCAAACGAAAACAATCCTGTAGGCTTTCATTAAGCGATAATTTAAATACAAAATACAAAAAAAATAAATATAAAAAATATATCAAAATACTGATTGCGTTCATATTAATTTCAGATTCGCAGATTTGGGAAAATGGTCTTGACAGACGGACAGACAGTCAGATAGACAGACAGACAGACAGACGGACAACAAAGTGATTCTATAAAGGTTCCATTTATTTCCTTTCCAGGTACCAGACATTTTAAGTTATTTGATTTTTTGATAGATTTGTATATCCCATACATCATTTTGTACATCTATGTTACATTATGTGACATTACTTCTTGTTATTATTTTTTTTATGCACTAGTAATACCTTACTACCTCCTGTTGCCTTTGCATGATACCTTCGTGTCGTGATATTTATGTATAGTTTAATTGTTTGTAAATTTTCATTTTTGTATGCGTTTTAGAAACTATCTATGACGTTTCGAGCGTGCCAGATGAGCACAATTCATTTTGCCAATGTCACGTTGTATGGAGAATTCACGAAGGGGAAAATGTACGGTGAACAGATAACAAACTTTACACAATAATACAATGCATGTAAAAAAGAGATCCAATAAAAATTTGTCCTTCACTTACAACAAATTAAACACGTAATAACTACAATATGTACACACAATATAATAGGTTAGTACTAGAGGTAGTAGTATAGGTTAGTATAGTATTTTACATGGGTCTTTGATTATAGCTTAATGTTGTCATATTTAATATATTTAAATAAAAATCTACATTAGGGACTAAACACAAACATTAACAAACACTGAACGTTAAGAGGACGAGGAACTTTATTGGGAAGAACATCATACAAGGGATGAGTTAATTTAGAACAAGAGAAAAGGATGTGAGAAGGGGAACCATCGTTTAGGTCACATTCATACAGTGAATGGTCCCTGATCCTGATCTCATCTAAATGCACACACAATTAGGTCTCCCCGATTTTTGAAATGCGATAGATATCACGTTATTTGATTGATTTTTTTTAATATTTATATTTTTTTTTTTGTGATACGTCAGACGAAGCTCCACGTTAGTCAAAATCTTTGTTTGTACAATTAGTTAATTAATTAGTACTAGAGGGAAGCTCGGTTGACCTTCAAAAACAAAATGTGGACGATACTGGAGGAAGGTCGCATCAAAAACATGAGGATTTCCTGGAGGATATGTTCTATTTTTATGAAATATATTATTATGAAGAGGACGAGTATTAGTAGTATGAGAGGACGAGTAAGACATGTTTCAGTGGACGAGGCGAAAGAGGTATGCAAGTACCGCAGCGTATGGTTTTCATATCCCACTAGGGATAGTCAGAGAGCTAAAGCTACGTATATAATTCGTCGTTTAATTTTTATTTTGAATAGGTCTATTGTCTAAGTTGTTATAACTCGCTAACTTATTCTATGCAAGTGTAACTATGTTAAAGAAATTAGCTACACAGTGAGTTAGCAAAGCTTTGAATTATTCATATTGTAATCCGAATATGAAAGTAGTTTGACGCGTCTGTTGAAGATTTTTTTATTCATCCACTCCTATGTAGAGGTGTGTGTACCAAATATTGCTTTTTTCTGCTAGTTAATTGACTTTTAATAATATTAAATATTGAAATATGTTTTGAATTTCGATCATAAAATTCTTATTTAATTTTCAGATTCATCTATTCAAGATTGAATATTATATGATAACAATATAGGTTATTTTTTAGCAATGCAAAACAAATAAAAGTCTATATTTATTTGACTAGATTTTTAACTTAATATTAATTAATGGTCAAATTTTACCTACATGTAACTCTTGCTTAAACTTTGTATTTTTAAATTATATTTTTATTAAACTGTCGTAATTTTACTTGCACACAAACTTACTTGCTGGAATGGCACGTCTTTCATAGCTTTGAATATATATTCAAAAAATTATTAATTATTTAAAATAAAAAGAAGCCACTGTCACGGCTAAAGAGCTAAATAAAGCTAAAAACCCATAAACGGTTCTGTATATGAAATATATGGAAAAAAATATAGATTTTTTATATCGTGAAAAAGAACAACAAATATACGTCTATCTGTACTTTGTGTACCAACTACTGGACGTAAATGAATTAAGCTTGATATGGGAATAGTTTAAAACCTGAACATGTAGCGTCTCAAGTTTTTATCTTAGTATAGAATGTAGATCCTTTTATAAGAAGCATAATTAATTTGATATTATATTTATCCTATCCATAGAACAAGAACACGTCACGCCAAATGTTATTCGTAAACAAAAACAGTATTGTTTAACTTGAACATCGCATAAAATAGTATTTAAATAATAAAAACTGTAAAACCAATAATTGTATCCTATATTTTTTAGAAATTTTACTATAATTAATATTTTTTTTTAATATATTCGTCTTTAGGTAAGCAAATGTTAATAATACTCGTAGATATATTTATATTACTTCTTAAGATATCACCAATATGAAATGAATAAAAATAACACTGTTAATAAATATCATTGAGTCAAAACAACTTCAATAATATATTTTATATATGTTATATAATTATAATATATATTACATTTTATAATTAAATTTCTCTCTCAAAAGAATTTCTCATTATATTTTGTTATTTAACCTGCATTTTAAACTTTTATCAACTAAAATCAAAATATTACTTGTTCTAACTTACCTTACAAGTATCGATTTGTAAAAACCCAGTGTTGAAACGTTGAGCCATTCCAATAGCTTGAATAAGTAATCAGGTACGTTCTAGAAGTATGTACATAGTATACAGCAGGTTAATTTTGCTACATTTTGTGTTTTACTACGGAATATTGTATAAGAATAAGTTAACCTTAAAATAAATAGAGGACCTATTTCCGATATGTAGGCGGCGATAAAGTATCGAATTCTCATGAATAGACCACGGCCAGTATATTAACAGAAATTAAAATATGAGGCCAATGTATGAATGAATTATTTATAATTCCCCTTCAGATTTCTCGTCTAGTTTTTGTATTTCACTGTAATATTACTTAGCATAATATACATTATTAGGTCATCGTGGCACAGCGTCGATTTTGTTCGTCGTGGTGCAGTGGTACAGCATGTGACTGGAAACAAGGTTTTTTGGTTCGATTTCTACTTGGGGAAAACGAATTATTTCAATTATTTCGTCGCTCTTGGAGTTCCGCCACTCAACACGCAATGTCTCAAAATTGGGCGGAAAGTGGGGTACGTGTCTTAACACTAGGTTCCCTATCTATCCCTACTAGGTTTCCTATGTCTACCTCGCTATATGCGAGAAATAGTGTTAATTTATTTATTCATAATTTATATTGACCTGGTGCGTACTGGTCATACTTTTAAGGCGACGGTGATGATTTTGATCCAATCTATTCTCCACAGCTCTCAACGCCTGCGCCTTGATTAACAGACAGAGATTTTAAACACACTGAAGTAATATAAAACAATTGTTCCACTAAATGGATGTATACATCAAGATATTATACGTAAGACTGTATGTCACATTTTTTTATACATTTTGCCAATTTGCCATTTATGTGGATAAAAAATGGCTGTATCGCCTTTATAAGATTTAGATAAGATTATTTCGTAATTTAAATATATGAGGAATTGACAAACCAAATATAAACTTTTAAGGTCGTTTCTCTATTTTTCATGTATATAAGTTTTATTACGATTTAATGTTATTTATTCATGGTTTTTCAATGTTAAATTCACAATGGAATTGTCTTATAGATATAATATTAATTTATACAATATATCCATTACGCAGTACAAGAACAAGCGTAGACACCTTGCATACTAAATTAATCGTAACAAGAAAGTCAATATGGATGGATAGATAGGCATTATCGCATTAATAAACGTTCCTAATAAAAGGCAGGTACGCCTTATTCAAGTCACGACCGTGAGCCGGTGACCTCAATTATTACATTTCTTTGAAGGAATGAACTTCATGAAAGGACGAGGTTCTGTGGAGAAATAGTTGTATGTATATATACATATACTATAAAAGTATAATTTAATATGAGCGTCAGTATCTTAATTAGTTTTATGTTCTCTTTTTCAGCTTCACGCAGTATCCCGTGTATATTGCGGGTTGAAAGCCACACCTTGTCTTACCAAATGACAGAGAATAATATTTTGGAGGTAACCTTTGACAATAGTTATTGGAATAAAATTCTAATTCGCACAATTATTGTATTTTAATACATTTTAAATTATTTCTTTAGATCTTTCTTGTTATGAATACATCTCTCCATGGACTAGCCCAAAATTTCTATTGAAATATTCAATAGGTTAAAGTGCAACTTAGCAAGCATGTTTTTTGGTGTCATGGCTCAACGTCACTTTTCAAAACATAAAACGTGGTAGATGGTGACAATATAATAATATTAATAACAAACTGGAAAACAACAATTGGAAATTTTATTATTATTCACATCTTTCTTTACAATTTTTATTGAAACCTTTCTAATATATATATTATACAGCCAGAAGCTATATAGCTAGCTATATATATATATATATATATATATATATATATATATATATATATATATATATATATATATATATATATATATATATATATATATATATATATATATAGCTTCTCGCTGTATCCCGCAGCAGGGTGAGACACTCTGCTCCCCGCATTTCCGAATTTTTATGAAGCAATGCGTGTTAAGTAGCGGAACTCACTGCCGTGCTTTTGCTTTGTGTCCAGAGCGAAGATAAATGACTCATTCTCTCCAAGTAGGAATCGAACCTACAACGCTTGTGCCTCAGCGCCACGACGATTCTCAAATACGGTTTGAACGGTTAACGGTCTCAAATACGGTTTGTTTCATTTCACTTATTATTATGTACAAAACAATCCACATTATAGTACAGAGTGCAGGTGTGCGGAATCGGCTAGGGAATTCTCTAGATACTGCTGAAAGACATTACGTTATGAACAAAACTAAGCAAATAAGGGCAATATTCCTTTGAGCATCATAAATATATTTATGAAACCGTTTATTTGAACATAACGATATGTGTATTTATTTATAACTTAGAATAAAATAAAAAAAAATCGTATGAGTAGAAAATGATAATTTAAGTACAGATGTCACAAGCGTATAAGAACTTCGACTTTGCTAAAATAACGTTTAGTTTGATTGGCTTTCGCTTGGACAGTTCCTACCCGCGCCGAACTCACAAGTTTCTCAATATTATTGATGTAAAACATGTATATATTATAATGAAACGCACAATGAAAATGCCATATATTAATTTATGGATCTACATATCTGCATAATGTACCTCTCTTTACAGTTAAATACATACTAATACATACTTACCATACACACTCTTGTTAACGAAGCGATTGTAACACTACAGGTGTGTGAAATCACCAGGGGAATTCTCTACTTGACGAGAAACCCTTTAAGACATTAAATTGCTTGAAGGTATAAACGAGAGATTACCTATAGTACATATGTATACCAGAGGCGAAGTGTTACCATTGCAAATAAATAAATTGTAAATATAATTATTCCCCTTATAAATCAATTTTAAATCATAAAACATAATCCTAACGTATAAACTTATTTCTTCAGTATGTCTTTTTTCCATACATAATGTACAGACAGGTGGTAACTCGGCCACCAGGCTACCTATATTTCAAAAATTTGGTTCATTCATGGATTCTTTTCTGTACTAAATATTTTTAACTTCTACTTTAACTATAAATCAGCTGGACTACTATAGTTCTACATTAAATTTGTCTTTAAAATCAATAACAGCCTAGATCCTGCCCAGCTTTAACAGCTATACAACAAATAAAGTTTCATTAAAATCTGTCCAGTAGTTCCAAACATAAGTGTGTATACAAACAGAAAAACAAAAATTTTAAAAAACATTTATTCATTATTTATTAATATTTTTTTGTAAAAACTTTCAATGTACAAACAAAATTTTTTTGCTGTTCTATCAAAGTATAAATTATTATAAAACGATGCTGAGTTAATAACCAAGCTCCATTATTTTATTAATCAAATATTTTTTACACATTTTTTGATACCGGTTCAGAAAAATTTCACACGTCACCATTGACGTGTACATACATGTACATATTACGTGAAAACAGCTATAATATAATTAATATGGATGCCAAAAAGCTTTAATTGATCATAATGTCCGAGGTTGAAAGCTGCTTAAATTAATTAATTGTGAATATTTATTTTAATATAATTATATTGATAATTTATTAAAGATAATTCAAAATAATTTTATTTTGATAGATAAAAGTTTTTTTTTTTATTGTTTGTATAGTTGAGGTTATGGTGGTGAAGTGATACAGCATCGGACTGCAAGTGTAATCCTTGTGGATTCGGTCCCATAAGGAGAAATGAATTATTTTTAACTCTCCACTCTATTAACATAATATAAGGCCCACGAAGTCTCCAATTTAAGCGATTAGTGAAGAACAGAATGTCTTGGCACTACTTGACACATGACACTTTTGGCTCTCTAGCAAAATTCGGGAAAAAGCATCGAGCTGAAACATGTGCATTTTTTATATAGCTTCACGCTGGGTCCCCTACATAGTCCGTTAGCCGATTTCCGCCTTTGCAGATATTGTGTGTTGAGTGGCGGAACTCAACTCTAGGATTTGTCTTTGTTTTTAAATAGTTAAATAAATATTAAGTAACATGAATAAAATAATCAAAAATGGACACACACTTTCAAGTATATTTAAATGAAGATATTATAATAAATTAAATATTAAATGAATGGCTATACGGCCCACCACACGGCCATCGCCAAGTACTGCAATTTGTTGATTCTGAGTACCGTTAAGCTTATAAGTTGTGCAGTGAGCGCGAACTTTTAATTTATTCGCTTTGTAATTTGAATACGAAACTAGCTGAAGAGTGTGGCTTTTTCGAAATTTTTGTAACTTTTCAAATTACTAAGTTTCATTTTAATAATGATATGCAATCATTATCATTTTAATTTTAAAACTTTTAAAGTTTTAGTATGGAAAAATTTCATATATACTTAACTAAATCCACCCAAAGCTTCGTCCGTGTGATCAAATCCAAATGACTAAGTTGCTTATAGTACAGATTCTACTGTAGGTATGTGTGTTTTTCACCTTCTAAACGGCTAGATACATTTCAACCAATACTTGAGTGGTTTAAAACTACAATTGCACCTGGCAACCAGTTAACTACTGAAAAAAATATGATGGTGCATTACAGCGGGCAGGACAGCGTCGACAGGGCCCGCCAGGAGATTATGAATAATTTGTTCAACACTAAGAGATAGTACTTCCAGCAGGATATATATATATATATATATATATATATATATATATATATATATATATATATATATATATATATATATATATATATATATATATATATATATATATATATATATATATATATATATATATATATATATATAAACCTAATGTGTTAATTCATGACACCATTGAAATTTCCATCGAAAGCAGCAAGAATTCTGTTTATTGTTTTATTATAATATTTTATTGACGCCCTTAGAATTTAAAACATCAAAATTAACTTGAACATAATACAATTTGTAGCTGAAATTTACATATTATAATATAGTGTAAACGTGACTTGACGTGCCAGAATGTAAAATGAGTTCAGTTCAATTCTTTACTTATGGCATTATGGGCGTGCCAGTTCATATGGACTAGAAATTTCTTCTATGGAGAACACGCGAAAAATATTGATTCGTAGAAAGACATAACTTGATATATAAAATGATACATGATTCATATATGATTTTATTACTTATCACCCAGTTTATAAATTGTATATAAAAATAAACAAATATGTTTAAATAAACATACATGTTTAAATAAACATACATGTTTAAATAAACATACATGTTTAAATAAACAAATAAATAAACATATATGTTTATTTTGATGTATTTTAAATATTTAAAATTATTTATAATTTGTAGCATAACATAATACAGTAGACAAGTTGGTCAATTTATTTGTATAATCATAAAAATAACACGTAAAAAAACTCTTCAAAATTTTAAATGGAACTTCCTGTAAGATCTTTGAGTAAAAATTTTATGATTACTTTCACTGAAAGCAGTGAAAGTTTACTTAAAAGTTTACAAAGGAAGACGAAACTGCAGCTTCGTAAAGTTTTGTGAACCAGATTTGTCTATTTTATAAATATTTTTAAGCTATTTTTCTATATATTATAGAAATATTCCTTCCACAAGGTAACAACTCTAGAAAATAATTTTTATTTATAATAATAATATTAGTAGCTTCACATGACAGGGTAGACAGAGGGAACCGTACGTAGTATTAACACGCTCTGTTCCCTGCATTTTGCCTTTTGAGGCATAGCGTGTTGAGTGGCAAATCTCAATGCCGCACTTTGCCTTGTTCCCAGAGCGAAAAAAATTAAAATAATTCATTATCCCCGTGTGGGAATCGAACTCACAAACCGTCGCGTTTACGGGCAGACGCTGTGCCTCTGAGCCACGACGGTCAGTACTTTAATTTTATTTAAACACTAGCTTATACCTGTGAACATTGTGAACTGGAATCAGTAATCCTGAGATTATTGATTCCAGTTCACAATGTTCACATCGTTTTTCTTATTAAACTCTTCTGCTCTATAATATTTAAATATATTAAATAATAGTACAGATTCAATAAATTCTTATTTACCTCACATACAAAGTAAAGCTGCATCGTTTCAACATTATTTTATTTGTATAGACAGTCGGATATTTTATTGTAGCTAACTGCTGGGAACACGTTTACATTTTATTACTGTACAATATTTAACCTAGATGTTGTCTTGGCACTGACTGTACACGACATATGTTTAGCTTCGATTCTCATTAGAAGTAATGTTTATATATAAAATATAGCTATTATTTGTAGCTTCGGCCCCTTAGCGAAATGAACATAGAAGAACAAGAAGTGTCTATGACATATGACACGTCCCAAGTGCAGAGGTCAGTTGGATTTTTGACTGTACACTATGCCACATTAAAATGATTAACATAATATGTAACTTTTTGTAATAACGTATAACGTAATGTATTACAAGTAGTACTTCCCTAGTTTAACCAGAGAGGCCTTTAGCCTTACGCTTAAAAGAACCAAACTACTATGTTCAATTCACATTTATTATGGATGATATGGATTCGAATTTAACTTCCGGTTGAGGTTCGTTGCAAAAATTTGCATGTCCATGGAAAAATCTAACAAATTAGGCGATGTTTTAGCACCCCCAAGTCTTTTTAGAAGCTAATTTAGATGTGCCTTGTAAGCGACGACGGTAGTTAAAATTAATGTTATATAAAAATGTATGTAATAAGTAATAAGTATGTGACTACAATTAAATACAAAATAAAGAACATTTTGCATTGAACTTTGCTGAACATTAAGCTCGTTTCATACTACATGGTATAAAATCATCTGCAACTTTCACAGAATAAAAGGATTTAGCAGCAATGGACTTTAAAACTGAATAGAATGAAATGAGAATGGTAAAGTCTATTACATTTTTTACTTTCCCCAAAATTGGTGTTTTATTTAAGACATAATGACTAAAGTAATGCTCTCTTTGCATTGGATTTATATTAGCAAAATATTTGAAATTTTTATTTAAAATATTCGTCATGTACTCAAATTTAGGTTTTTTTGTCACTTTATATGCCACATTAATTGTTCTCTATCTTATGATAGTATTATTAGAGTTACGTGTTTTAAAAAAAAATAGCAACTTTATATGGTCACTTTACTATACATATCAATAATAATAATAATCCTTTATTGTACACCCAAGAAAAGATACACCAATGAAAAAGTAAATAATATTAAAATAAAACAGAAATTGTACAAAAGGCGGCCTTATTGCTTAATAGCAATCTCTGCCAGGCAATCTTAATGCAGAGGAAATAGCAAATTGAGATTGGGGATAGGGTGTCAAATAAAATAAAACTAAATATATACCATATTATTAACGAAAATAGTTGCATGCATACATAAAAAAATTAATAATAATAATTAAACATAATATATATATGTTATATATAAAATAATAGGTACATATATAAATAAAATATAGGTGTATACTTACACACATACAAACATAAATACATACATCCATACATACATATACATATATATTTTATATTTATCTCTATTTCTGTCTGTCACAGTATATTTTTTTTCTGAATTACATATCGAGTATAAATTTATATTAAATTCTCAGCAATACAGTCTGTCGAAGTGGAGAAAATCATTTTATTGACTTAAAATATTTGATTTTTGGAACAGTTTTGTAACAAAAAGAAAGATCTGATAATTTATTGGTATACTTTAACTTAATTTCATACTAAATGAGTGCAAAATTAATTTGTCAACTTTTAGAAGTTATACTTCCCGTAGACCGATGGTTGTTTTATTAATATAAAACTGTTATATTAACATACCACAATACATCCGAAAATTAGTTATTACAAACATTATGTACAGTAAACAATTATTAGATTACTAACCTATTAATATTTTGGTGAACCAAAAAGGTTTTCGCTAAACAAAAAGCTATCAGTAAAACTGGATATTTGAGTATAATCATTAATAATACGCAACAGGTGCAACATTTTACAATTACAATATAAAGAGTTCCATAAAACCATTATTAAATCTTAAATTCCGCGATATACTAAGTCAATTCATGGGACGTTGTATTGTTGTTTTATCCACTATTAGTAATTTAGGCGGAAGGAAGAACATTTAGAAGATATTTAACTTTACACTACGTTATCTGTTCTTACGCTGAATCACCATATGTATGTAAAATAATAAAATCCATAAATGAAATTGACATATAAAACCACTGTAAGCTTTTCATTTGTAACATTAATTTCATTTTGTGGTGTTTAGATGCATGTTTTCACTATTAAGTTTCTGCTCCCATATACACATTGCTGTGATAAAGAATTAAAAGTTTTCGCATATTTTTTTTTACTTAAATACAAGTTGAATAGAATGACTAAACAGTCTAATCTCTTAGGACATTAGTGTTTAAAATATAGTTCAATTGTACTTGTAGATACTAAAGTAGCTCAGTAAGTAAGGTCATCTCTACGAGCTGTTCTAATGTCTATAAAAAAGTGATTATAACACAACTTTTTTTAAAAGTCATGTACTAAAATTCAGGATAAAAATATTATTTAGGGAAAAAGGACGGCAAATTTTTTTACATTTAAAAAGATTATACCACACTAAATATAAATTCTATAGTTTATTTAAAAGATCTTGGCCTATTTAGAACTATCAGTTTGTAAATTTATATTTAAAAAATGAAACCTCTTTAAGCCAAAATATATATAAATACTCCATGGAGAATGCTAACCTTATTTTCTATTGCAGAAAAAGAATACGGTGGAGTATACCAAACCTGTTATATAAAATCAATACTAGAACATTACAGACAATAATACCTATGAATCGATTTGGAAATTCCAAATGATTCATTTTTAAAGTTACTTGTCCAACTTTCATAGAGACTTAGATGACATAAAGATCATTACTCTCTCTCTCTCTCTTTTAAATGCTTTAATTACAAAACAAAAATATAAGCTTAAATTATAGTAATTAACATTTTACTGCCTGAAATTATTTTCCGTATACCATGCTAAAGACACATAGTGTTGCAACAATCCGTTTCCTACTTACTATTCATTACATTTTCAAGAATTTACAAGCTAAATGGTTGAGCTCAACGCCACGTTATGTCTACATGAGCATCGAAATTAAATTGTCCTGCGAGTAGATTCGATAGATCCGAGATTGAACCCTAAACCATCGCATCGCATACAATCTGACTCTCTCCCACTGAGCTCAGTGGCAAGAAAAGCTTCAAGATGATAAGAAAACATCACCTTTAATTATGTTATCAAACTTAATTGAGTAACTTAACATCTTGCCGATTCAACGAAAAGGTGGAATGTTCGATTTAATTGGATGGGAACTAGGTTTTCCTTTCCTTAGAAAATTAAACTAATAAGACTAATTGCTTTGTTACTTCCAATTTGGTTAAGGTATAATTAATATATAAATTGAAATCTATATAGATTAAAATACAGGTTAAAATCTGGCTTTATAATGCAAAATATTTATAATTTGGTTAATATAACTAACGAGGCGCAGTGGACGGTCACAACTTCTGATCACAAACGCAAAGATAGTGAGTTTGATGCCTTCTCGGTTAAATGATTTATTTTATTTTAAAATATAGTACAGCTTTGTTATATTTTAAGATCTGCGTCGGTCTCGTTCACCTACTTAGGCATCTTCTACAAGCAACAAACAATATGTGATTTTAACGCTGGCAACAAATCCGAAAGCTAGAAAAAAACTTATTTCATCAGTGTTACCATAAAATAAAAAGAGACAAAAGTATTTTTTCACTTTAACAGAACACGCGTACTATAGGAAAATTAAGAATTTACAAGTCAACAGCGCGATACAAGGAAATGTAATGTATGTATCAGTCTATATGCTATATGATAAAGTTAAACAGTATATTTTGGTTTCACATGTCTCGGATAGAAATATCTTGCAGATATTCACGTGGCTGACAGAGACGTCACTACTTCCAAGTCCCTCGTCCTCTTAATGTTCAGTGTTTGTGTTTAGTCCCTTATGTAAATTGTTATTTAAATATATTAAGTGTGACAACATTAAACTATAAACTAAGACCCATGTAATATATTATCTGTTACTAACTTATTATGTTGTGTATAAAATGTAAATATTGATTATTTTGTTATATGTGATGGCTGTATTTTTTATTGGATCTCTTTTAATCATGCATTCTTCTATTGTGTTATATCATCTTTTTTTACCATACAAATAAAGGAAATTGAAACACTGGAAACAGCATAAGTGTCAAATAAATACTAACCTGGACTTATTTGATTTTTTTTAGAATATTATATTTATACGAATATTTTGTACGGTTTTCGCGACATCGTAGGAAAAGAGTAATTATCCCTACATCTAGATTAGATTATTTTGAATTACTTGATGATCAAAACTTTTTGGATAGTGTTTTTGCTTCTCATGTTTAACGTAAAAATTAAGACAAAGAAATATGATAATAGTTTTAAAATATATAATATTAACCAGGGCTTACAGAATATCAACAGATACAAAACTTCCAGTCTAAACAAACTAAAATTTTATTTTATTTATTCAATTACAAGCATTTGGAATTTTAATATGCAACAAACTTAATATCGTACGAATACTGCTATTTTCGTTCTGTATGAATAAAATTATGCTTAAAATTATTATAATTGGTGGACGAGGATTATTTTGAAAAATGGGAAGGAATTAATGATTCACAAACGCGTAAAAGTAAATAAACAAATATCTTTTTTTACTTTTACGAGTTATCTTTTTTTACTTAGCAATAGCTTAGAAATGATATAGATTATATTCCTCATAAGATAAATAATATATAAATCTAAAGAATTTTCGCTGTCATCAACATCTGTTCTAATAAAGACTACCTCAAACGCTAGGCGTCCTAGCGTTCCCTTGTGAATATCACTGATATTACAAAAGCTTTATATAAATGTCATACTCAATTTTCAAATTAAATTTTATACTGAATTATCCATACATTTAATCAAATTAAAATATAATATAATTATTATAGCTTAACATCGTACAAATACAGCTATTTTTTATGTTCTTTAATAAGTTTTAAAACTTTAATTAAATTATAAAGTTTAATTAAATTATACTTGAAAATATCTTAATAGGTTGGCGAGGATTATTTTGAACAAAATATTGTATTCATTAATAAATAAGTAAAATATTAATTCAATATCTTATGGGTTCCAAGCAATGACTTATTATTATGATATTAAGTTATAATTTTTTTTAATAACAACAAAACGCAAAATGTCGTACATTTGCGATGTGCGTTGCGTGCGTTGCCCGCCAAACCTCAGCGAGCTCGCGTCACGTGGTATGTGTATCTGTATCAGTGGTGGCCTTGATATAAAAACCGAGCCATCAACAAACTGATGTAAGTAGCATTGTATTTATCCATATTTGGCTTTGAAGTTTTTTACCTAATTTTGCACACTTTTTAATACCTGCTTTCGTTCTGTTGGTATGCCTAGTTGCCATCAATGGTCCATTATGGTGACGCCATTATTGGACCGGTCCAATCAAAGAACTTAGCGAATTACTTATTTTCACTAAGCATAATCCAAGAAATGTTTTTAAGTGTGTGAATTTACTATTGCAATAGTTGCAAATACAAATTTTCTAAAGTACCTACGTTTACCTTTACTTCTTATTTCATTATAATAAAAAATTGAATATCTTAATGGACACTCCAGAAATATTGAAAATGTAATGTCAAAGTTAATTAAATAAACAAAAATTTTTGTCTGGAGAGGAAAAGAATAGGAAATATTATTTTGGAATGAAACTAATATGAAACACGCTACAGAATCGTTAAGAAAAAAACAAAACTGTTGGATTAAATGGAGCGAGTCGAATCTATAGCGTTCCAAAATCTTTATTAAAAAGAAGATTAGACGGAAAAAACCAAAAAGCTGTCAAAGAAGAAGGAGATCTCCCTGAAGCTTTAGGAAACTGAATTAATCACATTGTTAAAATGAAAATTCATTTTTTGGTATTACTCCCAAAGATGTCGGAGAGCTGAGAAAAATAAAATAAACATCGTTTTAATAAAACCAAAGAAGCTGCAAGGAAATATAGTAAAGTACTATGGATTCATGAAGCGCCATCCAGATATAAGACTCTGTCTGTCATCCAAAAGCCACATTTATTTTTAAATAAAAAGTAATAATTATTTTGTGTTTCATGTGAGTCACCTTCATTGGGCCGTTGATACAAATGTTTATAAGTCCAATGATAGTAACTTAGTGGTCCATTCAAGGCAACGGTGGTCCAAAGAAAGCAACTCGTCATTGAAGTTATTGTAGTATATTTCTAAAGCCTCTAAACTTTCATTGCCAATAATTTATATATCATTAATAGACATAAAAATCATCACATTCCAACAATTGGTTTTAATTTGTTGATCATATTTCATGAGATATGATGTCATAAAGTTAAGTGGTCCAATGATAGCAACCTTCCCCTATATAAATGCTATAGGGCTATTGTGGTGCAGTAGAGCAGCAAAACGCGATGGTTGCTAGTTCGATGCCTACTCAGGCAAAATATGCCAAAATGCGCTCTTTTATACGTTATTATTATATAGTTATATCCAATACTTATATATAATGGTAGGTAATAAAGTATCAATAAGTATATGTAGAAGTATATATACATACACTTCACCTAGATGAGCATCCACGCCGCCGTCTTTTCATGCCTGGGTACACTTTTATTCATATAGATATAACAGATTACAGGGCATAAGTTATTATTTAACATTATTTAAACCAGGGAAATTCCTATAATTAAAATCTACAACTATTACGTTCACTTTCAAACAAACACGTCCATAAAAGATAAATAATTTACAATTAAATATCTACGCCTAACTCTAAAGACTTCCCCAGTACAAATTATATGGTTATTCAATGTAATGTGTAGGCTTTCCACTCGCGTCCACTTCGATTTCCCCCGGCGATTGGCCGCACCTGCACTGCACGACTCTCACACAGATAACTTGCTAAGTCTGTTACGGCTTCACCGTGATGAAATTATATTGAGAATGTTTCAGAACTTTGGCTTAGGATAATATTATGCATATGCATTCGATACTTATGCATTTAACAAATATTTTTCCTTTAGATATTTCTTTTTTCATTTTATATTTGTTGGTTGTATTTTTTTATGTTTGAAGAGCGAGGATTTACTATACTATTAGATTGTATATATCTACTTATGTGACTAGTTAATTTAGTAGTACATTACACATGCAAAATTTGTTTCGAACTGTTAAGAAACCAAAATTAGAAACCAGACGTGGTTATAGTTTTCTTTAAAGAAAAAAATCGAAACACGTAGGCCATATGTTTCGGGCGCATTCGGATAGAGATTCTACGTAATTGCATTAATTGACATAAATCATTTAATAACATTATTTCAGAGTTGTTCGCTTCTAATAAGTACCGTTCTCTACAGCTCCGATTAACATAATTTTATAGTCGTAATCAAGAAATAATAATCAAGAAGAAATAAAAAAGACCGTAATCACTATATATTTGTACACGCACTTTTTCGGAACTGATGGATGAATTTGAAAGAAACAAAACGCCCAGATCATATATACTCTTCGCTACCCATTCAGCATCAACCATAAAACTGAAAAAAGGCTTTTTTGTTAGGCTTTATAAATTTGAAGACTGGTGTATATGTTTATCTAGTTGATAAAAAAACAAGGAGACGGCTCCTTAACAGATATATTCCAACATAATCAATATTTTGCGGCGATATACATAAAGCTGATATCTAAGAATTCTAATAGATTAGGTGCTAAAAGCAAAATGTATAAAGTCTACGCGACCGAAGCTGCGGGCTCTGCCTAGTTTTATATAATACGTAGCCTTAAAATATATAGGTAGCTATAATACTTGACAATACTTTGCTAAACTTTCTCCACCGTCCCTTTTTATATCGAAAAGAGATCCGTTACGGAAGATTTGCATTTTATTAATCTCCCAATTGCTTCAGACTTTTAAAAACAATATAAAAAGCCGATGGAAATTAGGTCGAGTATTCTTTCTACAGAAAATTTTCTTGATTAAATTTGTCATTTTGTACGTTGAAAGTGCTAGGAACTTTGATGCTTGAATAAACGTTTGGATATTCTGATTTGGAGAGTAAGTTTATTTTTCAGCTTCATGCTATATCTAGTATAAAACAAGGTAGGCCAAATAACCCTAGTGTTAATACACTCCGTTCCCCACTTTCCGCCAAATTAACAAGACATTATGTGTTTAAGCGCCACGTTTTACCCACTAGAGCGGGAAAATGAAAATAATCCACTTGCCCGAGCGGTAATAGAACCCACAAGTATTTACAGCCAAATACTGTCCAATTATAAAATTTTAATATAAATGTTGAATAAATTTTTTTTATAAGTTATCTAACCAGATAACTTATATTTTCTTTTGTCTTTTTTTATATAACATATTTTATCTTCTTTCTTATGAGTTTGCCTAAACTGATTTATTGAAAATTAGTATTCATTGAATGAACCGTGACAACGTAACTTACTGTATAGTATACTTAAAATTTTCAATATTTTTTTCTATCTAAACTAGGTCACATACATTAAGGGCAACATAAATTATGCAGATAATTTTGTATATATCGTTAAATAATCATAATTAAAAGTCATAATAACTTAAATCTTGTACACTAACACAGTTCACTAACACTAACAAGTTCACTGTTTGTGTATATATACATATATATATATATATATATATATATATATATATATATATATATATATATATATATATATATATATATATATATATATATATATATATATATATATATATGACGAAGATCCATGTCCAGAGTTGTTTTTAAAAATAATGACGTCAGCATTGCTGACGTCATTAATGTCACAATTTTCCATGACAAGTAAAACTCGCAAACATTTCGTATAGACCTTTATTTATTACAATAAAGACGTCTACTGTTTACGATTGCTTGAGTTCGAATGCCTCGTGTAACAATATTCACTCTTATTTATAATAGTACCCCCACTATGAGTTTCTACAAAATCTGGCTTTAATCAATTGCTTGTCTATAAATCTTTTAACAAATATTAATCATAATAATAATTTTAATTATATCAACTTATTTAGTTATATTAATAATCATTTTAGCAAATAATTATAATTTAACATTCATTCAATAATAATTTATTTATTTATAAATTGTCGTTACGCCGTTACGGCCGTTCTGATCGGCGGTGCGCGCTCTGCACCTGCCGTCTTTATGCTCTCTGCCAGAAGAAGTTTGCGTTTTGTCTGTAATAAAATAATATTTCCCTTTTTAAAATTGGTATCTGTATACCTTCATACAGTTAATAATTAAGTGATTGTTTAAATAACATTTTAAAATGTAATTAGTTATGTGTGAATTATGGCGTACACTGTGGTACCTTTGTACACTGTGGTACCTTTGTACACTGTGGTACTTTTGTACACTGTGGTACTTTTGTACACTGTGGTACTTTTGTACACTGTGGTACTTTTGTACACTGTGGTACTTTTGTACACTGTGGTACTTTTGTACACTGTGGTACTTTTGTACACTGTGGTACTTTTGTACACTGTGGTACTTTTGTAAACTGTGGTACTTTAGTGTAGTTTGTGTGTTTGTTACGGCAATGAATAATACAAATTCATAACTCACCGCTTAGTTTAAACACTTTGATCTTGGGTTTGTTGCTCATTAACGTTCGTTCTCGAAGTAGTCGGTTCAGGGTCGTCGGTTGATTGTTCTTCTTCCGCCGTTACGGTTATCTGGTCTCCTGGTTGAGGTGCCCGACGAAGTTGATCATGAGCGACTTTCCTTGGTCGCCCCGAGCCCACGACTTTTTTTTACTAGGTATCGATCATAATCCAATATTCTTAATATTTCGTATGGGTCACTGAACTTAACATCCAGTGATGTTTGATTGCGAGGATTATTTTTAACTAAAACATAATCACCCCGCTGGAAGTGACGGATTTTCGCTTTTCTGGAGTTAAAACGTTGTCTGTCTTGTTCAGCATTTTGCGACATCTTTTGTCGAACGTAGTTACCGAGTGCTTCAATATTTACAGTCTGCTCGTCAATGTTTACAAGACTGAGGAGCTCTGGAGGTACGCAATGCTTGCGCTGAGTAAGCAAGGTTAGTGGAGCTACGCCAGTCACACGATGGGGAGTGCAGTATATTGCTAACTGTATTTTTTCAAGAGTTGTTTGCCATTCCTCTGTTTCATAATTTTTAATCATGATCAGAGTGTTTTTGAGCGTAGCCACAACACGTTCTACCTGACCATTTGCTCGGCTGATTCCTGGTGATATAGCATGGATCTCAATCCCCATACGGTCGCAGTAGATTTTGAATTCCCCTAGGAACTCTCGTCCACCGTCAACTATAATTTGTACTGGAGTACCGAATAGGTGAACAGTACGTTTCAAGGCGGCCAAAGTACTATGTGGATTCTTATTGGTCGCATAATAAAATAGCACGTACTTTGTAAAGGCGTCTATAGAGACAATTACATACTGATGATCACTAGATGTTCCCATTTTGCCCGTTATATCCATGTGTATAACTTGAAAGGCAGTATTCGGTTTCTGAATTGGGTGCATTTGAGCTTGAATGGCACCAGATGCTCCTTTGGACGTTTGACAAACTACACAATTATCAACGAACTTTCGAACGATTGTACTCATCTTATCAAACCAGTAGTCGTCCTTAATTTTGTGTAACGTTTTCTCCCAACCAGGATGTTTCAGTGCAGTGTGAAACGAGTGAATTAAGCTCCACTGAAAAGATTTTGGCACAACTGTACAAAGCTTTTGACCAAAAGCTGGATCTTCTATGATGCGTTTTAGAACATTGTTTTCTAGTACAAAACCATTCCTTCGATCATTACTATTCATACTATTCATTATAGCTCGTAATGTTTGGTCGCGTCTTTGTTCCACTTTCAGCCAATCGATATCTTTGGTCATCATATTTACTGTGAGATCTACAGGATTCATGCTGAAGTAGTCAGCGTGTTGAAGTTGTTGACCTTTGCGGTATTCCACCTCAAAATTATAATTTTGTAAAAATGCCCACCAGCGATGGATTCTAGGCAGTAGATCCTTTTTGTGCTTGGACGCCTTCAACGCATTACAGTCTGTGATGACTGTAAATTTGCGTCCATAAAGATATTGCCTGAAGTGTTTTTATAGCTCTAACTACGGCCAAGGTCTCTAATTCATAAGAGTGGTATCTACTTTCAGTTTCGGTAGTCCTCATGCTCATGAACGCAACGACATGTTGTCGTCCCGCGATGACTTTACCAGTACTGCCCCGAATCCCAGACTACTTGCATCGGTATATAATTGAATCGGCGCTTCCTCTTGAAATAGCGTAAGCACTGGAGAAGATATTAAGCACTGAATAACCTTTTCTCTTGCTTCCTCATGACGTTCATTCCACTCCCATTTAGCTCCTGGTTTGGTTAATTCATAAAGTGGAACCATTATACGTGAGAAGTCCGTTATAAATTTTCTAAAGTAGCCAGCCAGACCACAAAATTGTCTCACTTGCCTGGGTGTTGTTGGTACAGGCGCTTTTACAAGAGCATCTATTTTTTTTGGACTCGGACGGACTTGACCATTAGATACCGAGTTGCCTAGATATTCAATTGAGCGCTTGAAAAAGCTGCATTTGTCAGCATTAATAGAGAAACCCGCATCTTGTAAGGCGATGAGAATCCGTTTAATGTTTGTCAGCCCTTCTTTGATTTCTTCACATTTGCTTAACACATAGTCAACATAAACTTGAGCTCCATTGCCTAGTAATAGACTCAAAGCTCTGTTGATACATCTTTGATAGACGGTACATGCGTTGCTTAATCCAAAAGGCATAGTCACATATTCAAATAAACCGTCTGGTGGTACAAAAGCTGTTTTTTCAATTGACGACTCTGCAATTGGTATTTGATGAAAACCCGCGGCCATATCAAATGTTGTAAAGAACTGTCCTTTGGCCATTTGATCGATCTGATCCGATATCAATGGCAATGGATAGTGGTCCCGTACGGTATTAGAGTTGAGCTCTAATGCCATGTTCCATTAACTTTTGAATAATGGCTCGTACCTTTTCTCGTTCGATTGGACTGAGCCTATATGGTCTTCGTTCTACATACTTATTTGGATTTTTCAAACGTATTTCCAGTTCACCTGTCTTGACACGAGTTGTTGGGTACCCTCTGATAAATAAGTGTTGATATTTGTTTAGTAGAGTGCGTAACCTTGCAATATCCTTTTCATTTGTAAGATCACAGTCAATTTTTTTCAAACATCGGGTTTTGACTTTGAACTTGGTTGGTATTCAGCTGGTGTGCTAACTTCGCTCCACCCGACTTAATCATCATAATAAGATTCGTATTATTTAAGAGGTTCATGCCCACTAGGATGTCTGTCGTCATCTTATAGTCTGCCACTATATGGAACTGTAGCTCTATGTTGATCTCATTTATAATAACAACCGCAACTAGAGTGGCTAATGAAAGTACCGGAAACTGTCCAATTTCGCACAAGTGAACAGTCAGCACCACTGTCAAATATTGCCTGAAAAGTCTTTGTACCGATTTTCACCTGAATCGGAGCTAGTTTAGATCCAGCAATGAGATTCACATTTGACTTCAATGAACGTTCACGCTTGAAGCATGTTTCAAAAGTATGCCCAGGTATTTTGCAAAATGAACAGATTGTCTTGGTGTTTTGGTTGGAGACTGCTTCCTTGTTATTGTTAGTTTCAGTTTTTATAATATTCCTTTGTTCATATTGAGATCTTGGTTCATTCAATTTATAGTAACATTCACCGGTAGTGTGATTGGATCTTTTACAAATACGGCACGGCGAAGTGGATGTTGTTGCATTCGAAAAACGTGGTCGCTTATTTGTAATGTTATTATTGAAATGCGGGTGAGGACGCTTCATAGTTTTTATTGATAATGCGGCAGATATCAATTCTGGCACTGTTGTAGCCCTTGTATTCAGTAATTCAATCCTTAGTCTTTCGTCGTTTACGCATCCTATCACTGCCTCGACTGCATCTTCATTCGATAGTTTGTCCTTAGTGATCCTCCTCCACAAGACCCAAGCTCGTGATATAAACTCTGAAATGTCTTTTGATGAGTCGTACACATGCTCTCTGAATCGCACTATGTCTCGAGAGCAACGGTTTTCTGGCTAGAATGTTGTGATTAGATTGTTGCGCATCTCAGCCCATGAGACAGTAGTGACCATCCAATCATCAATCCACATTTTTGCTCTTCCCTTTAAAAGGCTACCGACCTTCATTCGCACATCAAAATCATTAAGTCTATAGGTTTCGATTGCTTTGTCGATGTGTTGACACCACTCACGTACTCCCACGTTAGTGTCAGGGTCAAATGCTGGAAGATAAATGTCATTAATGCGTACCTTGGCCTCTGCTGGTGTATTTAAACGTTCCAACATTTGTTGCATCATTTGCATCATTTGCATAATGAACTGTGGCGGTATACTATTCGTTGTTGCATTAAATAAGGCTGATTGTTCTTGTTGAATAGAAGCTCCAGTATTTCCTGTGTTATTTAATTCATGCAACCGTTCTTCTTGACTTAAAGCATCAGGTTGTTGAGCGGAAGTGGCGGAACCCGATCCCACTTCTGATGACGAAGATCCATGTCCAGAGTTGTTTTTAAAAATAATGACGTCAGCATTGCTGACGTCATTAATG
Source organism: Dione juno (assembly GCA_037127375.1). Taxonomy (NCBI): domain Eukaryota; kingdom Metazoa; phylum Arthropoda; class Insecta; order Lepidoptera; family Nymphalidae; genus Dione; species Dione juno. The sequence goes on along the minus strand of JAXRJS010000077.1, from coordinate 4,663,852 downwards.
TCACAATTTTCCATGACAAGTAAAACTCGCAAACATTTCGTATAGACCTTTATTTATTACAATAAAGAAGTCTACTGTTTACGATTGCTTGAGTTCGAATGCCTCGTGTTAAAACATTCACTCTTATTTATAATAGTACCCCCACTATGAGTTTCTACAAAATCTTGCTTTAATCAATTGCTTGTCTATAAATCTTTTAACAAATATTAATCATAATAATAATTTTAATTATATCAACTTAATTAGTTATATTAATAAACATTTTAGCAAATAATTATAATTTAACATTCATTCAATAATAATTTATTTATTTATAAATTGTCGTTACGCCGTTATATATATATATATATATATATATATATATATATATATATATATATATATATATATATATATATATATATATATATATCTCAGAGGGTGTCTAGCCAATTATCTGTCCGATATTTGGTTTCCGGCATACGGGTACGCGACCCCGGGACCTCGAGCCACCACTTTCATAACCCGATCCAATCCATGTAAGTGGTGTCCCTCCCCTATATTCCAAGTATTTCTGCCTCTTATTCCCTTTCCTTTCCTGGTTTCTCCCAGTAATGGGTTTGGAGGTCAGATGGCAATCGCTCCACAAAAAACCACTTCGCCACTCATATGGACCGATTGGTCTTAGTCGGAAGGCAGACCCTGGCAAAAAGCCGGGACTAATGCCAGGAAGAAGAAGATATATATATATATATATATATATATATATATATATATATATATATATATATATATATATATATATATATATATATATATATATATATATATATATATATATATATATATATATATATATATATATATATATATATATATATATATATATATATATACATATATATATATATATACACCCCAATGTGGGTATTGAATCCAGAAATCCATTTTCAGTTAGAAACCATCCCGCTGCGCTACAAACTCTTTCTCTACAACAAAACCAACCTAACATAGTCTAAGGGCTCGTTATATTACGTTAGAAGGTCGTGCCGTATCACTTTCTTGAGTGACGCATGCTTCATTAGGTAGAGCTTCAGGCACTTGATTGTATACTGAAAAGGTTATTGTTATATATTTGGAACGTTGGTTCCGTAACGTATGGTTTGGAACGTTACTATGAAATTTGTATTATTGTTTATCTCCATGCATAATTCTTCTGTTAGTTTGCCTGTATTTGTCACCCGACACCTAAAATATATAAATATTAAATATTAATAGTTTGTGTGCATATTGCATTAGGTTCCTAAAAAGTGCTATAGATTGAGTGTAGTTTGCAGAATATAATAAAGCCCAAAAAGTGGGGTGCAGTCTATATACACTGTAAAAGATCAGTTACAATGCTGCCGGGTTAATTAACTAGCAGAGTTGCTAAAAGATTTTTTAATAACTTACAAATACTTTAAAGTAACCGGTAATAATAAAAAAGACGCCATGTTGGCTTACTAGAGCAAAAAAAAATTTACATCTAATTATTCTCAAGCGATAGGAATAGGATCGGATTCAAAACCATATCGTTTCCACTGCAGAAAATGACAATATAATATAATTTGGATTGTTTTAATATTAATATAATAATATATTTTAATATAAATTATAAATTATTCTGAAACAATATTCCTCAGAATCTTGTTTCGTATCACATACAAAGTCGGATACGTAGTTAGCCCAAATATTAGTATATCAGAATATAGAACATTAGTTATTATTATTAATTGTTATACTTGCTGGTACCATAAACGTGGTCTTGAGGCCTTTCGGTCGAACTTAAATTAGTTAAGTTCAGCAGCCCTCGTTCCATTACCAAGTTAAGAGGTTAATTGTCAAAACAGCCGAGTTAATTATTATATGGCACTTTTATGTTGTATTGAAAAGATGTATTGATGTTAATATTAGTTGTTTACTATTATTTTTAGTAGGAAATTTCTGTGAAAATGTCTTTTAAATTAGTAAGAGATACTTAAAATAGGGAGTAAGAGAGCTATAAAAAGTATAATTGTTTCCCGTTTACGTTGGATTTTCAGAAAATCATCCTTTAATACTATATGCGAGGTGAGTCCTTGGTCATATCATGACAAATTTCATATATATATATATATATATATATATATATATATATATATATATATATATATATATATATATATATATATATATATATATATATATATATATATATATATATATATATATATATATATATATATATATATATATATATATATATATATATATATATATATATACATATAGATAGATAGAGATAGAGAGTAAATAACAATGATTCGTTTTTTGATACGTTTCAATAAATTAAATATATTAATTATCTTAGAGGACCGTCGTGGCACAGAGGTATAGCGTCTGCCTGTAAAAGCGACGGTTTGTGGGTTCAATTCCCACTCGAAGGAAATAAATGATTTTCATTATTTTCGCTCTGGTAATAAGACAAAGTGCGGCGTTGAGTTCCGCCACTCAATACGCAATGCCTCGAAAGGTGGAAAGCGGGGAACGTAGTGTCCTAACACTACGTTCCTACAGTTCTTACGGGTTCCTCTGCCTACCCTGTGCCTACCATGTGCGGGATACAGCGTGAAGCTTATTTAATTTTTAATTTAATTAATTAACTTACTTAAAGATATATTATTGAATAGCTCTAACAAAAAAAAATAGCATTTTCATCACAAAAGCTCACATTTTGTACATTAGGCATCTGCCTGCCTATCGTTATAAATCACTGCGTTATCCACCTTTCGCCTATTTAGATATAACATGCAAGAGGATGAAACGATGATATATTATATTAATTATTATTTACATTTGAAACTATGCATATAGAAACGTTTGAAATTCACCATGACCGTCGAAAATGCAAAAAAATGACTTCAAAAAGCAGCGAAGGCAGTAAAATAAGTAAGTAAGTAGTATAATATGAAATAAATGAAAATAAACAACTCCATTTTATCGTAATTGTGCTCTGTGTGCAACAAAATCGAATACGATTTCAAAATAAAGTAGCTTATTGCGCTTTTGCAGCTCAATATATATATATATTGGAAAATACAAGTGCCTATAAATTGTGAACCTCACGTTTATAGCTGTTTTAAATATAACAAGAAGTTCGATTGAAATATTTTGTATGAAAATTGATTTCATACAATCTTTTAGGTGAACTGAATTGATTTTGTGATACACTTCAATATTAGGGCCTTTATAATATTTATTACGTTGCGATTTAATTACATTAATTTTGAGTATGATCACTAAAGTTGTAGGCTCGAGTCCCTTAATACCAGGTATTGAGTTAACAGCGTTGAGCTTCACCCACCTCTAGTAATGTCTTGAGATCAGATGAAAGCACAGAAAAAATATCCTGACACGGTCCCCCATTGACAGTCCATTGACAGTCAGACGTCCTATTTTTGTTCATATATATTTTCCTAAGTATATATTATATATTACTATATTATTTACGCCATAACACGTGAAGCACTCGTATATAAACAAAACATTTTATGTACGCATTACTTTAAAAGCATGATCTGGTTAGCTGTCAACATAATCTACTATGAAACCTCGCTATGTCTCAAGAGTATTTTTCTCTAACATGGAACGACGAGGACAGGCTTTGTTCGATTCAAGGCGTCACGGTTAAAATGTTACCCAAATATATTTTATCTCTACCGAAGTGATGTGATTTTTCATTTGTACGACAAGATTGAATTGTAAAAGTATTACTTTTTGGCGAGACCTTCTTCCTTCTAGAAAATTCATAATTTTTTATTTGTATTTAATATACACATTTGTATTTGGAAAAAATTATATGTACTCTATATACTACAAAAAAGTAACTCGACAGAAAAGATAACCTATTATATATATATATATATATATATATATATATATATATATATATATATATATATATATATATATATATATATATATATATATATATATATACATATATATATATATATATATATATATATATATATATATATATATATATATATATATATATATATATATATATATATATATATAGATATATATATATATATATATATATATATATATATATATATATATATATATATATATATATATATATATATATATATAAAGATTTCTTTATTTATCTGTGTAAGTGGAATAACAAGATGATGAAATATAGTATGTTTTATATGATTTTCATGGACTTATATTATAATATTGTTTCAACGATAAGCAATTTATACAGGCGTCGTGGCGCAGCGGCAATACCGAGCGACTGGCTGTAACGACGACTGTTGTGGGATTTCCACTAAGAGGATTGATTGAGGATGATTATTTTAATTTCCACGCTTAGGTTAGAAAACAAGGCGCACCGTTGAATTTCTACGTATGTTGAAAATTAGGCGGAATAGGGTAGAGAAATGGGAAACGGACTCTTAATTCTATATTTCACTTTGCTTCTGCATAGGACCAAAAAAAATTAATATATTTATTTATTTATTTATGCAAAAACATACATCCATAAGACCTAGAGTAATATCAGGGAATAGTTTTTTTTTTCTTATCTACAAGTAAGTTCATGAAAGTTTATGAACTACAACTTGAAACAGTTAAGAATATAGCGGTTGTGTAGAACTATCTCATAAAGATTCATTTTATGGGCATTCAAGTACCATAAAAAGAAGGGTTACGTACCGACATCAGAACCGTACTCTGGATTATAAAATGTATACTTTAGAAGTACGTATAAACTTTATTATTTTGTATGCTAGGCAAATATGTAGTAAAATGTAACCAAACCGAATTTGAATGTAACTGGAGTACGGAATTCGTGTAAAGATATATCTTAATATAAAATTGTATGATTATAAAATTTATTATTTGTGAAATGTGAAGGTTGTGGGTTCGAAGTTCCGCCACACGAGAAAATAAACGAAAAAACACGTTACGAGAAAACGTTATTAATAGTTATTTGCAGAGAATTTTCAAAGAACTTTCTTGTCAATATCCTGAAATTGTATATGTTTTTTGCGATATCAATATGCATATCAGTATAATAATGCTTATTAAGTTTGGACGATGATTGTTTTGAGTAATCTTTTATAGCGGGGAACGTTGTATAACGAGGTAGGTAAAGAGAACTTAGTGACAAAACATGCCGTTCTTCTCATTCCATGCTAATTTTAGACATTGCGTGTTGAGCTGTGGACTTTCACGCCAGGATTAAAATGTTTTTTTTTAACAACATTATATCGATTCACCATTATCATTTCATATTTTTAAAACTTCTATTGCTATAAAATATAAAAATATTATTAAGCACAAACACTTTCTTAAGTAACTCTACATTTTTTGCTTTTTTTTTGTAATATGAGTAGTTCTAATAGTATGTTATAATAAAGAGGCCGTCGTATTGAACTATAACAAAGACAGCGGTACGCAATGGTACAACGCTTAACTGGAAACGCTGAAGCTATGGGTTCGATTCCCATTTCCGAGTGAGTAACGAATTATTTCTAATTGTTTGAATTTCCTCACTCTAGTAGAGGAAATGCTGTTGGGTTGCACCAGTCAACCACCATATATCTGGTACAATATTTACGCGACAAAATGTGTAAAGCCAAAAAAACGTCTAGTTAAATTTTATGTATAAAATATACTAAGCGAAGTCATTACGCAGACTTATGGACGATTGGCTTAATACTTATCTATTAACATTATCCCAAACTTAATTACTATGTATATCCTCAAAGTGCCATTAAGTTTTTAATATAATCGAGGTTAATAATTTTTTATGGTTAAGCAAAGACATTTTGTTTCAGATTTTAATTATTAATCATTTTAATTTGTTATTTATGACGATGGCTATCAAATTCAAATTCAAATAATTTAATTCGAAGTAAGAATACATGATTCATTTTTTGATCGCCAAAAACACATTACTATTGGTTTACTAAAGTTAATGCCTCAAACCTGAGAAGGACCGGCGCAAGAAAGTCTTCTTGTCCTTCTCAGGTTTGAGCGGGTTTATTTTTTATAGTCATTTACAATTATACAATTATTCATTATTGATAATGATACGCTTGAGATATCTCAATACTATTATTCATGAATCATAATAAAATTAAGAAGTTTTTTTGTTGAACGTTATCTCAGGAACTTTTTGTGTTTAATAGTTCATTTAAGGAGTAAAATCAGATTTAAAATGAAAGTTTTGTGTGTGTGTGTGTGAGAAAATATTACATACAAAATATGTATAATATTTATATGTTTTCGTAGCTTTATTAATTGTTTGTATGTATGTATCTTTGACTGTGGTCAGAGGTACCTCGGGTTTTTCGAATTTTTCATGTGTAGTTCATATTTTTTTGTTATCTCCAGTCGATCACACGAGTGAAGCCGCAGGTGACAGAGTTAGAGTGAATTATGTAAAAATTACGATTAATATTAGACAACTTTATATTAAAACAAAAGAATTCTCAAAAAATTATAAAAAAAAGGAATTTTTTTAAAGAAATAGTACATCTATGAAATTTAACAATACCTCAACAGATTAAATTCTTTATTATAACGGAATAAAATGAAAAATTACTTCATATACTATATGAATATATTCAATATAATTATATAAATAAAAATATATATTTTTTTAATATATTTTAATAGTAGCCAATTTATCAACGGTACGCGAAATGTGAACCAGTTAATATCTCATATGAATATAAATCACAAAATCAAAAGCGTGCAGTAAATCCCGGATAATAAAACAAAAATATAACAACAATAAAAACAGATGAGTTTTATGATTTCCTCTATACATACATACATATATTCTTGTTAAAAAAATTACATATATGAGAATATTGAACTATATTGATATCTGCGTAGCATAATGTAATGGAGATCAGAGTTTTGATATCTAAATAATAAATAATGAAAAAAAAGACGTTGGTTAAAATAGTCATAATAATAATACACTTGCCTTTACATATTATTGTAGGGTAAAAAAATTGAGACCGTTGTGGCGCAGCGGGACATCATCTGGCTGTAAACACCGCTTGTGGGTTAGCTTCCCACTCTAGGAGAATAAATTATTTTAATTTTCTTATCTATAGTAACAGACTACACGCAATGTCTCGAAAGATGGAAAGCGGGGAACGCAGTTTCTAGATTAAGCTAAAGAAAATCTAGAGATCCAGCACTCCGTTCTCCACTTAAATATATCGATTAATAATTATTTTTGTATAAAAAGAATAGCTTCTCATTCTCATAGACGAAATGGAGCGTATAATATATATTCTATAATAATAGGAGTACAGTGTCTTAACAATAAGTTGCCTGTGACGAGGAAAAAAAGTTACATAAATATTCTCTCAAGTTTAATTCGAATTCAAACTTTATCTGTGTCAGTGGAATACGATCATATCATGATAAATGATGTACATTTTTTTTATAATGCCTTTTTGTACCAATGTAATTTTAAATAGATTCACTTGTATATTTTATTTATGTAGTATATTTTATGTAGACTTTCTTGTAATTGCTATTTTAAATTATGCTTTATTTAACCAATTATCATATTTGACCTATTTTTTTTATTTGAAACGAAGAGACGAAGCCACATGTCAACGTTAGTAAGTTATAAATAACATATAAAAGACTAAACTCCAATTTGACGCTCGGTTTCGTTGAGGATAAGTACGAACAGACGCAACTTGCTTCATTAGGATTATGAAATTACTGTACTCATTAAAGTAAAATTTGTTACAAAGAAATTCAATTTTCGTGGTATTAGCTAATGTACGTTGCGCTTTAATTATTGCGTGGGCCTTTCGTTTGTTTTGGGTGATTAAAATGAAGTACCATTATACTGAAGACTTCCGAAGGAAATGGGACATTTAATAAATACTCGCTATTTGCGTTTTAAAGTATATGCTTGTCAATTATTCTGTCATAAGCATTTATTATAGTTCGCTATATACGAATTCTATTTTACAATGTAGTAAAAAAAATGTTATAATTATATGATATAGAAACTTTTTTTTGTATTGCACAGATTATTTACAAAACATCCAAACGATATTCCTCCTCTTTCTTATTTTATTGTAAATTTAAGAGATGTTGACCCTTGAGAGGTTGTCCACTGTTTTTTTTACTCAGGTTCACCAAAAGGAGTATACTTTGAAAGTATTGCGAAATGCCTGTAAACTTAATAACGAGTGGGCTCTTTTATATTTTTGTTATGGAGCTGGTTCATTTCAATCTTAAGTACAAATTATGAAAAAATTGATATAATTACATTTTAAAGTACGCTATACTAGTAGTATTCTTTGCCTAAAGTTTGGCTTTAAACACGATTATGAGTTCCATCCGCCAATTAATATGCAGTGTCCCTAAAACGGACCGAAGGAGGAAAATTTTGGGTCTTTACATTAAGTTATCTGTAACTATATGTTATATATATATGAAAAACAGTTCCAAGCAGAAATAAAATTAAAAAGTATAAGTTTAAAAGTCTAGCCATTCCATCAAGCCATGACATCAACAGAGTTCCAATATTTAGAAAACAACATTGATTTACATATATTGCAAAATATACGAAACAAAACGGTTTTATTCAAGGCTTTAGAGGAAATTCGTGTTAAGCACACTTGAGATCTACAAAGTATCCTTCGAATGAAAGGGCTCAATAAATTCAATTGATCTTTTGTCACTTGAAACAAGGCTCAGGCCTCTAATTGACGAGAGCAAATGCGGAGATATCGGTAGAAGATAAAAAATATCAATAATAGAATTATCAATTCAAGCTTCTATCTTGAAAATTTTATTTTCTACTCTTAATTTACTTAGATTCTGAATAAAACTGACTTTGGTTTAGCGAAAATGCTATAAATATTGTATAATACAAAGTAAGTTGAAGGTTCGATTTATGTATTCAATTTCATAGTTTTAGTGGTCGTAATGGATAAAAAAAATCAGTCAAGTGCGAGTGATATTCGAGCTCCGAAGGTTCCGTATCAATTTCAGGATCATGAAACTTAAGAAAAAATATATCTTACAAACTAAAGTTTGCAGTCGTCATTGTACGAAATCAACTACATAAGCTTGTAATCGTTTTTATTTCGTAATTTGCCTTATAAATAATCTATTTTCAGACCTACCTCAGTTTTAGTTCTACCTCATTACCAAATTTTACAAATCTAGGTCAACGGGTCAAGGTCAAGTAGTAGTAGTACTCATATTAATTTTCTATTACGATTAGTCAACATAAATCATTTGATTACGATAACTTAGAAGTTTGATTATGTCTATATTCTAATGGGTCATAGACATAATCTTATATCCATATATTTGACATTTCAACTTTTCACCAGATTGATAGAAAATGATCTTGACAGACGGACTGACAGACAGACATCCTATAAAAGTTTCATATTTCTTTTCTTTTTTTAGATACGAAACCCTAAATATACATTAATTCTTACTTAATTTTGTATTTAAGCATTCTTCAAAGTGTTATTTATACTATTGAAATAAAACGATTTCAAACGTATAAAACATTGATCGTATCGGTACTAGAGCCCGCGCCTTTGGGACATCATCCAACCGCTCTAGCCAATTAAGACTTACAATATTATCAAGCTACGTTGACGTTCTTATACGCTGGTATCACTGAGACAGCTTATATTTGTTGGTTGACAAAAAGAGAAAGTAAAAAATATATATAAATAATTTAAACACAATTTATTATTTAATATGGTAAAGCAAGCCCGTATTTTGTAATTACAAAGAACCTTTGCCCGGCTGAGGAGCATTAGCGCATTATTATTTTCGCACAATTTTCGAGTCTTTAAGAGGAATCACATTACGAACAATATAATCTTGTAAGCGTGTTTCTTTACTGTTTATCTTCTTTGTGTTATTTATTACCTTGTTTTTCAATTTAATTTCATAATTATTCTTAAGCTTAAATATTATTTTTGATAACCATCATTCAGGCCGTTGTGGTACAGTGAGACCAGCTTTTAACACGATAACTCTGTGTTCAATTCCCGCTTAAGGAAAATAATTATTTTAATTTCTGCCATTAAACATGCGATGTCTCGAATTTGGGCGGAAAACGGTTGATCCCCACGAGGTTGACCGACGACCTGGTGAAGGCCACCAAAGTCCGATTGCTGAGGGCGGCCCAGAACTGGCCTTTGGATGGCGCTCAATGGATGAGGCCTTTTCCAGCAGTGGACGTGTCCCGGCTGATATGATGATGATGATGAAGTTCTCTTTGCCTACGTGTTATATAAGTGTAAAGCGTGAAAGTTAAAACTCTCATAGTTTGCATAATTTCAGCGGTATCAGGTTCGATTCCCATTGTAATTAAATATTAAAAAAACTAGAAATTCCTTGCCAATCGATTCACACTTTAATGTCCATTGTATTTTAGTTAATGAATCCCAACGAGCTGAATTCATAAAACTAAAATTGTGCATTACATTTAAAAGTACTTACAAAATACTATATTTAATGAAATTTGCATTTCATTATAAATATTAAAATCATGTACCACATATTTTTAATACATCAAATGTGTAAAATTTATTTATTTATTTTATTTTGTTTTGTATCATACTTACTAACCTATACAAAGTTATATCCATACTTATCAATCTTCACAACTCATATAATATACACAAGTATGTGACTTCTCAACAAAACCCCAGTAAGCACTTCTATAAATTCTCATAGAAAAATATAGACCTACATATATTTTACGCCGACGTTATTGAAAGGATATAATAGGAAGTGTCAGTGACAACTCGAAATTTATACGTTATGGCTATTTCGTTATTTAAAAATCTCTTTTCACGACTTCATATAAAGAATCTTTGACATTTATATATATATATATATATATATATATATATATATATATATATATATATATATATATATATATATATATATATATATATATATATATATATATATATATATATAATCTCATATATTTTATAAAGAGGATGGTAATTTTAAAAATGCTGATGATTAACAATTAATGTTAGCTTTACTTATCTCTCTAGAAAAAAATAAACTTAACCAACATGTGATACATTTTTCTGAGAAGAATAACGCATAATGGACATATTATAACATTATATTTATACCGTCGTGGAGCTGTGGCACTGCGTTTCACTATAATATATATAGCGACGGTAGTGGATTCAATTCCCACTGGAGGGAATTACCTCTTTTCTTTTTGTTGCTCTGGTAATAAGATAAATCGCAGTATTGAGTGTCATTGGTCACATGGAGGGTCTTAACGCTAGATTACCTCTCCCTATCCTGCTATGTGCGGGATACAATGCGAAGCTATAATATATATATATATTTTTTTTTAAATAATAATTAGCAGTTACTGAGTTTAACCAACTAATGGTTTGTGGAGCTTGTAATTTCATATTTAGTATAATCACTTCTTACATATATATATAATAAAGATACGTACATATTTTTGTCAGTCTCATTAAGATAACGTGTTGCGTAGAGTTCCATCATCCTACACGCAACGTCGTTTATCGTAAGTGTTACAGATTAATTAAATGTACAAATGTAAATTACCTAAAATATTACCGACAAAGTAGTATTTATTTTGGTTTAGTTATTGCTTAACTGGTTATATAATAAAAGTGTAAAGCTATAGCCATAATAGACATAGGATAATCGAGATGTTTTAAATTTTTAAGTTCACGCTTTATCCTATTTATATATCATAGGAAGGAAGGTATATATCAGGGTGGAGAGAGGGAACCTAGTATTAAGACACTTTATACCAATGGCTGGAAGGAAGTGTATAAGTGGCGTAGTGTGTGGTGGCAGAACTCAACGCTCCGCTTCTTAATTGAACATGAAAATAACTCATTAGTTTGAGTGAGAATCGAATCTCCAACTGCGGCGTTAACAGTTAGACGTTGTACCACTGGGCCACAACTACAGAGATTATAAAAAATCATATTATATTTGAGTCTTAATAGTACATACATATGTCCACTGCGTATTAGGATTTGATATAGTGTATATATCAAATACCGATATCAATGTCTGATTATATGCTACCCTATAATACGATTATAACATTACGTATTGGTAATATTGTCAAAAGCTTTGGCAATATTCACAATTGTATTTTGCAACATTATTAAAATAAATGAAAAAAGAAATGGTGTGAGAGACATGTTGCTAGCGATGGAAAATTTATACGCGGGTCGACCGTATCATTACCGGCGTAGACATTTAAGGCCAGTGTTAAGTGGTGAATTTTTACCACATTGCTGGGCTTTGGCGTCCGACCACAAACCCTTCCTCGAATACGACAGCTGTACTAACATTAACACATTAGGCTAAGAATCCTTAGGGTTAATACTCTCCAGCATCGGGAGAGTTAGAGAGCTCCTGATACTAAAGAATCTCTGAGTTAATAAACTTACGCCACCCGTCGAATTCTGGGGAGGGACAAAGCAAGTAACGTATATGCGCCATGGCAAATTATATCATGCTTAACGTGGATTTCTGTAACATCAGGGGTCTACATTCCAACCTAAGCGCTGTCCACCACTATCTTGAGACAGCACGGCCAGCCGTATCGTTTTTGATGGAGATTCTGATTGCCTGACCTAATGACACAACTAAATTTCAATATATCTATGACTACTCTATGGCTACAGAATAGAACATGATTATATGCCTAATGCAGGATCGCACGCAGCTCGCGTGTGACTTGAATGGGGCAAATAGACTGTCCTAATTATTTGATTCGCTTCAACCACTCTTAGTGGTTTTCAGGCAATTACCTGGTACAAAACGCGGCAGTCGCAGAACACTCGCAAAGATTACATAGCTTAACGTTTTACATTAAGCTTAGCTTTAAAGCTATTCGAAGGCGAAGGTTTCGATCGAGTATTAGCCAATATCGTAATCGTCTGGAGAGACAAAATTCTTAAGTCAAATTAACTAGTCTAGTTATGAAACTAATACAACCAATAACTATTAATTTAAAATATCTAAATTAACATACAGTATATCAACTATATTGTAAATAACATTTTTTTTCGAATAGTAAGCTATAATTTATAACATATATATTAAACTATAACTAATTATAATCAAATTTATAGATTCAATGTTCTGTAAGTACCTACATACGAAATTTCATAATCATTATTATTAAACTATATCGAGATCAAAGCGCTGTACATTTATGGACATATTAAAGATTCTGCAGATGACAGTTTCAAAATACTGAAAACGATATATACGAGTAAGTTAGATTCAAAAGATATTTGTTTTGGTTCTTGTTACAAAAGGCAGTTCTATAAATAGCCTCAAGCGTACGTGATCCTTAAAGAAATCGAACGCTGTTAAGTGTTGATCGTTCTACGATGACGCTATGTAAGAAACTATTTTATACAAAAAAAAGTTTATTATAATACTTATTATTTGTAAGTGTAATTATTTGTATTTGTAAGTTCATTTGATAAGTGTTAATTCTTAAGCATAAAGAGAGAGGTAAAGAAAGCAAGGAAGTAGATGTCGAGACGGGGTGTTCTCCACTTTCCAGCCGATTTCAAGAGTGCGTGTTGAGTCGCATTACTCAACGTCACACTTTGTCGTACCGGAGCGAGGGAATTTATATCTTCATTTTAAATATACACACAACTATCGCGCTAGTAAGTGTATAACTTAGTAGACAGACGTTGTCCCTCTGTGCCATAATGACCGATGCTAATTATATGATAATAAAAAAAATCACAAAATATTTTTAAAGAGAATAAATCAAGAGGACCTTTAGATAAAAATCTTAGTTTGCCATTTTTCACTTATTACATACTGTTTTCAATTGAATAACGACAGGCGTATTAACAGATTAATAATCGATTAATATATTATCCCTAATTTAAACAAATAAGCAAACATCAAATAGACCTCATAATCGTTACGTAGATAAGGTGTTAAACATACAAATTAAACAAAACTAACTATACTTAACGTCTAAATTAAAGGGTACGCTCAAAACAATTCGACATCAAAATATCTTCGTCCATATAAGTCGAGTCTGTTTAAAATTGCGAATCCCTTACTGAAATTACGGGTTGTCGACGTAAAACGCTCATTCTGGGGCCGTAACATACGCGAATTTACGTGACGCCTTTAATCTAAAAAGCTATGTTGAAAACTGAATTAGGACATTATTTTACTTAATTGATGTGATTATGTTTAATGATATTAATGTTGAGCTTATGTTTCATTTGTATAAAGTTTCAGACGGGCTTGGGAATTTGATAAAAAATATTACTAGTATATATGAGGTCATTATGGCATAGTGGGACAGTGTCTGTCTATAAAAGAAATGGTCGTGGGTTTGATTCCCGAGTGAAGAGAATTATTTCCATATTAATGTCCTACTGCTGACTGATGACTGCTTATCAATATATAATGTACCCGAAATCGGGTGACAATCGGAAAAAGGAATGTCTTCACACTAGGCTTTCTCTGTCTACATTTGTGTATGCAGGAAAAAGAGTGAAGCTGTAAAAAATAAACAATATGAATCAATTACTATGTTTTCTAATATTCCTGGTAATGGCTACTTTGTAAAGTGGTCTATTATTGAATTAGTTACCTGTATTCACTGTCCTATTTTGTATTATTTGCTTGTACTGCATTATTATAACAATTTTGTAGATATAAATAGAAATTTGCCTTCGACTTTCAAAACTTTACTTCAATAGTATATCTGATCTTATAATAATACTGATTATTATTATTATTATTATTAAATAAAATTAATATAAATAATTTAATTTAAATAATAACTATTATCTTATATAGTTAAAATGTTTTTTTTTTTACTTTTGAAAATCTTATACAATTATTTAAATATTTTAACTACCCATTCATGATCATAAAAATATTTAAAACCGTAAGATATCATAAAGTTATAGGCAGAACTCTTGTAAGGTCATCATTAATAGAAAAACGTCACTTTATATTCATACGACAACTTCCAGCTCCGCAACAATAGTCTTACTACTCGTAAAATACTTTAAAAAAAACATATAGAAATTTTAACGCAGCAGGATTTGAACCTGCGCCTCATGGATGGTTTAAATTATTTCAAGCACTCTGACCGCTAACCCATGCAATTTTTGACACGGCGTGATTTTCTTCATCATGCCGTGTCAAAATTCGTATATGCTTTTTACAAAGTCAGCTACAGTAACTAGAAAATAAGGTGCAGTTTTCTTTATGTCTTTTTCTATCCTTAGTGTGGATTAACACTTCAAAAATAACAAAAATAATAGTCTTTCTATGTAAGCTTACATTGAGAAATCAAGCTTCACGCATTAAACTAAATACGTCGCATATAGCACGATATATGTACAAAGATAACCACCTAGTGTTGAGACACTACCACGTAGTCTGCTGTGTGAAACTGAAAACAAAATGATTATGATAAAAATAAAAAAAATAAAATATTAATAAAATAAATATTATTTACTTTTACGTACATTTTTATCGCTTATTACTAGAAAAAAATGCATTCTAACATGACAGTTAAAAGCGTGGCCTCATCACGTAGAGACAATTTATGCCTTTAGCAATTTTCGCTTGGATATTAAAAAGCACGTCATCTCTTCTCCACTTCGTAGAGCATTTTATGTCAAATAAAATACGAAGTATAAAGATAATCTGCGTAAAATTTTAAAGGGAACGTATATACGTATAACGTATTTGGTCGCTGGTTCGAATCTCGCCAGTGAAGGAGGTTTATTTAAATATAAATTTACACTTCATGATTTTATAGCTTTACAAAGTGTGAATTCGTTTGTATGTACTTTAAATTACAAAAGCTCCAAAACTTTCGGAAAACCATATCTTTGTGGTTGCACACGTTGATTTCTTAATAGATATGAATTCACTCAGTTATTGAAAAAATTAAATAATATTTTCTTCTACAAAAGGTGGTGTTGGAGTTCTTAATTAAATGTACAATGTTTCTCAAGATACCTGTGGATGTTAAGCTATAATGAAAGGCTACGGCGCTGGTACAAACGGTTTCATTTATAAATCTTTGGTACTTGTGTAATACTTGCTACATTAACAATACTAGGTATGCCAATGATAATTTCAATGTATAAAATAATAGAGGACTATCGTGGCGCAGAGGCACAACGTCTGCTTGTAAGCGCGACAGTTTGTGGGTTCGATTCCCACTTGGAAAGATTTAATTATTTTTATCTTTCTCGCTCTGGTAACAAGGCTAAGCGCGGCGTTGAGTTCCACCACTCAAAACGCAATGCCGCAAACTCGAATGACGGAAAGTGGGGAACGGTATGCCTTAACACTAGGTTCCCTCTGCCTACCCTGCTATATGCGGGATACAGCATGAAGCTTAATAATAATAATATAAATCAGGTTTCATACCTGTACTCGTAAAGGAAAAATTAAAAGCATTTTTAACTACAATCAATCAAATCAATAAGTTATCCACTGCCCGCCCGAATTTATGACAAACGAAGTTAGCCAATGGAAACAATCCATTCCTTCAATTGGGAATCGAATTGACAACTGTCACGTTTACTATCAGATTCTGTCACTTTAATATCAAAAACCTTTGAAAACTTTATAAAAATTCAAAATTACCTGGTATTATGACATCTAGAGGTAAACCTAAGTTATATATGTTTAATTTGTATCCTATTTTACAAACATAACTAATGGGATATATCTAAAATCGGAATCCCCAACGGATGTTCTTGGCATATAATTTTACCCTTCTCCTTCATATTAATTAATATACTATATAAACACACACATATATATATATATATATATATATATATATATATATATATATATATATATATATATATATATATATATATATATTTATTTATTTATTTATTTATTTATTTATTCATAAGCCATGCGATTACAAAACTATTATTCATTTAAATACATGAGCTAGACAGTCACAAAAATATTACTGCCGGTGCTTAAATTAGGTTTACCCTGTGCTATAAGCACCGGCTACCTTCCAGTGTCACAGTAAAGTGATTAGACAAACATTATAGTTATTTATATGTGAAGCTAATAATATAATTAAAAAACAAGACATATATATATATATATATATATATATATATATATATATATATATATATATATATATATATATATATATATATATATATATATATATATATATATATATATATATATATATATATATATATATATTAAGTAAATTTAAAATTTAACAATGTTATTTAGTTTAGACCTAATTTGGCAATTTAACATTAAGTAGTTAATGTATGTGTTCCTGTGAAGTATGTGTGTGTGCGCGTGTGTGTGTGTGTATGTGTGTGTGAAAAGTGTGTGTGTGTATGTGTTAAATTAAATCCTAGATATTTATGTAATGGAACTTCAAAACTTCATTTGATGATCTTAATCATATTCTCAGTTCGTCATATGACAGTTTTAATAACCAATCCGTAACAATACGTTTGCACTTATATTTATTTTTTGGTTGTATATTGAGTATATTATTTAACCGATTAAATAAGAAGCTACCAAGAAAGTAGTAAAATCGGTGGCTAAAAAAGCTCTTGCATACATTAGTACTCTGCACTCGGTATTTTCGTATCGAACGGATTTTTGCAGAAGACGAGAAACTTTCTTTGGAGTTCTCAGAGTGCTGCCTCAAAATTATCTGCAGAAAAAAATAGTTGACGGACGGTAAGAACTTCGCAATATTCATAGAGTTCTTTCGTTGGGAAATGATACTCTTTTCCTGTTGCTACCTTTAATACCGCTCTCTGCGCCCGCTCGAGCTTCAGCAATTTGCTTCTGTGAGCACCACCCCAGGACGATATGCAATAGCTAATCAATGACTGGCACAAGGCAAAATAGGTCGTTTTTAGAACTTGGGGCTCCGCCACGTTTCTTAATTGTTTAAAAATATGTATGAGTTTACGAATTCTACTTAACAACATATCTATGTGAGGGACAAAAGTGAGATTTTCATCCAAAATAATACCCAAATACCTTATGCTGGACACTCTGTGTATAGTAGGGCACCCACAGCTATCCTGATTTTGGAGATGATTATGAGGTTTTGAAGAATCAAATCTTGGAGGTTTTCTTATACTGAAAGTTACATACTTGGTTTTGTCAACATTTAATGAAAGTCCATTGTCAATTAACCAGTTTGTTACCTTTGTAAAGCCTGCCTGGGCAGCCTTGAACGCATGATGCCAGGTGTTTCCACTAAACACTAATGCAGTGTCATCAGCAAAAGCCACAATTCTACCGTTTTCCATGTTTATATTGCATAATTCGTTGATGTAGGTTATAAATAGAGTTGGTCCAAGGATACTGCCTTGCGGCACTCCGTGTTCCAGTGGCAAATCGTCACTACAAAATTCTCCAATTTTAACACGTTGGGTTCGCTTCGTAAGGAAGTTTTGGTAAAGTTTTAATTCTCCATTTCTGACACCAATGTTCTCCAATTTAGAACACAGTTTGGAGATAGAGACTGTATCGAATGCCTTTGCTAGATCCAAAAATATTGTGATACATTTATCTCCCTTATTTAAGGCAGTAACGATATGCTGAGTAAGGTCATGGACTGAATTCGGAATTCGGAATTTCGGAATGGAAAGTCTACGAACGATGTTCGTAGACTTTCCATTCCGAAAGCCGAATTGTCTGGAGGAGAGGAAATTATTTTTCTCTAAATAGTTTTTGAGACGGTTGTTCATAATTTTCTCAAAAATTTTGGACGTGGCGGGCAGTACGGAAATGGGACGGTAATTGTTGAAGCAATCTCTTTCCCCTGATTTATATATTGGATGCACTAGTGCTTTCTTCAGCAGATCCGGAAAGATGCCATTCGAAATACTCAAATTAAGAATGTGTACCAGTGGAGGTATTATAACGGTTTTGTATATTTTTAGAAAATTACACGAGATCTCGTCAATCCGCACCGCACAATCCGTACTTTATTAATTCCTCGACCTCTAACTCCGTAGTGTATGGAAAGCCAAGAGATTTACAGCTACGAGTTGTTGATGCTGAAAATGCAGTTCCAATTTGAGATTGTAATACCCTATCAGCTATATTTTTGCCAATACCAACAAAGTATCTATTTACCCTGTTTACAGACTCATAGGGCGAACCGTTTTTGAGTAGATCAAAAGGCATGTTATGTGTTATATATGTGTATCTTCCACTTTGCATTATCCCGGCCTATTGCCAGGGTCTGCTTTCCTACTTAGTCTACTCCACTTTGCACGGTCTTGAGCATCCTCAGTGGTTAGCCCATTGGCTCTCATGTCGTGCGTCACGACGTCCAGCCATCGCTTCCTTGGGCGTCCGGGGGGTCTTACTCCAGGGACAGACATATCAAGGCATTTTCTTCCGACGTAGTTCTTAGGCCGGCGCAAAACGTGGCCATACCATCTCAGACGACGCTCTTGGAGCTTATCCGCTACGTCACGGACCCCAAGACTACCTCGAATGAATGTGTTGCGTATGCGGTCAGCCCAAGTAACGCCACACATCCACCTCAGCATCTTCATCTCCGTTACGTGAAGCTCCTGAGTGTGCCGAGATAATGCTGGCCAACATTCGCTGCCGTATAGAAGAACTGGTCGGATCATGCTCTTGTATATCAGCCCCTTGAGTTTGGGCGGTATTCTGCGATCGCAGACCACACCAGTGACCTCCCGCCATTTGGCCCAAGCAGCGCTAACCCGCGTGGACATCGTAGTCAATGCCTCCGGACTCGTGCATAATGGATCCAAGGTACCTGAACTTCTCCGACTTAACGGCTGGCTCAGGCCCGATGTGGATGGTGCTCGAGTCTGGGTTCCCGCAAGCCATGTACTCGGTCTTTGACACATTCAGTTTAAGACCACCGTTCTCAAGCGCACCCTTCCAGGCATTCACTTTACGCTCCAGCATCAGTCGGTTCTCGTCAATGAGTACTATGTCATCGGCATACATCATCAGCCATGGAGGCTGGTCCTGGATGTGAGCCGTGACAGTATCTAGCACTACATTAAACAAAAGTGGACTAAGAGCTGAGCCTTGGTGAACCCCTACTGTAATTGGGAAGGGTTTGGTATCGCCAACAGCGGTCCTAACTGTAGAAACAGAGTCGTTGTACATGTCTCTGATAATAGCAACATAGGATTCAGGGATCCCTTTGGATCGCAGTGCCCACCAGATACACTGACGTGGCACACAGTCAAAGGCCTTCTGTAGGTCTAAGAATGCCACATGCAGAGCTCTCCTCTTTTCCCTGTGTGCCTCCATCAAAATTCTGAGGGCAAAAATGGCGTCCGTAGTGCCTGATCCTGGCTGAAATCCATATTGACACTCAGAGACAGTACACGCTCGGCGGAGCCTGAGGGCAATCACGCGCTCGAGAAGAGCTTCATGGTGTGACTCATAATCTTAATGCCCCTATAACTACCGCAATCTTGAACACTGTTCCGAGTCCGAGTTTCATCAAGGGTTATTGGAGCAATAAGTCCCAGGTTAGGAGGTGATTCAGATGGAAAGCACGTGCCAATTTGTAGATGAGCTTCTGCCCCTCCACAGTTTCAAGTGTATCATATAGAGGTAATAAACTTTCACTGCGGGCTCTGGCTACAGCTCTTTTGCTGGCACGTTTCGCTGCTATGTACTCCAGTCTGTCTTCAGGAGAGTTGGAACGCTGCCACTCCTTAAATGCAGTCTTCTTATCATGAATCACCTCCTGTACCTTGTCATTCCACCACCTTGTCTCCCTGTCCATAATACGTCCTCCCTTAGAAACGCCAAGAACATGTTTACCAGCCGTAATAATTGCTGACTGAGCTCGACCCCAAGCATCCTGAGCAGTTTTGGTGTTAGTTGTTAAATTTTGACTGTTAACCTCTTCCAGAAAGTCGGTCTGCATCGGTCCATTCAGCAACCACCACTTGATCTTAGACTTACGCGTCTCGGCTAACTTCTTTATCGGGGTAACGACATAATCCATGACAAGAAGACGATGTTGGGCCGTGAGGCTTTCACCAGGAATGACTTTACAGTTAGTTACCTTGCCAACATGACACCGCCTGGTCAATAGGTAATCTATTTGGGTTGAATGGAGTCCACTCGCATACGTAATAAGATGCTGCGGACTCTTTTGGAAGAACGTATTCACGATGGCCAGATCAGATGCAATACAGGTTCTTAGGATATTTTCGCCCTCTATATTGCGGCGACCGTGACCAAAACCACCGTGGACACGTTCATACGTATCCGCAGCCTTACCCACGTGACCGTTAAGGTCTCCCTCGACTATGATCACCTCGGTAGATGGTATAGCGAGTAGAACGTCTTCATATTGCTCCCAGAATGACTCCTTTTCGGCCCCGCTACAACCAGCCTGGGGAGCGTAAGCACTGATTAAGTTGGCGATAGCCCTCTCAACCAGTACCTTCACCCGCATCAGGCGGTAGCTGCGTCGGTCAACTTCATTGGAGACCATTCTGTAGCTCTTCAGATAAAACTACTGCTACACCAGTTTTACCGGAAGGAGACCCAGTTTATATGAGCTGGTAACCCTGTCCGATGATACGGGACTTATTGCCCTTCCAGCGGGTTTCCTGAAGGAAAGCACACTGGACCCGACACCTCATGAGTACATCTGTTAGTTCCCTGCATCGTCCGGTTAGAGAGCCAATATTCCACGTTGCAAAGCGGAGTTTCCTTCTGGGTACTTTCTTCTTTAGCCGTGTCCGTACTTGACACGGTAGCCCTTGCCCATTTAACACAGGTGTAGGGCGATGTGCCTGCGCGTCGTTTAGCGGTGACGCCCTAGCAGTACCCAGCAACAACTTTTTTCTTTTCATATGAGTGGCAGGTGGCGGCTTTTTAATGGAGCGATTGCCATCTGACCTCCAAAACCCATTTTTGTGGGAAAAGCCAAGGATGAGGGGGGAAAAGATTAGTAGAAAAGGGGGGGGGGGGGGTAAGGACACCACTTTCATGGATTGGGAAGGAGTATGACAGTGGTGGCTCGAGGATCCGGGATCGCGTACCCGTATGCCCAGTACCAATATCGGACAGATATTTGGCCAGACACCCTCTGGATGAATATATGTGTATATGTATATATATATATATATATATATATATATATATATATATATATATATATATATATATATATATATATATATATATATATATATATATATATATATATATATATATATATATATATATATATATATATATATATATATATATATATATATATATATATATATATATATATATATATATGTGTGTGTTTATATAGTATAATTTAAAGTCTATAATCTATTATTATATGCTTATAACAAAAATATTATAAGTTAATTGTTAAGTTATTTATTTCGTCACGTGTTGTTCTAAGTAAGGAGTTTATTCTGTTTTATATATTAAAATTTGAACATATTTTTTAGAAAAACTTTGAAGGTAGCGGCACTTTTATAAGTTTTCTAAGAAACTATTTTTATTCTTAGTATAGAATAACACTTTAAAATAACATTTAGAAATTTCACGTTATGTTATAAAGGTGGAGAGCTTATTTGTTTGAACGTGCTAATCTTAGGAAGTGCTGGTTCAAATTATTAAAAAAATGTGCTATATAGTCCATATTACTTCACGTTGAACATAAGCATTACCTTGTATGCAAGCCACTGTACCACCGGTCAGAGTTACCTATGACACTTTTGATAATTTCCATGTGTCATACAAAACGCCAGAACGCCAAGCATTCACGAGCACAAGTATACAAATGCCGAGTGGCGCTTCTCCCAGTATCTAATGTTTATAAATTAAGAAAATAATTTTGTGTAATATTGGAAATAATATTTCCAATTATCTATTACGTTAATTTTTGTGATGTTGCCTCCTGTACCAGCTGCGGTCAGAATAATTTTGGACAGTCAAGTTTAACTTATTTGCATTTGATTACTGGGACGAAGTTGAAGTTAAAAGCTAGTCTTACATATTAAACAGTACATACAGTACAGTAAGTACAGTAACATTCTGTAATAAATCTTATGTTTTATATCTATTTTTTTTTATTTATTTAAAGCCAATGATAGTGGTTTTTAAAGAAAGTTATTTAAAAGCAATAGGTAAATTCATTAAAAAAATCTAGACTATATTCTAAATAGGTTTTTATGGAAATTAATTTAGAAATATGAAAAATTAATTTAAAAAATATCTGCTTATTTTGATTTATTCACCTAAATTCTCTCTTAGTAAATATTAACTTAATAGTATTTTTGTTCATAGCTTCACGTTGTATCCCGCATATAGCAGGATAGGCAGAGGGAACTGTAGGTAGTAGGAACCTAGTGTTAAGACACTCTATTCCCCACTTTTCGCCTTTCGAGATATTGCGTAATTTAACGATAGCCGATAGCGGAATTTAACGCCGCACCTTACCAGAATAAGCAAATGAAAATTATATGCAAAATTGTATATATATATATATAAATATATATATATATATATATATATATATATATATATATATATATATATATATATATATATATATATATATATATATATATATATATATATATATATATACACACATTCACAAATATGTTAAGTTATGTTCATCTTAATTAGTAATATCGTTTAATCAAATTAATATCGCGATTCCGAATTGCAATGAAGCAATTAGTTCCGAAGTTCTCAATTTAGCTTGGAACGTGCAAATTACTTAATTAAAAGAAAACACGTAGAAATAAAGCGTTCCATTTTCTGGAGTGATAACAGAATGGGCGTGGAGTTAGTTAGATGTGTAATAAGTTATTATACATTTTGTATCTATATATATTTATCTAAGAATTTATGAATTTAAGAAATTCTTAAACTAAAAATGTGTGATATTTCCTATTCTTATGGTTCCGTACCTCAAAACGACAATTCGAAACCCTTATCACTTTGTCGTCCGACTGTTTCTCCGTCTATCAATAAAAATGAGTGCAAACGGCCGCAACTTTAAGTATTCAATCTTTTAAGGAGATATATTTTTGTTGAAATATAATTATTAAATAGGTACGTAACCCTCATGGGCGAGTACCACTTGCACTTGACCGATATTTATTAATATTTTGCCCTATCTTCATTAATTTGTCATTTAGACAGAAAACACGCAGAAATTAGAGAGATTCTTCGCTCTCTGTGACATTTTACCCTGCGCATGCGAAAAAAGTGTAAAACTACAAAATCTATATGTTATATATTAAGGATAACTAGACTCTCTTCAAAACAGAAATCGTTCATACGAGAAATACAAAAATATCCGTCAAGCAAACTCAGATGTATTCACTAAGCAATGATAAAATATCTATTTAATAATTACAAAGCGTGTTCTTTGACATAATTTAGTTGATTAATTTTACCTGACAATAAGTTATAAGAGTTATTAATTCCATTTGAATTTTTCAAAGGAACGTCCATTAGTATTCATTACAGGGTCCAAAACACATTTGTTTGCGTTTGCGCCATTGTTGAAATAAAAGGAAATGGTTTTTTTTTTTAAATTACTCTACAATTTATTTACGATGTTTCTGCATTACATAATGCATTAAGAAAATTAAATAGTTTTTCTTCACTTAAGCTGAAAGAAAATACATAGTGTCACATCACTATTTTCTCATTTTTGTGTATATAAAAGATTACTTAAAACAAAAACTTTTGGTATGGATATAATAAGAGTAGGGATGTTACAAATTTATTGTTTAAAATTTGTTTGAAATATATTTAATACTAATAAATAGATTTTATTACTTTTTATATACTATTTTTATTTTATTATTTATTTATTACAACACTACAAAGACTTGGTCCGTACCTTTTCTAACTTTTCTAACAATTATATTATTTTCTTATCAACAATATTAATAATAATACTATTGATATATAGAATTATTACGATCGTAACCTCTATACATTTTGTTATTTGAAATATGACTATATCTAAGCAAGTTTTTCATAATTACAGTGCAATAAATTATATATAGAAAGAAAAAAAGAATAATATATGCTTATATATATATATATATATATATATATATATATATATATATATATATATATATATATATATATATATATATATATATATATATATATATATATATATATATATATATATATATATATATATATATATATATAAATGCGTGGATAATATTATATCCAAATTTGTATTAATTTTTTTTCTATATCACGTCTGTTTTTCTCATATTGTCAATCATATGTCAATCGTAATCATGATTGAATAATAAAATTAAAACTTAATTTGACTTGAGTTAATTCTATCATTACTTTAGTAAATGATTTTAACAGTTTTTCAATAATAAAATACAGAACGGAAACAATTCATTATATAAATCTTAAATAATCACATTTGTGATATAAAATATTTCGTATAACGGTAAAGTGAAAATATTATTCTCCAAGTCCCTTAAATCTCGTTGAAAAGATGACGGATAGGTGGGAAGGTACGTGATCCTTAAGCTAATATTTGGGCCAGTTTATTCGTTTGTTGATGTTGAGAAAAGTTTTGATTGCTCGACCCCTAGAGACCCCTTGTTGTTATAGGCCCGTAGATTATGAAATAAAGTTGTTAAAAAAAATATTTAGACAAATACAAAATCCACTTAGGTATGGAAATTATTTAATTTAGAAAATTATTCGGAAACGAAAATTTTACAACTATTTAAAGAAGAAGAACGTATTTTGACGTTTTATACCTGTTTCTTCCACAGTTGGTAAGGGTAAGGTATTATTAGCGATCGAACTTGAATCGAACCCTTCACCCAAATGAGCCAAAGGCGTAAAATGTTAATACTATATATATATATATATATATATATATATATATATATATATATATATATATATATATATATATATATATATATATATATATATATATATATATATATTTATACTAAACACGTATATTTTAATATAAGGACATAACGACCAAAACGGGACGAAATATTCGCATCCCACGCGAACCCCGAAATTACCCGCTTCATTTTTATCCTTTTCACGATGCGGCGAATGACATTCATCATAATATTACTTATCATTACCGAGGTTTGAAACAAAAGCGTACATCAATCTCTGTCACGAGAAACGTATGTTCCAGGCCTTCGCGTCGTGATTTAGTCGTTTGCATTATTTTGGTAAGTAATTAAATATAGAATTTCTTATATGAGACTTGAAGTTGTAAAGAAAGTAAGATACACTTTGGTTATCAAATATTCAGTTATTTTTTTTTTTTATTATAGTTAAAATGAATTGAGATATCCTACCTATCCAGCTTTATGCTTTATCCGGCGTATAGCAGGATAGGCGGAGATAAAGGTAATCTGTTTTCCATTTTCCCAATTTTCCATCTGCCCTTATACGAGATATTGCATGATAAGTGGCGGAACTCAACACCGTAATTTCTCATATGTTGTAAAATTAAAATAATTTATTGAACTGATTGAGGATTGGAGAACCCAAAGCTGTTCCGCTTACAGTCAGACGCTGGCACACTGCGCCAAGTTAGCTTAAGGATGGCCTTGGATTTTAATACAAGTAACTTGGATTTGCATCTCTAACGTGAAGATAATATTTGTTTATATATAAGCTTCTAATTAATTTGCTCTATACACAATAATTTTGTATAATATTTCTTTCCTTGTTGTATGCGATAAAGACTTTGTGTGTTCTAATAGCTACATGTCTTTTAAATGTCTGTTTTATGGAATAAATAGAAAATTTGTATGTACATCATAAAAGTCTTATTCTAGTATATGTCAATTTGAAAAAAAACATCTAATTGATATTACCTCTCAAAATAAGATTACTTAATTATTTGGAAGATTTTTTATTTAATTATGATACAAGAATCCAATTTATTAATTAGCATAATTTAATGACAGCTTACTGACAAATTGATGTCTTTGTACTGATTTGTATCAGTTTGCTGTCAATTATGCGTTAATGTCCCCAAAGACAGCTCTTAACGCATAGTATTAAAATTCGGCATAAAACTATATAATATCATTATTCTTTCAATTAGCTTCTGATGTTAAGTAATTATTGTCATTTTCTCACATGAAACAGAGTGTCTTGACACTTGTTTCTCTGAAAATAAACTTAATCTTTAATCTATTAACAGAATTAATAAATTATTAAGTGACCTATTATATATTATAGCCTATCTAATATTTACAAATCTATCTAACATTCTTAAAAGATATTTAATATTAAATTATTTTAAATTTCAATTTGATGGTGAAACAGATTAAATAAAGTTTTAGGTATGTGGTATTAAAAATATGAAAATAAATTAATTTATATTAGTTACAAGTTAGGTCAATTAAATAAGTTTTATATTTTTACATGGTTTACATATTTTTAATTTTTTTTTAATGAAATCGTCCAAGTTTTCTAGTGGATATTAATTATAAAAATATCTCTTTAGGGATACTAACAATAAGAGTATGTTTTAATAAACGTGTGAGATATTCGACGGAGCTCGAAAGTATTGTAAGGGTTAAGTGGCTAGAGTGCTTGAATAGCTTCCACAAGGCGCATGTTCGAGTACCACGTTTATTTATTTTGACTTTTCTAAATACAATTTGACTTTGTTTTATTTGTATCAACATTATTTACATTAACACTTAATTATTTATTATTAAGTAAATTTAATAATAGTTGGTTATATTTTAGTTTTCTTGTTTTTCCAAAGAATTTAGCTAATTTTAAAAAATATTTGATATGTATACAAAAATCTTCTTTTCATTTAATGAAAATTGATCTAGTAGTAATTTTTACAAGACAATATTGACCGGCTTAGAAAAGCAAATACGCACTTCGTCGATTTATTGACAAACGCTATTGAAGGTCAAAGTTCAAGCTTCAGGCCTCGGTTATTCAAACTTGAATTATTTGCTTTGTCTTGGTTTGTTCACAGTTGGCACACAATGTAGTTCTGCTCTCAACGTCTAACCGGACTGCGGAAATATCTATGTTATTTATAAGCTTAGATGTTTCCTGGATCTGGTTATCATCATACATTGTTATGTTTGAACAACTAAATATGATATTGCAACTAAGTCACCCTTATAACATAGGTAGCTACTATATACAGTATGCATGAATCACGCTTTATCCCCACATATATGTAGGTAGAGATAGCTTAGAGACTGTCTGTATGTATGTACGTGGTGGAGCTACGTGCCGGAAGAAGTAGTGAACAGCCCGCAACTTTGCTCGCCCGAACTACAAGATTATTCATTTAGTAAACTGAATCGTTTATTTCTTTCTAATGTATGTTTGCAGCGCACTTATAGTGACTACGAATATGAAAAATTCAGGTTTCCTTTGTTACTATATGTTAGTTTGAAAATAGATATTATAACTGCATCAAATATATATCATTCGCTAAACTAAACAAATAAAGCATTCGATTTAAGCGTATTGGGCGTTTTAATAGAGCGTGCAAATTTTCACCTCGCATGCCGTTTTTTTGCGCTTTTAATGAAAATACGTGCTAAATTCCACTACGGTGAAATCCAGGCATTGAATAAAAAAGCGCAAAATGCTATGCCATTCGGATTACCAGCAGCGGCCATTTTACGAAACGCACCGTTTTAATTGCGTACAGTTAACACGGTGAACAATTGCTTTGGATATAGTGTTTGTAAGTAGCTGTATTGGGTTGTTTAATTAATATCGAACTTTAAATTTTGTATTTTATTTTTTAGAATATTATTTTAATAATATTTTTTTTATATCTTCTGTCTATATATGTACGTATTCTTTTATAATATAGTAAATGATAGACATTTTTTTATATGTCTGGTACTGTTATAGGCTAGTTAGGGAGGGAACCGTAGGCAGAAAGAACCCACATTCCCCAACCCGCCATTCGAAGCGTTGCGTGCTGAGTGGCGAAACTGAACGCCGGGCTTAGCCTTGTTACCAGAGCAAGAGAAAGCGAGAAAGATGAAAACAATTAAATCTCCTCGAGTGGAAATCGAACCCACACACACCCGCTTACAGTCAGACGTAATGCATAATTGTCATCATTAATTAATTATATGACACTTAGGATATGTATTTATTATCGAAAAACTAACAAATTTTGCTACATACGAGCAATAAATTAAACATTTATTATAACCTCTGTAACAGGCAATAGGAAAATTTGAATAATTGTAGATATAAAAATTTTTAACGAACGAAGCTCTTACTTTAAGAGCACTTCTCTAGCTATTACTTGTTTTCCTCATACGTATTATAGATAAATGAAGTGCAGACAGGTGACTTGGTAAAAGTTTGTATAAAAAAATATAAACATGTAAATTATCTATAATGATAAATAATCTGAGTCTCAGAATATAAGTTATATTTTTTATTGTGTTCACGTACTGTATTTCCGTGGACAGTTTTTTTTTTTTTTAATTTTCACACTATATCCCATCTGCATACACGCTGCAAGCCGAATACGAGGCACTATATGTTATCATACCAGAGCGGAGAAATAAGAATAATTAATTTCTTAGAGTACAACAGTTAACAGCCAGATGCTGTGCCACTGCACCAGGATGACCCTATATATAATTTTCATATGAAAAACCTTTAATTTGTAGTATTGGACACACTAATAATTACTATAAGGAAAACAAACCGGTTATTATCGCGATAACATAATTAATCGATTAAACGCGTTTGAATAGTTATATATCTTTTATATTTATATCTTTTAAATAACACCGGACGAATTATGTATATTGAATTAGATATTTTATTGGGATTTGTCTGTGAGTTCATATAATTATTATATTAAACCTCAGTCTACCCGTGACCACGGACTACTGCAAAGTATTCGAAACGTAGGGTTTCAAAAAAAAAAAGTCCAATCTATATACGCAATAAATTCGGTAACAATCAAATGTCTAAAAATTGCAATCATCTATATACTAATAAATAAAGTTAGAGTGTTTGTTTGCAAAATTAAAATATATACAATTTTCAATAACAGATTGCATAATTTGAGAGGAAAGTTGATATAAATAATGTTTATATACGAGTATACTGGACATGTATAATGTGATTTCGTTTAACATATCGAAATGAACATAATTCAGTTTACATAAGCGGCAAAGCCGCGAGCGGGTCGCTAGTTACAAATATTATTATAATTTCAAATCTACAAATAAGTAAAATGATTCAATATAGCTCCACATTTGACATTAAAATTTCACTCAACGTCAATACAAATGTAGCTCATATTCAAATTAGATAAGTGGTCTCGACGGATATTCCGTATATCCGCAGACGGATGGGAAACCAGCGATCTTAGTGCCAAGAGTTTGATATACCCTTGCGGCTTTTACTGGAGTAAGTTAAATAACTGTATATATATTGGAATTTGCTCGAAGCTTTTATTCTAAGCTTAATAAATGTTAAAAAAACATATTCATATAAAAATAACAATAATATGGGGATGAAATTATATTTTATTTATTTTAAAGTAAAACTTTTTTATACATATGATTTTAACGAACCCTTCCGTTAGAGAGGGAAATTCGATATATTTTTTACAACGTTTCGAACAAAAAGGAAAAAAGACATTTTCAAACCACTCTCCTGTAAAAATTGTTAGGACGTTTATACGAAATATGTACATATATACATATACATATGTCTGTCTGTAGTTTTTGTTTTTTTTGGGATTAGAAAATATATATAATCTATTTATTCCTTTTCATACAAATCGAGCCTTATGCGTTTATTCTGTAGTATTGACTAGTCCTGCATTTGCCAAAGGTTGTCTGTAAGAGATTGCTTGAAGCAATAAGACCGCCTGTGCATATATATTTTATATTTATTTGTTTTATTCTTATGTTTTGTGTATTTTGTTATGTTTGTGCAATAAAGTACAAGTAAATAAAAGCATTTCTTTGCAAAAACCTTATGGGTGAGTGGGTAACGAATTCCAAACCCCAATTTAATAAAGAAGAAAACTAAAAGGAGAAAATATTTATATTTTAAAGATAACAAATGAATAAAATATGAAAAGAAAAAAAGGATAAGGAAAACATTGTATACTGCCCTTCCTAATAAATAATTCACGACGGTCAGATTGTAACCATTCAATGTGACATGACATATAAAAACTATTGAGGCCTATCTAATAGCCTATGTAAGAAATTATTAATTCTAAGACAAGAACGTAACAGTGTTACAAAATGACCCTTTACAATAAATTTCAGAAAAAAGGAGTATATTCTTAAAGATATATGATATATATATATATATATATATATATATATATATATATATATATATATATATATATATATATATATATATATATATAAATATATATATATATATATATATATATATATATATATATATATATATATATATATATATATATATATATATATATATATATATATATATATATATATATATATATATATATATATATATATATAAATATATATATATATATATATATATATATATATATATATATATATATATATATATATATATATATATATATATATATATATATATATATATATATATATATATATATATATATTTACATATATATATATATTTACATATATATATATATATATATATATATATATATATATATATATATATATATATATGTCAATCGTAGCTCATAGCTATGATAATTTAATATATATGAGAGATAATACTGTAAATATGAAAATGAAAAGGACCCTGTGTCATGACGTGGCATAGGCGTTATTCAGCTATCGTTCTCTGCAAGTCATTCTGAAAATGGCCAAGCGGTACAGCGTCTGACTGTCAACGCGACGGTCGTGGGTTCAATCCAACTGGTGGGAATGAATTGTATTATTTCCTCGCTCTGGGAACAAGGAAATTGAGCGGAAAGTAAAGAACGTAGTGTATTAACATTAGTTCCCTTCTATCTATCCTGCCATATACGGGGAAAAGCGAGTAACTGTAAGTTTAATTTAAGGTAAATATATAATATCTTTTAGCATTTGTGCATGCATAGTCACCAAAAAAAAGGTTAACTATTTAAAATTATCCAGACAACGGGCATAATAGAGACCATAGTAATATACTCAGAGCATTATATTTCATATACAATAGCTTTTTTATTTAACTTAACTTACTATATTCTAAGTCTCTTGTTTCAGCGGAATTAATGAATTTATTTAATTTCCTTACTCTAGCAGATGAAGCAATCAACACGCAATGTTTCGAAAATTAGGAGAAACGTGAGGAGGAAGGCTCTCTAATTCTCCCTCTGCCTATCTGACTATGTGCGGTTTACGTGAAGCTATGAAAAATAAAATGTATCTTAAGAGAAAAAAATCAGCGAACTGTGTCTATTTCTCAAAATACACGATATCTTAATGTAAAACAAATACAATCTAATTAAAAATAATTGTACATTACGTGGTTAATTCTGGGATCAACGGCAATTTATCGCCCAACCATTGCAAAGACAAACTAACCAAGGTAACAAAAGTAAAGTGGACGTAAGAGATTGCCCGACTTAGCGCGCTGAATCACTGCCCGCAATAATTATCGGGGAAAGAAATCGAAGTGGAATCAGGACGATTTATGGTACATAGACCTGATACATCTTGATTATAGCCAGGTTAAATGTTACGTTTGGTTCTATAATTTGGGCAAGTGGCATTTATTTTACTTTTTTAAATGCTCTACTGTATAGTATATTTAAAGTTTAGTGTAGACTAATCTCAGGTACTTCTGGCTCGTATTGAATATTTGTTTTAGTTTTGGATTGTTTATTCATTGAGGGAAGGCTATAATATATTAAGGCTATAATATTAAGGATAGGCTATAATATATTATATTACATTTATCGTTTCAATGTAGCTAGCTTAATTTACCGAGATAGCTACTATCTCGGTAAACTAGAATGTATCAAGTACCTCTTAGTTTTTTCCATTTGACCAATTGAGCGAAGCCGCGTGTATAAGTTAGTATATAAATATACATAAAACTAAATCAATTTTAATTAATAATAAATTTTAGTTCAACTTATTATGTGGTATGTAGGCCAATTATTGAATACCCCCTGAAAAAGCGATTGTTGCAGGTTTGATATTGGCCCACAGTTACAGTTACAACATTTATTTAATTGTTGTGAATATTTATTTATAAGCCCCACTATAATTTTTACTAACGGGTCGTTCAGCGGCTTTGTCATTGAAATGAATTGTGTTTTGTTCCAAAATGTATCTATTGGAATATAGAAAGAGTTCTGTTATGAATCATTTAAACATCTTACGTCACATTATTATAATTTTTGTCAAAATTTCGATTATTTTGAAACTAACGTACTTATATTGATAAAAATAACTAAGCTTTAAACTAGTTAGGTGAATTCATTAGTTTTGTGTTAAACATAATTATTGTTTTATTTATTTTTATTATTTCCGACACCCACACTAAAGATAGAAAATATTTTTCTGAAACGTACAAAATTTTAAGCATTCGAATTTAAACCTACGCCTCCTTGTAATAGAACAGGAAAGACAAAAAATGTAAAAATATTTATATAATATATATAAATAGAGCACCTGCAGACGTTGTCCTGTCTATCTATCAATCTCTATGTTTAAGATTTAATTAGTCAACTTCATCTAAGCTAGAAATCTAGATCAATAAGATCGACCAGGCTGGTGTAAATATAAGCAGTTCTTGCTCTATAGCTTGTTTAGTGAGTACTCTCTTCAAATATGAATTTATTTAAGTTTGTATGGGTTTCGTAATACAACAAAAATGTCAACCATTGCAACATAGCTTTCCTTATTTTTTATAGCGAATCTTCTAGAACTCCTCATTAAGCGTTCATGAGCTATGATTTTACATGTTAAAAAAATAATCATCAAATTAAATACTTTTTGGTTAAAAACTATATATACATCTCAAAAAAAATGCTCAACAGGTGAAAAACCTCTGCTGACGTACCATTTTCTTATTTTTGTAATTTAAGTGCTCCTTAAAGAGATTGTTATATATACGATATCCTAAAATATTACCTAGTGTTCTTTTTTTCCTTGTACACGTTGTTGTCTACACCAAGTATCACAAAATACCACAATAAATAGAGCTATCAAGCAAATCATTTCTCACATAAACTAAAATGGAGGAACATTATATAACATAGAATTATCCCACTTCCCATACCCACTGAGTATTTACGAGGCCACATTAGCTGCTTGCCAGACCACGTACAAGCTATACAATGCATATAAACACGTTATAATAGAGCTGGTGTTTGGAAATCATTACTTTTATTTATATACATATATATCTAATTCATATTACAGATAGTAGCCCTTGAACAAATGTTACAATTAAAATAATTAAATATAACAAAAATGTTGTAGGGATAGACTAAAAATATGCTTATAAGCTTGTTAAGTATCTCGATGATGACTTGGAAACTCAACGCTGCACTTTGTCTTAGCAGAGCAGGAAAATAAAACTCGAGTGTCTAACAAGGTACTCGTAACTATTAATTACGCATAAGATTCCACGTCCTTGTCTAATATAATATCTACATATGTATACAAATTATAGCATACCAACTTTACCCAATTATTACTTTTGTATAAAAAATCCTTTTCTTGTATATAATGTATTGTATATTGACAAATCACAACATATTCACTAGAAGTAGACAAAGTATACGATACTCTCTTAGTCTGTCCCAGACCTTACTTATAGATAAACAGAGATCGATTAACCCGTTAACCGCACCCAACAACTGCAAAATAGGGTTACCAAATACTATTCATATATATTATTTTTATGAAGAGCACATTTTTTTTTATTTGTTTTAAGCTAACAAATTTGCTGCTATTAAAACGCAACAACCCGTTTTCCCCATCCCTGTGGGAATTTTGAGATATCCTCTCAACTAAGAAAACCTTATAAATTTTTTTATAATAGTTTATTTTTTATATGTATCAAAAAAGTTTTAGTCAATATTATGCTCCCGCCAAATGAAAATTACTAAGAAATGTGTATGACCATAACATATTCATAGATCAGAAGTATGATGCCATTTAGCCTTGCTTTACGGACCAACCGACACAAATTTTTTCGATTTTTTTTCGATTCATACCAGCAGTTCCTGATATTAGCGTGTTTAATCAAATAAACTCTTCAGATATATAATATTAGTGTATCTTATAATAAAATATTTCATTCACTGTATGGTAGCCCTACTAACAGCCCATTAGTAAGTTCAAACATTTGTACTTTCTCTGTCAGACGTGAGGTCGAACGAAATTGAGATGATACTTTGAAGGGTAACTCACTTCCGTCCCGTTAATATACCGAAAGCGAAACACGGCTTGGTTTCATTCAATTATCTATGTTACCATTTCCGAAACGTAAATTTGGAAATTATGATGTATGTTGTTGTTGTTTTCAATTATTACAATACGAAAAAGAAGATGAGATAATAAAATCCTAAAATACTACCCAATCTCGCTTAAATAAATACTACAATACTAATTGAGTTTAAAAACACTAAAAATATAAATAATAATTATTTATATTTTTATTGTTTTATATATATTCATATACAGAATTAATTTAAAATAATAATATTGTAAATATAATTTTGTAATTTAATCATAGTTGTAGTTATTACGTTTTTGTAATTAAGCTGTCATATTGTAGGGTCGCTTTGGCTCTGCATGTACATATTTGTTTTGGAGTCTACTCGCGCCATTTTCGCGTGAATTACCACAATTTAGATAGATATTTTGAGGTTTTTCGAAGACTATTCCCGAAACCTCCCTCCCCCACCAACTTGATATATATCTAAGTGTAGGCCTAGATTAGCCCTATCGATTGACATCTCGTTTGTCAAAATCGGTTGCGTAATTTCTGGAAAAATCAAAATACTCGCTAGGTAGGTAAACAAAATCTGCCATCTATAGTTCGAAATATTTCTTCTGATTTTCACTTGGCTAGGTTTACGTGTAGATATTAATAAATCGAACTAAATATCACTTTGACCGTATAGCAAAATCCATAGATTTAAGTAACTTGTGCACATTACAAAATAATATTTTACTATTTTAAATAATCTTATCCAAGAATAAATCCTAAAACACGCGTGAAAAGAGAAAGAGAGAGAGAGGAATAGAAAGAGATAGTATAGAGAGTGAAAAAAATTATATGGAGGTATTAAGAATGAGTCCGGATCCACTTTCCGCTTCCACAGAGCCCCAAACATCCACCCCTGTATCTAAAAAAAAGACAAATAAGTTACTTAATAAAGAACCAATCGTTCTTACTGCACCCGCTGCAGATGTAAAGGACCTAGCAACACTAGATAGCACTATCACCAGTCTAGTGACCACCATTTGCATTGCGATCTCAGTGGGAAAGTGTGTAACGTCCCATAACGAACTACTAGTGGCAAATGCTGCTACTGAAATAAAAAGATTACTTGACACTTATATGTCAGACAAAGATAACATCACATACCCACCTAATATTGGGACTACAGCTATCACCACTACTGAAAGAAACAATATTTTCCCTACACTGCCTAATATATATTTAAAAGTTGAATTAAAATCATCTTTTAAGAATATACAATAGAAAATTGCAGAATGTGTTCAAAAAGAAATAATTACTTTAAAACAAGACTTAAGCTCAATTTTTACAAAAACTCAACAATCAGAATCAACTTATGCCCAGGTGGCTGCCACAAGAGCACAAATAAAACCCAAATTCAGGCCCTCAATTTTAGTAACATCAAAAGTTGCATCAAAATCTAAATCCGATTTAATACAGAAATGGCGAGTTTTGCTCCAAATAAAGTTATCCCAATCACAAATAATAAGCTCATAGTAGAATTTGACAATACGCAACTCCGCGATGATACCATTAAGAAGCTAGAGATATCTAAAATTTTAAACGCACAGCTACCCATCAAACTTAAACCTATGGTTATTTTAAAAGGTATAAATAAACAAATTGATAACAACGAACTCATAAATATAATCTATAATCAAAACCCAGAAATAAAAGAAAATGTAATAGATAAAGACGAAATAAAGTTAAAGTTGTTTACCCAAAACAAGAACTCAGCTTTATGCAATGCAGTCGTAATGGTATCACCAGTGGTATTTAATAAGTGCATTATTAGAAAACGCATGTCTCCGAACACATTCCATTATTGCAGTGCTTCAAGTGCCCCCAATTTGGACACACTACAAAGATCTGCAAAAACTCTGAACAGAATTGCTCACACTGTGAGGCACGTGACCATATATATCGTGTCTGTCCACACAAAAATAATTTATCCAATTGCCTAAATTGCAAGTCACACAACTCTAAATATTAATTTAGTAATGACACAATGCACTCATCTACTTCAGCGCTTTGCCCTCGTAAAATAGCGGCGACTGATAAAACAAAATACAATATAAGTTATAATGATCAGTAACAATATAAATAACAATAACGTAATTATATATTTTAATAATAATCCATTCAGACTTGCAAAACCTAAAAATATTAAATTCAATCAAGGCAATTTGGACAGGAGTTTCTGTTCACAACAAGAGTTTGTACAATATTTTACAGAATTCGAATTTAGATTAAACAATAAAAATAAAGTAACCAAAAGAAAGAAAGAAACTACGTATAAATACAATACAAATAAAGCTGATTGGGAAAAATCAAAACAATACTAATATATAAAATAGTATCAAGTAATTTACACAATAAACAAATACATAATTACAATAAAGATGAAATAGAACAATTTGTAACAAAATTAACTACAATTATCCAGAATACTTGTGAATGTTAATACTAACCTTAAGACTTAAAATAAATTACTTCAATAAGATACAATGTTGAAACGAGGAGCTTGAACAATTAAAGAAAAAAGTAATAAAATTACATCACACACCATTTGTGACCTTAAAAAGGAATGAAACCTCTTGACAATATACTTGAAGAAAGAGCGGCTGTCAAAGAACAATATATTAACGCTATCAGTATGGCATCTAATACAAATTTTAGAGAATTCTGCACAAAACAGAACAAAGAAAATGTCTGGTCGGTAACCAATAGATTATTAAAATGTGGCCCTAAACCTACTCCTCCATCCACTTTGCAAAAATCCGAATGTTGGGAATGTTCACAACTTCAGCAGAAGATACTATTTTCACATTACTTCAAAAATTTTGTCCAGACGACACAGACGATACAATGAGCATACAAATGCTGTACAGAATACATGTAAAATACCCACCTCAAACTCCAGATGACAAATTATTTACTGTAGCAGAAGTTATTAGCAACCTTAAATGCTAGGGTTTATACCCTAAAAAAGCTCCAGGCCCCGATCATTTGACCGCCGACATCTGTCTCCAAGTAATTTTCGAATACTCAGAAGTTATAATAGAATTATTATACCGATGTCTCACCACTGGTTCTCTCGAGCACGAGCTCACGCTATAGCCCTTCCCAAACCAAACAAAAGCAAACAAAATGAAATTTCTGCATACAGACTTCTCAAAGGACTCCTCTCTCTCTTTTTGGTAAACTTCTAGTTAATCGCACAAAGATTGACACACCACATCAACGTAAACGGCCACACCAACCCTAACCAATTTGGTTTTAAAACACAATACTCCACTATTGACGCAATAAGGATAGCATTAAATAAGATAACCACAGCAAAGCAACAAGAAGAACAGATTTTAGCAGCATCACTCGATATACAGGCGGCCTTCGACAACGCGTGGTGGCCAGTCTTATTTAAAAGGCTGAACACCATGGGATGCCCAAGAAACTTATATATACTAATACAAAATTACATGGAAAATAGATCTGTAAAACTTAATTTCGCTAACATAACACTGGAAAAGAACATGACCAGGGGTAAAGGGTAAGCAGTAACATGACATGACATGACAGTAACATGACCAGGGGTAAGCATAAATAGTGCACTTAAAAGAATATTTGAGTCCAGAAAAAACTCAAATAATTTCTTTTACTAGTAAAGCTAAACATATAAAAATAAAAATGGGTACTAAAACAATAGAACAGGAAAATCAGATTAAGCTTCTGGGGGTAATTATAGATAGTAAATTAAAATTCATACAGCATGTAAAGTCCGTCACACAAAAAGCGCTCAAGATATATAGATCCATTTTGTCCATGCCACTTGGGGCATCAGTTCAGAATCTATAAAAATAAATTATAATTACACAGCAGCCTTTGTCGCATACAGTGCAGATGGTAGCCACACTATCAATAGCTTCGCTTTCATCCTAGTTGCACAGTCTATCAAGCAGAATTGTATGCGATAATGGCATCGGTTGAATGGGAAACTGATAGAAAAATAGGTAACCTCACTATTTTTACAGACTCTCTCTCCGCATTAGCATCAATAAACAACAGGGATAATACGAACCCATTAGTAGCCAAAATCCATAAACATATATATGAAATCAGAAAGATGGATGGTATCGTTTTCGTATGGACCAAAGCTCATGTTGGTCTTGACGGAAACGAAGTTGCAGATATTGCAGCCAAATCCGCGGCTAATTCAAAAATACCATAAAACTATACCAACTTTTCTTAGTTACGTGAGAGATCATATCAAATATGACACATTAATTAAAACAAATGAAGAATACATTGCTGCGGAAACCGGCCTTCACACAAGAACCATATTAACTAATACTGAAATAATAAAATTTCCTTAATAACAAAATCAATCTGCTTCCATCCATAACACAATTATATTTAACTCAGTATTTAACAGGTCACGGTTTCCATCTAGAATATCTAAATAAATTTAAAATAAAAAGTAATAACTTCTGTCCGTGTACAAATAATTTAGCCAAAACCCTTGATCATCTTTTAAAAAATTGCCAAAGATATAGCTCACAAAAACAAGACCATATTATTATCTGCAACATAAACAATATAGAAAGACCATTTACTATAAATAAAATATTTAAAAATAATAATTGCTTAATGTCATTTGTAAAATTTATATCCCACATTTTAGTGCCCTTAAGGACTCCAATCAGACAGTGACATAAATAAAATACGACAAAAAAAATTAAATATATATATATATATATATATATATATATATATATATATATATATATATATATATATATATATATATATATATATATATATATATATATATATATATATATATATATATATATTTAAAACCTTATAACCGTTAAAACATAAATAAACAAATAATATGAGGGAAGCTTATAAATAACGGACAACGTTGTCTCTCTGAAAATACACGTTCTAAACAAGTCCGTAACATAGTTTCGTACAATCATAATATTTCTATGAAAACCGAAACCAACATTAGCCTAATTATACTAAATTAACCTATTTGCTTAGTATCCAACCCACCAAGTAGTATTAATTTACATAATGTATAACTTGTACTTTGCATATTTTATATGTTTTAGTTGTATGACATTTATTAGTTACACCGGAAGAATTTACTAATGGCATAGTAAATTTACGGCTAACGTCGCTCTTGTGTCATTTCAAATAGAAATGCTTACCATTATTATTAATATGTAAAGGCTAATTATGTATATAAGTTAGGAATCTATCTCGCTGTTTGAAGTAGGTGAAGAGAATTACTGAAAAATCATTACTTTAACCCGGCTTAAAACCGGCACTTGGCACCACTGTCTTGTGTGAGTGAAATGTTTTAGAAGGCTTGGTTCCATCCGTTAGGGCCTGTCATCGTTTAAATTTTTCTACATATTCTTAAATATATTTCTGTACCAACTTTACAAAAATTGAAATATTTTGTAATTTAATTTATTTTTTACCGACAAAGCTGGCGCCTTGTGTGTTTTTCATACAACGCGACTGATCTAGCTATCTATCAGCCTTGCTTGACTGAGCCTTGCTCGATGTCATTAGAGCCATAGTACTGAACTGGACTGACAGCGACTTGACACTAGGTCTTCTATGCAACTGTTGTCTCTTACAATAAAAAATAAGATGTAGCTATGTATGCATACTATTATTAGCACGACGTCAAATTTGTAGGATAAACGATAAATTTATATCTAGGTATACTTAATAAATAAATCACGGCCAAGTGTGAATCTTAAAGAGGGTTATGTCAAGTTAAAAATGTTGACAAGCTTAAATTTGCGGGCACTAATTTTCTATGAAATGAACTACACATATAAGTTCATAAAATTTATAATTATTATTCATCATACGAAGAAAAACGAATATTGCTACGTGACACAGTGTGCTTTTATAATATAGCAAAACATCGAATAGCGTATAATTGACATACCCGTTATTAATATTGCGTTCGTGCTCTATATATTTAGTCTTCTGATGCTTAATAAGATACTATAATATAAAAAAATGGCTGTTCATAAATTCATAACGTCTGTTTATCAATATAACATATAACACTGACTGACAGACAGCACATAGCTGAATTTATTAAGCAACAAAAGACTGGAGTTTTGGTATATCGCTGCCTTAAGTATCATAGAGGAGCAGCACCAGGAGGGAATTTCCCGAAACCCTACATAATAAAATGATTTTTTTTTATTATGTAGGGTTTCGGTTTCTAATCCTTAGCCATATTGCGGAATTCTAGGTCAAAGAAAAAAACAGTATAGTTTTGATAACGCGGAGAATTTCATACTAACTGCGGTTAAAACGAAAACAGGCATGGATTGTGTTGACTTAAAAGTTTGATCTGTGCTGACAGACAGACGGACAACAACGTAAGCACGACGAAAAAATAAAAATATCATAAAATTTATAATTATTATTCATCATACGAAGAAAAACGAATATTGCTACGTGACACAGTGTGCTTTTATAATATAGCAAAACATCGAATAGCGTATAATTGACATACCCGTTATAAATATTGCGTTCGTGCTCTATATTTCAGTCTTCTGATGCTTAATAAGATACTATAATATAAAAAAAATGGCTGTTCATAAATTCATAACGTCCGTTTATCAATATAACATATAACACTGACTGACAGACAGCACATAGCTGAATTTATTAAGCAACACAAGACTGGAGTTTTGGTATATCGCTGCCTTAAGTATCATAGAGGAGCAGCACCAGGAGAGAATTTCCCGAAACCCTACATAATAAAATGAAATTTTACATTTCACATTTCACGCAAACAAAGTCGTGGACTACAATTTGTAATGAAGAAGGTTTATTTTAAAAAGCAGGTTATTTTAAAATTATTATATAAAAATATCAACACGGTTATTATTATCTTGTTTAGGTAGATTACTAGGTCACCTACATTTTTCATTAGCTTTATTTCTAATGGTATAAGTTAAGCGTGTATAAATACATATTTTTTTTAGGTTATGGAATAAATATATGTAAATGATATTTTTTTTCTTTTATATGGAAACTCTCTAATCGGAGAGAATATTAGGTTCACTCCGTGTATGCCACTCAGGAGACACCAGAGGTAAAAAGTCACAATATTTTAGGTATTCCTATTATTTTTTATGTAATTTGTATATTTTTGTCAGTAAAATTAAGGATAATTCACTATTTTCATTTCCCCTCCCTGGGCGCCTTAAATGTCTTTTGTATTTATTTTAAATGTTTTACCTTGTTTTACATTGATTATGTATGTATGTATGCATAAATGTATGTATGTATGCATAAATGTATGTATGTATGCATAAATGTATGTATATATGTATGTAGATATGTATGTTTGTAATTATATATGTGTCTGTGTATTGTATGATCATGATGTGATGTTCATATATTTATTACATTGGTACACCCCTGCCCATTTCGTTAAACTTTTCTACACAAAGGTTGCCTGGAAGAAATCGCACATTTAGCGAGAAGGCCGCCTGTTGTATAGCCTTTAAAACTAAGAGCAGATTATATACTTCATATCTTATTGGTATACAATAAATAATATTTGACTTTTTTACTTGTAATTAAGGAAAAATCGTAAATTACGCTTAAAATGTTTGAATTATGCTTATTTATATATATTTTTTCAAATTCAGTTAAGTATAGTCCATAAAGCTTTATATTTTTATCCAGTTCATTAACTTCCTTCTGTCTAGACGAAATTTTATAGTAAGATGGATCAGATGTATTTAATAGTCATGGTTATAAATACTGTAGCAATATAATTACCAAAAGTTTACTAAGATTAATTGACAAAAGTTTGATATTAAATTTTAAATTCAAACAAAGGCAACCTCTAGAGGTCAATTATTCCCTTGGGATAGTCGTCGCATATTTAGAAATTATCAAATAATTGTAATTGTATCATAGGTTACGTATAAATTCAGTCGATCGTTTTTATTCTTGCTTCCCGCTTTATCCTTAAAAATGTAGTTAATAGTAGAAGATCAAAACAAAAACAAAATTATAAATAATATTATATCTTGTATGTAAAAATTAAAACTAACCTAGTGATTTCACTTTATTTATTATCCTAAAAATATTATTTTAGTTTTTAGCTATAGAGCTTGGCACCCATTTACATGTGCCGATGTTTCTATCGATGAAGTCGACATATTTTTAACAATTAACTCGACTTCCATTCACTTTTACGTTTTTTAATAGTAGTATTAATAATAACATTATCTAATAATACTATGCAATTGTAGAATAAAAGCTAATAGTTACATTAAATAAGTATAGTAAGCAATTCATACTAACGACATTACGTTCGTACAGTGTTGTCAGGTAAAAATTAAATTTATCGAGAATTTTAGCACTAGTCAAGCCCGTGCAAGTGACGTGGGTCGACAGCGGCTTAAGTTAATCTATTACATTTGATATAAGAAGTTTGTTTACTTTCCTTTGTTGTATAAGAAGCGAGCTGTAGCTAGCAATTTCATTTATGTGGATTATAAAACGTAAATTTCCGTTTTTCCTGTTCCCCTGGGAATTTCGGAAAATTTTCTATTAGTGCACCACTACCCAAAAACCCTCAAAGACCCTTAAAGAACTTGTCGAATTTTACGGCTGTGCATTGCCTGTCATTCACTCACTAAAGGAGGTTTTATATAACATATATTTATTTTCTCTCATGTATTTCATTTATACGCTTTATATGCTGTTTGGATGTACCTTATATTTTCAAATATAATATAATTTACTTTAAGACACTAAGACACTAAGCCATACATCCTTGTCGAGCTTCATCGAAGTTTGTTTACATTTGTTACAATCTATTAAGCATCTCTGTAGGAACAATTGTAGAAATTTCCACTTCACATACTTCATCGAGTGTAGATTAATTTGCTCTCGATACACCTGTAAATGAAAAGTTATATTGGCTATAGACATGTTAATAAATAGCAAGTAAAGCATATAAAATATATGCGAATATTATATTTGTGATTAAATTAATTTTAAATTACTGACAGGGTAGATAGAGGGGATCTACTATTAAGAACATTACCCACTTTTTGCCCACTTGCAAGGCTTTGAACTCAATACTTTGCTTCGTCTTGTCAGAGCAAGGTAGAGCAAAATTGAAATAATTCGTTGGAGAAGGTTGCCCACAACCGTC
Source organism: Dione juno (assembly GCA_037127375.1). NCBI lineage: Eukaryota > Metazoa > Arthropoda > Insecta > Lepidoptera > Nymphalidae > Dione > Dione juno. Next base: position 4,619,040 of record JAXRJS010000077.1, on the reverse strand, counting down.
GCGGTTACGGTTATACGTACGTACTCACGTTGATCGTAAATTAAAATATATATCATGAACAATGACAAATTTTCATTTTCATTTCCTTGGAATTTGAACTAATAATACTAAAAAAATGAATATAAATACTAAAATATTGTATACAATTTTATAGTAAAAACTTTATCAAATACCCAATAGACATTTAATTGCAAAGTTAATTGAAACCATCTCATTAAAGGGCTTATCTAGAAAACTGATAAGACTCGAATACAGAAAACTCCATTCTAGATCCTTATAGTATATACTTTGAGAATTTGCCAATTCCTCCTACACAAGTTCTCGGCCCTCATGTTGTATAGAATTAGTTACATTTGTTTTTATTTTATAAATAAAACAATTTTAAATGCCAACGTCGCATTGCAGATGAAATGTTATATTTATATATTTTTTATTTTATTATATATAGACAATAAAGGATTATCTGAAAATATATCTATAACAATTTTAATACGTATAAAATATTTTATTTGTATTTTTTAATCCATATATCTCTTCCCCTCTTAGCTACGGATACAATAACTACTGAAGCTAATTCCACAAATAGTTTCACTTATTGTTTAGAGATGTCACACAATGTGTCTAAAGAACGATCGAAATCTGCTTTCCTGTATCTATCCTTTATGCGGGGAGCTCGAAAAGTAATGTCACATTTGTACTCTAGTGTAATTTTTCACAATCTTTTTTTTAATCCTCTTTAATTATATACACCATAATATATTTGTTGATTTAAAAAAAATATAGTACAAATATATAATTCTTTTTTAGCTGTTTGAAATACAATATCTGAGTATTGTGCTTGAAAGTGAGGAACGAAATCTCTTAATATATAAACAATATTTTCCATCTTCATGCTTGTTCACGTCTAGCAGGGTAGTACTGTCTAGAACTTAGCATCAAGCCTAAATAAGACAAGTAAGTAAATAATAATTATTAAATATTAATAATTTTATATTATCAAGTGTCGAGTGGCGGGAATCAACGCCGCGCCTTGTCTTGGATTCGTTCGAAGCCCACAGCCATAGTATATATATAGATACCCTCAAAATAAACCATATTATGTAATTTTATTTGTAAAATTTAGTTGCCAAATGGTACCAACTGAAAGTTGAAATAATTAATAGTAACACGTGACATATTGCTAACATGATATAAGTATAGCCTATAGCCGTCCTTGACAAAAGGCTATTTGATACAAAAATTATCAATTTCAAACGATAGTTCCTGAGATTACCACGATACAGTCTCTTCAACTTCATAATATTAAATACAGATTTGTGTAACCAAATACGAATTAACAGCAACAGCCTCTGTTAACTCTTATGCTCTAGAAACCTTTGTAGTTGGTGGGTTGTGTCGAGGTCACCTTGTCGGTGACCCATATGTGGAAAATTTTTATAAATGTACTATTTTCGTTGTAATTATGTTTAATTTAAGCTACAGCACTTAAGCACTTAAAGTTACGTTTTTAAATGTGACTTGGTTGGAAGAAAGAAATTCTCAGTCATTTATTTATATCTTTTGTTTGCATTTTTCTGATTCACGCTTTATAACTACAGAGGATTAGGCGGAGAGAATCTAGTTTAAATACACTATGCTCTCTTTACTTTTATAATTTACTTTCTGCCTGATTTCTTTACATTTCATAAATTAAATTTTGTACGAAAATGTAGATGAAAAATGTATAGGTTTTTAAGTTTTAGAGCTCTACGTACAGAGGTATTATATACGTCTAATAGATTCTTCCCGTATTTGAACTTAAAACTAACTATTGTACTTAGCACTTTTGCCAAATTTACATTATGAGGATTTTAGACTAATTTCATATAGTGAAAAATATATAATTATATATATTTACATACATATTTTTAGATTATATATATATATATATATATATATATATATATATATATATATATATATATATAGCCTAACAAAAGCCTATTAGGAGTTCATTGTGTCGCAATGGGACAGTATCTGGTTTAAATTAAGGTGACTGTATGTTCGATTCCCAGGAAAAAATACCATTTTTTCCCACAAGATAATGCGCGGCGTTGAGTCCCACCACAAAACACGCAATATGTAGATTTATTGCGGAAAATGAAGAACGGTGTCTCTTGACACAAGACATGCTTATTGAAAATTTTAACATTATTGAAATAATATTGTAATTATTATTATGTTTCTCTTTTAGAAATTCCCGGGTTCAAACGAACCCCGTCCTTTAGATGGCTCGCGTGATGGAAGTCCAACACGTAGAGGCCTCTTAAAAAAAATAAAACATTTTACTGTGACGCATCACCCAGGATCCACCTCTAAGTAACCATAGGTAGTTGCCCACAGATGGTCACCGGATAGTGCGAAGGAACTATGGAAAACATGAAAAACTAATCTGGGACTATGGAATGGAGTTTGGACGAACTGGTACCTGGGCTATTGGATGAGACTGATGGACGCTCGCCTTTTCAACATTCTCAAATCGAAATTATTGTTATTATTATTAAAATATAGATTGTAAATCTAATATATTATGTATAATGTTAAATCATAATAATGAATTTTCATAAGCCCATAATATAACACAAATATTTGTATAGCATCGACCGTGTCAGTTTTGTACGCTCCAAAAAGCTTTGCGTAGTTTTAGGTTGAACGAAACCATTTATAGCTCAAATTTGTAAATTTATCATACTATTAACTGTTAACAACAACAAATAGCATGTTGTAAATTTTGTAGAGTTAATATATTATAGCGTTTAGTTACACGTGTATATTATTTGTAACTAGAGCGTCCTGTGTTGATATTTGGCTATACAAGAACAACCTATAATTATTAGAAGAGAAACATGCTGAGAGGATCCGGTGGTAATAAAAAAAGATAAATATAACTCCTTTTTCACCTTTTCTCTTATATTGAATAGGTAAAAGGTATAGTAGCGATATAGTAAATGACGAAGAGAAGTTAGTGCTAGCTAGTGTCTAGGTACTCCGTACTCCACTTTCCAATGAATTTGGAAAATTGGGTGAAGAGGCGAAATTTTAAGAAATATATATTTCATTATGGAACCAATATTTACTTAAAAAAATTGTGCCCACAAACGTGAAGGATTTCTATATTTGCATTGTTGCCTATACCTACACTGTGAGCTAATTAACTGAAGCATTAACTCATAAATCGAAAGATATAAATATACATCTATTAAATACAGAAGTACTAACTTGGTAAATTTGGCACGGTTTCAAAACTTAGCCCTGTCAGACACGTCTTCAGTGCATTACCTTCGTGAGAAGATTGCAAGCTTATATATCTTACGGATATCTATTGAAAACATAGTCTTAAATTAACTTTTAGTAGTAGTTTTTTTATTTAACGTTTTCTTTCCTACACTGAAAACCATGGCTGTAACGAATTGTCACTTAGTCCCATAGATTAATTAGTTAATTTATCTATTAAGCTATTTATTGTCATTTTTTTCAACATTTTGAAGGGAACACCTAGTAATAAATAATTCTGTTTTCATTAAATTCTTTCTAAAATGCTTACTGAGAGACTACGAAAAAATATTTAAAATAAATATAAATATTTTTGTTTATACATATATACATATATAGTTTCTGTTGAACCGGCCTTCACTGCCCGTTGCTTACACAAAACGCTTTTATAACTATTAAAGCAAACTTTATGAATAATGGCATTTATATATTATACTAGTGTTTAATTTTTTGATTTGATTTTTTTGATGTATTTTATAATACGCCTTATACGCATGTCATTATTTAAGATAGTCTATAAGCCATATTAAATACCCATGTTTTATCAAGGAAGGCTATAGCATTCCTTGAAAAAGACACTATCTAATAAAAGTTTTTTTTTAATCAATTCTGATTTCTGAGCTTAGCTCGTTCAGCAAACCAAACTCTTCATCTACATAATATGAATATTGATTTAATCTAGTTATTATATCTAGTGTATAAAAGACGATATTTTATTTGTCTCCCCTAAAACCAGATGAAATATAATTGATTACATTTATTTTATAGATATATATATATATATATATATATATATATATATATATATATATATATATATATATATATATATATATATATATATATATATATATATATATATATATATATATATATATTTCTCTAACAATGTATAAACATGTATAAGCACAGCTAATTTGTATTTTGGCATAGCATCAAGTTCAAAAGCGAGAAGCGTAGCAGATGTGGATTACAACGAACTACGGCTAATTCCTCATTGGTCGGTGCTTGTCAGCTTAGTAGTGTCTGTCTGTGCTTTCTTGCATCTAATAATATTTACTTTAGTTAATTTTAAAGGCTTTCGTGGTTCACAATCGTTAACTTATCTGCTCTGGTAAAGCAAAAGGCGACAATATTTTTTTCGTTTCATATAAAGTAATTTTATCTAGTATAAAATTTGTATAAAATCTAGTATAAAATTTTGAAAACGGTTTAATATTGATTTATTGAGTTATTGGTAATTTAATCAGTTATAATTTAGTCAGTTGATTTTCACCACTTAGCACGCAAGTCCTATTAAATAAACAAAAAATAGAATAATATATTTTTTCCCGTATATAGCTACCTAGTGTGAAGACACTCTGTTCTCTGCTTTCCGCTCGAATTCGAGAGATTGATTGAATGGTGTGGGTCTTCTTCTTCAGACACAATGGAGAAAAGACATACTCCGAGAGAAGATCGAACGTAAAACCGTCTAACCATAATATTTATAGTTAAACACCCATGTCCCACTGCGACATCATGACCTCAAAATAATTATAATAGAAAAAAACGATTTAATATTTAAAAATCGATGCAATAACGACAGGTATGTATAACACAACCGGTTATTGTAATCCGTTATACTGTATACGTGTACACATGACATGTACGTACATATATACATATATACCGTCAAAACAATTTTACGCCGCTTGGTGTTACAATCGTTTTTTTTTCCATTGTTGTCTACGGATCGTTTATAAAACATTTTAAGCAATCCCCGTTTGGTGGAAAATCGAAATCTTAACAAGCGTTTTTTTCAACTTGCAAGTCACCCACAAAAAGGAAAATTCAATCTGAGAACATTAATTTGACCGGCTGCGGCCTTGTAAAGTCCGTTACACACTAACCTTGTATACTGCGGCTTCTACAATATACGTTGTTTCTTGACTTTGAAATAAATTTATATGTTTGTTTTCTTTATCTTTTAAGTCAATAAATAACAAAGATGACTTTGTATTGTTTACGTATCACAAAGTAGTCAGTAGGACAGTCTGTGTGTGTCAGTGTCTCGTATCCTGGCGGGAAGCTAAGAACAAAATATCTTGATACTAATAAGATACTGTCTAAGAACTAAAATGATAAAAATAATGTTAGGGTGAAAATAAAATTGTAATTGGAATATTTTTACAAAAAAAAAGTAAGCTGATATAAAAACACTAACAGAATATGAATTTATAATTTTAAAAATGTTTGTCTGTCTATTTGTACATGCACATCTTCGGAACTGCTGTGTTTATATCTGTTAAGTCAGGACAGGATCTAGGCTTTTAGTAGACAAGCTAAAAGCTAGCTAGCTCTAAAAGCAGTAATGAAATGCTGCCACAAAAAAAATATCAAAAATGATAACACATATAAAATCAAGGATCTGAAACACCTGATGTGAGACTACAATAGATTAGCTAAAGTACAAAAAATAAAAATATGGTTCTTAAGTAAATTTTGTTACACATTTTGATATATAAAAATACAGAATCTTGAGTCCGGTCTAAGCACGATAGACAAGGTAAGCTATACAAAATAAGAAAAATATCGATAAATCGATAAATGAAAATCGGATGGCAATTGTCATAATGTCTACTAGATATTATGTTTTAGGTGTCTTTGTGTGGACCTATCTGGTATCGTAACCTGTTTTACTTACTTGACACCTTGTCACCAGGAGTGATATAAGCTCTCTGAAATATTCTCTCATAGAAATTGATTGAAAGTTAAACTCTCCTCATGACGATACGGAGAGTTTAACTTTTATTCGTCAACAAATACAGAAATAAAAACAACTTTAAACAGGAAAAAAGACAAGTTCGTGGGATAACTTCGACCCCAAAAGACACTATATTTGCTAAAACAGACGCCGCCAGACGTGACATCCCTACACAACGAAAGCACTGCCAGAAAAAAATAACTTGAATGCACAGCATCAACGTTGCACTGGAAATGGAGTTATTTGCAGAAAAATGTCACCTAGACTCGAAATATACCAAATTTAGTGAAGGGTTAAAAAGGTTAAAAACTTTTAAGCTTCAATCCTAGCGTAATAATATCAAGTTCTACCTACTTGAACTAAGCTATCCACTGTACTAACTATTGTACTGTCGACAAAATGCTGAAAATATAGTTAAAAGCTAATAAGACTTGTTACTACATATTGTTAGAGTTACAGTTACTGTTTAGGAGAAAAAAATCAAATGAATATATTTTAATTACTTTTTTATTAAATCTATATTAATGATATAAAGCTTAAGTACATTAATAAGTCATTAAGTACGTACCGACGTAGAAGAAATCAAAGGAAAAATGTCGAAACATAATACCGTGTTCCTCGATAAAATGAAAGCGTTTCTTTAACGTCACTTGACATCGTATTCCAATGCCTTACTGTTTTGACAGTAAAAGAATATAATTATTCTATAGCATAAAATTTAATTTGAAAGTAATTCAATTCAATTTTATAATTATTACCTAAGAGCTATCTAAACAGCGGAATGTTCTACAACGGCCATTAGAGTGTCGTTAGAAGTAATCGTAGCCCAGTCACGTATGTAACGTAGCTTGTGTACAGTTTTTTGTTCTTGCATTCCTAATAGTAGAGTTTTGAAAATGGCAATTTTTCATTATTATTAATAAAATACTAAAATAATTGTCACTGTTATAATTACAAAAGTATACAACAAAGATTTAAAAATAAACTGAGTGATCACAAATAACCAAAAGGCTATATAATATAGCTAGCTGAGGTCGTAGTGGACTAGTCTTAGAATCGATAACTGTTGGTGTAAATACGATCTGGGGAGGATAGCGCCCGCTAACAAGCTTAGTGTAGGACGCTCTTCAGCTTTTGAGACACAGTTAATTCCTTATCGAACGGACGAGGAAAGTTTCTTGAGACTTCGCTACCCGCCGCAAGCGACCGGGTCACCGGATGGTGTCACGTGACCGCCGCCTTCCACCCTAATTGCCCAGAGGATGGTCAGTTTGGGATACCTGAACACCTACTCTACTAGCGCGCGCAGTTCGCTACTCTTCAGCTAGTTGGTATAGAGTGGTATTACCAACTTTATTTTAAGAATTATATGCTATAATCATTTAATCAGGTCGTTGTTTAGTATTTGAACTGAAACCCGTACAAATTTAAATTTTTTATATATATATTTTTATTTAAGGTTTGTATATTTTAATCCTTACTGTTTCCGCACGCTCTCTGGCTCCACATTGGACAAGCAAGCAACGCGTGGATCGAATGGAAAACATTCTCATTACTCAGCAGCGAGCAAAATCTTAGCATTTTGTATTTAACAATGCAAAGCAGTGGCTATGCGCCTGAATGTGAATGAATTCTTAAAAAGAATACAGAAATTATAAAATTTAAACGATCTCTATGGAAGTATATATGTATATATATGTATATATATATATATATATATATATATATATATATATATATATATATATATATATATATATATATATATATATATATATATATTTAAAATACAATTAGGTAGTAAAAGTATATTATCATTAATATCTATGTAATTTTCGTCTTTACTCGTCTAAAGCATATGCAGTGAAAATACAAGCATTATGTGCGTGAAATTCAATTTTCCTTATAAGATATATGTATAATATGAGTACCTAAATTTATACAAAAATAATTGCAGTTAAATATAATTATTATAATATGATATAAAACAAACAGACCCATATAGATACTAGCAAAAAATCTCCAGAGAATAATACTAGATAAAATATAAGAATTTTGTATATGTATTTAGAAAACAGAAAAAATTGTACTTATAGTACAATATTTTAAGGTGGAAAATATAGTTATTTGCTTGGGAACTATAGTGACACAGCTATAAAGTCCATGCAAACGAAACTACGAGCGGCTATAATAATAAACAAATGAAAGTCAACTGAAAAGGAAAAAAAACGATATATTTAATTTGTTGTTTTTCATGTTCTATTATAAACAAAGCAAACATGATTCCTGACTCTGGTTTCAATAGCATTCCTACCGAGACACAGACAAGAATTCATTTACAACCTTAGTAATACCGTTCCTGTAAACGCTTGTACAATAGTCACTTGTCTTAGTGATCATTTTGCAGAGAAAAAACACTTGTTATAAATAAATAAATAACTATTACTATTAAATTAATCTGACTGCATGTGGTATTGTTGGAACGTAACTAAACGTGTTAACTAAACTGAATTGAATAATATTCTAAGATATCCTTATTACGTCGATCAAATTGATGAAAATAAAAAAAAATATATTATAAAATATTTTATCATTTTTTTTATTATTTTATTACCTTACTATTCTGTTGTTTGTTAAAGAATAGTTTAAAAATAATTGTTATTGTTATTGATGCCCTCAAAAATATAGGATAACTGTAAATCATTTTCAACTGCATGTAGCAATTTAGACGAGACGAGAGAGCGTAGTGTCAAAGTACTCTTTCTTTCTTTCTTTGCTTTTATATAGCAGAACATCACGGTGTGCTAAAAATAGTATTATACAACATCAGTCAACAGTTTAAATATTAGTTTGTCTAACAGAACACTGTAGAAGCAACTATGATCTCAGACAACACTTAACACAGCTCCCACATTAAAATTGTGAAAAACCGTCGTTTAGCTCCCATTACTTGCACCGGGTTCAGTGAAGTATTTTTAAGTTGTCTGCGTGCTTACAGGAGCTCTCATGTTTCATTGGTGTCTAAGATAAAGAGTGGTATACTCTATTCTAGTGAGGGATAATAATAATTCTTTGAAATATTGCTTTGTTTTGTGATGATAATTAAAATATCGATCCATAGGGAATCCATCCATGGCTAAGTGAGACAACATTTCACAAAAAAACATGATGGTTGTGTGGCCGTTCTCCAATTATATTTAAATTATTTGAAAATTGTCTACATTGGCCGTATTTTTTTGCATGTTAAAACTGTTTTAAGGTTAAAAAAAGGTCTTGACTCTAATACAGACACAAATTACTTTCCTCCCTCTAGAAAAATACTTACTCAATATTAGAACAGTGCAAAGCGTATTTGATTTGATTTGAAAAGTTTCATAACCATAAATGAGAACTACAGCCTGTTAGCTGTAACCGTAGCTCAGAAATAATTTCACGATTACTCTAACAGAAAATAAAAGTAACCTATATTCGTCAGTGTAAAGCAAACACTGCGAAATATATAACACTAAAGAATATTAATTATTCTTATTAAAAATTATATATATATATATATATATATATATATATATATATATATATATATATATATATATATATATATATATATATATATATATATATATCATCTCAGAGGGTGTCTAAGCCAATTATCTGTCCGATATTTGGTTTCCGGCATACGGGTACGCGACCCCGGGACCTCGAGCCACCACTTTCATAACCCGATCCAATCCATGTAAGTGGTGTCCCTCCCCTATATTCCAAGTCTTTCTGCCTCTTATTCCCTGTCCTTTCTTGGTTTCTCCCAGTAATGGGTTTGGAGGTCAGATGGCAATCGCTCCACAAAAAACCACTTCGCCACTCATATGGACCGATTGGTCTTAGTCGGAAGGCAGACCCTGGCAAAAGCCGGGACTAATGCCAGGAAGAAGAAGAAGCCAGGAGGAAGAAAATATATATATATATATATATATATATATATATATATATATATATATATATATATATATATATATATATATATATATATATATATATATATATATATATATATATATATATATATATATATATATATATATTATCAATTTTTCTTATAAGATATATAAAAAAAGTACCCAAATTCATACAAAAATAATTGTAGTTGAATATAATTATTTAAAATATAATATAAAACAAACAGAGCCATATAGATACTAGCAAAAAGTCTCCAGAGAATAAAACTAGATAAAATATTAGAATTTTGTATACAGATGTACAGCTTAATATATTAGCGTAAGTAATTACACAACGCTACAACTATCCCTTATCCCGTAAGGCTTTACCGGCGGGACGAATAATATACCCTCTTTTCATCTCCATTCTATTTTTTAGTACCAAATTTCGTTTGATATAATCATATACGAATTTAACTTAAAATAGTCATATCGCTTGGGGAATTGTAGAGTTCACAAAATGAAGGTTACTTTACCTTACGTATGTAAATAAATTATGCGTGTACACAAATATAGTCTACATATATTACATGACCGCTAGGTCATAGATACAAAGAGCCTGATCTCCATATTTCCTGAACAGAGCAGGATAGGCGGACAGAACTTGTAAATATAACATTTAATTATTTGACTACCAATATCGAAATATTTGAGTGTTGAGTGACACGATTGATTATCGCATTTTTCTTAACAGAGTGAGGACAGAAGCATCTCTATCGCGTGTAAAATCATTTTCCGAAGCGTCTCAAGTATTGCAGCCAGCATCGCTCAGCACCGCTGCGCTCAAGTAGAACTTACACCATGCACCATAGGTAAAAGAAAAACTATAGGAACTTTCAAGCGTCAGTATCTGTGCAAAAAGTGCTTATATTATTTTTTTTTTTAAATATTATTTTCCAGCTTCACGCTCTACTCTTTACTTTCCGGTAGAATTCAAGACATTGCATATTTATGATAATTAAAATACAGTACAGTGACAGAAAATTAAAATTAAAATAATTAAAGTACAGTGACAGAAAATTAAAATAATTCATTGCCTTAAGTGGGGATCGAAACCACATCCATAGCCGTTATCAGTTAAACTTTGTCCCACAAAGCTACGAAGGCTTTATTTTTGGTTCTCTATATAATATAGAATTTAGTAATGAAATAGATCTCTGACATCAAAAACATCGTTTAAATTGTAAACAAATTATGTTTTCCGAATCTTAATAGGTGTTAAATTAACAATACCGTAAATTCGACCCGCATAGAGCTCAGCAAGTTGTAATTACTCCACCCTTATCTCAGATTACTATTTTATAGCTACGTTGAATTAATTTAAACTTTCCTATTATTAATGTGTAGAGTTTCACTGATTTTAATATATCTTTTGTAATAATTTTTTTTTCAGCTTCTCCCGTTTTTCCGCAAAGCAAACTAAACAGGACCTACTGTTTGTTACCATTTTGTGCTTGAATTCGTATCATTGCGAGTCAAAGGAAAGGAGATATTGAAATAATTTTATTTCTCTAAGTGGAATCCAAACCCACAATCATCACTTTACCGTCAATCTTTTGTCACTGCGCTACAAAAGCCTTATTGATTAATATTCATTTATAATTTTTACTAATAAAGAAGCTAGGTATTAATTTTATTAACCTTTTACGAATTAATTTTGTTATCAAATTATGAAATGATAGAAAAGTGAAATTAATTATCGAATATTAATTTAAATACTCTTTAGTATTATATATTACGCAGTTGTTTGCTTAACACTGACGAATACAGGTTACTTTTATTTTCTGTTAGATTAATCGTGAAATCATTTCTGAGCTACGGTTACAGCTAACAGGCTGTAGTTCTCATTTATGGTTATGAAACTTTTCAAGTCAAATAAAATATGCTTTGCACTGTTCTAATATTGAGTAAGTATATTTATAGGGGGAGGAAAGTAATTTGTGTCTGTATTAGAGTCAAGACTTTTTTTAACTTTAAAACAATTTTAACATGCAAAAAAATATGGCCAATGTGGAGAATTTAACAAGTGTTTTTTCTCTCTCAAAACGATCACAAAGACTAGTGACTATTGTACAAGCGTTTACAGGAACGGTATTACTAAGGTTGTAAATGAATTCTTGTCTGTGTCTCAGTAGGAATGCTATTGAAACCAGAGTCAGGAATCATGTTTGCTTTGTTTGTAATAGAATATGAAGAACAACAAATTAAATATATTGTTTTTTTTTTCCTTTCAGTTGACTTTTAGATATTTATTATTATAGCCGCTCGTAGTTTCATTTGCTTGGACTGTGTCACTATAGTTCCCAAGCAATTAACAATATTTTCCATCCAAATTGTATACTACGTTTTACAAATGCATTTTAGTTTACTGTTTTTATTAAATGTAGTATTTTAGTATTTTAGTAAATGTTGTGATCAGTTTCTTTATGTATATTCTATCAGCTTACGTACATAGGTGAAAATAGCCTCATTAAGTGTCATTTGTATAGCATTAAAGGTTTTGTTAATATTAAATGTGTACACATTTATATTGTAATTTTGTAATATTATGTAAATAAAGAATTTTGAAATGAAAAAATTACTAAAATTTCAATTTCCAGTGATTTTTATTTATCAAGGCAAACTGCCCATCATACTAAAAAAAAATGCTAAATTCTGATATACTTAACATATAGTTTAGATGGACTATAAGAAAGTACCGCAAAAATAATAGTTCTTAAAAGTAATTATAGAACAAATCCTATAGACATACATACATCTATGATGTGCTAATGTGGCATACTATGTTCCTCGTGTTACAACGATAGCACGTGGAACGCAGTCATATATAGTCTGCTTGCTAGACATTCAAACAATGATTACTGATTCGTAAATTAATCCCTAATATTCATTGACTGTGAGGACACATGAGTTTTTTCTCTTTCTGTAATAAATAAGGATCATCTGCTATGTCTGCGCATAGACAATTATATTGTATTCGGGTATACCATAGAGATAAAGTTATTTATCATCCAGGTTGAATTACCGCATCCAGGGATGCTATTCGCCAATATATAGTCAGTGCTTTCCAATGTCACCAGAAGTCTGTTGGAGTGCTAGAATAGTTTATTTGTGTCAACTTTTGCCTTCTGAAGAATTTGTGTTCCAATGCAAGCTTTATGCATCAGGCAGCTACAAGTATTGGATTAGCAATTTTTCCTTTGGGTTTCTCCTTAGCTTTCTCTTCTTCAAGTAATATTTTGAGTAGACTTTCGTATCTGAGCTCAAAAGTACTCTTGATCTTCCCTAAGACCACTAGGTTGACCTTGATGGTCTCTTACATGATCACTCGATATTCTAATAACGCATACATGCCATCGCTTACTGAAAGTAAATCAGTTGTATTGACCTGACCTGTATCGATTTTTGGAGTAGTCAGCTTCTTCTAAATCTGTTTAAATTATGTATAATTTTGCTTAATTTCAATTCTGTTTCCGTTCGTTACTATGCTTATATTTTTCAGCTTTATCCGTGGCGATTCTCTTTTCCAGGAGTTATGAACTTGGTGCCTAGAGCTTAAGAACTCGAAAGATGTTTTTAAATTACTCAAGAAAACATCGCTTAAGAAAACCGCCAGCGATACAAAATGATGCGCCGTATAGTTTCCGCAATGTGACGCGTAAAGTTGACTACATACAGCTACTTTATAATTCTGACAATTTGGAGATATAAAAAGATCATTATTATTTTAAAATATTATAATGGCCATAAAAATATCAGCCAAGTGCGAGTATTACTCGTGTACCGAGGGTACCGTATCAATCCGTACATGATTGTCTTCAACGTAAATTATAACAAAATTTGACAAATTAAAATCTACAGGCATGATACTACGTAATTTGATACCTAGTTTGTAAAAGTTAGATTTTTCTGTGTTCCAATGGAATTGATTTGAATTTTTATATAAAATTGAGCTTTATATTCTCACGCGAACATGAATAAACAGACAGATAGATAGACAACCAGACGTAAAACAGAGTGATCCTATGTGAGTTCTTAATTTTTGTTTTGAGCTACGGAACCCTAAGAACAAAATGTCTAATCACCTCAAACAAATATCTAAAAACATCAACAGTAACTTTGAAAAACAAATACAAATCAAGTTCCACTATTAACGAAGGTTATAATTTAACGTACAATACTTTTGCGCTAGTTATTATTAATCTTTAATACTTTAATTATTTACAACGAACGTCAAACGCAAGGTAGCAAAAAATGGACACAAAGCTCTTTCATATTACCTATTTTGTATTATTAATTATTTCAGAAATTTTGGTTTTTGATTAAATTTTATTTATTTTTTAAACAAGCTGTTTTTTTAACCAAGACACGATTTTTTTGATTTTGTGACAGACGAGATTTTTTGTATGAATTAATCCATTTAATTGCGAACATGGTGTTTGTGGGTTCCTTAATCGGAAGACCGAATTATTTTCATTTTCACTCTGGAAATATAACTTGCGACGTTGAGTTCCGCCACTCAATATGCAATATCTCTAAAACGAGCAGATAATTGGAGAACAGAGTGTATATCCTGCTATACTTGTAGCCATATTGTATGCGTAATAAAACGTGACTCTAAAAATATATATAATTCAGCTATCATATTCTTTTTTTGTTTTATTGTGGCAAAAATTTCATAGTAAAGTTTGTAATACAGAAAATCGTAATAGTAGAATGTAAGCATATAGCCTGCAAAAAATAAACAAAATTGACATAAATCCATGTTATTTTTAAAAATTGAAGCTTCTTAAAGGATTTCATGAACGGGATGTACACTTAGTTTTTACGTTGAATACAAAAAAGCTTCACCTCAAATCGAATTCACAGAAATTTATTAAATGTTTCCATATTTACATATATATGTGTGATAACTCATCTAAATATATCAGTATGTCCAATACTATTCAGCTAAATCAGGATGTAGCAGAATCGCTGATTTAGTGACGGAAGCCGCCGGCCTGTCTGCTTTGATTGGGGTGACCACACGGCACGGCACGTCACAAACGTATAATATAATATAATATGTACACGATATAACAAGATGACGTTAATTGGAATTAATATATTCCTGCATAAATTATCACCTAAATGAACACTTCAAGCTGACGTCTGTGAGTGCAGTTACAAATGGATTTAGAATTAGCTTTTAGGCAACAAATTGGGCTATGTAAAGGCTAATATGTTCTACATTTGTAAAATAGGAAGAGAGCATTTAGTGTTCAATTCTCCACTTTTCGCCCAAATTCAAGATGTTGTTAAATTTTTTCCCTGAGCGATTAATTACTTTCCAGAGTGGCTATTGATACCTCAGCCATTGCATTTAGAGTCTTATAATCATGATATTAATATTAGATGATCAATCAAATCAATATATAAATGAAAATTACATTAGAAAAGTTATCAATATTGCATTTTTAAATTGTAAAGTAGTCTATTTTAATATATAACATGTAACTACGAATATAATCTACGAATATATGACTGAATCTTAAACGATTCAGTTATTCATTTATACTATATTGTATTTTTTATACGGATTTACTTTTTTATTTGCTTACAGGCAAACAATGTCTCTCAGCTACTAACCACTGCTACCACGCTCTAAGTAATAATAAGAGTATTCATAAGTACACTATTCGAATTATTTTGACTTTAATGCTATTAATTAAATGATATACCGTATAACTGGCTAAGTCATTAACGTTTGCTTGTTTGTATTAGTTATCTAAGTTCTAAAATTTATCTTAAATGGTCTAAATTCAAATAATACAAATTATAGTGTCGTAATGTCCAAATTATGGTGTAAAATTAACATAGTGTCGTAATGTCCAAATTATAGTGTAAAATTTACATAGTGTCGTAATGCTATCCTTATACAATTTATGTTTTGGTTACACTAATCACGAGGTCAACATACAAATAACCGTGAATATAGTTGTTTGTTGACTGTCACTGGGACGATGAGACTGGGATGCATACTGCTCCGTTTTTTCAGTAATAAAAGGTGGAAAACATTTTTTTACTGGAACATATATATGTCATATGATATAAGAGTTTACAATATAGTAACATTATATTAATAATAATAATAATAACTTTATTAATGCCATATACAAATCAAATAAAATAATATCATTTAACATTCATAAATAAATTAATTAAGATTCATTTAAATAGTAGTAAATTGCTTTATAAATGCCATAATTTTTCAATCTCAATAATAATATTCATAATAATTATCAGATACAGTTCTCCTTGTCGTGTATGGACCCCTCTGGGGTAAAAGCCTCTTCCAAAGATTGCCAAATTTCTCTGTCTAGCTTTGTCAGTCGTCTTAACATTATAATATAATACCAAAATTATAGATTCTAAAACTTTTATGTAAACAAAAAAAAAATTTGGAAAATACCAAAAATATCAGAATAAGAACAAATAGTACCTATACGTATATGATAGTAGTAGTATATTGATGTTTTAAATAATAAGTACATATATTTGGTTTTTGCTTTCTGCTAATGAACTTCTATAAAAAACACATGTGTACAAAAATGCACTATTAAAGCTGTGTAGAGAAAAATTAATTAATAAAAACAAATATTAAAAGCATTTTACATATTTTTTAAATAATCTTAAAGATAATTAAAAGGAGGTAGTATAATTTTGTAATTAATCTGAAAAATCATCACCCCTCTTAAGATGACAGAAACCGAAGCGAATATATTATACCTATGCGAGAACATAGCATTTGTCGATCCGCTGTTTCTACCTCAGCCTACTCCGCTAGGTATAGATCATGAAAATAAAAAAGATTTTGCTAGCTAAAAGTATGTAATATTTATAAGCTAACTTAATACTTTGTTATCACTTCTGTATAAAGTTATAACGAAAATCCACAATATTAAATATTTATTGCTTATTTAACACTTCAGCGGAACTAAACATTTTCTGACTTGTCGTAATACAAGCGTCCAATATCGCGAATTTACGAAACCTTAACATACACACGTATCTCAACGATGTAGAGTAATTGTGGTACTAAAAAATATGATATTATGGACACCCTGCTTACATACAGAATAAGCGTGTTAATATATGCTTACCTATATATATATTATATATATATATAATTATATAAAATATATATATATATACATATATATATATATATATATATATATATATATATATATATATATATATATATATATATATATATATATATATATATATATATATATATAGATATCTATATATAATTATATATATACATACAGATTCAATTTAAAACAATAAATTTATATTATTGTTTTAAATTGAATCTGCATATTTGTGTCTATGTTTAATGTCTTTGACTGGACTCCAGTTAAAACAATAAAATAAGTTTTTTGTCATAAGAATCACTTTCTTGAGCTACATGTCAACCGTAACCTTCTTTTAATGCATCTACGATTCACTTAGATTGATCCACCGTACCTTCAATGCACTAATAACTTATTTTTAAGAAACTATTATTTATCATCTCCATTTTTAGTGTGTCTATACAAAGATATCTATATAAAGATGAAATGTTAGTTTGCTTAAACACATTTATCTCAAGAACTATTGTTACAATTTAAAAGAATATTTGTGTTGCGGTCAAAGTTAACTTAGTTTTACATTTAAAATGTCAAAATGTTTATTTCCATTCGATAAGATCTGTAGGTGAACGACATGACTGTAATTTCAACTTTAATTTATTGAATTTTAACTACTACTGTGTGTAACCAAGCATATTCTCGTCTCCACCGAGGTATTTGCCGCTGACAGTCGCCTGCTTAATCTCTAGCGTAGTAAAATTGAATTAATTTTCAAGTGAAGCTGGTTCGGTTAGTTTTTATTTATTTCAATTTAAATATTCAGGTCAATATTTATTTCTTCGTGAACATTACGAGTATTTAACTTATAAATTATTTTATAGTTTCTGATAAATCTGTTTTAAATCTGTCTATAGTTAACCGTATGTAAATTTTGTTAATAAGCATTACGTTTCCGACTATTGTACAAAATACTCTTTTATAATAATATGATATTTATAGAAGTATAATAATAATAGGAGATTTATAGAAGTATAATAGTATAATAATGTTAGAAATGGAAATATTTTCGCATGTTGATTTAATGAGACAATTGTATCTCTCTGCTAAGCAGAAAATGTCCTTTATTTATATTTTACGTTTATTCAACATAAACACAGGTGACCGTCGCGTCGTGGCGCAGAGGTATAGCGACAGCCTGTAAACGCGACGGTTTGTGGGTTCAATTGCCAATCGGGGAGAATGAATTATTTTTATTTTCTTCGCTCTGGTAACAAGGCAAAGTGTGGCGTTGAGTTCCGGCACTAAACTCGCAATGTCTCAAAAGGCGGAAAGCGGGGAACGAAGTGTCGGTACACTAGGTTCCTACGGTTCCGTCTGTGCGGGATACAGCGATCAGTATCTGGTTATTAGAGTCAATCTTCACTGAAGCTTCGCTACACAATGTCTCGAATTCGGTCAGAAGACGAAGAAAAGAATGTCTAGATATTAAGGTTTCTCTACATACTGTGCTTACTCTATTTGAAATAACACAAAATTCACCCTTCTAAAGTTACACAACACATACGTCATAGTCGTCATACTTTACCGCTTCAATCATATTTTGAAATATAAAACTTTTACAACCATTCTTGAAGTGTCTGTTGAGCTTGAGCTTTTTACTGAAATTCAGTGTTGTAAGTCCGCCGCTATGCCGCTCCGAAAGCTACTGTCGACTTCGAGGAGAGCTTTAGAGAATTTAACAGATTGCTACTTTCATATTTGACTGTTATTTTATTTGTGTACAGTAGTTTTATTTATGTTTATTCTATTATTATAAGTGCAATAGTTTGTGATGATATTTGTTTATTATACTTTTGTATTGAAATACATAATTAAAGTTTGTAAAAGGTTGTAAAAAACATATAAGAATTCCGATGCAACTCGATAATAATATATGGTTTAGTAATCAGAGCGCTTGTGTGTTCTCCACTAGGCGCAGGTTCAAATCCCACTGTTGAAATATTTATATATTTCCTTTAAGTAGCCGGAAAATGAAGTGTGAAATAAGGTTCCGTACCGAATATATTGCCATCAAAGTGAGTGAACCTAAAAGAAAATAACTATACATCTACCGCATTACGCTGATTATATATATATATATATATATATATATATATATATATATATATATATATATATATATATATATATATATATATATATATATATATATATATATATATGGTCTTTTGGTTTTTCTTGGCTTCAAGAATAAAATTATTAATTATTATAATAATTTATTAATAATAATAAATCCTCCAAGTGGGACTCGAACCTACAACCCTCTACGTACAGACAGACACTGTCACATTGCACCACGATTTCATCAATTGTTTTCATTTATTTTAGACATATACATAAATTATACACATTTTATTTACAAAGTTAGCACCTTCGGAGACCTTGTACGACGTAATTTAAACATACCTATAGCCCCAAACAAATGATCAAAATGATGCAGTAGCGTCATTTGTCAGTACCCTGCGTAAACAAGGGACTGAGTGGTGATTTGTAACCCGGAAAACAAGCGACAGACTGTATGCTTAACTAAATAGATCGTTCAAAGGACAATATGTTTATTTCCACTTATCACTTATTAGCTCCACTTTTTATTCAGCACCTAATAGGTTAGGCATAAATAATTTAGTGTCAAAACACTTTGCTCTCTACTTTTTGTGTCGCATTTCACTCCCCCGTGTGGGAATCGAAGCCGCAACCAATCATTACTAAATATACTGAATTTAAATAAATGAGAAATTCAATAAGTCAGATTTAATTTTAAATGTGCTGTATGTGCTCTATACGAACGTAATTCACTTTATGAATTAAATAATCACAAAGTTTGAGCAAGTGTATGTGTCACTAGTTCATTAATAAAAGCCTTAATAAAAGCCTTCAATAATAGTTATTGATGTAGTAACGTCCAAGAGTATATATTTAAGTATATATATATATATATATATATATATATATATATATATATATGACTTGCGCTTAGATCGAAAACCAGATGATATTCCAGATGATATTTTCAAATGATACAGAAAATTATACTTTTTACGATATACGTAGACGAAAACTAATATAACAAAATCTATTGCCAAAAAGTTTTACAATATAATTTTGTAACAAATTTAATTGTAGTAGCAATCTCAACTTGATGTGTAATCTTTAAGTTAATAACTTTGTAAACGCGACAAGGCGCGGCATTGTGTCCCGCCACTCAGTAATCAATGTCATAAAATGCGAAAAGCAGGGAATAGGAACCCAATTTCGTAAGACTAGGCTACCTTTGTCTACCCTACTCTATGCGGGATACAGCGTAAAGCTATAGCAAATGCTATCATTTCCCTGGTTTGGTGAGACGACTTCGGTTCCACATAGAAGAATGGCTTCTAAAAAAATGACCATGAATGTGCCACTGCGCCATCGTGACGTCACACGGCCTCTGACTGCAAATGAGTTCGATCTGCTCTCGGGGGAATGGATTATTTTTTTTCCCAACTCTAGTAGACCGAGACTGGAATTTCTCGACGGAAAACTTAGTATAGCGAGCTTATGGTTATTTTTGCCTGCCTTATTATAGTATAAAGTGTAAAGTTAAAAAATAATTAAAAAGTATTTTCTTTACGACTCAAAACTGGACGAGTACTGAATAAGAAGGCAAACCTCCATATAATTTACATTATAAAATACTTGGAAAGAAACTTGACTTTTAAGTTTAAAATAACATTTTATATGGAGATATAAAATTATTTACCTAGAAAAACTAAACGTTATGCAAATATGTCGAAGAATAATGCACTTCATGCAAACTTGTATTATTCTATTCCTTTGTGTATGTAACATACATACATATTATTTTATTTTATTTCAATGCAAATACGAGCATTTTGTGTTGTGATATGGAATTCAGAGTGAAATAACCTTTTTAATTTAGAGGACTAAGTAAACGGTTAACATAATAAAATGTATGTTTTAGTTTAAAACGGATTTTAATATAATTTTAATCAAAAGTCAAAATGATTTAAGAGGAAGGTATAAATTATGTGGTGCTCTACATTATATTAGAATATCGGTTCACCGAGACAGCACATCACAAGAAGTGAGTACAAGTCAAAATCTTCTATAAAATAAATCATTGACTTCTATAAAAGCCAGTGGAGAGTGCTCCGCAGTGACTGAGACCCAAGATCGAGATTAAATATTATTTTAAAAATGGAGTGTCCTAAAATATTAATAGTTTAGTTAGTTTATGGAATTAATCATCATTCGATCGTATATGAAATTAAACAAAAAAATAATTGACGCTACTATATGAAAAAATTTCAAAATAATTATCTAATATAATATCTAAAAAAATGATTTTATCGATGCTCAATTATTGATTATGAGGATTCTTTCTTATATATTTTCGTCTAAAAAATATTATTAGAATATAAAATAACAAACGTGTTGTTGTTTTAAATAAATATAATTTATATATATGTATAAGAATAGAAAAAAAAATCTATATATTATAATCTAAATATATATACTATATATATATATATATATATATATATATATATATATATATATATATATATATATATATATATATATATATATATATATATATATATATATATATATATATATATATATATATATATATATATATATATATATATATATATATATATATATTGTTTAGGTGGCTCTTGATTACAAACAATACTAGTAAAGTACCATGGACTTGACGTAACGAAATGTTTTTATTATGGAAAAACTAATGCATAAAGTAAAAATTTTCTCTAGTCTAATGTCCACTTTGAACCTCAAATGGTCGATTCCCTTTAACATTTAATTAACACAACAGTTTCATGAAGTCGCTTATGTTAGATTTTACACGTTCTAATTACATTCAGTGTCCCATACTATTATTTAAATAAAACGCTGGCGGTTTGCCACTTTGATAATATTACAGCCCTCGGGCCCGGCCTTCATCGTATAGATTTAGTTTTTAATTATCACAATTTAAATTATTTAAAAGTTTAATAGGCTTATTTTATAAGTTAATGCACCAATAAAAAAATAATTATAAGGAGCGTCGTGGCGCACAGGCACAGACTCTGCTTGTAAACGCGACGTTTTGTGAGTTCGATTCCCACTCGGGAAAAATTAAATATAATTGCATATTCTTCGCTCTGAAAACACAAAATGCCTCAAAAGGCGGAAAGCGGGGAGCAGAGTGTCGTAACATTAGGTTCCTTGAGCCTACATGCAACAGCCTTGCATGTGCGGACTGCGTGAAGCTAAAAATTAAGAAATAAATAAATAATTATACAATAAAAGACTTTGAACCTGCTCGCTTTTTTCACAAAACCTTACTCGCTTCGCTTGCTAATCGGCTCTTGCTACAATGTTTGATGATATTGGTCTAGTGTTAGTAGGGCTCGCGTTTCGAGGGTTTTGTACCGACTACATTTATTGATTGTATTGGATTGTGGTTAATTCTAGTTTCCTGCCAGCTATTCTCAGCAGAACTGCCTCATGAACCTGTAGTAGCGATATTTATTTATGTATTTAAAACTTTGTTACACCAACGTAAATTTAAAGACAAAAAGACATGAATAGGAAATACCATAGAATTTTGTAAAGGCGGCCTTATCACTACAGGTGATCTCTACCAAGTAACCTTTACCATTGAATAATATACAAATGATATAAAAATAATTAAATAAACACTATAACAGTGAAGAGCTAGTAGCTTTTAACGTGACGCTTAAAAATGTGAACTGAATCAGATTGACGTGATTCCCGCGGAAGTGCAGCTTTTACAATAAAATAATCACACAGAATCTATGACTGTGCGACTCAGTGGCAATCTAATTTATTGTCAACCTGTGATCTGAAATTGAGAGAGTGGTTGGAGCCAAGGAACGTAAACCTCAATTTGAGGTACTCAGGAGTATGAGGGTGATAGAGGATAGTGTAAAGGAGCGTAAGGATATGGAGATTAAGGCGCTGCCTGATAGTGCCACCCATTGCAGTTGAATCCTGTAATCGGAAATGTGATCATATTTTTTTAACACAAACATAAATCGAATCGAATTATCATATTTCCCAATTGGTCGTTGAGGAGGGATTATGATAGATCACAATAGCATGCATCAGCGTATTCCAGAAGAGGAATAAGAAGAATTTGGGCAAGGAATATTTTAATTTTCTTAGGAAAGAAGTGCTTGCAACGACTCAATCGTTAGATCAGAGCGTTGAATTTTCAACTTGCCTTGATTTATAAAAGTTGATAAAAATAAATTTTCGAACTCGTTTTGAATGAAATAAACAACAAATATAATCTTAATGCTTTTATGTATATATATTGTGATTAAAATTTATATAATTTTTTAATAATATTATTATTGATATTGATAAAATTATATATATTTTGGAAGTAAATATATTGTGATTGATTGATAAAACTATAAATTTCCATTTGGATATTTTTTATATTTACTGTTAGTTCTAATTCAAAAGATTATACAATTCTAGGGGAACTCAACGGGAAGTACCCTATAGGTTTTGATTACGCGACGAATTTCATACAAAATGAGGCAAAAATATAACAGAAATTTTTACTTTTAATTGCTTCCAATAGTTTTTTTGTGTGTTATTATTAGTAATTGTAGTTCATTATTACTTTATTAGCATCATAGCTTCGGTTCATACCAAATGTAATTATTTAGCCAGCTAGAATACTGAGACTTAAACATAAAGTCCATCTCATTAAGAAATGAATTTCCGACTAAAAATGAGAGCATAAATGTCGTTTTTAAAGATATATATTACTTACGTTGTTTTTTTTTTTTTTTGACAATGCAGCTAGAGCTTCAGTGGACAAATAAAATAAAGTGCTGTCTATATATGTATATCATATACATTTATGCATATAAATAAAATTGTATAATTAAATCTGTTTGAGATTTCAAAATAACGGAGTTTTTTGGAGTATATATTATAGCTATTTACCGGTTAATAAAACAACATTCTTAAAATTTTTGTCTGCATGTCTGACTTTCTGTTTGTCCTGGCTCATCTCTGGAACAGCTAACCTATTTACATGAGACCACCACTAGAAGATAGAGGAGGCTATGGGGCTATTTTTTATCCCAGAATTCCTGCGGGATCGAGATTAATGCGAGGAAATCTGTTTTACCGATACCGAAAACGCGCGCGAGTTTTTATCATCCCAGATCCCAACCACTCACTCAATTTCAGATCACAGGTTGACAATAAATTAGATTGCCACTGAGTCGCACAGTCTATGGTGACTCTGTGAAAGCTTCATTTCCGCGGGAATCACGTCAGTCTGATTCAGTTCACATTTTAAAAGCGTCGTGTTAAAAGCTATTTTTCATCACTGTAATAGATATTTGTATATGTTTAACCATTGTCTTTATGTTATTTGTCTGTATGTTTATTTAATTATTTTTATTTAGTTCTTCATACTCATTTGTATATTATACTACTATATATTTGTATAGTTATTTATGTAAGTTGTATGTATTATACAGTATGCAGGTTATAAATAAGTTTATTTTTTCTTAGCTATCCTTTTTTTAATATCATTTGTGTGTCAATATAAGTACAACACATACATATTATATTGGAGTAAGTACGAGAACATTGATCAAGTGAGTCAAGCCAGAAACGGGTCGCTAGTAAACAGATACTCTTTTTAGAGTTACGTACCTCGAAACGAAAGTTTTGTTGCCCGTCTGTCTGTCTGTCTGTCCAGAGCATTTCCCTAAAATCAAGTATCACGATATATCGATATTTAGCTAGTTTTAGTCGATAAGTATATCGTTTGCTATATCTCTAAGCATTTGTTCATAAGTTATCTATACTATGCTATATAAGCTATAGGAAACAAATAGTAATATATATAAGGAAATAAAATCACAGCATAAAAAAGCTATTAATATAAAAAAGATATAAAATCAATACATTTTTATTGCAAAAAAGAAACTCACACTATAATTTCCACAAATTTTAAATTCAAGTCGCATTTCCAAACGCTTTTCAATAGCAATAGTACTCAAAGTATTAGTTATCGAGTCGCAATCAGGATATAAATTTAGTCTAGGTCATTCACTGTCTGCACTTTCATTTGAACGATTTTCAAAGTATTCAGAAGTACTATAAATAATTATTTAGTTTCTACTACATTTCCAATAGACTAGCCACTATAAATTATAAAGTCCATAGAAAAGTTTGAATGTTGAGATATAGTGACAAATCACTTTATTTTTGCACTTTTCGCTCATTATAGTAGACTCATATTGTATATTGTGAAAGTTTATAATTTTAGCCTATCTACTAGTAGAAAGCTAGCAATATACTTCATAACTAAACATAAAAAACGAGAGCTTAAATAGTCTAATTTATATGGAAATTGCAATTTTAAAACGAAAAAAAAAATGTACTGCACTGCAGCTTAAAATAAGGCAAAAAAATATAGCATAAATAGAAATGTTCATTCGAAACCAATAAAATACGGTTTAAAAGTTAAACCCGGTTTTAAATTTAAATAGGCGAATTCCAGTTAATTTTAATTTCAGGGAGAAGATAAAATAAATTCAAAGCTAAGTGAAAGTTATAAGCGTTAAGTGCAAATCGCGAGAACGATTGGAACGTAACTTACAGGATAGAAGCTTGAGCTCGAGATTTGCTTTAGAATAAGGCTTCCAACCAAATTTTTGCAATATATTTATATTACAATCATTAGTTTGTTTCTAGAATATATTTTAAAGACAGACGTTAGTAGAATTATTTTGAATTTGATTATATAAAGGGGGGAGGCCGTAATTCCCAGGCACTGCTGGGGGCCCACAGCCTGCACGGTGAGAATCTATGGAATGCTCAAAAGTTCTCCTATAAAACTATCATTTCTCTATAGTTCTCATATAAAACTATCATTTCTCTGGTAAATTGAAACAAGGTGCGCCATTTTACTCTGCTACCAAACACACTGAAATTGGTAGACAGGGAGTGTGTTGGCAATAAGTTCAAACAAAAATGGAATTTAAACAGATTTGATTCTGTTTAATTATTGACCAATTTTTCACTATATTAGAGTAAATGATCAGTCTGTATATCATTTCCATATTATATGAATTTTAAATATATTTAACTTTAAAAAAAATTGTAAAGGTAAAAAAAGTAAAAAAAGCTAACCTACTGTAGGTTAGCTAGTTCAAATAAAACTTACAAAGTGGCAAGTGATATCAAATTTTAAACTAACAAAAACCCATTTTTCATATCCTACAGGCAATCCAATCAATTTCTAAACTTCATCCATGGGAAAGCGAATGTATCTAGTTTTTTAATTGACTGTCTAGCGATATTTGAACTGTAGGTTTTTATGTAGACACCTTCAAGCTTTGCTTCAGTGTAGCAATGACCTTACTATTCCTTAATAGTTAATTGTCAAGTTATAGTCTGAAATTTTATATGTTTCATATATTATTTTTGAGTATATGTATATGAGTAGTTTTCCATATATTTAATAAATGTTTATAATAAACGGGGCTTATAAATATATATGTTTTTTATTTTTATTTTTTTACTTCACGCTATATCCCGCACATAGCAGCGAAGAAAACGGGAACCCGTAGCCTGAAGGAACTCCGCTTCCCGCTTTCCGCCTTTCGAGGCATTGCGTTGAATGGTGCCGCCACCGCAACTCAACGCCGCACTTTGCCTTGTTACTAGAGCGAGGAAAATGAAAATATTTCATTCTCCCTAGTGGAAATCGAACGCACAAACCGTCGTGTTTACAGGCAGAGGGTGTGCAATATATATATATATATATATATATATATATATATATATATATATATATATATATATATATATATATATATATATATATATATATATATATATATATATATATATATATGTACCGAATTAATTTCAGATTTTTTGTTCTACAATTATTCTGAAAAAGTGAAGCTGCTCTTCTTTTATAGCCGTTTTAACTATGTTTTATAGAAATAATAAATGCATAGAACTCATCTCTTATCTATTATACTCCCAGCTCCGAGTAGGACTCAGAATTTATTCGTTTCAGCTTACCAAAATACTATACAGGTGTGATTTCAAATTAATCGATTTATAAAGTAGGGTATCGATAGAATAATTTAATAGGATTGTCAGAAATGAAACGCGTCTAACGATATGGCGATCTTTCTTTACATTAATTTCGGAACTGTCTTTTCAGATTTTTTACAGTATTACGCTGTACACCGCATATAGCATTGTAGGCACCGATAATGTGCCAAAACACTTCTCCATTTTCCACCAGAATATGAGATTGCGTGTGAGTGGGGATAATGAAACTGATTCACCCACACGAGTGGAAAGCCACGATCATCGAGTTTGCAGTCAGATATTGTCTTCTGCGCCACGACAGTCTTATTTGTAAATTATCTTACTTTTTTACATGACCTATAAGAAAAGGAGGTAGTAAAATTCCATTTTCAACTGTTCACCAAATTCAGTGCCTGTGCTTTTGAGATATTTTATATGTAGAGAATTTTATTGTTGCGCTTGACTAGATCTTGACTCCAAAACAAAACAATGCAAAGAAAGTCCTGAAATTGTTTGCGACGCAGATCAAAAGTTGGAGGAAATGGTCGAATAAACAAGCTCACAATTTAAAACTGTCCAAACTTTTAGGAGTTTCGAAGGCAATATTCCGAACAATTGAAAAGTGGTATCCTGTATAGTATTTTGGTAAGCTGAATCGAATAAATTCTGAGTCCTACTCGGAGCTGGGAATATAATAGATAAGAGATGACTTCTAGGTATTTGTTAATTCTATAAAACATAGTTAAAATGGCTATAAAAGAAGAGCAACTTCACTTTTTCACAATAATTGTAGAACAAAGAATCTGAAATTAATTCGGTATTAATATATATATATATATATATATATATATATATATATATATATATATATATATATATATATATATATATATATATATATATATATATATATATATATATATATATATATATATATATATATATATATATATATATATATATATATATATATATATATAATAGAAGTACAATTTTTGGCAAGTACCCAATGACAGGTTTATATTTATTTGGGCGTGCATTAAATATATGGTGTAAAGAGCTGTAAATTTTGATTGCATTGATGTACAAGTGATGTACAATTTTCCTTACTTCAGGGAGATACAGTGTTTTATATATATATATATATATATATATATATATATATATATATATATATATATATATAGAAGTACAATTTTTGGGAAGTACCCAATGACAGGTTTAGATTTGGGCGTGCATTAAATATATTGTGTAAAAAGCTGTAAATTTTGATTACATTGATGTACAAGTTAAAATTTTTCCTTACTTCAGGGAGATACAGTGTTTTATATACATTTCAGTTTTATGTCATATCGCGTTATTGATATAGATATTGTATGATATCTATGTCAATAACATATAAATTTCACATATAGTACCTATATTCTGTATATACTAATATCTATATGATATACCTATAGATATTAATATGTACGCAAATTAAACGTAATAATAACATAAGATAAATACAAAAAAAGAAAAGTCGTACAATTTTGGTATAAAGGCTATCTTTCAAAATAGATGTTAGTAGTTACTTTTTTCCTTCCACGGTATGGAATTTATCGGTATTGAAACTGTTAAAATAAAAAATATAGAAGTATATTTCCGTTTTATATTTATTTGTTTTATTCAAGAAAAATACAAAAAAATAATCGGTTGATAAAAAAAGTATTCGTTCAATCCGCACATAAATACGTAACAATGATTTCAAAATAAATATTTTAACGAAGGTGTGATTTCAAATTAATCGATTTATAAGGTAGGTTATCGATATGATAATTTAATAGGATTGTCAGAAATGAAACGCGTCTAACGATATGGCGATCTTTCTTTACATTATTTTCGGAACTGTCTTTTCAGATTCTTTACAGTATTACGCTGTACACCACATATAGCATTGTAGGCACCGATAATGTGCCAATATACTTCTCCATTTTCCACCAGAATATGAGATTGCGTGTGAGTGGGGATAATGAAACTGATTCACCCACACGAGTGGAAATCGAAGCCACGATCATCAAGCTTGCAGTCAGATATGGTCTTCTGCGCCACGACGGTCTTATTTGTAAATTATCTTATTTTTTTACATGGCCTATAAAAAAAGGAGGTACTAAAATTGCATTTTTAACTGTTCACCAAATTTAGTGCCTGTGCCTTTGCCTATTTTTTTTTAATTAATATTGTAGTAGTGGTTACAATGATATGCCAGTTTTATTTTGTGTATTAGTTATAGCCAACAAGTACGTATAATGCAGGTCCCTCACTCTTTCGACAATTTATTATTATATAACTTATATTTAATTGGTTACATCTTATTTTTATATTACATTTACATACAATAAAATAAATAAATAATGTAGTGTATTCGTATACACTTTAAATCCATTTAAATAAAATGTTTGCAATAGTAATTAGGAAAATGAAGTAGTGTTGCTAGTGCTATTTAACATTTAAAATATTACACCACTTCTAGATTAGTTACTTAAAGAAATAAGAATATTTTAAAATCTCTTGTGATATTACAAAATTTATCTGCGACTCAGAAAAATATCTCAGCTTTGGAAATAGAATTCCTATCTCAGTACTTTTAAAATCCTTCTGTAGAGACTATTTTTTAGCATCACTAAGAACGTTGTAGTCGCTTGTTAGTCATAGACGTTTTTACAAGTGCTCGACACGATGTCGAATGAGAATATTAAAAACACTATAGTAGCGTGAAAAATATTAGTTACTTGTGAGTCGGACTCACGCACCGAGGGTTCCGTACAAGGATTGTAAATCAGCGGGAAATTACACACTTATATTTGAATGAAATGAACACAGACAGAGATTTTTTTGTTGAAAAATGTTTTAGTTTAACCTCCAACCTTTTACTTATTGCAAAATTTTATAATTATAGGTCTACAGAAAAGAGCTTGATTACAAAAAATGGCAAAATGTCATACAAAATGCACCAAAAAAGTACCGTAAAAGTGATATATTTTTTGATTAACTTGACTTCGACGTTTATTTTTTTTATGCTCCAAGAGACAATACACTGAATATTTAATATCCGCTTCAGCTTGCCGCCTCCATGCATTCAGATCGACAGCCAGACGGACGTGCAATAAAATGATCATACAAGAAACAGAACCCTAAAAGCTAACACTATTGTTTAAAAGTTGCGGTTGTGACAGTTTAGATTTTTTTAATATGAAGCAACTTTAAAACTTGTTAAAACATACATATAATATACTAGCGTTTAGTCTATAAAATTTTAAATACTGACCTAAAAGATCTCCAACATAATAAAGTGATTTTTACATATACCTAATCTATAATTAACCACTTGGATGCACGTTTTTCAAATTTGCATACATTTTAATAGTGAAAAATGAGTACAATTTCAAAATAAATCAATCTTAAATTTTTTTTATAACTTTTCAGTTTTCAATTTAATTTAATTCAGATATCGTAGTCATCTCGTTGAATCTAAAACAGCATCCTTGACGGATTATGACCGCAAGCGATTCTCGAGAACAAACTCCCTCTGGTGGCAAGATTTAAAATTACACTGAGATAACGTTTGTCGCTGACAACATCTGAGTCGCACCAAAATTAGTTTTCTACTCAACTATTCTTAAATTATATTTGGGTAAATAGCTGGATTTCTAAAACGTAAACTTTGTTAAGCAGTTTTTATTATTTTTTTTACACACCAATGATGAATGTTAGATATAGGTTACTTAGTTATTTAGTTAAAACAACGTATTTAGCATAAAATAAATAATTTTGTGAAATATATTATGATATGAAATATATGTATTTATTGTTCTCTATAATATATTTAAGAAATATTATTGTAATTTATCATCTACTTTTATTATTGTAATTTTTTTTTCTATGAAAGGAAGTGAAGGATACCACCGCAATACACCGTAGTAAAGTAACAGGAAAACGCGTATATAAATATCGTACACACAATTCTTATGTGTACAAATTTATTGGTAGATTAAAACCGTGATCAAATCACTAACTTGCTCACAGTTTATTTCCCTTTTCCCTATTTTTATAATAAAAGACTTAAAGTATCAATTTAGAAAAAAAAACTAATTAGTAGTTTAGAGTTTCTTTTTTTTTTTGCTTCACGCTGTATCCCGCAATATAGCAGGGTGTACAGAGAGAACCTAGTGTATAGACATTTCGTTACCCATTTGCCGCCTTTCGAGACATTGCGTGTTAAGTGGCATTTAACTGCGCTCTTTGTCTTGTTACCGTAGCTAGGAAAATAAACAAATTTAACACCGAAAATTGTATTACATATATATTTTCCGCATTAGAATTTTGAGAACTATTTATTTAAATAAAATCTCCAAATGTCCATTAGGTTTTTTCCTATTTAAATAAAAAACATTTTATCAATGAACTATGTATACTTTGAATATTCGCTCTCCATACCCGCTGCTAGTAACTCATCCACCACAACAGGTTGGCTGGAAGAGATATCTTATAGAGATAAGGCCAACTGGTGTGAACAAAAACTATCTGTAATATTTAGTCCATGTATTCACATGCAATAAAAGGATATTATACACTTTTGAAAACGCAACATTTTTAAAAATTTAATATATCAGACTTAATAAACACTAGATGACAAAAAAAAACGAATAATCCTCATAACATCTCATAACTAATTATTTATTTACTTCATTTTATTCACATCTCTCCGCCAGAATTTGTGACATTGATGAGTGGCTGCCCAACGCGCCTAGATGGCCTCATGGGACTTAATTAAATATATATAATACTAGCGACACACACACGGCTTGGCCTGCTTAAACTACACTATGATTTATTTAATAGTAGAACGACTTGAAATTCGTTTATCATTCATTGTAGCCGATGTGTTCATCTGATGTATAAGCTATACTACTGCAAAATTTCATCTATATTTATGATTAGGATTAATATTAGGATCCGTTTAATTCTTTTGAGATAGGAAACCCTTAAAAATGCTCTATCTAAACAATAAAGAATACACAGATCCAAGCCAAATAGACATTGTTTTTACGGTTACTTTTAAACAGCAGAACTCTTAATTGATATATTTTTGTCTGTTTGTCTGTCTGTATGTGTAAAGAGCATTTTTCAAAAAAATGTTTGCCGAATACTGTATAAAATTTGTCACGTTTTTCAAATCTATAGTAAATTCGGCAAGAAATGAGAACTTAATTAATGCGAAAATTATAAATTTATTAAAAAAAATATTACACAATTATTTTTGTAGTTCATTTCATACGAAATGAGTGAATACGCTTGGTAATTTATGTGTATCAATTTCTATAAGTTACATTTCCCGTTGACCTACAAAGCTACAATCATAAAACTGGTACGGCACCCTCGACACACCAGTCTAACTCGCACTTGACTGATATTTTTTTTTCTATTTTTATACTAATATTTGGTATATTCATACAAAACTATCAAAGTTTGTACTAACATGTAAATAACCAAATGTATATTTCAAATACATAAGGGGCGGACTGGTATAGCTATAATTATTCCTTAACGAGATACTTGCATAGAAACGTGAAATTTCTGAAGTATTACATAATTTACATTTTAAATAAGTGGTTTCTGCGCAACGATTTTAAAATTAGGAACATTTCAGTTGTTTTGCAGCAATATTTTACAAACAAAAAGGATGAATTTTCATTTTCAACTCGAGGTCACCTTAACTTTTTAAGCCTCCAACAAAGAATTTGAATAACTATTGTTAATATTTATATACTTTATTGCTATGAAGGTTTCAACTGATTTAAAACTGAGGGCACTATTGTGTGTAAGTTGTTTTAAAGTTAAATTTATACTTAAAATTATGAAAACTGGTGAATTTGTTTCGCTAATCTGAGGAATAACTGGTTAAATAAATTAAAATTAAGTTAGCTTCACGCTGTGTCCCGCACATGAAAGGCAGGGTAGGCAGAGGGAACCGTAGGAATCGTAGGAACCTAGTGTAAGACACTCC
The DNA here is from genome assembly GCA_037127375.1 of Dione juno. Taxonomy (NCBI): domain Eukaryota; kingdom Metazoa; phylum Arthropoda; class Insecta; order Lepidoptera; family Nymphalidae; genus Dione; species Dione juno. The sequence continues at coordinate 4,585,647 of JAXRJS010000077.1, read as the reverse complement.
GTTCCCCGCTTTCCGCCTTTTGAGGCATTACGTGTTGCGTGATGGAACTCAACGCCGCACTTTGCCTTGTTACCAGAGCGAAGAAAATGAAAATAATTAATTCTTCCCGAGTGGGAATCAAACCCACAAGAGGCATGGCCTCTGCCTATAAACGACGGTATAACTGGTTCACATTTTAAAGTTATGTTTGTTTTGAATAGTATACTTATCGAAGTATTTGTGTTACGTGAATTGTTTCGCACACTTAATGTGATATGAAGGCACTCACTGTGCCTTTGGTCAGAGTTACCTTAGGTACTTAGAATGTGAAATGCGCCACACAATACTCTTAGCTATTTCGTTTTAACTATAAAAGCGGAGATAAAAGTATAACTAGTATAACATAATAATATATTTTTGTCTGTTTTTGTGTGTAAATTGTGAAATTAATATCAGATATCCAGGTGCACAGTCTCTTGGAGTATAGAAAGATTTAAGCTTGTACGATGACGCAATCAAAAAAATTTCTGACTACTAAGTTAACGTAATCAAAAGGCTTTATGCTTAAATTTTCACCGCAACCATATAAGAACATGCTTGTATGTATGATACATACATACATACATTATATGTATAATTCACTTCTTTGGCAGTAAAGAAAGTGAAGCCAAACCTGAAGCACACTTTGACTTTTTACTTTCACTTAATTTGTGACTTAATAAAAGTCAAATTTGGTAAAAATACCAGTAATTGACTTCATACAAAATATATATTTAATATATGTAGAAAACTAAACAATACAGTTAATAATTCAAATTTAAAATATTCTTTTTTCGAATACCCTTTTGTTTTCGAATATGCTATCACACGCTCGAGAGGCAGTTCTGCTGAGCAGAGTACATGCGTATAACTTACATACATATATACATTAGTTGTAAGTTTATTAGACAGAGCGAATATATATATATATATATATATATATATATATATATATATATATATATATATATATATATATATATATATATATATATATATATATATATATATATATATATTTATATATAATTTTGATCGTGTCTACTGGAGCAGCTGAACTCAAGGCTCAAGGCCGCGTCGGACGGCTAGGTGATTAATCGACACTAATGAAGCAAGCCACCACTCGGCTACGATTTCACTAATTTGTAAACATTTGTACGTACCATTTGCGAACCAGAGTGCTCTTTTAATTAAAAATATAAATACGTCGAGATTTTCCAGAGTTTTAACTTTCAAATTATAACTCGATAAATTATTGTTTTATTATAATTAGATTTTAATATATACGTTTTGTATTGAAAGTAAATTGCAATTTCCTTTGCCTAACCTGACATATGCGGGAAACAGTGTGAAGCTATTATTATTATTATTATTAAATTGCTGACAGGATATATTTGACTATATTTGTAAAAAGTGATAAAGGAGCCACGGATATCTGAGAATTAAATACAAGGCTGTCACAGTTAGACTCACGTGTCATTTAACTGTCTATTAACATGTGACACAAATATGATATAAAGCCTCCTCCAATGATTTCTTGATAGATTACTCAAGCATTTTCCAATTCCAACAATATGAGGTGAAACTGATAAACTCCTTAATGGAAATTCGGTTAAAAATCAGCTTAGTTGTCATTTTATTATACACAGCAGTTGACTGCAATTTATTTTACGTTGACTTTATTACTCTTGCCGTGCCAGTTTATTACAGGTTTTCATTGAAACTTGCAACAGGTAGGCAAAGATAACCTAATCTCAAGGCTAACCTAGTAGCCGCTATGCATATAAAGCAGCGAAATAGAAACAACAAAAAACACATCACAAGAACAGCTAAACGCTGTCGCACTGCACCACGATGGCGTCAATTTTGTCAATTAAAACTGCCCAATATACTAAAGATACACTCTCACTAAGGCGGTATTTTCTTATTTTAACTCGACTGCGCAACGCAAAGGATCACAACTTAAATAATTTGCGCATAATAAAAAGATATTCAAATGAAAGATCACTCAATTCTCCGCTTATTAAGCACACATTTAAAAAAAAGTTATAAAAAAAGTACTCGTAATAATAATAATCGAAAGGATTTCAATCTCTATTCTATCAACTCAATCAAACTCTATTTACAAACTTAAAAATCAGATCAAACTCTATTTACAAACTTAAAAAAAGTAAAAGGTAGACAACATATTTTAATTACTACAACGTAAAAAAAATAAAATAAATAGCGTCACACTATTTCCCGCATGTAGCAGGGTAGTCAGAGAGAACCTAGTGTTGAAACACTCTTGTCCCCACTTTCCACTCAAGCTTGAGACATGGCGTGATGAGTGGCGGAACTCAACGCCGCGCTTAGTGATGTTACCAGAGCGAGGAAATAAAATAATTCAATCTCCCCGAGCGAGAATCGAACCCCCACGCGCTGTATGTACAGTCAGACACTCTGCTGCGTCACAACGACATCTAGTTCAAAGTAAAAATAGTTAAAGTACACAACTGTACTACTCGTTTCGTTACTACAAAATTCGTAAGGATTTCAGATCAGTAAGCTTCAAAATATTGATGAAAGTTAAAGATAATTTAATTTAAACTTAACTTTGTTTCCCTGAACATAAATTAGTTTCTAATTCCAAGAATTCTATCGAGATGTTCTTTTATTTATAATAGGAATCTATATATCGTGTGTGAATAGAATTATTATTTTTTGGTAAATAAAATGTGTTTTGGGTGTTATAGGAATTGATTATTTTTAATATAACGATATAACCTGGTATTGAACTTTTTTTTACAATTACAATTTTCTTTCTGCAAATTTGAGCTTAAATTCCTTAAATTTTATATATCACTAAAATATTAGATGATTTTGTGTAAAAAAATTTATATTTATTAGAAACTTTGAACGAAATACCGTTCAGGCTAGAAATGGTTTACAGATATGAACTATCTAAGGATTGTCATAGTCGAGTGCGGTTTAAATCGACTGTCCGATGGTATAAACACCTAGTATACAAGCACTAGATGTGCTTGTATACTCAATCGTAGACATCGACTCAACATTGAAATGCTGACCACAAAACTCAGTCAATCGTCGTTAGGATAAGTCTTGCTTGCTATTGAATAAGCTTTTGAAAATTCGACATAAATCTATTTCCCTTTACTCGACGTTTGTAATTCAATTATTATTTCACCTTTACATATTTAATATAAAGAGAACGCTGTTGTGACATAATTGGCACGATTTTAACGAAATATGATGAATATTTACTACTTATACTTTTTAACAAGGACGTTTAGTAGTTCGAATCCTGGTTTAGGAATAAATGTTTGTTTAACAATCTTCATCTCATCATCATCAAGTCTTCATTTGAGGCCGCAGCGACACAACGTCTACCTGTAAACGATAATTGTGTATTCGGGGTAGGGAATTATTTTCATTTTATCGCTTTGGCATAGCAAGGCATAGGTCGTGATTGAAATATTTTATCATTAAGTTCCCTCTTCCTATTATATATATATATATATATATATATATATATATATATATATATATATATATATATATAATATATATATATATATATATATATATATATATATATATATATATATATATATATATATATATATATATATATATATATATATATATACACACTTTCTACATGTCCGATTCCCTTTTAATTAAGTATAGTTTTGTATTTCACCTTCCATCACACAACGTTGCTAAATGGTCGGAAATTAGAGACGACAAGAACAATAGGCCATTACGCTATCTCTGCTTACTAGCCTGTCTGCAGTATATTCTAATATGACGTACGCGACGATTACCTACCTAGTCTAACTCAAAAATGTCAATTAGCATTTAACTGACATTAATCATAAACTATGATATTGACATTTGATATTGACAAAAACATTGACATTTTTCCCACAACAACAAGAACTTTTACTATACGTTTCTATTAATATTTTATTATACGAATAAAATTATTTTGCAATAATTTATACGGAAGCGGCAACCGAATTTCGTATCATATACTACATTGTACCTTCACTTCGAGCGATTATTTGCTATGGAGTTACGCTGGTATTCAAGTTAAGTGTAGCGAATACTGTCTGAGTAAAGTTTTATGTAACAAAATATAATATAGAGGTAATAAAATAAAATATTGAATATGTTATTTGATTTTACTTTGGAAGTCTTCTTTTATTTGATAGTGGGAATCAGCCATTTTCTATCATCATAAGAATCTAACTTCAAAAACTAAACTAGTACAAAACTTTTGCCAAGCTCAATCGTTTTTTAGACGTATGTAATATATATTTCTTAGCTTCACGTTTTATTCCGCGAAGTGGTAAGAAACTCCATTTTTCGCATTCCGAATTATATATATATATATATATATATATATATATATATATATATATATATATATATATATATATATATATATATATATATATATATATATATATATATATATTATTATGTGTTGAGTACCGGATCTCGATATCACATATCTTATTTTTAAAATAGAATAATAATCCACACTAAGACAGAACAGAAATTACTTAGAGGAAACTTATAATTTTTTTAACGCAGCAGGATTTAAACCTGCGCCTCGTGAAACCGTCCTAACGCTCTGGCCATTAAGCCATGCGTGCTCGTCGCGCTGCGCCGAAATTCTTATATGCTTTTTGCAACTTTCCCTACAGAGATGCTAACAACGTAATAAGCGGAGAGATTAATTTTAAATAAACAAAAAGGCATAAATAGTAAAAATCTAACAATATTTCATAAATAAATTGTTGTGCCAAGCTACGTGTAGTATCCTACGTTTTGTTAAATGCGTCGGTATTTCATCACTGGAATTCGTAGAGAACTCTCAGAGAACGTATAATATATCTGCCAGGAAGTTCATACGTTTAAATATATATGCATCTGAGGCCATGAAAAGTGTGCACATATTATAATAATTTTGAGTAATGCTCTACATCTACGAGTCGCCGTCATTTGCGAAATAACGTTAGTTGTTGGTTTAATATTTTATATATATATATATATATATATATATATATATATATATATATATATATATATATATATATATATATATATATATATATATATATATATATATATATATATATATATATATATATATATATATATATATATATATATATATATATATATATATATATATATATATATAATGAGAGGTAATAAACAAGTTAGCATATACTTTAATTAGCTTGAAAGTTTGTAGTATAGTCTAGTGTTTATTAAATGTAAGTTAATTAAAAATTTTATATTTTATTTTATTCATATCACTGATTTTTTTATATTTTCTGAGCACGGCAGGTTGTAAATTTATTTGATTATTAATATATTCACACAACTTTTAGGCGCACTAAAGTATATTATTTCAAATTTTAATAGTAAATATGGTTTGAAGATCCTTTTTATACTTATTATTTATTCACCCCAGTTCATCAATATTACAAAAAAGAATAATAAAAAAATATGTATATATTTTTAACTTACTCGTGTTTTACTTGTTATCGAGTGCCAAGTGCTCTGAGCTAATTTTTCTGAACGCAAAAACGAAATATTTTACATTTACAGTAGAAATTATTGGTACAATTGAACCCAGGACAGCGTATGAGGTCAAATATATATCATATAAGCCACCGCATCAAAACAATAATATATACATATCTAAAATAATAATAGAGAAAGGAATATTATTGTGGCTTAGAGTGTAAAACATTTACGTATAAATATCGTGTGCAGTCATTTGGTTAAGTCAAGTATCTGAAGCGCTCGGGCATATCGTAAACTTCCCTAATGTGGGAGTTGTTTGTTCATTTATGAATAACTACCTTTTACTCTCGGTGTGCGTTGTGTGGTGACATAAAGGCCTCTAAAGTTAACCATTGTCAACTGTTTTAATTGCTTAAACTATTTATTTGTCAGAAATTATGAGCTCCATCACTTAAATATAATGTTTCGTATTCGGGCGGAATGCGGAGAACCGAGCGTCTTAACACTAACTTCTCTCTGCCTAACGTGTAGCGTGACAAAGCGTGAAGCTGAAAATACAACTTTAAATTATATCGCATTTAATATATAGCATATAGCAGGATACCGTAATCCTGTTACTTGCGGGAAAATGCGGACGTGAATCTATTTAATTTAATATGATTATTTGTAATTTTCTAACGCTGGTCAAACAATATATTCCTACATGATGATATATTTAAATATAGAATAAATCTCAACAGCAACATATCACAAGTCTCTTGAGATATATTTGCGTAACATCGTCTAGTATTTATATAGCAAACGTATACACGACGAAGGTATACCCCCCTGACCTATAAAACAAACGTAAGGTGTTGATATACTAAACTACATGTTATGAAATACTTATACTTATGAGGGAGACAAAAGCTTAGATGGCTTGATGGAATCAAAGAAAATCTGAGAACTCCAGACGTGGTAAGTTGGAGAGAGAAGGCTAGAAATAGAGAATCATGGAAAAGTTTTCGAGACAAGGCCAAGGCTTACACGCGGCCGAAGCGCCTCTGATGATGACGAAAAGGAAGATATAGAAGGCAATGGTCACTAAATTCATTTTATGTTCCATCGCAGTACAATGGTGTAGTATCTGATTGCAAAAATTATAACATTATAATCATGTTTAATTTTTTGTTCTAGTAGATAACGTGCGGTTTTGAGTTCCGCCACTCAACACCAAAATTGGGCAAAAAGTAGGGAGCCAGTGTCTTAACGCAAGGTTCTCTCTGCCTATCTTGCTATACGGGAAAAGGATGAAGCTTTTTTTATTTTATCTTAAATTAAATCAATTTAATTAAATTAATGATAATTTTACTAAAGCGTGTGCTACGACCTCTCGTAGGTCACTATATCATACTAACCTAAACCACAAAGACTACAAAATAATAACATTGACATACCATGAGAATTTTTAATTATTTCTACATACAAACACACTTCAAAATTTAATTATATATACTTTTCTAATGAATTAACTTCTAACTTTCCTTTCATATTGTTATTGCGCCATTAACGAGAGGAGATTTCATTATATATACGTGTATTTTAGGTTCCAAGGCAGTTTGAATATCGATGCGGATCGTAAAAGTGATATATTTGCTATACTCCAGAGTACGACTATCAATGTGACTCAGTAAGCTATTTAAGAATATTCTAGGTGGTTTCCATAATAAATATTCTTATATGCAGATACTTCAAATTATTTAAAACTGACAAACGAAACGGTTATCAACTGCATACATTTTACTAAATTACAATATAGATATTAAAACATGAAAATAAGAAACGAATTATTGTTCTACAAGCTTTAATTACTTTCAAGTGAAAATATTCGAAAAAAATTAAATGTAGTAGATGTTAAAAATTAAATGTTTAATGTAGTAGATGTATTCTTTAAACCGCTATACAAAAATAAGAGAATAAAGATTTAAATCCATCTTCAAAAACAATTACATCCACAGTAGTTCCAAAGATGTGCATGTACGGACAAACAGATAGAATATACTCTTTTTTTCGTTTCTCTTAATTAATCTGTTGTAAACACATTCCATGTACAAGCACGGTCGTGTACTCTTTTTTATTGTACAGATAAATTTATTTTTTTCTAAAACCTCTTAGCAAAACTTACTCTACTTCCTTTTTCTTTAAACTTTTAACTTAGTATCGAAAATCCTTAAGAACAGTGCTAACGACTTACAGAAGGAATCGTCTAACAGTATAACATGGTCAGGTAAAGTTTTTCTACTTCAATTATTTGTTCAGCACTTTGGAATGAAATAACACAAGTTTCAGTGACAAAGTAATTAAGAACAAGACCTCAGTGTTTTAAGGTCTTCCATATTGTTATAATATTTTAGCTTCACGCTGTGTCCCGCATAATTGCAGGATAGGCAGAGGGAACTAAGTGACAAGACACTCCATTTTCCGATTTCCACCCAATTTTCGAGATATTGTGGGTTGAGTGGTACGTGGTAGTTAACAGAGCGAAGAAATTAAGATACTCTGAGTGGGAACCGAACTTTGTACCACGTACCACCCACTCGATGTGATTCCATCGCGCTTGCAGTCAGACACTGTGCCATCGCCACGATAGCTTTCTATGAAAAACTTAATTCAACTATTATTCTTTATATATATATTTTTTTATTTTGCGAGATACGTTGATTACTCGATTTAAATAAAAGCATTTGCTAGAGTTTAATTTAAACACACCCACGTTAATCTTAATATTGTTGTTGAATTGAACTAAAACCTGCTAACTTTAATATACTTAATTTTTTTATTGCTCTACAAAAAATCGTATTCGTATTATTTAACTTGCCCGCTCTGATACGACTAATATTAGCGTTGAGTTCCGCCAGTCAACACTCAATGTCCCGAATTTGGAGAATGTACGTCTTAGCACCAGGCTATCGCTCCTTCCCTGACATATGCAGCTTAAAGCTTAGACTTAACTAAAGTCACGTTGACAAATTTAATAGCCTTTTTTTCAAAATCTAAGCGTATCAACTCTATAGCTAGCGTATAGCTCTGTAGAAGTTTGGTATGTTTAATTTTTTTAATCTATTTTTTAAAGCTTTACGCTTGTCTCACTGATAAACACTAATGTGAAACAATGTGTAAAGACATTCTGTTCCAAACTTTCCTATAAATTTTGGAGGCGGAACTCAACGCCGCGCTATGTCTTCTTGCCAGAGCGAGGAAAGGAAACTTTATCTCTGTATTACGCAGTATTTGCTTATATATACCTCTATACGTCTTATTTCAACTTTACTATCTTTGCCGTATGAAATTTAACAAAATAAGGAACTACCATGTTTGGATAGTGCATCCCTTGGCTACACAAATACATAAAGACAAAAAATTAAGCAAAACTGAGCTTTATCTTCTTGTAATAAAAGATATGTGGATAGTAAAAAACAATTGTTTACTTTGTTCAAAGTGTCGACCGCATTCCGTGGAGCGGTCTCAATTTTACGGAAGACATACGCTAGTAGTGTAAATGGATATAAAATTATTTGATAAGGACTGGAAGAGAGATTGGTTTGTTTTGGGGTGTGAATTTATTTAACTCTAGAATGCGGAAAAGGTATATTATGTGTAGATTTTTTTTTGTTTGTTACATGAAAGTACTTGTAAGCACACACATATATATATATATATATATATATATATATATATATATATATATATATATATATATATATATATATATATATATATATATATATATATATATATATATATATATATATATATATATATATATATACATGTATATATATATATATATATATATATATATATATATATATATATATATATATATATATATATATATATATATATATGCAAAAAAATAAATATAAGAATAAATCCTTATGTACTAAGCAAGACCATTGTCTTGCTTAGTACGTATATACGTACAAAATTCATAATCTACATTTTATTTATCACTACTAGGAGAAAATATGAAAAATTACAACTATTGCCTACTTGAAGAATATAAAATTAATTTACTAAGTGCCTTCACAGTAAAAAGTTACAAAGATGAAAAAAACCTGTTAGGTGTGATAAAATAATGTCATACAAATATCAGTTACAATAGCTTTTGAGATAAATACAAGAAGGCCATGTTTATTTACGTATGTATATAGATATTTTAGATAGTCTATTATGTATAATAGTAGCAAAACGTTTGCGGCTTCGCTCTTTTGATCGATGTTCTCGGATTTAAATATTTAATATTAATTTTAGCTTGAAACCTCAACGTCATTTTGAGATAATGGTCTTGACAGACGGATAGACATATAGACAGACAGAAGGATGGACAAGAAAGTGATCCTGATATAAAGGTTGAATTTTTCCTTTTAAGGTACGGAAATTGGTACTCTAACATGCCCTCAATTTGAAACACTTCATATTAGTAGTAATTACTACCACTGTATATATCTATCCAGCAAAGACGGTCGACGGCATTAGAATAAATGCCCTAGGGAGCTGTGTCGGGAAATGTGATAGATGTTGTAGAAAATGCTACATTTCCAATAGTTTTAGAACATTGCAAACATAGCCATGAAATATGTTCGATCATTTAAATTATATTAGATTAGATTTTTAACGTTTTAACTTAATTTTTGAGCCTCTACCATTTATCAGGACTTGGTGTTAAAATCCTCAGAAGCCTCAGCATTCGAAGAAAATTATCTTCGAGTGCTGACACAACGCCACATTTTTTTTAAATTTGACTGCCTAAATAAATGAAAGTATTTTGTTCAGTAATTAATGATCGATCTCACATCAACATTTCGAGTTTGATCTCTATTCTATGAATTACCAAAAGGTTTTAAATTTCAAAAATTTCTGTTTTCTCAGAATTGTGATACAAAGTATGACGTTGGTTTACAACTAGGATTTCTTTACATACCTTTTAAATTTCAAAACTAAAATATATTTTTTTTAATTTTATACCATCTATAGTAGAAGGTAGAGAAACTTAATGTTAAGACGCTCTTTCCCCATATTTCGTCCAGTTTTTTAAATATTGTATGTTGAGTGGTGGAACTCAATGCCATGATTTGTCTATCGCAGCAGGAAAATTTTTATTATTTACTTCCTCAAGTTAAAATCCCACGGAAGTTTACGATCCTACGCTATACCACTGCGCCACGAGAACCTTTTAGATAAAATTAATGGTACATTTGTATTCATAAGTACCCCTAATATAATATGACCGGAACCAACCAAATACTACTTTTCTGCACTCATTAGCTAAACAATCGTATTAGAGTAGTTAGGACTCGTGCCTGTCCTCTACTAAGATAGAAAATATTGGGTTTATTTTATTGTTATTAGCTTTATTACAATAAGAGTAAAAAAAACATTAAATCTCTATTTATTAAGGTTTATAAGGTAAGCGTTTTTAAAGCCGCACTTTAAGAACTGTGAAAATGAAATGAAAGAAATGCTTCGCTCTGTATACCGTTGTATAGCAGAGTAAGCAGAAGGAACCTAGTGCTAAGACACTCCGTCCTTGTTTCCACCTTCCAAGACATTGCGTGTTTAGCGCCTTGTCTTGAACTGGAAGGAACAGTGTCTGATTGTGAACGCGACGGTTGTGGGTCAATTCCTACTCGGTACAACGATATCAATGTAAATAAATTTAAATTCCTCAGCTATAGAAGACAGTGTGCGACGTTAAGATTCCCCACCATACACGCAATAACTAGAAAATTGGTCGAGAACGAAGTGTCTTCACAAGGTACCCTAACAACCTTGCTATATGCGGGAAAAAACACATGGACCTGCAAAAACAAAATAAGTTTAAATTAAACAAAAAGCAATAGTAAGGGTGTAACATTTGGTGTTACTGGCGTAACGCCTTAACGTTAGTAATTTGTACACTTCAGGGCAAATGAGAAACGACCGGATCCCGAAAACGGATTTCTCAGAATTATTCAAACCCTATTCTAGTATTGATTGACATTTCTCTACCGGGCAGCATTATTTATACATATTTATGACTTTATTTATTAATTTTCTGTGTATTTATTTTGCTAAGTAACATAAAACAAACAAAACAATAATAATAATTGAGATACAATTCGCTTTCCTTCGATGGTTATATATATATATATATATATATATATATATATATATATATATATATATATATATATATATATATATATATATATATATATATATATATATATATATATATATATATATATATATATATATATATATATATATATATATATATTTACTAATTTATTTATAATAATACTCAATTTGTACCTGTATATTAAACAATCCATATCTCTATCGCAATCTCTTCCATATAACAAAAAGGCGAAAATAAAGAGTTAAAATTATAAGAGGTCAAAAGAAATTTTATAGTTATATTTATAAGTAGCAATAAACTAATATGCAGATACCTATATTATAGGTTCCGGATATCGTCTTAAATACGATAAATTATTATAGTAAATAATAATATATATCTAATTGATACATATGTACATACATATATACAAATATAAATACAAACAAACTCATACATAGTAATAATACACATACACATATAGACTACGTAAGAAAAGAAAAAATAAGCAAACTATATATCTTGTGTATGTTTTTCTAGTAGAAAAAAAGTACTAGAAAGTTGTCGACAATTGAACTAAGTGATGTTATTATATGATATGTAGTTACAAGTTATAAATGAGCTACTTGGCTCTTATAATATATTGGTGTTTCTAGGTCACCGGAAACCGCTCGATCCAGTAACGGCCGATTGTCGTGGAATCTCTTGGGAGAGGGTCTACGTCCAGTAGTGGGCATCGTGAGGGTGAAGTGATTTTTGCCGGTGCGATGATTTTTTTATAAATATATTCTATTTTTTTATTTCCACCTATTAGATTTTTTTTAATCTAATATAATATTTAACTCTTATCATATTTATAGCATGCATATTATGAGCTCTTAATTATATGCTTATTATTAGTTAAAGAAATAATTAGTTCGTATATTGTTAATGAATATTTTTCACGTGGCAATAAATTTATAAATTTATTATTAATAACACAAATCGTATTTTAATTAATAACGACGAGTGTAATTATTATGTTTATTTCAACATAAAATTCTTTTCTAATATTTCTTCTACAATTTCCTATTCGTATTTACTAATATTTGTTGCTGAATTTTATATTATTTTTAATTTTATATTATTTTATTATTATTTTTAAAGTTTATTTTAAATGCTATACAATGACAACTAAAACTCACTGTCTTATTATTAAATAGTTATTACAGTATTACTCCAGTTTTTTTATGGTTCCGTACCTCAAAAGGAAAAAGCCGAACCTTTATAGGATTACTTTGTTGTCTGTCTGTCTGTCTGTCCGTCTGTCAAAACCATTTCCTCCAAGCCACGTGGATGAATCAAGCTGAAATTAATATCAAATATTCAAATCAATAACTTCTAGAAGCACAGACAAAATCAAACTTCTATGTCAACTAATCAAAAGATGATGAGCGTTTATGCTTAATTTTCTTGCATTTTGTATGAAAATCTCTGCGTATTTTAAACTTGCAATGTCCTTCCCATTGACCTGGAGTTATGAAATTTGGCTATAAGTTAAAACTTATAGGACAACCAAAGGAGGAAGATTCAAAAATTTAAAATTTATTGATATATCTCAGAAAAAATCACTATTACTAATAGTGGTTCTTCATTGTCTTAGTTGTGTGAAAAGTAACTAGAAGTGAAAACTTACAGTATATATGAAGGGGAAGATCTCAAAATTTATTATTCATACGCTTTACACAGGAATACTCCAATACAAACTTATATTTTTAGTTTATTTCATACAAAATTTGTGGTAATGACACCAAATTTAAGTTGGTCAGTAGTATTTCCCTCAGCGGAATACCTACATTCGTGAAATAGGTGCGAGTACTAACTGGTAATTTTTAGATTCACGCTGTGGCCTACATATAGCAGATATGATAAAGGGACTACAGTGTTGAGGCACTGTTATCTAGGCTCTCATTTCCTTCCCAATTTTCGAGACATTGTGTGCTTAGAGGGGGAACTCTGAATCTAAATCATTTCTACGAATGGGAATCGAGCACACAACCATCGTGTCTAAATTCAGAGGTGGTCCCACTACACGACGCTGGTCTATGATAATATGTTAAAATAGTATCATATCATATTATAGTTCAGTTATATATAGAGAAGAAGATTAAAGAAAATGATAAGAATACGTTTAAAAGCCCGCAACTTCATCAGCGTGGACTTTTTAATCGTGGCCAACCGATTTCCTTATTTTTTTAATACTTTAGCTAGACATTATGGTTCTTCATAAGGAGATTCTTCATCATGGATTGAACAAAAAATTGTAACGTATTAATTAATTAATTGTAATTGTATTAATTAATTGTAACGTTGTAACGTATTACACATATACATATTTATTCGATGGGAAATATTTAGAATGTGTTCAATGCTTTGCCCTTTGTGCTGGAGAACTCAATAGAAATAGATGCAAGAAACACATTCCAAGCAATAAATTTTATATATCTAAGTTTCCTTAACAATAAATAGCTACGGAACGCAGCTTTCCCCATGTCCACTTGGGAATGCCTTTATTTTGTAATCGATTTTCCCGAGATGCCTAAACATACCATTTCACGTTATATCTACATATAATATAGTACGAGTATATTGTATTCGTTCATATAGATTTTTATTTTTATATTTTAGCTGTAAATTGAGAAATACTTATCTATAGAGAGAGCCTAATATTAAATCATTCCGTTGCAAAATAGATCTAAACTTTAAATTTTAGTGTTTTGAAAAAGATTAGTTAAGGCATAATAATTTCCCTATTTCTTACAGATTCGCTGGCCTCTTATGATTCTACATTAGTAAAGTTTTTTTCTCTAATAAAGTCTTAAAAATGTCCTACAACTCAAGAACAACCGAACAAAATTTTGATAAAAATCATATATTTATGTATATTTTATTTTTCACAAAAATATAAAGGGTAGAAGCACACGTTTTCTCCTTTTTTAGATAGAATCTAAAGACATCTATATTACTGAATTAAAAAAACAGTACACAACATTAAATAATGAATATAGCGAAAATATTTATTTATTGAACTCATCGTTTACCGTTAACTATCGTTATCGAAACCTAGTCTGACGTAAATCTTGGAACGGAAATAAATCTTTACAAAACTCTTGGAAAAACGATACGATCATCGATACGACAATTTTTCCTCGAAATACAAAGTCTACTCTATATATTTAATTAATTAATAATATTCCATGACTTTACTTCGGTTTAAAAACTATTTTAATATAACCTTCATATTTATAAAAGATATGTTGTTAACAGTTTTTTCTGCGGCCTTATAGGTTCGATCCCCACTGGGAATTCATTATTTCTATATACTTATACCTCTACCTACCCTGCCGATGCGTGATAAAACATAATAAATATATTTAATATTTTATCGGGTACTCTATATTTAGTATTGTTTTCATTAATTATTATTATTGCCTTGTTTTTTTTTTATATTATAAAACAAATACTAAAATTATTAAACTTCCCAAAATTTTGAAGAACACATCACACATTTTACTTCTAGAAAGAAACGCTAGCTCAAATTAATAAATTATGATTATTAGATCAAGCTTCAAGTTACGTCTACCGTTTCAATTATTAAATTTATAAGAGATTAATATTTATATTAATAAAGATTCATATTAGTAGCATTGTGTGACACACTTATATAAATAAGTAATAATTATAGACACTAGTGAAAAAACTCAAATTGCCAATATTATGAAAAAATCAATTATAATTGAATTTTTGAAAATGGATATATAAAATATAGAAGAAAAAAATAATTTTCCCTTTGTTTGTACTAATTTATTGCCTATAAGTACTATGAGTTCTTGCTTATTGACAAATTTCATAACTCTATGTTAACGGAAAGTACCCTGTAGGTTTTGATTACGCGGCGATATTCATACAAAACGCAAAATAAATAATATCAGCTTGATTCTTTCACGTGATTTGGAGAATATGGTATTGACAGACGGACAGACAGACAGACGGGCACAAAGTGATCCATACAGGGCTTCATTTCTTCCTTTTGAGTTACGGAACCCTAAAAACAAGCTACCTAGTGATACCGCATTCACATTACTGCTGCTATTAATATAAACTAAGCAATTATATTAAAGTTTGGCAAAGCGATATTCTCTACGTCTCCATTTTCCCCTGAGAGTGACATTCAACACAAATCGTGCAATATTGGTAGACGTAGCAGCTAACTAGTCTAACTTGAAACTTCAAGCATTAGACTGGAGCAACGGTACTACGATTATTAAACTTAACTCGTATAAACTATTCTTTGAACGTTAAATGTATGTATGCTTGTTTCCAATTGCTTGTATAATCCAGGCCTGGTATAATCCAATTTAATTAATCAATTAGATAAAGTTAGCATTTAGTTCATTTAACAGTTAAATAAATAAATAATCAAAGGTATAGTGAAAGGAAAGAACAAAATGAAAGGCACTTCCAGGCAAGTCCTATTTACTTTGCGCACTACAAAATACACATATTTTTACATTAAAGGAAATATATGTCGTCACAAAATATTTTCTACTGAGGCTGGAATATCGAAGATCTCCTTAGTGTAATGGCATAATATCGGATTACGGAATACAGAGACATGCATTTTATATTCATGTTCTAAGATATAACAAGCTTTAAAGAACTTATAAGAAAAAGTAAAATTAAAGTGTCACTGGGGCACAGCGTATAACGGTGAATGCGATGATTCAGGGATTCCCACTCTAGGAGAAAATTACTCGATTTCTTGTCTTCACTCTGGTAACAAGATAAAGCGCGGCGTTGAATACTACTCAATGTCTCGAAAATTGGGGTGACCACTTTTCGGCATATTTTCAGAGTGATCGAGAGAAACAGAGTGTCTGAACACTAGGTTTCCACACGGGATATGAAGCTATTTGTGTTATTTATTTCATTTTATTTAAGAAAATTATACAAAATAATATGTTATACGTCTCAATTTAATCACAGTTCAATTTGTTATCAGTGAATGGTGCATAGCTACACAAATCAAATTTGCACCTTAAAATAGTGCAAAAACATGCAAAGTGCTACAAAAGTATATACCGTGAAGATTCGATGGTACAATAAAGACAATTAGCGCAGTGAAAAGTGGCACAGTGGGACAGCGTTCCCTGTAAAGGAATAATTCTACTTCTTCTGGTAGACAAAGCCCCGCGGTTAAATTCGTCAACTCGACACTCAATGTTTACAATTCGGGCAGAAGTGGTGAACGGAGTGTCTCGACGCTAGATTTTCTTGTATTCCCTGCTATTTATATGAAACTAAATGAAAACGAAACTAAAAAAGAATATCGGTCAAGTGCGAGTAATACTCCCGCACCGAGGGTTCCATATCTATTTCATGATGAATTTTCCCTTTGTTTGTACCAAAAGTTCTAACACACTGCCAATTTTCGTAACTCTAGCTAAACGAGAAGTACCCTGGTTTTGATTATGCGGTGATTTTCAGGCAAAATACAAAAAAATTAAGTACAAACGCTCTAAGTATAAGTCTTTTGATTGCGTTGATTTAAAAGCTTGATTTTTCCGGTCCTTGAAGAAGTTATTGGCTTAGGTATTTGGTATTATTTCATCTTGATTGCTCCACATGATTTTGAGAAAAAGGTTATACAGACAGACAAACAGTCATAAAGACAGATAGACGGACAACTAAATGATTCTGCCTGGCGAAGGTTTCGTTTGCCAGGGTATGCCTCCCGACTAAGCTTATTTCACTTTGCTCGCTATTTAACAAACTTTAAATAAATATGACATATACTTTTATTTATGAATATACTTTTATTAAATTGAATTTAACCCCCATTTATTATATATTGGAATAAAATACTTGGGAAGTGTGTTAAGTAGAGATGGAAGATACGAAATGGATGTGGAAGAGAGTATTGATGCCGGTAACAGAATGAAAAGTGTCTTAGCTGCATTTTTGAGATGGCAGAATATCAGTGTAGCTGCATGTTTGGCCGTATACAATGCTGTGTTGGTGCTTACGTTGTTATATAGCAGTGAAACGATACAGAAGAAAAATTAAAAAAAAGGAGGAATGCTGTCGAGATGCCATCTCTTCAGAGCATATGCCGAGTTAACTGACCGAATCCGCAACGAAGAGGTGCACAAAATGGTAGGTACCAGCGAAGATAGTGAAGAAGTGAGAATGAAGAAGAACGTGCTCAAGTGCTCAAGTCGATACTGGATTAAGGTCACATAAAAAGCACGAGGGCCCCCTAAATAGGAATGTATGAAGTGACAGTGGACGAGGCGAAACAGATCACTAGGACCGCGTTTGGCGCTTCGTTCCCTCTGTCTACCCTGCTAGGGATAAAGCATGAAGCTAGTATGTATGTATATGTATAATAGAATACAGACGTATTCTACTGTCATAAATAAGCCGCAGTAAATTTTTTTTATGTAAATTATTTTATTTTCCGTTATATATCCGTCGGTTTGTTCCCTTTAGCCATTCAATTCAATTCAATTCAATTTTACGTTATTATTATCATTTAATTTTCACCATCCATAGATCCAACTTGACAAAAAATCACTTAGTAATTCTTCATTAATGTTTTCCTTCGATCTTATACTGTTAAGAGAGCGATCGTAATCGACGTTTTACTATCCACTCTTTGTGAAACCAAGCTTGGTATTTTAAATTTTATAAATAGAAATGTTCAGTTCAATTCCGTCTTTTAGAAAGGCAATATTTATGGCATACGTAGATTTTCTGAATGGAAATTATAGGCTTTATCCGTGTGAATTGAAACATTCTTTAATACTAAAAACATTGAAGGTTACTCAAAAAAATATTATGTAAAATGACCGTCAGAATCAACGTAAATTCTAAAAACATCAAATAAATGTTTCTTTGTAATTCAATGGATTTATTTAATAAAACTTTAAAGCCGGCGACACTTTTAGTTAATTAATTAATTCATTTAAAAAGAAATAGACAAAATTTATTAATTCAAGTAAATTGCAGTAGTGATGTTACTCTTTCTTTATATTGCGAATAAGGTTTTCTATTATAAAGCATAACGAATTATTTTTTTTTTAGTTGTTACATTCCTAATTACTTTATAACATTCCCCACATAACAGTGTAGAAATTGGGAACTAGTTATACTAGAACAGTGTAGCTAGGACACTCGCTTTGTCTATAAGAGCGGGTAAATAAAAATTTAATAAATAACAAATTTATATGAATCGCATTAACAATCGTATTAAGACGCTATAACACTGCGCCAAGACGGCCTCATTTTTATAAATAAAAAAAAATTAAATATAAGCTTATTTAAAATTTGATTTAAAATATAAACCTATATTGGTTCTAATGACAATAAAACACAGGCGTCATTTATACTCTCTCACTCTCCGATACACCATGCTCTACTATCCCGATACTCCATCGTACTCCGTACTCCTCCTACTCCGTACCTCAAGGAAAGTTTTAAGTTCTTCGGGTCAGACATCCATCACCCCCAAAACATCCGCTCTCGTGGTAACAACATCCTTGAAATACCATTATTACATAGTTTTACTGTTAAAACTATGGCATGGTAATTAGTGTATCTATGTAATTAATACTTATATGTATTTATATGTATTTATGTTTACAATTGTGCATGTGTATATATGTATGTGTGTATGTATTTTTGTAATTTTTTTCTCTCTCAGAATTCATTTTAATGTAAAATATATGATTATTATATTTTACATTTACTATTATTATTATTTTTCTCTTTTATATACTTTTTTGCACCGTTCTCTTGTAAAATAAATCCTACATACTATTAGTTGCCTATAAGAAAGCACTTTTAGTGACAGGGCCGCCATTGCACATGGATCTATATTTAAGTAAACATATCATTGTAACTAATTTATTACCTATTTGTGCATGTTATGTTATGTTTCATTATATTATAAAACAAGGTACATTTGAATCTGCACTTCTGGGATACCTATACACCAAGGTTTATACGGTACTTGCTTTCACATATGGCTTCTCTTCTGTGGTCAAATGAAAATATCTAAAAGTTGTGTATGACATACACTGCCCGACCAGACTGTAAGTACAGTGGGTCACATAGAATGGCATGATGTGATATAATCTACAGCTTTTCTCGATAAATGAATTATCCAATAAAAAAAATATTTTTCAATTCAAACTAGTAGGTCTTGATACAATTGCCTGTAACCAAATAAAAAAATCAAAAATTATTTATCTACCAGTAATTCGATTGTCAAATTTGCACTCATAGCTTCATCGAGGTCTACCCATACCTCTATTTTTACTGACTCTTGGATAATATATATATATATATATATATATATATATATATATATATATATATATATATATATATATATATATATATATATATATATATATATATATATATATATATATATATATATATATATATATATATATATATATATATATATATATATATATATGTATATATATATATATATATATATATATATATATATATATATATATATAAGATCTCCTTAGTGTAATGGCATAATATCGGATTACGGAATACAGAGACATGCATTTTATATTCATGTTCTAAGATATAACAAGCTTTAAAGAACTTATAAGAAAAAGTAAAATTAAAGTGTCACTGGGGCACAGCGTATAACGGTGAATGCGATGATTCAGGGATTCCCACTCTAGGAGAAAATTACTCGATTTCTTGTCTTCACTCTGGTAACAAGATAAAGCGCGGCGTTGAATACTACTCAATGTCTCGAAAATTGGGGTGACCACTTTTCGGCATATTTTCAGAGTGATCGAGAGAAACAGAGTGTCTGAACACTAGGTTTCCACACGGGATATGAAGCTATTTGTGTTATTTATTTCATTTTATTTAAGAAAATTATACAAAATAATATGTTATACGTCTCAATTTAATCACAGTTCAATTTGTTATCAGTGAATGGTGCATAGCTACACAAATCAAATTTGCACCTTAAAATAGTGCAAAAACATGCAAAGTGCTACAAAAGTATATACCGTGAAATTCGATGGTACAATAAAGACAATTAGCGCAGTGAAAAGTGGCACAGTGGGACAGCGTTCACTGTAAAGGAATAATTCTACTTCTTCTGGTAGACAAAGCCCCGCGGTTAAATTCGTCAACTCGACACTCAATGTTTACAATTCGGGCAGAAGTGGTGAACGGAGTGTCTCGACGCTAGATTTTCTTGTATTCCCTGCTATTTATATGAAACTAAATGAAAACGAAACTAAAAAAGAATATCGGTCAAGTGCGAGTAATACTCCCGCACCGAGGGTTCCATATCTATTTTATGATGAATTTTCCCTTTGTTAGTACTAAAAGTTCTAACTCACTGACAATTTTCGTAACTGTAGGTAAACGAGAAGTACCCTGGTTTTGATTATGCGTTGATTTTCAGGCAAAATGCAAAAAAATTAAGTATAAACGCTCTAAGTATAAGTCTTTTGATTGCGTTGATTTAAAAGCTTAATTTTTCCGGTGCTTGCAGAAGTTATTGGCTTAGGTATTTGGTATTATTTCATCTTGATTGCTCCACATGATTTTGAGAAAATGGTCATACAGACACACAAACAATCATACAGACAGATAGACGGACAACTAAATGATTCTGCTTGGCGAAGGCTTCGTTTGCCAGGGTATGCCTCCCGACTAAGCTTATTTCACTTTGCTCGCTATTTAACAAACTTTAAATAAATATGACATATACTTTTATTTATGAATATACTTTTATTAAATTGAATTTAACCCCCATTTATTATATATTGGAATAAAATACTTGGGAAGTGTGTTAAGTAGAGATGGAAGATACGAAATGGATGTGGAAGAGAGTATTGATGCCGGTAACAGAATGAAAAGTGTCTTAGCTGCATTTTTGAGATGGCAGAATATCAGTGTAGCTGCATGTTTGGCCGTATACAATGCTGTGCTGGTGCTTACGTTGTTATATAGCACGTGAAACGATACAGAAGAAAAATTTAAGGAGGAATGCTGTCGAGATGCCATCTCTTCAGAGCATATGCCGAGTTAACTGACCGAATCCGCAACGAAGAGGTGCACAAAATGGTAGGTACCAGCGAAGATAGTGAAGAAGTGAGAATGAAGAAGAACGTGCTCAAGTGCTCAAGTCGATACTGGATTAAGGTCACATAAAAAGCACGAGGGCCCCCTAAATAGGAATGTATGAAGTGACAGTGGACGAGGCGAAACAGATCACTAGGACCGCGTTTGGCGCTTCGTTCCCTCTGTCTACCCTGCTAGGGATAAAGCATGAAGCTAGTATGTATGTATATGTATAATAGAATACAGACGTATTCTACTGTCATAAATAAGCCGCAGTAATTTTTTTTTTATGTAAATTATTTTATTTTCCGTTATATATCCGTCGGTTTGTTCCCTTTAGCCATTCAATTCAATTCAATTCAATTTTACGTTATTATTATCATTTAATTTTCACCATCCATAGATCCAACTTGACAAAAAATCACTTAGTAATTCTTCATTAATGTTTTCCTTCGATCTTATACTGTTAAGAGAGCGATCGTAATCGACGTTTTACTATCCACTCTTTGTGAAACCAAGCTTGGTATTTTAAATTTTATAAATAGAAATGTTCAGTTCAATTCCGTCTTTTAGAAAGGCAATATTTATGGCATACGTAGATTTTCTGAATGGAAATTATAAGCTTTATCCGTGTGAATTGAAACATTCTTTAATACTAAAAACATTGAAGGTTACTCAAAAAAATATTATGTAAAATGACCGTCAGAATCAACGTAAATTCTAAAAACATCAAATAAATGTTTCTTTGTAATTCAATGGATTTATTTAATAAAACTTTAAAGCCGGCGACACTTTTAGTTAATTAATTAATTCATTTAAAAAGAAATAGACAAAATTTATTAATTCAAGTAAATTGCAGTAGTGATGTTACTCTTTCTTTATATTGCGAATAAGGTTTTCTATTATAAAGCATAACGAATATTTTTTTTTAATTGTTACATTCCTAATTACTTTATAACATTCCCCACATAACAGTGTAGAAATTGGGAACTAGTTATACTAGAACAGTGTAGCTAGGACACTCGCTTTGTCTATAAGAGCGGGTAAATAAAAATTTAATAAATAACAAATTTATATGAATCGCATTAACAATCGTATTAAGACGCTATACCACTGCGCCAAGACGGCCTCATTTTTATAAATAAAAAAAATATTAAATATAAGCTTATTTAGAATTTGATTTAAAATCTAAACCTATATTGGTTCTAATGACAATTAAACACAGGCGTCATTTATACTCTCTCACTCTCTAATACACCATGCTCTACTATCCTGATACTCCATCGTACTCCGTACTCCTCCTACTCCGTACCTCAAGGAAAGTTTTAAGTTCTTCGGGTCAGACATCCATCACCCCCAAAACATCCACTCTCGTGGTAACAACATCCTTGAAATACCATTATTACATAGTTTTACTGTTAAAACTATGGCATGGTAATTAGTGTATCTATGTAATTAATACTTATATGTATTTGTATGTATTTATGTTTACAATTGTGCATGTGTATATATATATATCTGTGTATGTATTTTTGTAATTTTTTTCCCTCTCAGAATTCATTTTAATGTAAAATATATGATTATTATATTTTACATTTACTATTATTATTATTTTTCTCTTTTATATACTTTTTTGCACCGTTCTTTTGTAAAATAAATCCTACATACTATTAGTTGCCTATAAGAAAGCACTTTTAGTGACAGGGCCGCCATTGCACATGGATCTATATTTAAGTAAACATATCATTGTAACTAATTTATTACCTATTTGTGCATGTTATGTTATGTTTCATTATATTGTTACGTCAAAAACTTTAAAACAAGGTACATTTGAATCTGCACCTCTGGGATACCTATACACCAAGGTTTATACGGTACTTGCTTTCACATGTGGCTTCACTTCTGTGGTCAAATGAAAATATCTAAAAGTTGTGTATGACATACACTGCCCGACCAGACTGTAAGTACAGTGGGTCACATAGAATGGCATGATGTGATATAATCTACAGCTTTTCTCGATAAATGAATTATCCAATAAAAAAAAATATTTTTCAATTCAAACTAGTAGGTCTTGATACAATTGCCTGTAACCAAATAAACTCTTCAGATTTATTATATTAGTACAGATAGTATAGGTTAAAACATTTTTTGGGAACTACCCTCCAGAAAGATTTTTTAAATTTAAGACCTTATAGAAACCAAGCTGACTCTTTATTTTTGTCTTATTCTTCCATAAAGTACACGTGGTAACTTAGGTATAAGCGTAAAAAAATTTAATACACAATAGTAATATAATTAAATGTTGAACAAAATTTTAAACAAAATCATTCAATAGAAGGTTTTATCCACAAAAGATAAATCTTCACAATAGCCGTAATAAATTAAAGGGGCGAGTGTGTAAAAACAATTAAGCTGATGTGAATGAAACGCGTAAAAGGTTTAATTGAGACCTCACAGGTCAAACGCTTTGAATGGATTAAGCTGGTTTTTACAAATACCTAAAATAAATAAACTACATGGGTACAATAGCGTACATATGTACATACATGGTTCTGAATGTGGCATTTGTTGTATTATTACTTACTAAGGTGCGGTAGATTCCGGTAGGATTTAAAACCGGGAATATATTATTGTTTTTTTCAAAAATTATTTATCTACCAGTAATTCGATTGTCAAATTTGCACTCATAGCTTCATCGAGGTCTACCCATACCTCTCTTTTTACTGACTCTTGGATAATATATATATTTTTTTTTATATATATATATATATATATATATATATATATATATATATATATATATATATATATATATATATATATATATATATATATATATATATATATATATATATATATTTTTTTTTTTTTTTTTTTATTACTTCTTTCTCGCCTCGTTCTCCCTTCCCAAACCACCTGAACACATTATTCTTCATTATTTCTGGGAGATTATTGCTAGCGCCTGTCATTCTGTATGTCTCTTTACTGTGGTTTCGGCCAGCTAAACTGACTCTGCACATCTTATGAAAATCCGATTGCATATCCACAGCTTTTATCTTTCTTCATTATTGTTCTAAAAAACCCGCAACTTACAGCAACGTTGGTACCAGTAATGAACTTGCTTGACGTGACACTAGACCTACATTGACAACAGCAATGCTTGCAGGTATGCTGTCGTTCTGCCGTCTCATAAAAGCGTCATTAATACTGTTACCGGCGGCAACTAAAACGTCATCCCCAGTATTTGAATTATAGAACCAAGACCTATAGTATTGAAAATGTCTTTTTTACTTTCAAACCATTTAATAAATTAATCTTATAATTTCCATTCATATTTATAAATAGCTTTACTAAGCTCTAAAATTAATTGAAATTCCAAATTTTGCTGTAAAACATATCATATAATGACCCTTTCTTAATAAAACGTACTGTAAGTCCGCATTTTGTAGCAAAAAGTGGTTATACTCGTAATTAAATGGATACTTACACTCGACCCGTGTCAGAGGGCAAAACATATTTTACTTTCCATCTTTCTGGTATGAGGTAGGCGAGGCGAGGTACCCTAGCTTTTTAATTGTGTTATCGTGGCAAATATATTACCCTTGTATTATAAAATATGGTACAAACGTTCTTCAGGACAGATTTTAAGTAGGATATATATATATATATATATATATATATATATATATATATATATATATATATATATATATATATATATATATTTTTATTTTTTTTTTTAATTGAATCCAGCAAGTGGCAGCAAACATTAAAACAAGTGAAAAATCCTATTTAATTTAATTCACTTAAGTAAAAAGTACTGAACCAATCTTTGATAGTAACGCTCTAACGTACATTAACATCAACATAGGATTTTTATTTCCAAAACAATGAAAATATATTTGAATTTTTTTTTTTCAATTTAACACAAAAAATTTAACACAAGCGTTTCATATTAAAAGTCACTTATGCGCTGCAAACAAGAACTCGAACCGAATTCAGTTACACTATGTATGTGTAAATAAAATTGAAGGGTCTGTTGGGGACAAGATAGAGGTGTTCGTGGAGTAATTTTCACTTTTTATTTTGAAATTGGTGCGGGTTCGGGATTTATATTATAAACCATGCGATTACCTCGCAAGTGCCTTTATAACGGAAATTATAATTGTCATTTATAAACATACAAATTTCCTTTTTTTTAAGGCGAATTGATTTGAATGTAATAACTAAAAATATATATTTAGATACAATATGTCCGCAATATATCATACAGGCAAAACTTTAATTTTAATAAAAAGTGGTAAAACAACCACTGTAAACGCTACTTAGTAGAAACACTGAAGTAAAATGCTTAATATATATTATTACACAAACGTACTTTAAACTTGTTTTGCTGCAAGAAAGGATCAAATGATGGTCAGTTTCACAAAACAGAGATGACCTTACGATTTGTTACGTTGTAAATGCCGTTTAAATTTAATTATACGAAGATTTGCTTCTCTACAATCGTTGTACTAGCTTTTTACGAGTATTTAAATGTACAGTTAAATTTATTTTGTTAAACTGAAGTTATGTTTAAAGAATTTCCGGTTACTGTATAGAATTAAGTGAGAAGCTTAGGACGTAGTTTTGATTTTCAGGTAAAAAGTTGTGAGTAAGTACTTTGTATTAAATAAAATCACATATCAATTCATTATGATTTCAATTTTGTAGATCAATTTCACAATGTCACTTACGGCAAAATTAGGTATAATTGGAACAGTATTATCGAAAATTTGATAAGATATACATGTGTGATTGCACGCGATGGTTGTTTATTAGAATGACACAAAATTTAATTGACTTAATAGTTTCACTCAGTTAACTCATTGGACAATAAGACGTTAAATTTTATATATTACTTACTCATATTTTTGAGCATAAACCGGATATTGGAAATTTCTGCAAAGTTAACTTTCTGAATCTGATACAGCTCTTTTAAGGTTTTTAAATAAAAAATAAAAATTTCACAAATAAATATTGTGAAAGGATTTAAAATTATAAATTAAAACAAATAAAAATATTTTTTTACGGGATTTCTTTTCTATTTTCATTACAGTGACATCTATGGATATGTTAGGGTACTAGAAACATACCCACAGGATACTCTCGAATGGTCCAGGAATAGTTTTAAAGATGGAGCTGCACTTTCTAGTTACTAATAAAAAAATAAAAATATAATAAGAAAGACGTATTTATAAAAAATATAAATGTTCATATTTTTTGTAATTTTAATTTCTGTTCGTTCTCCAATTTCCACTCGAATTAGGTACAGACACTGTGTATTAAGTAACAGAAATGTGATGTGGCAGCCACATACTTTCTTCACAACCTCTTCATCGGAGGGTTCATCACTTTTTTTTTGTCTTTAACGTAATTCTTCACTTAGCTTATATTATATGTTCAAATATTGTGATATCTTATCGCATCTATTAAGCTGTGGAAATTACAACTTTCTGTCAATATTTAATTCATAAAAATAAAAATTTCATAGAAAATATATTAGTTTTATCGACAATTTTCAAAGTCGCAGTCTACATCGATCATATTTTAAAATAGTAATTATTATTTATTTAAAATTATCAGTGTATTTCTAAATGCTTTTATAGATTATCTTGTTTGATTGTGTATTAACTTCATAATTCAAAGAAAACCGATAACATATAAAGATCAATTTAATGATAACTTTAATGGAAGTAAATGTGTCATTTTATACTTATACCACTTTCAGATATTACTTCGTTTCTATGTCAATCGATCACAGAGTAATAAATTGAAATTTTTATATTTAAAAATTCTGATATTTTTTAAACTGCTAATATAAAGCATGTCCGCTTTGCTGCTAAGCGGACATGCTTTATATTAGTAGTTTAAACGTCAAAGCAACGCGAACATTCATAATTATATTGCAGTTGATTTTTTTAATATTTTTATTTCAATTAATTCCAATTTTCAACATAACTTCGAATTATTTTAAACGGGGTATATACCCTTTCCATATACCTTATCGAAACAAAATCAATCGATATGAATCAAAAGACATGACAATGCACACAAATTATTTTAATCAATTATTAAAAACTTAACATATGATTATTTAAATTAGATATCAAATAAGAAACGGATATAAATATCGAAAAAGTATAAACACGTCGATATTTGAGGAAGGAAAATCGGTAATAACTATGAAGCTTGCTTTAGCCTTAGTCATTTTGGTGCTTGTGGCTCTAGGCTCCGTCGAGAGTGAATTGCAACAAGCGGAGCCATGTAATGAAGATGTATGCAAACTGCCAGATTGCAGATGCTCCTCTGTGGACATTCCTGGAGGTTTAGCCCCTAGAGACACTCCACAGGTATGTTGGAAGCTGCCTGAATTACTAAACTTTACTTAAATGACATAATAACTACTGCTACTCCTGATATACGCATAGTTTTTTTTTTATATTTAGCTATTAGGCCTGGAAAGGACATCCATAGCACCATAAGAGAAGACTAAGAATTTGAATGAAAAAGTGAAGATCCAAAAAACTACAATATATTATAATATATCGAATTATATAATAATATATTACATAATCTATAAAACTTGATATTGGTCATGTATCATGTATTATATATTATATAAAATTTTAGTTTCTACTTGATTTTATTTTGTTAGTCAATATTAAATTCACTTTCTAGAATATTTCACAGCTAGTACTTAAAAATTATACATCAATGGTTTATTTCTCTCTATAGTTTGTCCTTCTAACTTTCGATGATGGCGTAAACGTGCAAAACATTGAAACTTACCGATCAATGATTTACAACCGTTACAATAAGAACAGTTGTCCCGCTGGAGTGACTTTCTTCGTTAGTCATGAGTATACTGACTATTCATTGGTTAACGAACTTTATAGCCAAGGCTTCGAAATCGCTCTACATTCTATTTCGCACGTAACTAATCAAGAATATTGGAGAAATGCTGATTATGATACTTTAATGAAAGAATTTGGAGATCAGAAGACTCAAATAGCACGTTTCGCTAATATACCTGAGGAAGAAGTCAAAGGTAAGGTATTTATAAATGTATATATTATTATTGCTATATTTATATAAATTGAATAACATTTTTTAATTGACATGTCTTAAACCTAATTAATCGTTTTGTTTTAAGGAATCCGCAGTCCTTTCCTCCAAATGTCTGGTAACGCAACTTACCAAATGATGGCATCCAGAGGATTGAAATACGACTTGAGTTGGCCTACAACTTCGTTTACTAATCCTGGATTATGGCCATACACTTTACACTATAGATCTATTCAAGACTGTATTGTGCCACCTTGCCCTACTGCCTCTCTCCCGGGCCCTTGGATTTTACCTATTATCGCTTGGTCAGATTTACAGGGTATTCCTTGTTCTTTTGTCGATACGTGCTTCTATAAGTAAGTATTAAGGATAATTACATAGTTTAAAGTATTTTTTTAAATACGTATTATATAGAACACTAATGAAAGATTCACCCTTAAGTGACAAGATATACCATTCTTCGAAATGAATTGTTTTATCGCTTGGATGGTGAAATTGACACTACGTCTTGACACTAGGCTTGGGCTACTGACTCTTTTTTTCTGAAATAGAGTCTGAAACTGAAAAACAGTTAATTTATAATATGTTTAACAAAATACATATAGCTTGATTATAAACCTATACAATGAAAAACATCAGTACATAAATTGGTTATAATTTTTAGTCCAGGAAACGATGAAGAAGGCTGGTTCCGTTTCATCGTACAAAACTTTGAAAGGCATTATCTTGGCAACCGCTCTCCATTCGGCTTCTACGTTCACGAGGCATTCTTCAGAGTTAGCCCAGCAGCTAGCAGAGCGCTTGTTAGGTTCTTGGACATGATCAACAACCTCAATGATGTTTTCATGGTATAATAAATATTATTTTATGCAATTATGCAATTATGAACATATAAGTTTATTAGAAAAATATACCATATTTTGGTCGTCAAATTCTGTGCATTGGGTGTAAATAGTATAACAGAAAAAATGAAGTTCTCATGTAGAAACCTCGCAGCACAACTATACCTTAACCGATATGAGTATTTTACACATTATTTTTGTACAACGCCACACATCATATTTGTATGACGCCTTAAGAAAAGCTATTCACCCTTATGAGCACTTTCTAATGTAGGTAGAAAGAATGTCATGGAAGATATAGAACAGCTGACATGAAACCCTCGCGTCTAAACGCCTCAGGCCTCGAAGGAAATTAGGAAGGCTTGTGTATGTGGTTGTTTCCCATAAATATATCGCTATATTAAACTATCGACTTTGTAGAGATCAGGAGGCAAGCCTTAAAGCAATAATTGCATATATGACTTCATTAGTATTTTTGTTTTAACTTAGTTTAAAATCAAACTAGCATAGTAAAGATCATAAAGTCCATGCAAATGTAATGTGGGTGGCAACTAGTGAATTAAAAAAGTTCGTTTGTACCTCATATCATACAAAATGAGGAGGACAATAAACTTCCCGTTGACTTAGAATTATGGAATTGGCACAGAAATAGGGAAAGTTCTTCAAGAGGAAATGATGAAAGACATGCCACTTCTATGAATGCCACAATTAAAGTAATTATATTATAAATTTTATGTGATTACTTATTTATACTACAGGTTAACGCTAACGAGGTGATTGATTGGGTACAAAATCCTATACCACTTAATGAATATTCAAGAAGGATTTGTCCAAGAAGGCTCTCAAACGCTTGCCAAGCTTCCAACTGTGGACCATATATTGGAGATCACAACCAAGTGGGTTGAGACTTTAATTATACTTTTGTTAGACTTAGAGATTCTTACTTTTAAATAACTCAAGAGGATATTAACATTTAAAACGATTTTTTTCTTTTGTATTTAAATTATGTTAAGAAAACCACGCTTTTTGCCAATTCCTATATGCTGCAATAATGAATTCTAATATTTATAAGCTTGGAGCAGAAGTTGGGACTTGAGTCCCTTTTCAATGCATTTACACTCGCCTCCTCTAATCTAATATAATATACATATAAATATACATATAAATAAATTAATTTTATACATACTTATACATATACTACCATAGAAAGTCAATAGAAGACAACTAAGTATATATAACAACTTAAATATATGTATATATATATATATATATATATATATATATATATATATATATATATATATATATATATATATATATATATATATATATATATATAAATTTATAAATAAATATTTTTCTACTTTTGCAGTTGTCATATTACATGAGAATTTGTAACACATGTCCCAGAGTATATCCATGGGTCGGCAATCCTCTTGGAGAATGAAGAACTATTACAATACACAATTTAGACTTACCTAAGTCATATTTTGTATTTTCAGAATATTTTTATTATGATTATGCAAATTGAAGTTGTTCAACATTTGTTTTAATTTAATACAACGTCAAGTAATTATTCATGAATTTGTTTTTCTACAATTTTATTTATTGCCCTTAATTTAATTATTAATATAAGTACTAAAATATATAAATATATAATATAATATAATATAGTACTAAAGTAAGATATTAAATATACAAATTGTAGACTAAAATTTTAGTCTCAGTACATACAAGTATAATAAAACAGAAAAAAACAGTGTATTTGTTTATAGAAGATACTTACCACTTTAATTTAATTAAGGTGATGAAAAATAAGGTCATCTTGGCGCAGTGGGACTCATTTTTGTGGGTTCAATCTCTTTATTTAAATTATGTTAATTTCATTTTTGGGAATGAAGTGTCTTAACACTGGGTTCCCTCTGCCTACCCTGCCTCTATACCTGTTGTGAATTATACGAAGATGGTGCAGTACCTATTGCATCATCAGAATGTGAGGTGCATGCTTAATATACCACTCTGAATTATGAGTATAAAATATCAATATATATGTATTTCGCAACTATAATACCTCTTTTAATAGAAACTACTCAAAAATTGCAAGAACTAGAGTTTGCTTTGGATGAAATAAAATGGGACATAATTGGTATTAGTGAAGGGAAAAATTGAAAATCATGGAAAATACATACTATAAATCAGATTAATCGGATTTTAGAACGAATTGCATTTGTCATTATTTAATTACCTGTATATGTAGAGGAAGAACAAGAATGGTTTATTATACAGGCATACTCGCCTACCGAATCTAATAGAAGATATACGAAGACCTACAATCCACTACGGCAAATGCATCCAAAAACTTAATAGTTATGGCGGACTTCAGTAAACATATTGGTAAAAAAAATGAAGAAAAATATACCATAGGAAATCACGGATTTGGCAAAAGAAGTAAGAATCCGTTACCATTGGAAATAAATTAAGCATCTTAAACAGTTGTCATAAAAAGAAACTCTCCAAATGGCCGTTATAATAGTGAGATTGACTATGTCATGTCCAACAATGTAAAAAATTTTGAAGACCCATTTTAAAAAAAAATAATTTTAACAGAGATCATAGGATAGTTAGAGCAAAAGTCTTAGGGTCACGTGCTAAAGGAGCATGACAATTTTTAAATAATATAAAGGCCATCGAATGCACTGGTAACACTGATTTACTTTTGAACAACCTCGATAAATCCTTGCATACTGAAGAAAAATACACCGGATTGCTCAGAAAATTCAAATCTGAAACTTAAGAAGTCAACATGACTAGTAAGACAGCAATGTCATCTTTAAGTCAGCAATTATTACAATAGTGGAAAGAACTTATACAACAAGCAAAGAATAATAATAATAAGAATGGCTAAAAAATTAGAGCAGATTAGAACTAAAAGATTAGCGATATTAAAGATGTTTAAAAATGAACGGAAATTCAAAACATTAACAACTTTAAAGACACATATAGAAAAACAAGAGGAATAAAGAACTGAATTACAAAAAGGATTCCGTATATGAAAAATATAAATAGTGAAAAAACCAGCAAAAGATCAGAAATACTACAAATTGCTTAGGAATACTATCAAAATTATATCAAAATCGTAGTGCGGTACAAGTAATAAAGGAATATGATTCATAAAATCAAAAGGAGATTACACCTATTTAAATGGAAGAAAAAATAAAATCTATTCAAATACAAAAACTAGATAAGACACCTGGATTAGATTTTGTCACAAGTCAACTAATAAAAATCAATCTATGCGGCGTATTTCAATGAATATTAACTTTCGCTTGATTTCCTAACAAGGATGAAACTTCCACTTTCCGGAGTATACAAATTGAACGACATTTCAAAGGAAAAAATATATAACGCTGTAAAGGAATGCTAATGTAAATATTGCCATAAAGTAATTGAAGTATATATAAGGCCCATTTTCACACATTAGTATTAGATTTGACTCCAAATCTAATACTATTATGGCATGCAGTAAGATAGAAAAAGTAAACCTTAATTATTCATCTGTTACAGATTTTAAACATTATTTGAATGAATCACTGTTAATGAAAATAAAGTATAGCGGACGAGCAATCAGAATGACAACTGCCCCGGAAAGAACACCAGCTAAATATAAAAATTTGATTTCCCCATGTAAACAGAATACTTATAAAAAATAGATGTCCTGAAATAGATAAGATTAGATGTGGAGAATAAAATTGTACTTATGTACTTGTAATTAAGATTAATGTTTTTAAATAAGTATATACGTATCTTGAAGATTAACTATGAGATGGAATATGATATTGTATTTAAGTTGATAATCTTTACTATAATGTAATATAAAATTAAAGTGTGTTTGTTTGTTTAAACTTCTTTCACGTCGCAACGGTGCAATTTTATGGTATTATTTTTTTTTGTGGAGGTACCTAGGAGACTGAAGAGTGACTCAAGCTACTTTTTACCACGTAGAAACATCACATTCCTAAAACACACCAAATTCATATAATTATAAATTATTTCATCACGTTCAGTGGGTTAGTAGCTTATAATATAATTTTTTTTTTCGGTGATATTATTGATAAAATAAGCATAGTTTTCAATTTGAAATTTATATAAGCGTTGACAGTTTCATAATTTCTTAAAAGTATTATTTTTGTCTATAATTAAATTGCCAGTTCCTTTTCGATACGTCTATAATTTAAGGAATTCGTAAGTAATTAAATCTTAGAAGTATTTTTTATACCTATATAATACATTTATAACAATATAACACATTGCATGTTCATGAGTGAGCACGAGTTCAATTTCCTTGCCATAAATTAATTTTCTATATTTACACCGTAGAAAAAGACATCTGCTATATTTTGGAATAAAATATAAATACGACAAATAAATTTCAATTTTCTTTTTGAAATATTATATAAATTAAGTGTTACAAATTTCAAGAACCTAGAATTGTTTGTGTAAAAGTTATCAAACTTTCGACTTAAAAAAGACCTCCTGTAGACTAGTGATATTGTAAATAACTGTTTGCTCTTTGCTGCCATCGCCTTATTGTAATATTGTCTTGATATTTTAGTTTAGATACTTCTCAATGTTTCTCAAAAATTCCATGCTCTAGTAGAGAGAATCTTAGAGATCACTAATTTACCCTCCTAAATCCTAACCACTTTCCCTATGAGAACGATGGACAAAGATTAAAGGGAGCCAACAAAAAAGCATAAATAAACAACAGTGAACTTACTAAATTAATCAATTTATTTAAATCGGTGTTAAAGATGTTTCTACTACACTATTTTCTTAAACTAAAATGTGAGTGCAAGCAATCTAGGAAAGAAATCTTTGAATGTGATATTTTTAATAAATTGTTGACACGAACGGACAAAATCGAAAAAGACAGATTCGATATTTTTTTGTATATGCAGTTCTTTGTAAATTATTGTAAATACCAGTTTCCATTCAAAAACCAGGTTCAGTACTATGGTCACTTGATTTTCTTAAAAACTATTCACAATAATTTATTATTGCTGCTATATTATATTTTATAATCTTAACAATATTGTTAATCCAAATTTTTATAAAGGTAAAATTTTTATTATAATTAACAAAAAAATTATGCAAAAAAATAATTAATTGCTCTCCTGTAAAGTTGCATTATTCAATTTCGATACTTTAATCTATTCAAATAGATTATCTATGGATCATGTTGGCAAGGTAACTAACTGTAAAGTCATTCGTGGTGAAAGCCTCACGGCCCAACATCGTCTTCTTGTCATGAATTATGTCGTTACCCCGATAAAGAAATTAGCCGAGACGCGTAAGTCTAAGATCAAGTGGTGGTTGCTGAATGTACCGATGCAGACCGAGGCAGAGGTAGAGGTTAACAGTCAAAATTAATCAACTAACACCGAAACTGCTCAGGATGCTTGGGATCGAGCTCAGTCAGCAATCATTACGGCTGATAAACATGTTCTTGGCGTTTCTAGGGGAGGACGTATTATGGACAGGGAGACATGGCGGTGGAATGACAAGGTACAAGAGGTGATTCATGATAAGAAGACTGCATTTAAGGAGTGGCAGCGTTCCAACTGTCCTGAAGACAGACTGGAGTACATAACAGTGAAACGTGCCAGCAAAAGAGCTGTAGCCAGAGCCCGCAGTGAAAGTTTATTACCTCTATATGATAAACTTAAAACTGTGGAGAGGCAGAAGCTCATCTACAAATTGGCACGTGCTTTCCATCTGAATCACCTCCTAACCTGGGACTTATTGCTCCAATAACCCTTGATGAAACTCGGAATTGTCTTCGACGCATGAAGCACGGCAAAGCAGTGGGAACTGACGACATTCCGATCGAAGCGTGGAAATCGTTAGGCTATCGAGGTGTGCTCATGCTTACTGATATTTTTAACGTATTTGTACACTGGTACGATGCCACATCAATGTCGGCACAGTTTTATTACCCTTATTTACAAAGGAAGGGGCAGTGTTCAAAAATGCGGTAGTTATAGGGGCATTAAGATTATGAGTCACACCATGAAGCTCTTCGAGCGCGTGATTGCCCTCAGGCTCCGCCAAAAGTGTACTGTCTCTGAGTGTCAATATGGACTTCAGCCAGGAGCAGGCACTATGGACGCCATTTTTGCCCTCAGAACTTTGATGGAGGCATACAGGGAAAAGAGGAGAGCTCTGCATGTGGCATTCT
Organism: Dione juno; assembly: GCA_037127375.1. NCBI lineage: Eukaryota > Metazoa > Arthropoda > Insecta > Lepidoptera > Nymphalidae > Dione > Dione juno. The sequence continues at coordinate 4,549,595 of JAXRJS010000077.1, read as the reverse complement.
TAGACCTGTAGAAGGCCTTTGACTGTGTGCCACGTCAGTGTATCTGGTGGGCACTGTGATCCAAAGAGATCCCTGAATCCTATGTTGTTTTTATCAGAGACATGTATAACGACTCTGTTTCTATAGTTAGGACCGCTGTTGGCGATACCAAGCCCTTCCCAATTACAGTAGGGGTTCACCCAGACGCAGCTCTTAGTCCCACTATTGTTTAATGCAGTGCTAGATACTGTCACGGCTCACATCCAGGATCAGCCTCCATGGCTGATGATGTATGCCGATGACATAGTACTCATTGACGAGAACCGACTGATGCTGGCGGATAAAGTGAATGCCTGGAAGAGTGCGCTTGAGAAGGGTAGTCTTAAACTGAATATGTCAAAGACCGAGTACTTGGCTTGCGGGAACCCAGACTCGACACCAACACTATCCACATCGGGCCTGAGCCAGCCGTTAAGTCGGAGAAGTTCAGGTACCTTGGATCCATTATGCACGAGCGCTGCTTGGGTCAAATGGCGGGAGGTCACTGGTGTGGTTTGGCGATTGCAGTGCAGAATACCGCCCAAACTCAAGGGGCTGATATACAAGAGCATGATCTGACCAGTTCTTTTATACGGCAGCGAATGTTGGCCAGCACTATCTCAGCACACTAAGGAGCTTCACGTCACGGAGATGAAGATGAGGTGGATGTGTGGCGTTACTCGGGCTGACCGCATACCCAACAACATTCATTCGAGGTAGTCTTGGGGTCCGTGACGTAGCCGATAAGCTCCAAGAGCGTCGTTTGAGATGGTATAGCTACGTTTTTCGCTGGCCTAAGAACTACGTCGAAAGAAAATTCCTTGATAAGTCTGTCCTTGTAGTAAGACCCCCCAGACGACCAAGGAAGCGATGAGTGGACGTCGTGACGCAGGACACGAGATCCAATGGACTAACCACTGAGGATGCTCAAGACCGTGCAAAGTGGAGTAGATTAAGTAGGAAGAAGAAGAAGAAGAAGATATATTAATAGAACAGCAAGAAAATAAATAGAAAGAAAATTACAATAAAAGTATTCTAGGTTTTATTTTCCCATTCGCTTGAATTATTTTCCTGTCCCAGCCTAACAAGATTTAAGACATTCAGATGTAATCTGGAGAAAGGAACGTGTTCAATACGTCCTCCACTGTCCACTGAGTCCTAGAGAGGACTCGTTGAACAGAGGTTATATGCACACGAATAAGATTCGTATTCATATTCTTATTTAAAATAGTAGTAGTAGTTAATAATGACATTTCTTTGGTATAGTTTATTGACACTTTCGTAACGCCATCATTATAGAACTTGTTTCAGACCTTGTTTGGAGAAAAAAGCGTTATTTCTCTATTTTATAAACTGATAGGAAATAGTAACTGATTATACAATCTGACTTCTTTGACTGTCCGATATAATAGACATAAAATATATATGTTTATATTGAGTAACTAGTGGAAAATAAAAGAAAAAAAATGATTTTAGGTAACACATTATGTTAAAAAAAATTTACAACGTTTTACTTTCAACCCATGAACTAAGTAGAACTTTCATATTTGTTTCAACATAACATATTTGAAATAAATTAAGGTGCTCATATTTAATTAGACAAAAACGGTTAACCAAGGTTGTATAGGTTAACCAAGGTTGTATTCTTAGGTATCACAGGTTGTTGTTGTATTCTTAAAAAATTTCGGAAAAATAGGAGATATCTTAGGTTTATTACACAATTACATTGATATGAGTACTTATCTTAATGATAAATCAGAAATTTCTGATTTTAATGGTCTGAGAAGATAATGAAATAAATATAAATGTTAGTTTAGCTAATAATGTGACATCTTGTGATTTCACTCAGCCACCATGAAATGTGTTTCTATTTTGTGTGCTACTACTATATTTGCCTTTGTAAGCGTACAGGGTCAGCTACAAGCAGCTGAGCCTTGCGTCGAATCAGCATGTCAGCTCCCGAACTGCAGATGTTCCTCCACCAACGTTCCTGGTAATCTGGACCCTAGAGACATTCCACAAGTAAGTTTATATTATGCGAATTTCCATTAAAATTGTAACGTAATGTTAAGAAAAAATCTATGTCATCTTAGATCAAAACTGAAAGACAACAAATGCTTCCTATAACTTAATAATAATAATATATTAAAATATATAATATTCATTATTTTTCTTTCTTTTTAAAAATAAATTTTCTTCTTCTTTTTAAAAAGTAACTAAATCGTTTGTTTACACAACATGTTATTTGATTATTTTGCGTTTTAAACATCTGTATTATATTTTTAGTTCATCCTTGTAACATTCGACAGTGCAGTCTCAACGAGCAACGTACCGACCTATCGCGACCTCCTCTACCAACGAACAAACAAAAATTCTTGTCCAGTTCGAGCTACTTTCTTCGTATCCCATGAATACTCTGACTATACTCTAGTTAATGAGCTCTACAACAGAGGCTACGAAATCGGATTAAACTCAATTTCTCGCCAATATGCACAAATGTATTGGCGATATGCATCTAAAGAAACTTTAATGAGAGAGTTCGGTGACCAGAGGAACCAAATAGCTCACTTTGCTAATATCCCAACTAGCGCTGTACAAGGTTTGTCTATAATTTTTCCCTGCAATTTTATCCTGTTAGGCTAGGTGATCAATAGTTACAGCAGCAGCAAGAACAAATTCCGCATATTGTCGACGTTTACAGTAGCCAAATATCTATATTATAAAGATTTTTTTTCCATAAGGGAAATGGTAATTTAATATTTAATATTAAATTATACTATATACTTACTACTATTTACTATATAGTATAATAAAATATATTTAAATATTCCAGGTGTAAGGGCTCCTATGCTCCAGTTATCTGGAAATGCATCATTCGAGATGATGATCGATGCAAACTTTAAGTATGACATGAGCTGGCCGACTGTTGCATTTCGAAATAGTGGTCTTTGGCCTTACACTTTGCACTATAGGTCTATCCAGGATTGTGTCACACCATACTGCCCATCCGCTTCTCTCCCCGGACCCTGGGTTGTACCTATGATTGCTTGGTCTGATTTACGAGGCATCCAATGCACGACTGTTGAGGCTTGCTATTATAGGTACATAAATAAATGCTAATTTGTCTATAACTAAGTTTTGCTAAATCTTAATCTTATATAATAATATTTAAATATCTTAATATTTTATTGTTCTTTTTTTTATTTTAGTCCACCAGATAACGACGAAAACGCATGGTTCAATTTCTTCGTGTCAAACTTTGAAAGGCATTATTTAGGTAACCGCGCTCCTTTCAATTTCCATGTTAGCCAAGGCTTATTCAGTAGAAATGCAGCCATATATCGTGCCGTGCTAAGTTTCTTCAATATGCTCAACAACTTACATGATGTTTTTATGGTAATTTTTATCTAAAGTAATATTTGTTACTAATTTATGTATTTCAATTATCAATTATATAACATTTTACTTGCACACTGCGATTTAAAAATTTCAAAAAAATCTAAAAACAATTTTAACTTTAAATATTTTAGGTGAGTGCTGATGAAGTGATTGAATGGGTGAAAAATCCAATCCCAATAAATGAATATACTAGACAGCCATGTCCGAGCAGGGCTCAGGCGGTATGTCGAGCAACACCCTGTAATGCACTGACGGCCCCGCATAAACCTGTAAGTATATATTAACTTATAATTTTTTTTTTTTTTTTTTACTTAGTAGAAAAGAAAACATAGTGTAACAACAATCCGTTTTCCACTTTTCGTCCGCACATTAACTTGTTATGTCTGTCTTGCTAGTGGGGCAAAATGTAAATATCGATACCCTGAGTGGGAGTCAAACTCACAACCATACAATTCGACAGTATCCTATAGCGCCACAACTTCAGAACTGGACTTGGTATCTTAAAATTTCAGCGGTAATTGAAATGAATGTAACGTGGACATTAAACACGTTTTCCGTGCTCGTTACTTATTGCACTAAAGCTTCATTCTAAAGCGACATCTTAGCAAACACAAGTAGATTTTCAACAAAATATAGGTAACATATTATGCAGTTGAAGAGTTTGAAAATGACTTCAACAACTATTCATTTATATTTGTTTTCTTTTTCTATAGTTTTGAATATTAATATTGATTAATTACATGTAACAAAAACGTATTCCTTAGTAACTGAACAGTTCAAAATAAATTTTACTGTTTATGTAACATGAATCTTATCTTATCATTTTTACAGGAGCTGTTTTATATGCAAGTTTGCAACAGGTGTCCACGAGTCTACCCATGGTTGAATAATCCTTTAGGAACTTTGTAAAATCAAATGTAGCATCTATCATGTAACTAATGAACAATATATAAATTAAATTATATTATTTTGATGTAAAAAATATTGTTTTCATTTTAACGCTTACAATATAGAAAATATTTGACCAGATATGCCGAATTCAGTAAATGCTTAAGTAAATCTTACCAAGATTCAATAACTTAAATGGCCTAAATAATTAAAATATTTTTATGCCTTGATGACAACGTGATAACAGTTTTTTTATTATTATTATTAAAACACACTACAGGCTCTATAGGCTCATATCACACTATAGGCTCATAGCCCGTACCTCTTTAAGTTATAACTATTTTGTTTTCTTATTATCAATATGATCTAATTAAATTGCTGTTGATATATAGAATTAATATTAATCATAAGAAACCCTTATCTATATCTTTATTTGTTTTTTTTATTTATTGTTACTTAAAATAAAGCTGTGACTAACCGAGTTTTTTTATAATTACACTCTCAAATAAATCATATATGAGATAAAATTTGTAAAATTAGTAGTGTAATAAATACATCATCATCATAAAATCAACAGAGGCTCTTAAAATGAGCAAAATGCTTAGAATCCTTTCTGTCCTTCTATCCTTTCCCACTTTCCTTAAATTGAATAATTAATTAAATTGTTTTCATGTTTGTTAATGTTTGTGTTTAGCCTTTAACGTCGATTTTTATATAAATATACAAGCGACCGCCCGCTTTTCTTCTAAAATAAACTGAATATACTACTTCTTAAATATGTAGCTTTTTTAAAAAGCTTATTCTAGCTCTTTCTCTCTCTTATGTTATCTTAGTTTATTTCTCTTCCGTAGTAGAGTAAGATGATAGAAGACTGCACACTAAGGCTACATTAGTATATACATGCACAAGTGCACCTGTACAAGATCGGAGCATGTCTCTAGTAATACTAAATTATACACTTTATTGTAGAACTACAGGAATATTCAATTTATAAATGAAATAGTTCGTTTATTTGTAGAGCACCTCTAGTGACTTCTGATATGAACATGTAAATACCTAAAATTATTGTAATCAAGCCTTATTTGTCTTAATCTATCTCTTTAAGACGAATAAAGTTTCAGCCAATTCATCGGAAAGCAAATTCGGCGAAACGAAATATTTTAAACTGATATGACTTTAATATTTATGAACCGATTTGAATAAAACATACACTAAATATTAAGTGAGGTTTACCGTGATACAATACTAAGCACTGCATTTAAATTGGTTCAGTAGTTTTTGAGATTAGCTTGCACAAACGCACAGGCAAACACACAAAAAAAGTTTAAAATATTGTTTTATTTTCTATTACACTGATGAACGTTCCCAACAATCGTTATTTTTTTAATATCAGTTACAGTTTTATTACATGTATAAATAATTTACAGTTGTTATTTTTATAATATTATATATTTATTATTACAATATTTTTGTTTAAATTTGGATTTTTATAGGGATTTCTACGGTGTAGAAAAGCTCCGGTATCTTAAAAATTACAATCAATATCTCAAAGAAGAAGAAAAAGTTTGTTCAAATTTAATAACATAAATGTAGTTCTGAAATAAATTTAATAGAAAAAGACTAAATTTTTAGCATGTTAAATAATTAATAAGACCATTTCTTAGTATCCACAGGATATTGTGATAATTTTTTAAATTATCTAGAAACTAAGAAAACATAATAACACTTACGAGAACTTTACTTTAGCATATATCTAAATGATCAATCAAAAATTTTGCTGATACATATTCGCTTTAGCTGATAATAAAATCAATATAAATATAAGTTTAACTAATTAATGTGATATTTCATGCACTGTGTACTGCCAACATGAAGTTGGTTACTGTTCTGTTTGCGGTAGCTACATTAGCCTTTGTAAGTGTACAGGGCGAGCTACCACCAGCTGAGTCATGTGTCGAATCAACATGTCAGCTACCGAACTGCAGATGTTCCTCCACCAACATCCCTGGTAACCTGGACCGTAGAGACACTCCACAAGTAAGTCCTTATTCTGCCATGTTTCTAATTATAACGTGATCAATCTTAAAGATAGCATAGGAATTATACAACATTTAATTTTACAATAGTTTTTTATATGAATCCACTGATTGATTATATAAATCAAGCCTTGAAACGTAATTGGTATTATTTTTAGTAACATTTTAAACATCATTAAGCGTGCTATTTTTACGAGTACAAAGTAGCTAGTCTAGCTGACTGGATCAAAATAGACGACTAAATAGTTTCATGATATCCAAATATAGAGGCTAATTGTATTTGATAAGAAACTAAAATTCCTCAATTCAAAAATTGTTTACAATGGATTACTTGATTTCTTTAAATTCTATACACTAATTTTATTTTTAGTTTGTCCTCATAACATTCGACAATGCGGTATCATTAGGCAACATAGCTACGTATCGCAGTCTACTCTACGACCGTACGAACAAAAATTCCTGTCCAGTTCGAGCTACTTTCTTCGTATCCCACGAATACTCTGACTATACTCTAGTTAATGAGCTCTACAACAAAGGCTTCGAAGTCGGATTAAACTCAATATCTCGCCAAAACAATCAAACATATTGGCGATATGCATCTGAAGAAATATTAATGAGAGAGTACAGCGATCAGAGGAACCAACTAGCTCACTTCGCGAACATCCCAGCTAACTCGATCCAAGGTTTGTTCTTAATGTCCATTAAGCTTCAATATTATCTTGTTAGATGTCAGGTAGACAGATAATTAAGTTATAAATTGTAACTACATGCCGACTAGCGAAAGCCAATGTCGCATACTGTCAACCCTTACATTTTATTAGTTTTCAAATATCTATATTATAAAAATATTCCACACAAAACATCCACAAGAGAAATTTAGCTACATTTATATATTTTTATCATATTGTAACATAATAAAATATATTAAAATATTCATTTTTTATTATGTAACGTAATAAAATATATTAAAATATTCCAGGCATAAGGGCTCCTCTACTCCAGTTATCTGGGAATGCATCATTCGAGATGATGATGAATGCAAACTTTAAGTATGACATGAGCTGGCCGACTGTTGCATTTCAAAATCCTGGTCTTTGGCCTTATACTTTACACTATAGGTCTATCCAGGATTGTGTCACACCTTACTGTCCAACTGCTTCTCTCCCTGGACCATGGGTTGTACCTATGATTGCTTGGTCTGATTTACAAGGCATCCCATGTACGACTGTCGACTCCTGCTTTTACAGGTAAGTGCCTCAAGTATATTTATTTTATTTCTGTTCTTTTTTGTACAGTATGTTTATGCTTAAAGTTTAAAATTTGCAAGTATAACTGAATGTAGCTCTACATATACCTTGTAGTATTGATAGCAGGTACAACTTTATATATTTATTGTTGTATTTTTTTAGCCCACCTGATAACGACGAAAACGCATGGTTCAATTTCTTTATATCAAACTTTGAAAGGCATTATTTAGGCAACCGCGCTCCTTTCGGTTTCCATGTTGGCCAAGGTCTCTTCAGTAGAAATGTAGCTATATATCGTGCTACAATTCGATTCTTGGATATGCTGAACAACTTATATGATGTTTATATGGTAATTAATTAATAACTAATTAACTTACTAAAATCTTATGAAACTTTCTTTGGCATTTACCTATTAGTCTTCGCTCTCGGCCATATGTACGCCATCATTTATTTCCAGGTTCTGAATTCGAAACTGTAACAGCTCGGTCTAATCTTTAATAGATATTAATACCTATTACCTAACATAGCACCTTACAAAAATCCTTTAAAATCCTTGTCCCAAGACAAAAAAAGCTAAACGGATGTGCTGTGAATCTAAAATATTAACTTTATTACGTTTATGGAACATTATTAAAAGCATTTAGTGCCTATTTTATTTTAACTAGCGTCATTGGTTGGCGGTGACAAGTAGTTATTTAATATTTAAAAGTACTTTTTTAAACTTAAAATTAAAAGTATACTTAATGTCGTATTATAATCTGTGTTCTGTATTTTCATTTTTTTCTAATATTAATTTATATTATAAATATTTGTAGGTCAATGCTGATGAAGTCGTTGAATGGGTGAAAAATCCTATCCCAATAAATGAATATAATAGACAGCCATGTCCGAGCAGGGCTCAGGCGGTATGTCGAGCAACACCCTGTAATGGACTGACGGCCCCGCATACAACTGTAAGTATTAAAGCATACTATTATGCATACGTAAGTATGCTTACTAAGCATACCTACTATTTACGTTTTAACCCCTTTTCCCACGTAAAAACATAGACAAGAACACTTAGTGTCAGAACACTCCATTCTCTGTTAAATTTGGATTTGAGTGCTTTGGAATTGGTTGTGTGTTGTTTCTGTACCAACTATTCACGTATATAGTTGGTACAGAGATAACATATGGTGGTTTGTGTGTGTGTGTGAATGTGTGTATGTGTAAATGTGTATATGTATTACGTTTGTATTATTTTTGAATTGTTTTTTTTTTCTATTTCACTCCATGTTTATTTATATGTTGGCTAATGCAATTTACTCATGTATTATCTTTACGTATTGTAAATGATGTTTGTTTCCTAATATGAAAAATTGTAGAGGCGGTGCATGGCCTCTATTAAAATTAGTTTCTAGTTTACAAATTTCCGCAATTCATTTTGAATATTTTAAAAAACCATTAATTAAGCTTTTTTTTAAATCAATAGAAAATTCTTCTTTTATTCTTTTCTACAAGAAATCACAAAAAAATGCTTATATTTTGGTATTTTTTGCTGTTACATAGACCTAGCTAGCTCATGTTGCTTTAGTTATTATATGTTGGATTTCTTATTTTTAACAACGTGCGCAGTGGTGAAATACTATTTAACTGTGGGCAATTGCCTTGCACATGTGTTTGCCCTAAAATTTGAGATTTTACTAAAGTGGAAGTTGTATGGACGTCTTGTCGTTTATATTCTGCTGATCCCCATCTGATATTAATATTATCTATATAATAGTGAAACTTAATAAATGTTATTTTTATAGGAGCTGTATTATATGCAAATCTGCAACAGGTGTCCACGAGTCTACCCATGGTTGAATAATCCTTTAGGAGAGTTGTAAAATTAAACAATGAAACATTCCTCAACAACTCTCATGCAACTCATGTAAAATTAAATAAATAAAATAAAGAATATTTTAATGTTAAATATATATATATATATATATATATATATATATATATATATATATATATAAATATATATATATATATATATATATTTTTTTTTTATTTTTTATTTAAGTGAACGTTTATAATTCATGGCTATTGCATAATCGACATTTCAAAAGCAATAAAAGTACCTTAACTTTAACAATTATGAAAATACGACACAAACACGATTATCAAAGATAATTTATAATTTTATAATTTATTTATAATTTAGGCGACACCAGTTGAATTATAAAGTGAAATATTATCTCATACACAAATCTTGTTAATATAAAACGTTTTATCACTTTTATCAGCCTCTTATCAAAGAAAATTAATGTGTGATTCAATTTCCTGTAACTGAAGCTGATAATAACAAATTGCAATATTTAGATAAAAAATAATAATTTTTATCTTAGATAATTCTTAACTACAAAGATTTTGATAGAGAGATGGGAATGAATTACGTGTTAAAGTGCGGCCCTTAATCATACTGGAGCGGAGAAATTAAAATAATTAAATAATTGTGTCGGAATCAATCAGAGGTATATTTAGTCAAATAAAACATAATTTCTGACTTTATGATACATTTATTTTATTTAATGCAGTACATCAAATAGTAATTATTTCATATCGAAAGGAAATTACGCTAGAGGCCGTGTTTGCTATTAATGTACAGTCAGCAGCGAAAATTAATCAGTCAATTCCCTTTAAAATGCTTGCAATCGTTGCTGACTGTACACAATGTTTCTTAATCAACATTAACATTTGGTATGAATTGTCTGGACTGTGAGACATTACCCTACATCGTTTAATATTAATTGAATATTGGACCTAAATTCTTACATTACATTTACATTCTTAAATTTTAAATAGTATCAAATATCAATGAGAAGAAAAGGAATTGTTAACATAAAATATAAATACTATTGATTTTACACATTTAAAATGCTATCCCGCTCATAAAATATAGATAAAAAGAAATAGCAACATAATATCAATGTAATTCTTTTTATTTAATTCATGGGACGCTTAATAAAGAGAACCATCCTTGTCTTATAATTTTTTATATTTTCAGAAAATAAGTTCTTGTTAGCTTACAATGAAATATTAATAATGCCATCCCTGTTTTATGAGAACAAATAGAAAGGGACAGAACGGATTGCCATAAAAGCGATAATTATCACTTATCAGGCGGTATTGAACGAATGATAGTAGTTTTATAGACGAATTTCTAATAAAAAGTTTTTATTATATCAAATTTATTTTAATTGTGATTCAATTTATATTTAAGTGTTATTATAAAGATTGTAATACAATAAGGAAATAATTAGCTGATACAATCTGGATAGTGAAAAATACATAAAAATATGGACAAATTCATATAAAAGTCACTCGATGATTGATTTAAATTTATCAATAATATAAGCCTCATATTTCTATAGAGATACATAAGTACATATTCTAACCACATACATGAGTAATACAAAGAGTTACGTGCTATGAACTATATACATGAGAATTCTAAATCTTAAAATTGAGAGAAAACAAATCGTCACAAATTACTACAAAATTAAAATATTAGTACTGTATCATATAAAGCTATCACAATCTATTATAATAAATTACTAACTTATAAATGTATGTATTTACATATAAATTTTGGAAGAGAACTTGTCTCAGTTTTACTTTACTACTCGACACCGGCGATATATCTAAATGAAAAATAATATTTGAGTGTACATTTTATTTACTGTTTTATGAAAAGATAATAATATCGATATTGGTTAATTTATATTCATATCATTATTGAATCTCTGAATAGCAAATATCACTATGCCTTAATGATGATTTATAGATAAAAAATAGGCTCTCATTTGTTGTTGTTGTATGTTGTATGTATGTATGTACGTATGTATGTATGTTGTATGTCTGTATGTATGTATGCGTGTATGTATGTATGTATGTATGTATATATGTATGTTGTTTTGTTTGTATGGCTTAGCTCAACGCCGCACATTGTCTAACCCACGTGGGGTAATGAAAATAATTCATACAATCATTCATAATTCATGATCTCACCCACAACCTGGGCTCTGGATTTGATAGAAGTATATTTGTTTTCTATATTTTCCAAATAATTCATATGAATATTAAACTTACTTTCAGTAAGGCAGGAAATTAAAAAAGTGATTTGGAATAATTTATGGTCGAGTTCAATATATAAAAACATATTGTTAGAACGGTTAAGAATTCACAGTTGAGGTAGAAAGTAAAAATAACTTAATTCTACTAAGTACATACAAGTGCATAATAAGAATTATTTACAATTGACAAAACGGTAAAATAATAATAAACGGTAAATTATCCAGTAAAATTGTCTAATTACACAAATAAATTAATTCAATATTAATTTAAATAATTATTTATAATTAATCAATTAAATTAATTTAAATTGATTAATAATTAATGTTGACATTTAATAATTAATGATGACATTCATTTCTACCGAATCTTGTGTCTAGGCGACTTAAAATTATTAAATCAAACTTAAATAATAATCTATAACAAAAGTATTTACAACTTTGTACAGTAAAAAATAAAATAAAATAAATTAATTGGTAATACTGTAAAAAAATTAAAGCTTACAAAGAAAACAATTAAAATTAAGTAATTATCAGTCCGTTGACGATTATGAGTAGATAACTTAAATTAAGGAAATGTACAGATTGCACCAAGATTAAACAGATATAAATATTGGTAGCCGGACTTAGTAAACGTCAATTAGCTCATAACTGACTCGAGTACAATTGTCAAGGTTTAATGTAAGTTAAACATTAATATATGTCTATGAGTACGACTTCATTTAATTAAGCAGAATTTAAGAGATTCTGCCATCATGTACAGAGAAGTATATTTTTTTTAATTTCCAATAGTAAAAACATAGCTTCATTGTACCTTTTAAACGTTAAAAATGCCAAGTTATTTTAGTAAATTTTCAATACGGTTCAAGATATTGCATATCTTACATACAAAAATAATACGTCATTACAATATATCGTTTTAATTTTTTACGGACATATACATTCTACAATTTACGTTTTATTTGATTGAAATTTGTAACAATGAAGAATGTATCCAACGTTATATTGAAATCTTCCAAATTATTTATTACATATTACTAGAAGATAACTAGAATTTCATTATTTTTCATTAAAAGATCCTATTATTTTTAAATTTCCAATACGTATGGAATAAAAAAATCAAGCTTATATTTCCATACATTAATCTCAAAAATTTTCAAAGTAACATTCACAAAATAACTTTATACTATCCTTGTTAAATCAATATTAGAACATTTTTACTCTATACATAAAAAAAATATAAATAACGCGTAGAACCCAAAACCTCACCTCTCCGGCTTACTTCTTAATATTGTCCAATGTTCGTTTTTCCATCGGTTAAGTAAAACTTTTTCAATTTTTTTATTTTTTTAAGGTGTCTTTGATTTCAAAACAGAAAATAAAATAAACTCAAGCCATTAAATTTCCTTATAACAATAGGTAGTACAAACTAATTACTTTGATCTTATTACTTAGTGCCGACCAACTGATATTCGTAAATCGAACTTTATACGAAGCTATATGTGACGAGAACTACTGATAAAAGAGTTCTGGTTAAAAGATTTCAAAATTGTAATAAAATAAAAATTAAAGAGGCGAAACAATTGAAATCATTCAAAATATCATTTCCATACTAGTTCCATATTGATGTGTTAATTACAAACATGATGATCCCGCTTGGACCTGCACACCTCGCAGTGCACTCTACAGCACCATACAAACCGGCACTTGCACTTCTCCTCGTGGTCGCGCACGCGTGTCTGGTAGCCGCGGCCGCAGCAGAGAAGCCGGCAGCCGTCCAGACCAGCGGACGTCCGGTTGCACGTTCTGCCTTTGGTGCCGAGGATGCCGAGCCTGGGAAATGTTCATAGTAAATAATATAATTAAATGAGCTGTCGCGCGTTATCATGAACAGCGTCTGACTGTAATTGCGATGATTGTGGGTTCGATATCCACTCGTGGGAAAGTGTTATTTTAATATTCCCACTTCGACAGACAAAGGGCAGCGTTGAGCTCCGTCACTCAACGGGCGGAAAGCGGGGAACGGTATAACTATACCAATAATAACTTACTCTTCGTTCGGTTCACAATAATCCGGAGAATCTTCTAAGTAAACTAAATCGGTTTTATTTGGTTTTTTCATATCCATGTGAATCGGTCGTAATTTTCTTATATTTTTTCCTCGTTTTCTTTCCACAACCTGAAATATGATATTTATAAATGATTATCTTTTCGTATTCTACATGTACAGGGTACTAAAGGCAAGTAGGAGGATTAGTCACTTCGGTATACTTATAACTATTTTTGTTGTTTATAATCTTCATAAAATTAATTAAAATAGCTTATAAGATATAAGACAAATACTTGGTTCGTTTTAAAATCATAGAATGAACGAATATTTAAAAAGAAAAAGATTATAGCCAGTTTCAAAGGCTACGGATAAAGTTTCAGATAGTAAGCTGGTAATTAATGCAGTCTACCAGATATATGCTGGTGTTACTTTTTTCTTGTTCACCTCAGTTTTGGCACAAGTATTAAGCAGCATCTAACACACAATATAGCCGTACCTTAACATGCGAAGCGCCTTCATATCTCGTCGTGAGCGCATCACCCACCACCCTCAACTGAGGTAGTCGACGCCAACATACCCTCACCGAACAAGAACCCGACATGCCGTGACATTTACATACGCGTTGCATACGACCACGTACTGCCTGTAATTTATATAAAATTCATATACTTATTATAAATATTTCTTTACGTGGTAAATATTTAGTATTTAATGTTGAGGTTCTCCAGTTTACCCTATTCGTAGAATAGTGGAACAAAAGAGCACGTTATTTTGCTAGACCGAAGAAGAGGATATAAATCACCAATGTGCAAAACATTAAATCCCGATCGTCAAATGTTTCATGCCAGTTAAAAGAATGTACCATGATGGCAAAGAACATGTTTGAAACATAACAGTATATTTTTATATTTAGGCAATATCGAATATATTCACAAAAAGTAAAATTTGTTTTACTTGAACACTAACGATAAACATCACAATTTGAACAAAGCGAAATTTAAATTTTTAAGCGTTTAAGTCGGCCATATATAGGTCTTGAAGCCCAAATTCAATATTTTAAGCATAAAAATCGCCTTTTAAAATTTCGAAGTCGTACTTATAAACTACAAATTCTACGACTCAAATTTATCCAAGTAAAGAAAATCAAAAAATGTTCTGTAAAAGGAACCTCAAAATGGTAAATTCGATGCGTAATATGAAATAGGAGCTATATACGTTAATTATGTTAAAATAACAATAGAATACTCCTACTACCTTGATAATCCCTAATTACAAACCGTTATATTATATTAAAAAATATAAAGATATTTAAACAAAAGCTATCCAGACTTTATTTCTACTGGCAATCATCACGTGCATTCACGTCATTGATACAATGGCGATGTAAGAAAAACTATAATCATTAGTTCTCGGGGATTAATTGCAAAGTTAAAATACCTACTGTCAACGATCAGAAAAATGTTGGTTTTCTGGCCATTCGCAGCGGATATTTATTTTTCGTTTGCTTCGTGTGACGCTTAGGCGTGAGAAGGGTTAAGGAGGTCCGTAGTGGACACCATAATCTGGTGTCCTCACTAACGTAATGTTACTGGTGCCAGTAGTTAATCGATGTGAAAATTTACATTTTGTACAGGCATTGCTCGACTTTGATATGTATGGTCATCACTTCTAAAAGACTATATCAAGATGCGTGCTTAGTAGTAACGAGAACGTAATGATATATAATATAGCTCTTCTTAAATTACCTTGCTCAACCTATTACAGATAGTAATTTCGAACCACGTGATAAAAAGGTAGAAATATTATGAATCTAGCTGTAGCGTTTTGTACTATAGCTACTATGCGTTAAACCAATGAAAAAACAGTGCAAAACTTACTCTACGACCAGCCTCGTTGTTGTGTAAGTTCATTATCCCTTCATCGCTATCTTTTTCTTCTTTAACATCCACAAAATCTCGACTAAATTTTTCTCCATACCTTATGTCCTGTAATTTTAAAGATACTCATATAAATTTTGACTATAATTATACAATTGTACACACACTTAGGCGAATACAAAAATAGTCAAAATATTTTCTATATATGTATTTTCATCAATTTTATTTCTTATAAAATGCTATCTTTGCTCACAATATTTAAAAAAAGTTATTGAAAAACTACACTTAAATTGTATAAAGACAAATGTAGATATTTTTTTTAATCTTAAGCTGATTTTTAAATTGTTAATGATTATTGATAAATGGTAATTATTATATGTATGCCTTCATGAGCTAATAATTTCAGGTGTGAGCTATTGCACACGGTTATAATGATGTCAATAATTCCAGTAATAAGCCAGCCCTCTCTGACACCAATGCGAATAAAAAATAGGTGATATTACTATAAGTTAAATCGCGTTGTCGAAACTCTTCTACCTAGGATATGTTGTCGTTTTCATTGGAGTTTATTTCTAATAGTACTGATGAGGTCATTTGTGTGGTACTATTACTCATAAACTCACAATTTTCTCACTATTTTCAACAATTTTCGCCATACCATGTAACAAAAGACATGATATATGATTCTAAGACGTCTGTAACGTATCGCTGTGCAGTAATTGACCCATTTTCAATGACGATTAACTCCCGAGGACTCTTAAAGGTACGCCACCCTTTATCATTACAGACTCCATATGACACAGCTTGTTTAAAGCTGATTTGGTTATAATGTCCTCCTTGATACCCTTACATCTTTTCCCGTCCATCTACAAAATTTGCACAAAAACAGCTCTCGTCGTTAAATAAAACGTGACTCCACTCGATGAACGCTAACCTTGCCACACTATAAGCTTTCTCGAAATTTGAATTTCTTTTTCTGGTACATAAGATCTTAGCCTTACTTTAGTGAGTAGTCTCTTTACTGCCGTTCACTTTAATTTCTTATTCTCGTAATAAAGTTTGCATAGAAAAAGGAGTTTGTAAGCATTTCCTTAGAAACTGTAAAGCGATAAAACTCTCACAAACAGCGTTAGTTGCGGGATTTCTCCGTCGTCGCTTCTCCACGTAAGATCCAGTTTCTTTATAGCGTCGAATAATGCGGTGGACAACCTATGATCGACATAGAGGCACACAAGAAATATAATCTACTTGTCCAGATTCCCATTGCTCCTCTAGTTGTGACAGTGTATTCAATAGTAGCAGATTTCCATAATATAAAGACTATATTATAAACACAAGAAAATAATGGAAGACAAATGCATTCAACTTATACGATTTTTATTCTTTACGGGAAGACGTTAAAACACGCTGTTCTTCACTTTTTACCCATGTTAGAGAGATTATACATTGGAATCGAACCGACAACCATATATATGGGCGTATATAATCAAACGTTTATTGAATACCAAGACATAAAATGTTATCTCAATTAGTAATTATTGTGTACTATTACACTCGATGTTATTTTTATACTAAGAACCTTCGAATATCTTGACCACGAGAAGCGTTGAAGAATTAAGCGTGTTTTTATTTCATGTAGCTACTTAAAATCAATGATCATATTTGTATTTATAAGGATTTATAAATCTGTTGGCACGTAACAATACGTGGTTGCATTGTAATGTTACTTACCTCTGAGCATCCGCCCCATTGCCAGTGTCTTGGAGTTCGTTTTCTCACGCGGGCGTCGCAAGAACACTCGTTGAGCTCCCCACGACTGCACGCTCGAGCCACTGCATGAGCCAATGCCGCGGCTGAGAGGGCATGCACGAATGCAGATTCACGAGTTTCTGAAGTCAATTAATACTAATAACAGCTTTTGGCCAAGTTTTTTAGACAACTTCACCCCAGTTAGCCAGAACATATCAAAGTTTATTCAGTGTAGCACAATCGAAATTCGTGGCAGTTATGTTTATTAATTATGTTGGCACATGCTCATTGGATGATTATCCTATCTTTAAGAAAATCTAGTTTACCTTAAATTGCGGATTAATTTGTTTTTTTTTTAAAATATTGTAGTCTAAAATTTGACTGCACTGTTTTTTTTTTTCATTAAAAAGTTCAGTGACCGGCTGATTTTTGTGCAACCAACGTTATTGGTCTATGCATATACCAAATGTGGTAGTCAAATGGGCACTATACCTTCAAAGTGTAGTGTACTAGAGATCAAGTAAAAGTGGTCGTATTATATATTAAACAAACTGAGCCGCTCCATCAACAAGTACACACGTGATCCCAGTAATCGACATTTAAAAATAAACAAGTTACATGAAGAGTAGAAATTCCTTGAAAACAATCTTGAAGTGGACGATCCAATATGTTTGACATGAAACATAGTTCATAAGGCGCCTTAAAAGTAAACAGATTGTCTTAGTGACGTTAACTACTTCATGTTTTGGGATTTATTTTAGACTCTATATTCGTTGACTCAGGACTAGGTGTCTTTTAGTTATTACATTGATATGTAAAGGATTTTTGTTTCTACTAATACAATTGCATGGCTCGGCATAAATACAAGAAAAACAGAATAAATATAACATTATAATTTGTAATTTTCTATTTCAAGAAGTTTTTTGTTGATTGCACTTTATTTTGACTGACTATTGAAATATCTTGATTGACTAATTGACTAACTTGGTTATATATAAAATAGAAATTCACCCTTCAAATTTGCTTTAGAAATTTTGACTAAATCATACGAGCAGTTTGTCAATGTTTGACAAGATTTGTATGTTATAAATTTGTTAAGATAACAACTGTCAGTCATACAACAGTCGTTTACATTTCAATCAATTAACTATAAAGATATTAATTTGAAATCTTCGCAAATGTAAATATTAGTTGATATCCAAGAATTTTTACATCTTTTTGTAAGTGGAAATTTGCAATATATTGATTGACAAGTAAAATATTTAGGTAAAAAGCGTTTTTTGCGCAGTTTAATGTAAATGTTGTTGGTTCAGTTCGTTTAGTAGAACTAACGTAACGCACGTTACTAATTCCCGAAACTAGGGATGATGCAAATGTAAAAAAAGGTCTTGATAGACGGACAGACGAGCAGACAGATGGACAACAGAGGTTTTACGATTATTTTTGAGATATGGACCCCCATTAAGTATTGTATACGATTATAAAACACAACAAATCTAAGAAATTACTATAAAGTTTTTAGAAGTATATTTATGATCTATACTCTTTTACCCACATAGCAATATAGACAGAGAAAACTTAATATCAAGACACCTCAAACTCCACTTTCCACTTTATTCCCAAAATAGAGCTATATATATATTCCCAAAATAGAGCTATATCATCGTATGCTGAATGATGGTGTCTCATCAGGGTGAAAAAATGAAAATAATTCGTTCCCCCAAGTGGGTATCGAATCTATAACGGACATAAAATAGAAAAAAAAGTACAAAAATGTTCTATCACAACCATATTTTTAAAAATAAGCAAAGCTATATAGCAAAATCTTTACTATGTACATAAAAAATATTGGAATATTTACACAAAGGCCTATCCGCAATAGTTTCCTATACAATACGAAGCTTAGTGACTTTCTCCGAAATCTTCACCTCTATTGAATTATGTATAAACAGTTCTTAAGTCGTTGAAAGGGCCAACTTCAAAGCTCTCACTTAACACGTCCTTTGAAGAGTTGCCGATGTATGCAACCAATAATTATTTTACTATTTACAACTTACTTTGACTCGAAATCCGAGCGGAAATGTATTTTATTATTCAAAGTACACATACATATGTATATGCCAATTATGAGTCAACGGTAACATTATTTATTCAATAAATATGTCAAGTTTAAGAGTGTAGGCTTAATACCTATATATGTATATCTGTAGATATATTATAAAGGTGAAGATTTTTTTTCTCTCAATAGTCTGGTTCCAGTAAAAAAAATGTTGATGTTCGATAGCCCATTTATCGAGGAAGGCTTATAGGCTATATTACATCATATTAATTATTTCAATATATCCCATTATACTTACGATCAGAGTTATATCGGCACATAGAGTGTACCGTGTGTCAAGAACGAGTTCTAGTTATTTCCAGTTGAACAAGGGCGTGAAGCGGTTAGTATTTTTTGAATATGTAGGTAAGTGGCGTTGTGTAAAATTATTCAGGACTCATTTTAAAAGCTTATCTTTTACTTTTAAAAAAGAAAATATTTTATATCGGCAAATTTTCATTAAATTTCTTTTGGATATTTTTTAGCTTTTTTTACCTTGTTATAAAAAGCTAAAAAAAATGCATAGCACATAGCAGGCACATTACCGGCTTTTCTCCTTTCGAGGCATTGCGTATTGAGTGGCGGAACTCAACACCGCTTTTTTAGCTTGTTACCACCAGAACAAAGAAAATTAAAATAATTAATTCGCCCCGAATGGGAGCCGAACCCACAAACCGTCCATTTACAGACAGCCGCTATGCCACTGCGCCTCGACGGTGCCTTATACTTTATAAAGTTATCTTATATTATGCACAATGTCTTAAATACTAGTACATAAATATGGGTGAATAATTTTAGAGAAATGTATTTATTGTATTACTTACTAAACTTAAGTACACCGCCAAATATGTCAGTGCTGTTTTCGACAGTGCTGCAGTTCCAGCGGCTGTTACGGAATTGATATTGACACTCTTCTACCGCCTGTTGAGCGCCTGTCTGTATTACCTAGAATAAATTGTTTATATATTGTCATGCTCTTAGTATTTAAAACAATATATGATTCGTTGAAAACTTTTGTACATTGTTATAATCAATTGTAGTCAAATTGATGTTGTTATCAATTTTACAGTATAGGCTCAAGCTTGCAAAGTGAAATACTGCACCGTGTAGTAAAAAAAATATCTTTAATAGAATTTAAAAAAAATAAAAATAATACCATGTCAATTTTTCCATGGAAGTGCTCAAGGCTTGTTTAACTATATTATACAGGATACAGGTAACCATTTTTCTCATAAATTATTATCCCAAAATACTACATACATGTTTCATCTAGAAAAAGACTTATTTCTACTTTTGTGTTATTATTTTAATAAAATTTATTTAATGAATTTTAATTTGAAATTTTCTCCAAGAGAAATTAATATATATTTTTATTATGAACATACTCCCATGTGAGAATCGAAGCTAGAATCACCACGCACAGTCAGGCGGTGTCCCACTGCGCCACGATGGCCTCAAGCATTTTTTATCCAGTATACCCAACTGTTATTTATAAAAATACGAGTTTTTGCATACGCATTGGGTATCGAACTATTTACGACGGCAATGCTTTGTATACTATACGCGGCATGCTAATTACCGATCATCGACATGAGCTTAGTCCAAGTTTTTAACTTCCAAACCCATTAAAACATACAATTTATTAATTCTGTCATTTGTAATTAGCCTATTTGCCGGTAAGGATCATAATGTTTTTACTTTACTATCTTAACAATATTAATGAAACGTTCATACTATGATAAAAAATGTCGGTCAAGCGTGAGAGTACTCGCGCACGGAGGGTTCCGTGCCAATTTAATGATTGTAGGTTTTCCGCTAAGCTTAAATTTGTGGCTCATTTCGTATGATATGAACAGATATAAATCGTTAATAGTATTTTTCTTCGATATACCATATCTTATAAACCATATATGGTTTAACATATCGCCAAATTTCATAACTCAAGGTCTACGTGAAATAACCTATAGTTTTCTATTACGCGCCGATTTTCATACAAAATGCTAAAAATTTCAGCATCAACGCTCATATCTTTTGATTGCGCTAACTTAAGAGGCTTAAATTTTTTTGTGCTCTAAGGTACCACCACCGATTTGTTATTGATTTCAGCTTGAACGCACCACGTGGTTTTGAGAAAATGTTATTTCAGACGGATAGACAGACGGATAACAAAGTGATAATATAGGATAGTACATTATATGACATATTTATGACGAATTTCTAAAGTAAACAGAGAAACTAGTGATAATTCACTCTGTTCTTGGCAAAGGGAACTAAAGGAACTTTCCACGTAATTTTCCAAACATTACATTTTGAGTGGCGGAACTCAGCGCCGTGTTTTGTCTTGTTACGAGACTGAGGAAATGAAAGTAATACGTTCCTCCTAATGGGAATCGTCCCAACCCACAACCGTCGTGTTTATATTCATACTGTATAGTGTGCGACCGTACATTGCACAATTATACAAACCAACATTAACTACATGTTTTATTCGAAAATTTAGTTTTCAAATGGCGATCAAAAGTAACCGCACCGCGCTCATTATAGCATTGATTATCATTTTACTTGAATATTTATTAGATGGCATCGCACTCTGGCGCAAGCACACTTGCAAACTGAATGATAATTGTATTACTAGTAACTTAACCGTGATTTACGAATTAAAAGCCGTCAAATTAAAGTAAGCTGATAATTGATTGTATCTCGCTCGCAAATTTATAATGTATATAATTTACAACATAATTATGAAGGTCAGTTTAGAACTTCTTAAAAATTATTTATTTGTTTCTTTTTCAATACAACTTGTAGATTGTAAATAAATATGTTATAATTAATAATTGAACTAAGTCGAAAGTTGTAAATTTAGTCCAGTCGCAAATATCTAGCCTATAAACGAATATTGACAGCTTGTGATAATTTACTTTCTGTAACATTACTAGACTAATCTAAACATAAGTGATGAGGCCGCTGTGGCACAGGGAGTCAGTGTCTGACAGTAAACGCGATGGTTATGGGATCGGTTCTCACTCGTGTACATGCTTATTTTGAAATTATCTTAATTTCCCGCTTTAGTAGACAAAGAGCCACGTAAACCAATGTTTCGAAAATTGAGTGGAATGAGAGGAACAGTGTCTTAACACTAGGTCACGTCTGCCTGTGTTACTTTGCGGCAAGATGACGTGAAGATGCATTTTCTTACATATGTAGCATTTCTTACCTGTACCATTTTATCGGATAACATGCATAGCTGTTTCTGTCGCTCAACGAGGTAGTCTAGTCTGTGGCAACTTTCTTTATGTAGTGTCGTAGGAGTGTACGTTTCCAATGACGTGTTGGACGTTTGGACGGGCCGAACTGGAGCTGCCAGATTCCTGAAATAAAAGGATCAATGCGTAATGTACCAGATCAAGTAAAAATAATTATGAAATACTATTAAATTTAAATATAGGTCATAAAACAATGGGTAATTATCGCTTTGGCTAAATCAGAGTTAGCTTATTGCTTAAGATGTTTACGGTTTATTTTCCCAATATCTCAATATTAACTAAACATAAGGGTATAAAATAAGACATCCAACAATTATTGTGTAATATGCATAGAAACAACCACTTCGCATAAGTAACAAGAATCACGAATGTATCATGTAATTCAAGTGTAAACATTCTCAGCTCAAACATACTCAGATTGCCGGAGCAAACAGCTAATTTGCTTGCCCTGCAACTCCTGAAGAACGAGTTCCGTACAATAAATAACAATGTTAAGCAACAATTCAAATGAAGTGAGCTTAGTTAAAGCACCCTCCTAACAATGCATGTAAGCTAAGGTAATTAGTCTCGAGACGTCCGCTACGAACGAAAGCCGGCACTCCAATGCGAAATACCACTCGAAGAAAACAAAACTCGCTATTACCTACCCTCTATTGTTTGAAAAAATTCTCTATTCAAAACGGCCAATGGGAATGAGCGTACTACAGTACGTTGATTGGCCGACGACCTCCCTGTAGTGGAAATAAAAAGTGCTCGCGTATATACGCTGTCTCTTTTTGTCTTCGCGTTGTTTACGTGTTCCCAGTTTTTCGTTTTAATTGCAAGCATAAGAGGTAAAGGGTAGACCTTGAGTGCTGCACGTGCAGAGGTGGAAGCGCATTCAACTTGTGTAAATGGGGAGAAGGGATCTTGCTTATGTCATCCATGTTTGAGAACAACTAATGCCGTCTACCTATAACCTACCCATATTCATTATGTGGGTCAATTAATATAGAGTGCCTTTTTCTAGTTAACCACTCGTTTTCTTTGTGACATTTCTAAGTTTTTCTATTGAAATGTAACTTTTATATTTTATATAAATTTTTATCGGTCTTTTTTTCATATTTCTTAATTAATTTGTATGTCAAGCATATAATTTAAGAATCTATTAGCTATTATTCTGTATAGCAAATTATTGAACTGTCGCAGATCCAGCTTAAGTATATCCAATTTCTTCAATCTAAATGTTTATAAAAAGATACGTTAATTAACATTATTAACTGCCTTTCAAACCTTTTTTTGCAATTAAAACGCAATTACTTGGAGCACTCTTACATTTTCTGTCTCTTCACGTAGCGTAATGGCATCCGTTTAAATAATATAAGGGCTTTTAAACTGGGTTCATTTAACGACTGTTTTCCATGGTAGAGGCAATAAAACAAAATATTATAATTAATCAGTGTTGCCACAAATGAAAACTAAATAGTTGCGTGTTAAAATGCAATAAGTCGGTAACATTGACTAATTGTGTAACCCACTTTACATGCAGTGATTTTTCATTCGCCTTACGTATTGTTGTTTTTATTGTAACTATAATAGACAATTACATTATTAAATATCTTACTAACAACGAGAAGGGAAGCTTAATCTTTAAGCTATAACAGATATTGCCTAACCCACAAGCACAAAAAAAATATTTGTACAAATAGATATACAATTTTTTTAATATACAAAATATGCTATTAACATATATGGTTATTATAGCAGTAGTAAGTAATACTTCAATTAAAATCATAAAAAAATATATATGACTTCTTACAGGTCCCCAATACTTTTTTGTAGAATTTTATCCTGTTAACGTTCAAACGTTTATAGCTCAATTCACATAGCAGTGAGACTAGCCATGCTGATTTACAATAATATTGCTTATTGCAAGCGAAGAAGGTAGAAAATAAAAAATACTGTATTTAGATTCTTTAACCAGTATTACAACAGTAACTAATTTATGCAATTATGCAACAGTTATTTATGCAATTACGTAAAATTTTACCTTCATCTAGCACTAACTTAAAACATGATTTATGGCCTATTAATTTGAGTCTTATACTTACGTTACTCAACTTCCATTTTAATTAAAAAAAAATAAAAATAAAAATAAATATATATATATATATATATATATATATATATATATATATATATATATATATATATATATATATATATATATATATATATATATATATATATATATATATATATATATATATATATATATTGTCTGGCATACTATGCATATTAAAAACGAAAATAAAAAAATGAATTACTGAACTATTGTTTTATTTCGTGTTTTGCCTCCATTGTACCTTCGACATTAAACATACACACAATAATGATGTTCCGAGCAGCAGTTAAAGAAAAGCTCGTTTTATAGTAAGTTAGTTCTTACCGAAAATAAAACAAACTTTATTAATGTAAAATAACTTCTTTATTATGGAAGCAACAATTCCGCTAACACGTCGTCGGTATTTGGTAAAGCAAAAAGATGTCTTGACGCTCTTACCAGAATTGGGATATCACTGGGTTTTTAGTTTGTCGTAACTTTTTTGCTAAGCAAATCTCGATTCCTTAAATTTTCTAACGTATTCTGACGTACAAAGAAGACGTTATGGCGTTAATGCGATTTCTTTTCAACTTGACGCGGTGTACTGCATGTAGTATTTAACTTACATATTCTTTGCTTTCCACCCACAGTCGAGAGAGTACTCATTACCTACTTGAGCAGAGTGGCGGATCTCAACGCCGCCAATGATTAATTCCTTCGAGTGGGGATCGAAACTAATAAAAAATTATAATCACAAAATAATTCTATATATAAAAAAATATTTAAATGATCATCAAAATGAGGCTAATGCTATAAAAGTATTGTAGTGTCATCGGGTTCTGAAACTTGTACCAATATTCAAGCAAATCGGACGTTAAGAAGTGGATGGTACCTACATTAATTGATACAGGTGAAGCGTAGAAACGTTCCAAAGAGGCGTGGTTCAAATTCCACTACGTTAAAAATTTTAAAAGTTTTCAAAATATATTTAAATATTTTAATAGGAAAGTGTTTAATATTCAAATATTTTTGCAAATATTTAATTTCAGCTCATCAAAAAACTCAACGTTTAAATGTTTGTAATAAATTAAATTTTCTGAATAAATATTTATTTGGTTATTTACGCGACTGCCAGAAAAACTCAAACAATGTCGTGTACAAATCAATAGTGGCATAAAATTTATGAACTTAACGGTGACTGAAAAAGTAAATAGTATGCGGGTAAAATGAGTAAGCGGGATCATTGTATTATGTTCAACGGTAAAATAATCCAAAATTTGGGTTCGAGCCTGACAAAGAGTAATGTCATCCTCGCTGCTCAGCTTCTACACTTCATCCCGCATATTTCAGGATAGACAGAGGTGAGGAGAGGATAGATGAATCTTGGGATAAAGACACTTCATTCTTCACTTTAATCCTAAATCGAGACATTGAGTAGAGTCGTGAAATAAAAACAATCATTATTCCGATGGCGGATCTAATCCACGACCCACGTCCCACTACCAACTATGGACTATCAGATATTTAAATGACATTTATCATTCCTTTAAAAAAATGTTATTAAATATTATATTAATAATATATATAATAGTAAAAGAAAAGCCACTAACGTAGCCAACCACTTGTAGTCATTTATACAAATCTCAAGCAACAGTATTTCATATAGTATTCACAGTTACCCAGAATCTTAGCGTGACTAAATCTGTACAAGAGGAGCTTTTGTAAATTCGTAACGCGTGAATTGATGTTTTAAACGTCCGTTCTCAACGTCTACCTGTTGGCTATTGAATGTAGAATAGTTTATAGCTTGGAATATTTTGTTATAACAATTCTAAATTTATCTGCATTTGTGTATTATTTTCTTTAACGTATTAAACAGTTTTATAAGCCTTGCACGATGTTATAAAATGCCGATATATACCTGTGACGCATTTGAAATGTACACTTAGTCACTTGTCTATACTTCTATTCTATACTTAAAAGCTAGAGTTTGTTTAGCTTAGTCTATTTGCCGAGGATGGCTATAGGCTATACTACTTCGAGAACTTAAAATGTGTTATAATTTTTACTATTGCGACAATTCTTACTTCCATTTCGCCACGCGGGCGATGTCACGAAAAAAACACGCCCAAGTGGCCATATAAAATGAATCATCAAATGAACCATCTATAAAATGAACGGAATCTGAATAAGAGGCCGACGTAGCGCAGCGGCACAGTCTGACTGTAAACGCTACGGTTGTGGGTTCGATTCCCATACGGGGATGAAGAATTATTTTAATTTTCTTCGATCTGGGAGAATGAAGATGAAGCGCGGTGTTGAGTTCCACCACTCATGCATGTCTCGAAAGACGGAAAGCGGGTGAGTGAGTATCTTATACTGTTTCCGTTTATTCCTGCTATGTACGGGATACAAAGTCAATGAAGAAGTAAGCTTGATGGCCCTTACCTTGAATTAATCTTCAAGGTCATTATGTTCTAGTAATTATAAATCACCATATATTTGACATTTTTATCGAAAAAAAAAGATGATGTACTATAGAGTTATGGTTAACTAAACATAATGTTTTTTAATACATTATTTCCAAAAATATATGTTTATTTATTTATTAGAAATGCGATCTACTTATATAGAATATGATTATACTTCAAATAGTACCAACTGATATTGAACGTTTTTCTTGAACATTATCCTATACTGAATTATGTTAGGAAATAACGCTATAATTAATTTATTCAGCTTTGATTTATTTTTAATTAATATTGTGTATCAATGTTTAAATATTAAGTTTCGATTATGGAGATTTTCATTTATTTTTGTATTAAAGCAGACTATTTCTATGATGAGTGATGAGTGAATAGTTCACAAAATTGTAAATTCTAGAATATAAAACATTAATAACACTTTGGTTTTGCTTTCGTAGGGTATATATACAATACCACCAGTATTAGAACCTGCAACCTCTACGTGTCGACTTTGTTCCAAATATTACAATAAAAAAATCTCGTGTAATTACCCTCAATACCGTTATCACATCAAGGAAGTGATCGTTGCTTAACTTGTGACGACATAATGATAACAGATTATTTTTGTATTCTGTAAACAAGTTTAAAAATTTGCCTTTAAAATTATATGTAACAGCAAAATATGAACAAAGATAAATATTTGTTTTTGTTAACTCGTTCCCAGCTCGTGGCTTCACCCGCGAGAACTATTTGCATAAGCACATGGATTGTGAGTAGCTATTTTAAAATTCCCATTTTAATGCCACAGAAATATGTTTAAATATATATATATATATATATATATATATATATATATATATATATATATATATATATATATATATATATATATATATATATATATATATATATATATATATATATATATATATATATATATATATATATATATATATATATATATATTTATAAATCCCGCTGCGTTTTATGTTTTCTTTAATTATTTTATATAATATCTACTTAAATTACTTTTTCTGTTAGTGAAAAATCGCTATATAATCTGTTACATAGTTTGAAAGCTCAAGCGTACACCATCGATGTGAAGCGATTTTATCTCATATCTCAAAAAGCAGAAGACATCTATCATTACTTGTAATATGGGTTCTTATCAAGCAGCAGATGCCGACTGCGCTACGACAATATCACAAATTGTCACGTCTTTATTATTAGTATGTTTTTTTCTACAATTATTTCAGATAATACAATTACATGTCTAATTAATGTAATGTAATACGTCTAATTGTCGGCTTCACATAATAATGTTAAACTTGAGTTTAATATATATTGATTAAAGATAACATAAAAAAGATTATTTAATAAGATTATTTTTAAGACTTTTCTTATATATTTTTTTTTATCTCATCACATATAATATAAATTAATATATCTTACAATGTATCAATCATGTACATATACGCGAATTCACGAAAACTGTACATATCATTTAAGCTACTTAAACGTCTTATAATCATAATAAATATCGTATAAATAACGTTAATGGGATCGATAACCATTCATGGAATTCAATTATTTTGATTTCCTTAGCTTTGGTATGTCAAAGTGCTGCATTGGTCTCAGCCACTATACACATTGTATCAATTCGGGCGAAAAGAAGAGAGCGGAGTGCCTTGACATAAAGATCTACCGACCTGCCTACCTTACTATGTGATGAAGAAAGCGATTGATGATTTCTTCCAGATTTTTTATTGGTCTTCTTAAAGGCCACAAAAAGTAGAATTCATTTAAAATTTCAATACAATTGTGGCAGTGAATACCTGTACAGTACACCTATAAATAAGTTCGAGACACTCGGGTAATATAAATCTGTTTTTACTCACTTGTTTAGTACTAAAACACTTTTTAGTACCTCTACTCAAAGTCAAAGTCAAGTTAAGAGTTCCCCATTTTCTGCCGAATTTTCGAGACATTGCGAGGAAATCAACGCGACTCTTTGCATAAAAACAAACCAGTCCCTTGAGTGGGAACCGAACCCACAACCGTCGTATTTACAGTCAGACGCTATATATTAAATTTAAATATACTATATATATTAAATTTAAAGTATATTCAATACTAAAACAAATTTCCACGCTAAAAGTTAGTTCTATCCTTCCGTATTAATGATACGTATGTAATACGAGACTTAAAACTCACGTGCCTACTGACGTCAACGATAATTTTTTTTTTAGGTTTGTACTGGAAAGTCAAATTTGATGTTCATTTATATAGATACCGTTGATACAGTGAATATTGCTCCGAAATGTGATAGCAAATGGCTTGAAATTTCATGGCAATGTTTATAATCAACACATTGCCTTCTATCGATTAGAAATGTTTTAAAACGAAAGTTGATGTAGAGTGATAACACATAGATACAGAGAATATATTACATTAGAAAACATAAAAAAAAAGTTCAATACAATTTCTCAAAATTAATAATAATTAATAATTAAAAATTTATTACGAAATATATGTATTTATTCATCATATTAGGAAAAAAATGTTTATATATACAAAAATATATTATATAATTTGTGGTACAGAGATATATTTGAGGCATCACTCAGCTTTTCATCCTCTGCTGATAAGCCACTGTGTTCATAGCAACATATAAGATAGCTTCGTGATAAGACACTTTGATTTTCAACTTCCACCGATTTTCGAAATGAAAAATTAATTAAATGTGTGAATGTTATCTTTTTTTTAGTATCCTTCAAAGAAGCATAGATAGAGATAGCGTAATGTCAAGACACCATCTTCTCTACTATCAGTCGGAGGAAGTGTCAGTCTTTCTAGAGCTGAAAAATAAAAAAGAGGCCTTTTCTCCATGTAGACATCAATGCTAACATAGTACGACTACAGTCAAACAAAGTCCCACTGTCCCACTCTAATATAACTTCAAACTAAAATAGTTCACATAAGAAATACCTTTCTAGAATAAATCCGAATGTTTACGTTCCAAATACACTACATATTATTGACGTATTCAAATTGATCACACTAATCAACCCTCGGTTTTTACTTTCATACGTCATTCCCTGAGTCACAGGTGTTGGCTCACCCCTTCAATTGCTGTTATATTTATTTGTACATGAATATTGACGAGCTATGAATAACTTATTGGCTTGAAACGCATTTGATCTGAATCAACTGTCAGTAATTGGTTGTGGAAAAAATGTATAACTCAATTTGTTTGTTAAGTTATATTTATAAAGAGATATGTTTATTTTTTATTTATTTAATCGATATTAATGAAAATGTAGATTGAAGACTTTTTTTATAACAATAGGTAGGCAAAGAGAAACTGGTGTTAAGACACTCCTTTCTCCGCTTTCTACCTTAATTTGACACATTGCGTGATGGATGTCGGGATGCTTTACAATGTCTTGTCTAACCAGATGGGTCATTGCTCCAAATGGTAATCGAGCCGACTACCGTATTTACAGTTTGTCGTCTCGGTTACAAGATTTATTTATTTATTTTTAAAATAGATTCTTTAAAAGAAACACACATTAGGTAATAAAATCTAAGCTTCTTGCGATTTTCACACATTTTATTGTCTTGGACAAGAAAAATCTAGAAATGTATTGTTATCGTTATTAGGTTCACATACCAACAGATTGAGATCCTCCAAGAAAGCAACCTTAAACATACCGACGCACTTAACTAAATTTTATGAGCACTCATTTGCTGTGCAGGCCACTTAATTGTGGAATGATCTACCTCTTAATATGAAACGCTTGAAATCCTTAAATATTTTTTAAAGATGATGATAAACTACTCTTTAAAGATGATTCACAATAAAATGACATTAGTATACATAATTCTTTATTTAAAATAGCATTATATTAATATGATTATTTTGTAGTATATTATAATAATATATATTTTTTTATATATGTGTATTATTTTTATGTATAGTAACCACTCCATTACCACCATTATTGTAATATAAATTTCCTATCCCAAAAGGCTGGCTAAAAGAAATTTCTGATAAGCGATATCACCTCGATACTTTTTGTGCATCATTATAAAGAAATAAATAACACTATAGAAAAATTTAATAATTCCTATTATCTCAAATCTAAATTGGCACACATTGTGTGAGGCAAAAAGTACTTGTTAATGTTATTTAAAACATTTATTCTATTAACTTTACTATAATAATTAATAATTTATGTATTAACAATTATAAATAATGCATAAATTTACATTTTTTATTCGAATAATATAGATTATAAAGAAAATAATTGAAATGACCAATTAAAATAGCAAGATATAGTTATCCAAGAAAATAATATTAGGACGATGAGGTCGTCCTGGCGCAGTGGGACATCGTAGTTGAAAACGCATTGGTTGTGGAATCAATTTCGTGGTTTTCAGTGTGTCGAAATTTGGTGAGAACGGGCTGTTTCATTTTATTGTAAAGCTTCTAGCAGTCTAGACTGTCTAGGCTAGTGTTTATGTAGTGTAGTAAGAGTGTACGTTTGAAAATATGTGATAACATTTTGGACTGGCTGTACTGCTTTTATATGGTAGCCTATTTCTTGATTGAACCCACAAACTGCCGCGTTTACAGACAGACGCCGCCGCCTACCTGTATTATGTGCAGGATACAGCGTGAAGCTAATCTTAACAGATGCTGGTCTGTTACTTGTAAAAATCAACCAAAATATATGACATATGGATATAACTTCTCAAATTCTCCAAAATTTTGACAAAGTTGTGGACAGCTCCTTGTACTAGAATCTATTTGTATAAACGTACAAATAATTTACAACAAAGGTTGCTAGCCGTCCTTACATAAAAACAAAAAATCTGCTATCGTTCAAATCATCGCTATAATACAGACAGGTTAATACAAATGTCTAGCAAGTACCTACTTGACAGAGTTATAAATCGACTAGTGTAGGATATAAGACTCAAACTGTAAAGGCTACTGTTACAAACTAAGTGTAATGGGCACTTGACTTGCTTTACTTCTAATTCTAAGCCACTATAACTTAGGAATGTTGATGTCAGATGTAAATAAAACGCCGTGAGCGACGCGTAATATTAAAAGGGTTATTCATGTAATGATTGAATTTAAAATAATTATTCACATAAGTATAAACAACGTATATAATTTTACACATCCTGTGTGTGTGTGTGTGTGCGTGCGCGTGTATGCACGTGCGTGTGCGTGGGTATGTGCGCGCGTGTGTATGTGCGCACGTGTGTATGCAGGCGCGTGTGTAGGTGTGCACGTGTGTGCGCGCGTGTGTATGTGTGCGCACGTGTGTATGTATATGTGTATTTGTGTGTGTGTGTGCTTTCATTGTCTCTAGCGATCTTAGTAACGAAGAACTTTGTAGCAATGATAATTATGATTTCAAATCTAATTCAACATAATTAAACTTAAGTCTTCTTCTTCGTATAAATGATGTTAATGTTATGTTAGTTACTTTCAATCTTTTTCTAAAATATAGGCTTCGTTCTTAGTGTTTTTAGTTGGACGTCTTATCCCACTTATACCAAATTTTACAGAAAAAACATAGTGTCAAGAGACGCTATTCTCCATATTCCGCCCTAATTAAAGAAATTGCCTCTTAGGTTGGAACTTAACGTTACATTTTGTCTACTAAAAGGAGTTATTAAAGTAATTCATTCCCTCGAGTGTGGATCGAGGCCACGACCAACGTGCTTACATTCAGGGCTGTCCCACTGCGACACGATATTTTTAACTTAACTACATATCTTCTCAATTCGTATAAACTTATAAGTAATAAAGCAGCTATTGAAAATGCTATAGAACAAACAGCAATGTTGCCTTATGACGAGGAAGATATAATAGCACTTCATACTTCGTTGTAAGCTGCACTAGACTTAGAGAGACTGATTAAAAACAAAAACTTCTAATCTAGAACTGTGATGCCCTAGTTGTAATCTAAGTTAGTTAAGTCCATATAAGGGGGCACTGTAATTGGATGGGTTGTCGTTTTGACATATATATTTCTATGTAAAAATATTTAGAATGAATTCTAATTCCTTAGAAACTCATGTGTTCGGAACTCAGAAAATAAAATAATTTTGTACCTTTTTTAGTTTTTAATTAAAAACATGTGTTTGAATAGAAATTACACACATAACTAAGTTCAATACCAGAAGCGGCCAGTATTTGGATATAACGGCAAATAAAAGGAAATCGCCGTTAAAATTGTAATAAACAGTTAATCTTGGTAATAAAGTGAAAAACCTATAAACACTTTATTGAAAAAAGTAAAAGACTCATGAAAATGGATTTTATGTGTTATAAAAGCTCCATATCGGGTAAAGCTCGTGAAGTGCTGCCACTGCTCGATAGATGGCGTTAGATGTAATATACTTTATTGTTACTTATATTTTAATGATATAATAAAATATATACGGTGAATTTATGGCTCTAAACTGTATTATGACTTAAAAAGTTATATAATAGTTATACAACATTGTACAACTTCACGTCTTCGCTATTATTACTGAATTCTGAACAAAAACTTTGAAATTTATGAATTTAAAGTAGTTAAAATATACGCTGAGAACCGTCGTGGCGCAGAGGCTTAGATAGCATCTGCCTGTAACCACGTCGATTTTCACTCAAGGAACATAAATTATTTTCATTTTCCTTGCTCTGCTAACAAGGCAACAGCGCGGCGTTTAGTTCCGCCTCTCAACACACAATGCCTCGTAAGGCTGAAAGAAGAGTGGAATGTCTTATTTAGTTAATTCTACCTACTACCTACACTGATATGCGCGGGATACAGCGTGAAGCTAGAAAAAAAGAACAAATATTACGCTCTAGATCTCTATTTTTAGATCTAGATTTTATTTGCTTAGTTTTTTTTTCATAAAATCACGAATCAAATTAAGATTATTTATTATACCAACCTAGTGACAAAGCAAGGTTTTCCCCTGTTCGCCACATTTTATATGGAGTAACGCCGCGTATCTTACAAAAACATGAAAACAAAAAATATTTTAAAGACATTTATGAAGGGGCAAAGTAAATAGTTATTTATTACAACATTTAAACCTTACAATTTGAGGCACGCTGTCGTGCCATGTCTGACCTTTATCCGTGTCACAGGCTAAAGATTACGGTGTGTCTAAATTATGGTTGGCGGATGTTTTGTATTATTTATTGTTAAATGAAAATGTTGAATTTAGTATTGTTTTATCGTGACTTACGTATGGACTACACTATTATGACATTCAGTTATAGATATTTAAATATTATTAAATATTAATCAGAAAAATTGTACTGCTCATAGTACAAGGTTCAATAATATTAGTTCATGATACCTTTTATGTAAATGCTCACATACAAGAAAGCTTGTTTCTAATGTATTTGTATTTATATCAATTCAATATCAAAATAATACTATAATAATATCAAAATCTTCATTTTGTAGCTTTTATTATAAGCTGCCAACTAGACTACACTTAAAAAATGAAATGTAAGAGCTTCGCGCATTGACACTGCATGTTCGAAATCAACGTTGCGCTGTGTTTTCTTACCAGAGCGAGGAAATGTAATAATTTATTCACGCCTATCCCACATGTGCTAGCTTTTCGTCACAATAAGCCAGTATCACCAAATTACCTAACATGCGTTATAGTTCTCTAATTGGTATATATGTATATATATATATATATATATATATATATATATATATATATATATATATATATATATATATATATATATATATATATATATATATATATATATAGCGTCACGCTTTATTAATTATATTAGTTAAAATACTTTATATGTACTAAAACACTCCGCTCTCTGCTCTTCGCCTGAATTCGGGCCATGGCGTGTTGAATGGCTGAACTTAACGCCACTATTTATCTTACCAGATGGGAAATGACAAAATACTATTATACAGAGGGAACTGTGAGGTAGAAGGAAACTAAAGTTAAGGCACTCGTCGTTCCCCACTTTCCGCCTTTCAATGCTTTACGTTTTGAGTGGCGGAGCTCCACGCCGCGCTTTGCCTTTATGCCAGAGCGAAGAACATGAAAAAATTTCATTTTTCCAAAATGGGAATCGAACCCACCTACCATTGCGTTTACAGGCAGACGCTGTACCTCTGCACCACGAGGATCCTCAGTGATGTTAATGAATATAATTAATAAGAGAAACTATTACATCACAGATAAAAGATTTCAGTGTGCAAAGTCTAAGCATAAATTATTGCTGACAGTTTTGCCAGCAGCTAGATTGTTTCAACATATAAATCAAATGTGAATGGAGAGGAAATTTACTAAATCATTATTCTGTTACTGAAGTACACCAGCAATTTAATTTATATGCTTACGTCTAAGAGGCTGTCTGATAAACATATATATTTGCATATATGTTTTAAAAATATATTTTGTTGGTTATTAAATTTAAGTAACATGTAAATAAGAGGCTACACTCGACAATCTATGTTGTGATTATTATAGCGACCATTATACAAAACGCTACCGCAAGGCGCAACAGTACGGTTTTATGTATATATGTATATATATATATATATATATATATATATATATATATATATATATATATATATATATATATATATATATATATATATATATATATACATACATATATATATATATATATATATATATATATATATATATATATATATATATATATATATATATATATATATATATATATATATATATATATGAGGATCTATTAATTAATAAAGCTACTTGATGAGTTCTCTGGTATTTTGATCAACATATGGCCAAAAATGTTTTTAAAAATTAAAAAGTGGGGACCACAGTAATATATAACTGCTTCTACTTTGTTAAAAGCAATGAAATCAATTACCAAACATTGTATATACATATTATAATTAACAATTTTTCACACACACATGTAAAAGAGTTACCGAAAATAACATGCCAATAAATACAACATTGTGAAATTTTACACTTAGTAATTATTATAGTTGGAACGGCGATTCATCAAAATAACACCTAAGTAATTGACGTCGAATAATTAAAACTGTTGCCACATAGCATTTACATTTTATATCAAAAATATTTGATTTTTACTATACAAATTTTATTGTGTGAAAAATTTTATAATTTATACAGCAGTGTTGAAACCAAAATATTATTTATGAGGAAACCTTGTAAAAACAAGCTTAAAATAAGCCTTTTAAAATAAGTTTACAAATGAAAGAAAATAATAGTTGATTTTGAAAGACGCGAACGGATTTTCTTAATTAACTTTACTAAGGTAACTAATTGAAGATATAATGTAAACAAAATTAATACCCTAATGTGTAATAGCCCTTATGAACTTGACGAAATGAAACCTATCATTTCGTTTGCTTCAAATTGATATTCATTGCGGCAAAGTGAAAATTACTAGAATGTTCTTTCAATAACTTGAATACAAAAGTGCCAATTATATTAAATGCTTAATTCATTGAATTTATAGGCCTTATTTGTTTAAAAATAAAGTATAAATGGCTATAAAATTTATTATTTATTTAATACGTTTTAGAAATCCGTCGCTCATTTCAAAAACAGTAAGTAGGCACTATGAAATTTTATTTTTTTTAAGAAAAAGATATTAAAGAAATGATTTTACGCTTAAAATGCGATTCAAGTTGACACTAACTTAAAGAGTAAGATTTAGAAATTAAGCCGAAAACTTACATTGCATAAAAATAATTTTCAAAACTTAATTTACTTTTCTTAAGCTTCACGCTTAATCTCGCATATAATATAGTAGACAAAGAATAGTGTCACGATACTCCATTCTCCACTTTCCACTCGAAATCGAGACATTACGTGCTAATCGACGGGATTTAACGCTACACTCTATCCGCTCTAGAGTGGGGGTTTATATTTAACCAATTCGGTACTTCACGTTTCATCCGTCATGATATATCATCGTAGGAAGAATTAAACTATTTTAATGATTTTTAAAGTGTTAATCCACACTAATTATAGAAAAACTACTTAAAAAGATATTGAAATTACTCATTTTTATATGTTTTCTTTAATAAAGAAACTAGTTAAGACATTATGATATTTGCTTTTAGACCAAATTCGAGACATTGATGCGCAGAGTTCAACGCCACACTTTGTAGAGCGAAAACGTTAACATTAATTTTCAATAATTAATTCTACTTTTTAAGAAACACAAAAATTTGAACGAGGAAAAAGAATTTGAACCTGCGCCTCCATGAAAACGTCCAAAACTATGGCCCGATGGATGCTTCAAAGCCCACTATGTTAAAGTTACGTTATATGTATTCTAAAAAAAAAATTCTTTTCTAAGTCTGGAATAAGGTTCAAATCCACAACCACTGCGATTACCCACCCACTGCGCAAAAATTGTCTTTATAGTTATATATAACTTCTTTTTTCTATTTAAGTAGGGAAAATAGAAATATACTACTTTAACATTAAAGTTATTTCTTCACTTTCCGCTAATAATGGGATTAACCTAACCTAACCAGGGAAAAAATGAGAATATTTCCGCATAAGAGTGAATTTACAATTCTCGTCTCGTGACAATTGACACAAAAACATGCCTTCTCTCCAATAAATACATAATACGGTTGTAACAATTAATGCAACAATTTATCATTTAATAAATTAAGCTTTTAACATATGATAAAAGCTATTATTGAAAAATAGTTATTACAATAACAGCTGTAAAATATGTTTTTAAGCAATTAAGGATGGATTCCATTCAGCAATAATTTTTTTTTGTAACTAGTATTTAAGCATGAGATGTATTCAACTGATATAAAATAACTATTGTTATGTTATTTTTAACGATAACGTATTACATAATATTCGCATATTTTAATAATATTATCATTAACTACGGCCTACGTGACAGTATGTGCGATGGGTGTGTGTTCCATCCTGATCCTCTGCTGGAACGTATATATCGCCATTGCAACCCCCGTTACTCAGTTTTACATCTCTGAAGCTTAAGAAAATAATTAAATATTCCTAATAAATGTTTACATACAAACATTAATGACGATTATAATAATAAAACAAAAAAGAAAAACAAATCTTACATATTGTGATCAGGAATATGATATTTGTTCGGTGTCTTTGCTTAATGAATGTTAATTTGTTATATATAACACTTGAAGCTAGAACCTTCTTACTTAACTATAACATAATTGCAGTTAATAAAATATTTACTATTACTATACTATTTATTTTATGTTTGAACCCATTACCATCAAGTTACACATTATTAAGCCTATAAGGAGTTTCTAATAACAAAATCGTTAACAAGTTTTTTCTTCTATAAGTAGTAGGTAGATTTACAAAAGATCTTTTTAATTATAGAGTTCAATGCATCGAAAAATATTCTCAAAAGCAGTACAAAAGGTATAGAACTTTCCCATCTGTCATAATTTGATGGATCGCTTGTATGTATCGAGGATCGGGTTTCATAATTTTTTTGCGTCCATTCCTTTTTAATCCGATTATAGTCCTCGATCAAATAGTTCCAATACTCTTTATTTAATTATTTTTTTTTCCCGATAAGTAAACAAATTATCATCTTTAAATTAAATTTTGTGTTTTGTTTCTTTGAAAAACGTCGCTCAATTTCACAACTGAGAAGTTGTAACATTTAAGAATTCTAATAATGTGATTTGAGAAGGTGGATAATTTCATCCATTAAAACTGCAAGCCTTTTCGGCGACCATTCTTCTTAGTATCTGTTTTCCAGCGATGTAATGTTGAGTGGCGGAACTTAACGTCGCACTTTGCTTTAACAGAGCGGGAAAATGTAAATAATTGAATTCGCCGAGACGTACCGAGTACACATGCGTTTCTTTATGTAGTAAAATAATATTAATATTATATGATTGATCAATTATATTAATAACATAAAAAATCTTAAAATATATGTCGTTTTTAAACCGTCAAGGTAAACCGGGAACGATTTTCAAAATATAAGCTTTACAGCGTCTTTAACATCATTTAACATTATTATTATTATTAAAATACGACACGTAATCATATAGCGTCGAAATTTTTAATGTTTGTGATGTTCAAATATGATTGTAGGTTGCATAAACTCAAGGCTATCCACTTCCCTACATTGTGGCACCATTATATAGCCAAATTAAAGGCACCGTAAATGCTATGGATTATTAAAACGTACAATGTTTATATGTAACGTCATTAAATCTGCGGAAATTATTATATATCCAACAAAGAAATAAGCATTTTTATACCTCTCAAAAGAGATTTAAACTTATTAAAGAAAATATGTACTTAGCTTTACCTTCGTAGCGCAGTGGAATAACATCTAACTAATAAGTGTGGAGTTTGTGGGTTCGAGGAATTCTGAGGAACGATTATACAGTGTGAACTAATAAACGTCACTAGCAACAAGGACGCGCTCCCTATATCGTAGAAATATATTCCATCGATTTAGCTTAAAATCGATGTTAAGATACATTCTAGATAGCATCGGCACAATTCTAAATATCGACAACAATACGTAGTTATTAAGTAATTAACAATCCTTTTTGAGTCGCCAAAATTAGTAAGAGCAGAGCAGTTGAGTTTATTTTTTGTTGTTCCATTACTAAGGTTGTAATTAGTCGAATTGGTATCACATATACTGATGCACATCAGTTTGCATATTTCGGTTAAGGTGTACGTGTATTTTGTTATATGAAAGTCATAAATGTATATAATATAATTGCCTATATATGACTTTATTATTCTATAGTAGATTAATGATATGAAAATATATTTAAACAAAAATTAAATATATATTATGATATATTTTTGTATAAAAGCGTATATACGTAGCATGTTGTATTGATTTTAGTATTAACAATTGGCATTTGTACAGTTTGTACTTAATTGACAATAATTATAAAAGTTAAACAATACCTATTGTACTGTTTTTTATTTCGCTCCGTTAAAGGCTCCGCTCTCTGTAGCGACATAAACTGTACAGTCCCTTCATTGTCGTTATATTTACACTGTATTTAAATTATATTAATTTTCTCGCTGTGGAAGATGAAACATGACTAACTAATCCAGGTGTAAAGCGGAGTGATTTGACACTACGTTCACTTTACTTATACTGCTAAAAGCGAAATAATACTGCAATTCATTAAAGCAAGTGGTTATTTATGTTTAGACTTAAGAAAGTAATCGAATACTCTATAATTAAGGATAGTGCATGTAGAGGAGTATGATACGCACGCATCGTAAAACACTAGCAGGGCAGGCAGGCAGGCAGTCAGGCATAGGGTGCGGATTCCAATTTATTTTTTCCCCACGTTGTTGCAGGGCCGTTGCAGTAAAGCTAGAATCGTAAAGTTGCGGTGTCTGCGAGCCCCTACTATGAGATAGTAAATCTCCTTCAGGCTGTATGTTATGTTGAATTAATATCAGTATATATATTTTTTATTTTTTGAACATATTAGCTATTAGTAGGTTTTGCATGAAAATTAATATTTAAATATGTTATCTATATCTAAATTAGTAAAATTCTACATTATATATTTTAATGATATTTTTGTTATTATTATATACATACTTTATAATATTACTTTTATTACATATATAAGAATATTTATCTTCCGATTCCGAAGCAAGGATCCAGGCCGTCGGTGACTACGGTTCGAGACTTTAGAACCTCCTCACGCTACGCATCATCCTAACTAATACTGCCTTCTGCAATCGATTCTTAATAAACAGAAAACAGAATTTATATATATTCTGTAAGGGATAATTTCTTGACATTTTAACTTGACGATTAAAATCTACATTGATAGTCTCATCCTATATAGCTACATGGAAGTCATCTCGTATAAATTTCCTTATATATTTATTATAATTATAAGTTGGATTAGAACAAATATAACATACAATAGAAATTTATATATATATAATTTTAACAAGTAATCATTAAAAAAATACAATGTTATCAACGTTATTATAATATCATATCAAACCAATAGTAAAGGCAGTCCTACAATAATTTAGTAAGGATAATAAAGGTACATTTTTCACTAGTTCAAATTGGACACGGGGCCAGTGGAATCATTTTTTGTTGCATTTCTATTTAATGGAGGGCTCGCCACAAATTACAGCTTTGGTACAGCGGTCGCAGTGGCGACTATTTATGACTTGAAGACATGAGAACTGAGCTATACCTTAACGATATAAGAATAGTTCTAGGAGAGGAAGAAGAAATGATAGTGGATATGCCACATAATCTTAGTGATTAGTTTTTAATTAAACATAAATTTATGATTTCCTTTTATAATATTTATGGCAAAATAAAAGTTTTTCATCAATTACGATAAGCTTAAATACTTCTTATAAGATATAAGAAGATAATCCTTAAGAAAATTAAAATATATTAATAAAAGGATATTATTTTTTTATTAGTATTTATTAATTTATTACATATGTATTTGAATAAAATATGCTTGATATTTATACCTTTCAACGACACTGGTTCGTTCTTAGACATTTCTTTTTAAGCACATGCACTCTCACCCCAATGAGAAAGGAACTCGTAAAACAACCCCAGGACTATAACTTTACCCCACGATACAACTCTATGGTTTGGCTATCAATGGTTTATAGTTGGGGCTGTGGTTATGAGATATGGGAAACGCTCAAATTGCTCAAGTTGCTTGAACAAACGTATCCATAATTCGATGTAGGTATGTGACGAGAAAATTAAATTTTCTTAAAATATGATCATGCTTAAGTTATAAAACTTCGAAATATAAATAAGAATTAATAAATTTTAAAAAATCCGAGACTTTTAGGATGAGAGAAATGACTAGAAATTATTTATTTAAGTTTTAACAACCGATGACGTAATAAATATGTATAAACCGAACTGACTTAACACTGCATTTTGAAAACTTTCCAAATCCAGCAAAAAAAATGTTAATAAAAGCTTTACTTACAGATTACTTCCATATAAAAAGACTTTGTGTGGGAAATCCTTTCTCTTTAAGAAACAATCTGAGTAAATAACCATTATGGTAATTTTAAAACTAATTACATTTAATGGCTACTAATTTTACATATTTAACCTTAAGCATTAACTTGCCTCAACCGATTTCGCTTAAATTTTTAATGGTGATTTTTTTTATGATATATTCTTTGGTTAAGTCATATTAAATTTAAGAGTTATAATATAATATTACCTTCTTCTTTTTTATTTCTATTCTTTAAGCAAGTAAAAGCCGGACTTGTGCACCGAGTTTTCCGTATCAATCCAAGGGAAAGTGCAAGCATGAAATTTTACGGAAGTTGACGAACACGCACACGCTCATTTTGTATGAAATGAACAGCTAAAACCAGAAGTATTTTATGCTGTTTTTCTAACAAAAAAATTGCCAACTTCTTGTCAAATTTAATAATTTTATGTTGCATCTATGATTAATACACCGACGCGTTCCTGAGAAACATGGTCTTGAAAGACAGACAGGCGAAAAATAATATGATCCTGTAAGGGTTCAGTATTTTTTTGAGGTCCAGAACCCTCAAAACATGTAAATATGTATAAATAATAAGAAACAAAAGGTCTAAACAAAAGAGCACTTACTCATAGTTACGTAAGCCTCTCCGACCGCTCGGAAGACAATCGATCAGACGGACAATTGCTAATAGCAAAATCCACAAATGTACGATACAATAACAGTTTTTAACAGCAATATATATATATATATATATATATATATATATATATATATATATATATATATATATATATATATATATATATATATATATATATATATATATATATATATATATATATATATATATATATATATATGTATGGTAAATTTTGTATACGCCTATTTTGTAATAGGCGTATACACCATTCACCATGGCTTGATTTTTTTTTGCTTTACACTGTATCTAGTATATAGCAGGGTAGGCAGAAATAACCACCGTTTCCCGTTTTCCGTGTTTTGAGACATTATGTATTTAGTGTCGGAACTCAAAGCACAATATCTCGAAAGGCCTTGCTTTTACACTAGGTTTTCTCTGGCTACCCTTTTTGTGCTGGATACAGCGTGAAGCTAATGTTTTAAGAAAGTAAAAAATATATATTTAATGCATTAAATGAATGCTAAAAATATTTTTTATTATAGATTACTTTAAATAAGCAGCTTAGTGTGTAAAAATTCAGAGAGGCTCTGTCCGATGGTTCGAAGACAATCGTTCCGACGGACCTTTTAGCTAAATCCGCATAAACGTCCATTATATACTGAAAATATTAATATATTTTTTTTCATAAGAACCACTAGGGCTTCACATTTTGAGTATAAAAAGAACAACTTAAATAAGATCTTTAATGTCTGCGATTTTTACACATTATAATGCAAAAATTTGCTTTACGATACATATATGATAGCGGTTTCAGGTTCAAATTCAAATTCAAAATCATAGTTTTCGTATTTTTAAGCCACCGTGGAACTCTTAACGATATAGTTGCAGATTCGATACCCATTCAAGGGAATGAACATGAATATTTTGAACATAATGCGGCGTTGAGGTCCGCCATCGAACACGCCATGACTCAACCAGAAGTGGACTTTTGTCCACACTATTATGTCTTGACACTACATGTTCTCTGTCTACCCAGCTATATGAGAGATAGAGCATAAAGCTGAAAAATTTTATGTTAGTAGGTACAGTAAAGAACGATCGTAAAGAATAATAAATC
The DNA here is from genome assembly GCA_037127375.1 of Dione juno. Classification (NCBI taxonomy): domain Eukaryota; kingdom Metazoa; phylum Arthropoda; class Insecta; order Lepidoptera; family Nymphalidae; genus Dione; species Dione juno. Next base: position 4,505,509 of record JAXRJS010000077.1, on the reverse strand, counting down.
ACTTGTTGATTTGGCTAACTATAATTTAAATATTAAGATGGATTTCATTAGGATATCATTTATTAAACTTATTTTACTATTAATAGCGTTACGAAGTTAGTTAATAATAAAAATATTATGATGCTGATGTCTATTTCCAGTCTTTAATAAACCTCGTATTTACTAACTAACCGCGTAATTTATTCAAACACGATGCAATAACATATAGCAAATATATATATATATATATATATATATATATATATATATATATATATATATATATATATATATATATATATATATATATATATATATATATATATATTGCTTTATTCCGAAGGTAAATAAATCGTTTATATCCCAAGGTATACGCATGTATAATAAAATTCCTCAAGTATTTACAGACTTACCCTTCGAACAATTTAAAGTCAAAATTAAAAACATATTATTAGGGAAAGTATATTATTCACTCCAAGAATATTATACGGATGTTAGTGTGTGTAGTTAAGTACTGTTGATGCTCATTCGGGAGGCCAACCACAGTTGTAAATATATTGTAAAGTTACATTAAAAAAGAGCAACTGTTGAGTTTCTCGTCAGCTCTTTCAGCAGAACTGCCCTCCGAGCAGGTTGTAGCTTCTAGTAGGACTGACAATACTGACACTATGTTAATTGAGGATTCGAAAGTGCCTGTCTAATAAATGCCTGTTGAATAAGGAATATTTTGATTTTGATTTAAACAAAATAATATAATAATATCCATAAAATGAGGCCGAGGTCTCTGCAGATTACTACAGTACAAGAGACAAGAGACAACTGTGGGTTCGATTCCCACTCAGGAGAATTAATTATGTTGCTTTCTTCGCTCTAGTAAGATGATAAAGTGCATCGTCGAGTTTCGCCACTTCAGTTCCACAGTACAGAGCATAAACACTAGGTTTCCTCTGCCTATTCCGCTATACGTTGGATACAGCGTGAAGCTAAAAAAACACGTATGCGGAAAATATACCAAGTATTGAATGATTCTAGGTCATTGAACTCCATTTAAATGTCACATCCATTATACTATTTCTATTTACATAAATAACAATTCTTGTTATAATTCACAATTGATTGGGTCTTACTTTATTAGGAGTGATCAAAAACAATTACATGTCATGATACTGGCATAGTTAAATGTTACTGTCCATATGACGATTGTGTTTTTAGCTTCTGTTCAAATGAATGTTGAAATTCTAGATTATATTCGTTCCCCCGGTCTAGATAGGTAAAGTCCACACTTTCTTGGTAGGTAATGCCTAAATTAGCGGAAAAAAGTCTATACAATATAAGTTACAAACACATTAAATAGAACCTCTTTTACTAGATTAATCGGGTATATTTTGGTAATTAATAATCCGATGCCAATAATCTTATGAAATTATTTTCATAGAATTTTATGAAATTATAAATAATCTAGTATCAAGACAGTTATTTGGTTTTCCCGAATTCGAAACATTACGTGTTTATTGGCGAAACTTAACGCCGCACACCTACCTCCTACCTCCTACTAGGTAGGTTTAAAAATATTTATTCGTCTGATTGAGGACCCCCATTTATCAACTTGTTGCATACCAAATTATAAGTATCAATAAAATAAATTATAATTATGATATTTGTCGTGACCTTATATGGAAATATCTACTCATAAATATATAAATATTTTACTAATGAGCTAGCTTATTTAGTAAATTACCTTACATGGATAGCCTGTGGTATTATAAATTGGTATAGGTATTCGATCATTATACTAATATCTATTTTGTTCAAGGATATTTGAGCTTAAGCACTTATTAATTAACTCTGTGAACTCTTTTTCATTCATACTTATTTTCTTCAACCTAATATATTTTAAACACAAGTTTACTAAGGTACTGTATTAAAGTACTATATTGATATTCACTAAAGAGCTTCATAAAATATAAAAACATGGCTTTATGGCTTTAAATAATAAAAAACCAGTGCTTCTTTACTTGAAATAGATCAAAAACATCCACTTACAAAATGATGCATACATTATTTGTCTTTAAATGTTCTTTATTGATTTCTATTTTTTTTATATATAGTAGCTTCTGGCTATAATATTATGCGGGATGCGCTATAGCTAGGTAAAAAGTACTTAGACTCAAGAGATTCCGTTCTCTGCTTTCCATCTAAATTCGAGGCGAGACGAGTGTTGAGTCATTTCAAATATATTTAAAAAAAAAGTGAATTTTTTACTAATAACGTAATAACTAAAAACAATTTTTTTCTTTAATAGTTACAGTGTCCCACTTACCTTTTCTTAGAACGTATCAATCAATATTATCAAACCAACAAGAGCTTCAAACCTGTTGTAGACAAATTAAAAGATCGAGAGCGCTAATTATACGAGCATCGATTACAGTTTATACGTTTCTCAATGTATGTGCTCCTTTTTATAAAATAGTAGTATATATAAGGCAACAAAATATACCAATTAAAATGTATGGAGGGTAGAAGTATAAGGAGCTCATCTTGTATAGTGTACAAGTTGAAAAAGTATCCACCTGTTAACAGCAAATGATTCTTGCTAGTATAGCATATTATAGCAGCAGAGTAAAACAAAACTTAAGTTTTTCGTGACTTGTGTAGTTAAAAAATGTGTAGTATTTAAAATCTCACCTATTTACTTAGTAGTAACAATGTAGAAGTGTTTCTATCCTTTTTTCTATTCTAATAATTTATAGCGCAAGTTTAAATACTTTTCTTGCTACTGTGGCGCCACCATAATTTGCTCACTTTCAGTGGAAACTTGCTTATAAACTTGGTTCTACATTTTATATAAAATATATATTTAGAACGTGTTTGTACTGGCTCAAATGAAATATTTTATTTGGATCATATATGATCATATGAATATTAATTCATATAAGTATATAAATAGCATATCTTATTTTTCAAAGAATTTTATTTTTTAAGAATTTAAGAATTTTTCAAAGAATCTTATTTTTCAAAACTTCTTTTAACTTCAGAACCCAGTGACAAGACAGTTCGTACAAACTCATCCCAAAGTTTATCTCAAGTTCGTCAAATTTCAACCCAAAAACATTGCTTGTTGAATGGCGGAACTCAACGTCACACTTAATGTTACCAGAATAGGCATTGGAAATTAAATACCCCGCGTGGGCATAGAACCCATGATCATTACGCAATCAATAAGACGCTGGCTCACTGTGCCACAATGGCCTCTTGGCCAGATACTACACCCCTCTAAACAAAAAACATAATTTTTTCTACTCCAAATACAATTTAAGCTCTATAAACTTATCCACATATCCTATGTATGCCATGGTGGTCTAGATATACATATTAACATATCACGTTAATTTTTCTTTTAAACATTATTACGTATACATAATTTTTTTGTTGATACAATATTTTATTACAAACATGATCTAAATATCATTTAATTACAATCTGCTTCATAAATATATGTCGAGCAAATATCAGGTTTGTGTTTATTACATTATTTATAATAGTACTCTAGTATAATAAAACCCTGCCGTACAATAAATGCAAATCAGCATACAGCATAATGAATTACTAAAAATCTTTAAATCACGAAAAATGACGATGACGATCTTTGTAGTTTTTCTGTAATAAAAGTGCATAGAAGAAACTACATAGAAAGTATGCTAATGTATATTAAATGTATATAAATAAAATTTAAGTGTCTGTTTGTGATATCAAAATTATCTGCGTTTTTTTTAAGTGGATAAAGTTATTTACACTTGAGTAAAATATTTAAAAAAATTAAATTTTTGTTCGTCTGTCTGTCTTCCGTTTGTCCAGCTTAAGTTCCAGAACGGTTGAATCGATTTGTATCAAATATTTTTCGTTTTTTTTTATTAAAAAAAATTTATTAGAAAGGAAACGGTACAATCATTAGTAAGCTTGTACTTTTGCGTTTAGAAAAACAGTATAAAATACGAAGCAAAATACGAAGTCGCGAGCGGGTCGCTAGTGTATAAATATAAATATAAAGGCAGTGGTCAGTATAGCCGAATATGTTCACCACAATGCTGTTATACAATCCTTTCGTATAAATAATTTATGATACGTGGCTTGGAATTAGGAGTCATTTAGAAAATCAACTAACATTAATTCCTTAGCAATAATTAAAATGCGTCAATCACATATAAACAACAACTTTAAAAATTTAGGAAAAAAAATTGACAGGAAGAAATGTATTTAGTTTGAATAAAATACATAATTATCAAATCACCTACCACGAACTATAATAAAAATTCGATCTCTGTAGGTGATCGATTACTTATAGTAAAAAGAGACATGACTAATGGTGAAGATGGTTGCCCATCTTATGGGACAGATTTGGAAAAAAATTAATAATTCCGCCACATAAATTGGGCTGGTTACGTTAAAGAAACTGCATTATTACCTGTTAATAGCTGTTTCGGGTCTCATAATGGTAGGACGGAGATAGTCGGTTAATTTCTTTATTTTTTGTAGCATACGTCGCGGTCACGAATATAGTATACAGTGGGATTGGATAATTTGATACTTATGTCATTATTAGATGATTTAAAATTCATTTCATTCATTTAAAACTTGTATAGCTGCAGTGTGAATAATTATTTTATTTTAAATTAAATCTATATCAGATATGTATGATATATAGAATGTTTTTTTATCCATGTTTGTTTATTCTTAAGAAGCACTTGCTATATATACCTATATCACCACTTTATAACAATTAATATGAATTATGGAAAAGAGAAACATCAGAAAGTAAGCATTCATATGACATGAATGATGACGTGTGATTAGAAAAACTAGTTAAAATCGCCCAACACTGATTACTTTCACAAACACCCACCCACTTAATGAGCAGATAGTGCATATCGCTAGCTTCGCTTTGCCTCAACCGCAATATGGTTAGGTTAGGAGAAACGTTGACATACAAAATACCTTAACACTTCATCAATCAATCAATTATTCATGAAATAAAACTAAAATGTCTTAATTTGAAAAAAAAAGACGAAAATTTAAGATAAGTATCAAGATAACGTTGACAGAAACAAATGTTTTATACATGAACCTTTTGGATTTAAAAAATTTGCGTCGTTGCCTCAGTATTTATTTTCTACTTAGTAGCATTAATATTGTTGATCCGTTATTAAGTTTAACATTGATTCTTCAGTTAAAAAAAAAAACAATATTTTTGTGGTGAAATTCATAAATTTTTTAGATTAAGCTGTTTTCGCATTTATTTTTTTAAGCTTTATTTTTAGGATGCCTCAATACTAGCAACCAAACACTTTAAACTATCAATATGTTAATAATCCTAATACTACAGTTTGATTATATGAAACTGTTCCATACCTGCTTTTTTTTTGACAAGACAAATAAGAGACGATGCAGTTTCGGGAAGTATCTTTGACATCATCAAAGTTACCGACATTCACAATTTTTTTCGAGTTCTCCCTAAGAAGGTGCGAATGGATCCCAAGCGGTCCCACTTAACATCAAAATATACATCAATTAACATCTAACAAAATCTTTAAACATCACTTTATTATATTACAAAAATTATCACGTTCATATGAATTATTTATAAATGTTCACGTTAATTATATATTTTGGTGAAATTACGCATATTTTTCATTAGTCACGATGAAATTCTAAAATAAAGATTTTATAATATATTATAGTATAACTTTCTAAACAATTCTGCCATTGTTTAGAAAGTTATACTATAATATATGATTTTATAATATATTATAGTATAACTTTCTAAACAATGGTTTTTAAGAAACAGCGATACGTTCTTGTACAATATTGTGTTTTTCTGTTGAGATCTAGAAAGAGCTTCACGCTTTTTGGTATCTTTAGGGTAGATAGAAAAAAAGAGTGCTAGTGCAAAATGCTGTCTCACAATTCTCATAGCTTTCAGACTAAATGAATGCAAGCATATCAAATTACAATACAAACGTGCCAACTTCGTTTAATCTTAATATTATAACATGCTCTAAGCACTTCGTATAGCAATTTACGCAAATAACAACGATATTAGATTCGGTTAAGTAGTCTATTGAGATTTGCTCAAACTCAACTAGAAGGTACCTTTGATTATAAATTAATTGACGATTTACATACAAACATCCCTAGTCACCTGATGGGGTCAGAGCCCCCCTAATATGCGGGGAGGTCATAGCATGATGATAGCAATGCACAATTTCATAGGGCAACAGCGTGTGGAATAAGTGATAAGAGTAAGAGCTTATCCTCAAACGAGAGAAGAGGGAGTGAGACGATATTAGAAATCTAATCAAGAGATATTTAAAATAATTTTATTAGAATTAAGTTTGATATATTGAAAAGAAAATGACAACAAAATGATAATTAATTAGTTTTATTTTGAAACAAGGAACTATTAAAAAATATATCTAATTAGAATATATAATTTTGTACCAAAAATTTTTACGCTACTACGCTACGCTACTATTTCGCTTTTACACGACCATACGAGTGGTCAGTGGTCAGTGGTCAGTTGTCAAGCCGATGATTCTGGCTTAACACAAAAAAGGACACAATTTAATAAGCCCTAGTATATTATATTTTACTTTAGACCATACACAGACATATGCGCAGTCACGATCCAACAGCTACTCAACTAACTATATATTTAAATGGCTGTAACGTACATATACTACACACTATGTAGGTATATGTATATTAAAAGTAAGAATATGATATTTCAAATAAAATTAGCTACTAACTTATTCTACCAATATTAAATATTTTAATATATTTATATATAACATAGAAAAAAATGAATAATAAAAAGTTAGAATTAAACAAAAATGTTCCTGTAAAGAATATACGTAAAAAAACTTAAATAATTATCAACAACTAAGAAATAATCATTCCCAATTTGCCGTTGACAAAGTTACAAACATCGATTACATATAAATAATAAATATGGATTATAATTAATATTCAAATACATTGATTATGATAGCAAGACTGTCTCACAGATTGAATGTTATATATATATATATATATATATATATATATATATATATATATATATATATATATATATATATATATATATATATATATATATATATATATATATATATATATATATATATATATATATATATATATATATATATATATATATATATTTTCATTTCCCTATTCAGCAAAACAAAACGTGGCGTAGAGTTTCGTCACTACACATGCAATATCTCAAATTTGGGTGAGAAGCGGAGAACGCAGTGACAACATGACAACAGCTTCTCTCTGGCAGGTGACCAAGATATATGCTGGAAAATTGTGAAGCTAAAAACTCATGATATATTTTTTGCCTATAACAATTATTAATGTACAAATACTGCTAATAAATCATTTTATACAATCAAACAATTAGCAGTTACAAGACAAACATCTATGTCGACATTATTTACACTGTACAAGAGTCGAATCAACAAATTTCAGCTTAGCAAGTCTATTTACATTTAATCAAATAATAATAATTGTGCACTGCCAGCAAAATGTTGTGGAAGCGTTTTAATTAGTAGCAGACAATATTATCATTCAATATTAATATTGTGAATATCAGCATTTATGGGTGTGGTATAATTGTATCGTAGTTTGTGCTTTTTTTTAGCTTCCCGTTGTCACCCGCACTTAGCAGGGTGACAGCGGGAACCTAGAGTAGTGTTATTACTCTCCTTCTCTCCACTTTCGGTTCGACTCTTATTAGAGCTTAGAAACAACGTAATACGTATGCATTTTAAAAATGGACGGAAGAAGGGAGTGTTATAGCAACATCCTCTCTCTCTCTACTCACTCTGCTAATATCGGCAAGTGAGGGATATGCGAAAATAATTTAAAAAAAACATCTGTAATAAGATATTTTATTTGTAATTAATTCATGTATGACTGAATACTTAAAATATACATTTTATTTATTTTAATAACTTAATAAGCCTTTGTTTTTATATCATGAAAACTACTATAAAATATTGACAACTTGTTTCCTTTAGAGATCCGTTTTACGTTTACATCTTAAGGTTAATCACGGGACAAAACCTTAGATAAAAAAAAACAAAATTTGAATAAATTGTGAAAACTGAATTTATTGGTTTTTCTTGCATTCTATAGCTTGAGGAAAAGGATCCAGTACATAATATTTTATATGTTATTTTACATAATAATAAATCGGAAGTAATGTTATTTCAACGTATGTTGTTATCACTCACAATTTATTGAGTATCTATCTATAGCCTATACGAACTTCTTAATTATCACTTACACGCTTCTTACATGAACATTGTAAAGGTACGATCCGTTTTGTTTTTGTATGTTTAATTTAAAAAAACAACAGTATTATTGCGAAGTGTAAGTTATTTTTTTTTTACACTTAGAATTGTTTTAACGGAGAATGGAGTGTCCTAATACTAGGTTACCTCTGCCTAAGATTACATTTTGTCGGTAATTTATCTTATATTTTCATAATTTCACAAATAAAGATAAAATTATTTCAGCACAAATCATTTTTTCTTTCTCTAAATATATATATATATATATATATATATATATATATATATATATATATAGATATATGTGTGTGTTTTAGAAAATTGTTCTAGTATTAGTACTTTATAAAAAGCCAGTAAAACTTGGCCTTACGTCATTAAAGCCATAATTACGGTCTGGACATCGCAAGCGCAATCAATGTGCGTCAAAATTTCTATTACACTTGACATTTTTTTTTTTACTATACTGACATACTGTTCATTAATATACTGACATTAAAAAATGAGAACAGATGATGAAAATTAAAATTGAAGTACTAAAGTTGACTCAACTGCGCCACACAGTTATAGTTCATTTGACTATTTCTAGTAGTTGTAACTTTGAATCTCATCCTGATTATAATATATATATATATATATATATATATATATATATATATATATATATATATATATATATATATATATATATATATATATATATATATATATATATATATATATATATATATATATATATATATATATATACATATATAAATGTATAAATATATAAATATATATTCACTATGCTTATATTCTACTAACATTTTATTTACAGTTCATCAAGCGTGTAAGTATTTCGATGTTGCTCGATAAGAATGTATTGCTTAATGTATAGAGCGTTTGGACGGTATTTAAGAAGCGCGAGTTCCAATACGATATTTTTTTAGGTTATTTAAAAATAAATATGTATATATATATATATATATATATATATATATATATATATATATATATATATATATATATATATATATATATATATATATATACTTGTAGATGACTATAAGAAATAGCTTGGTGCAATAATGAATACATTGCACCAAAGTTTAATACACAATATCGTAAAGCACCATTTTAAGCAATCTTAATAACAATCAAATGATAAAAAGCTCAAAGTATATAGTTCAGTATCTTCTTTCCTGCTCTTACTTTTGATGTTAATCACCAATAAAACAGAACTATTTAGCCATTAAAATTAAACTAGTATAAAAATAAAAAAAAGACACAGACATTTGTCACCTTTTAAGCATTACTTATCTCCGACCCAACATAATTTTCTTAAAAAAGAATATCAAAAATATACTTTTTGATACGTAAACGTAAGGCTCAATCTCAAAAAAGTATATCTGAAACGACATTGGCCCAATATTTGTCCAACATGTCAAATAATTCCAGGCGTTTGATTTGTTTGGAAAAGGTGTAGACGTCTCGACATACAACCAATTCACACTGACCCTTACATTCATACAAACTGAATTAAACATTACACAGCTTTATACTGGCTGGTTAGCACTGTGTAGTTTGTCATTTGAACGACTAATGTGTAAACAGATAAAGGGTCATTTTAAAGTGAAAGTAAATCATAAGAACGGGGTTTTAAAATTTCCTTATGGGATAATGATGCTAATGGATACTTTTGCTCGAGTGCTACGATTTGTTATAACAAAACCTTTTTGCCCCAAAGCACCTCAGAGGGGACTGATTGTTTGAATATATACAAAATAATTTTATAGGGGAATTTAATATCCTGTAACTATTGGTTTCCATCATTCATCTTTTGTGAACGTTCCATGTTGTGTTATCGATGATCGCCTCGACTTAGCAATGTTTTTGAATTGTATTTGCTAGTATATTCTATTAAAATATATATAATATTTAATATTTTTCGAAAGTTAACTTACCGTTCACTTAAATTGTTTTATTATAAACAAAAAAGAATTTGATTTCACAGATAATACGTAAAGTTTTTTCATTTACTTGTGTCAAACATTGATTAACTTGTAAGAATGTTAAATTTGTTTAAAATGAAATAACAACAAGCGTAAAATGCATTCCGTCGCGTTCCGCCAAAACAATTGCCGCGCATTGCGACGTCACTTGTCAATGGAAGCACAGATAAACATAAACTTGAATGACATACTCTTCGCACTGACTGCAAAAATAAAAACAAAATATCTGTTTACAAAAGATCTATTGTGGGGGGATTGTAATTTAATTTATTTATAATACGTGCATGAGTCAATACAAAACAATGTTTAATATAGATGTCCATTGAATTAGTGCCGACAACATAATAAAATAACTTACAATATTTATTGTGTACACCATATAAGACTATGAAGGCAAGGTCTGGCTAATAAAATTAAAACGTTACTTGTCAACGAAAACAAATATTCATTAAACAAAAGCTGGTTGATGTAAAAAAAAATGATATAATTATTAACAGCATGTGTTTTGTCATTAAATGTACTAATGTATTTGTCTATTTCTTTATTTTGTTTTATTGGATATAAACAATCATGCGTGGTAAAAGATATGCAATATTTTATTATATGTTGACAGTTTATTAGTGCTCTTCACACTAATAGCGCTATTAGTAAGCAAATGTACAACAATATATTCTTTAAATAATTATTTGAAAAATAATATTAAAATTCGAACTAAGCAATGTACGATGTTTTAGACAATATTACTTTAATAAATTCTTTATAAATATTTAAATCCACTTTACGATTTAAAACGATAGTTAAGAAAAAATATTATAAAATATTTTCGTTTAACAGTGTATTTATTATATCTTGTTTTAGAACTGCATTCATAAAAACATTAGACCGCGAGCGCAAAAAATTGTACCGTTTTAATAGATCTACCTATTGTCGTCTTGTGTTGTAAATAGCGAGCATCGTAAACAGACATTTATAATTTTATGGCATGCCTATCTTTAAGATAAATACATTTCAATGCAAATAATATAAATAACATACTATATTCATAGTTTTTAGCTGGGAAATTTACTAATATTTAGGTACTTAGTTATAATTAATGTTATTCTTAACTACTAAATAAAAATATATAATTACAAAACATAAATAATGATACTCATGTAACATTTGTTACATATTAAAAGCAAAATTGTAATTTTACCTTCTATAATGATGTAGAATGCTATTTAATGAATGCATATTCTTGAAATGTATAGAGAGAACGTAATGACAAGTTCTTCACAATTTTATTTATATTGATGTTTCAACTAATGGAAATTATATAAAAATCGGTGAATTTTAACATAAGCATGGTACTTGTATAATAACCCCTTGGTTATGACCACATTATATTGTTAATATTTTTATATTATATACAGAATATCTCAATATAGAATTTTTTTTCTTTATTTTCGTCTCTAACTGACTGACTGACACGACGATTGTGGGTTCGATCCTTATTATTTCCTCACTGGTAACAAGACAAACCGAGTGGATGAGTTCCACCACTTAATACGCAATGTCTTGTCAATGAGTGTCTTAACACTAGGTTCCCTCTGCCTTGTTGGGTTGGGTTTATGGTTTGTGGGATATAGCGTGAAGCCAAATGAAGTCATATTTAATATAGAAAATATATGTGAAAATCAAATATATAATGAAATCCCCTGGATATCACTCTTCATCATAGAAAACATTGCAAGTTAAAACTATAAGCACTGAATAATTCACAAAGGGCAGAATACAATTGACCACAAAAACAAATAAAATACTATTTCAAAAGTCTTAGAATAAAATTTAAAGCCTGTTCCGTCTAAACAAACAGCTATACTCGCATATTCCACACAGTACGGCCATTTCGGATTGCCTTGCCTATTTTTAACGTGGTAACAAAAAGAAATAACCCTTATGTCGACAGCTTTAATGGTTATTTTTGAGGAATTCCTGGTGGATGCACCGATATTTTTTTCCTTTTACACTTTTAAAGAACGCTCTTGTATAGCCCGTTATCTTTCGTATCGTACTCAGCTACGATGAGGCAACACGTCGCTAAAGACCGCTTACATCAATTGCAAAATAACGTTCCATAAGCTATAATTTCAACTATTTATTAGATAGATAATTTGCCTACGATTTGCTTACATAAAATAATGTAAGAGCTAAAGATAAAAGCTTTTAGTAAGGGTTTATATTTGGTAACATAGAAATATTTATTATGTATTATATCGATAAGCTTTAAGCTCTCCGAAATAATCGAGATATGTTGATTTTTTTTAAGTAGTTTCACAATTATAAGTAAATTTAACGACAATTTTTCATTTATCCATCTCATCACATTTAAATGGATAATTAAAACGTATTAATTGCAAAATATACTATAAGGAATTTGGACACATGTATTAAAATGGTAATAATTATAAAACGCACTGGAACAGCGCTTGACTGTACAGGCGATGGTGGCAGCTTCGACCCCATCATTATAATTCTCCGCTCCTATGAAGAGAGAGTTAAAACTTATTACGCAATGTCTCCGATTCACGAAGTAAAAACGCACAGAACGAAGAAAATTGACTCATTGCCTACTCTGCTAGGCGGGATAGTGTCAGAAGCTAAAAAAAAATATATATAAAATAATTATATACATTACTAACTGTAATAAAATAAATAACCTTTTGAAGTTATTGACTACTAAGCATGCTTATAAACGGCAATTTAAATTTTCAAATACATGTCCATTATATGTAATCTGTGCTCGTCGAATATCTCACACACGTAGATAGCAAGCTCATAAAGCTTTAAGAAATTACATGAAATTATAAATATTACGACAAATTTTACCATAAAGTGCAATTTTACCCACACATAATTTTGTGTGTAAAATATTACTTTTATGGCAAATTATGGGTTAAAATATAGGACCAATATATAATATTTTCGTCAATTTAGTTCTATAACAGATACTAGTACCATCACGACTCGGTCATTGAGGTTCTTAGTACTGAGGGAAGGCTGTAGGTTCATATACTAGTCAAGTCAATGTGTATATGTTAAGTGACTATTTTGTAAGAGTTATGCCTTATCTTGACTCCTAAAGTATTAAAGTATTTTTTTTATGAAAATGTAAGGTGCATCAATACTTTAACAGTTAAATAACAGTAATTATATTATTGTATTCGTTACACAACGTCATATTTATGAATTTCACTATCTTCAATTAACACCGTATATGACAGGAATATTAAAATCATATTAGCATTATATAGGTCTTTTTTCAGAGCCTTATTCACCGTTAAGGATAATGCTATTTTAATATATTCTTTTATCAAACATTACATCAATTGTATAAATAACTCTAACAACCGATACGGCTACTATATTTTTTGTACTTGCATTTCAATATACACACTTAAAAGGACGTAATGTGTATAAAAAGAAAACTATTCAAAACATCATATTATTGCATTAAAAAATACTTTTCGTTAGCCTTTCTTAACGTCTGTTATGAATACTAAACGCATTCGTCCAACATTGCATTTATAATGTATTATAGACTTCTAACGTGCAAAATCATATTAAAAGTCTTTATAATAATGGTCAGTTGTATAAGCGGTCAGTAAAAAAAGTTTAATTTATTGGTATCTAGTTGAATCGAGAAAGTTGTTAAGAATTTTTCGTCCTTCTCATATTGGGGCGTGGTTTCAACATTTAATAATACCCTGCAATTAATAAGATTATAGCCATAGCGCGTTTAATGAACTTAAACTTGAAAAGCTTTAAAAAGTAGTATATAGATGGAGCTTTGATCAGTTCTTCCAAATTTTATTCAATTGTGTTATACAAACAATTTAAAAGTATCAAAAGAAAATAATAAGAACAAAATTATATAATAATGTATTCTAAATGTTTATAGGTTATTTGTACACGCACTTATGATAAGCTCAAGACTAAAATGTTTTAAATATTTATTTAAAAATGAAAATGGTAACATTTTAACCCAATTTTCTATGTCATTAGGACGAAAAAGTCTTAAAAAGCACGTGCAAGAATTTGCGATTATATGGTAGTTCTACATATAAATATTTTACACATATTAAGTACCAACGTCATTCACATATAGACTCGTAATATAAATGAATAATGCTAATAAGAATTTGTTACCTTATTGTGTCTATAACACCACTACAGGTGACCCCAAGTTTGGGAAATTTCAATTTGAATTAAGATATAGGGTGTTTGGAAATGTTTGTTATTTTTTCCATTAAAAACCCGGTCGATTTTGTTTGTTGAACATTTTTATTTGATATTCATATCTTTCATAGAGAACTTAGCAAGATTGGGGACGTTGATGTGATAAGAAGTTATTACAAAAACAGTGAAAGTTCAAGAATTGCGTTTGATACTAAACTTACGCACAATTGTGTATTGTGTTGGTTTTGAGCAAGAGACGAAAGAACAAATGAGAAAAAGCTCTTTTTGAAAAGAGAAAGCTCTTTTTGAAAGAGTTGCTATTAATTCTACAAGAATTTTAATTAATTTCAAGAAATTTAATTTCTACAAGATTTCTCATTTCGTATTATTAGCAGCATTGCACACGAGATGATTGTGAACGAGTCGAAAACTTCAATGAACGCATTGTCAACTGTCCCGTGGCTTAAGGAGGTCATATGAAGTATATAATTTATCATATATTAATTTTATAATTTAACATACCTAAATATACATAGATATATTTTCAATTTTCATCCAATTTACTTTTAAATAAGCATATTTCCGTTTATTAATAAAATTTATAACATCGAGTTTCTAAATAGTATTAATATTAATATAACTTAGTAATCACGGAATAAGCCAATTCGGCAAATCAAGGACAGAAAGTGAGTATAAAATCAGGTTAGATTTTGGGAGAACATGATACTTTATAAATAATTAATCAGATGCCCTCTCGGTGGATCGTGACAATCCTGCATGTCTGAAATAAGACCTGGCATGATCGGTACGCTACGGGAGCGTGGCGGGATCTTGCAAAAAAGTGTCACCTTTGAAATGTTAGCTGTATTATCAAAAGACTATAGTATTATTGTGACTAGTGGTATGTCAACTTTGAAACACGGTTAGCACCCATACGTAAGTTGATTTTTCGCTCAAATATTATGCCATTTTATTCACATATTTTTCCTGTAGCTTCGCCTGTTTATTTAAGGAACTGAGGTTCGAAATGATTAACGAGATGTAATGTACTTTATATGCTATACATAAGGAAGATTCTCGATAGATTGACCTTGGATTCGTTAGGTTTTTTAGATTACCACGTTCAACCAAATTTTATAATATTATTACAGATAAAGTTGCAACAACGTAATACGTCAGGAGCTTAAACGTTCAATTGGAAATATCACTATTTCCTTAATCTGGTGAAACTAATTTCAGCATTAACTAGCACTCAGTATCATGTAGGCAGATAATCCGTTACTTTTTTTGTAAATTACTTAAAGTTATTTTAAGAAAAAACGTAATTTCTTTCAGGATACTCCATACGTATATTAGTACGCATTTCTAGTAAAGAATAACATCAGGCATATTTATTATAATAGTATGCAAAAATTTTTATCAGCATATTTTATTCATTTATTTATATTAAAACTAAATTTAAAACAATATTTATTACCAACTGTACGAATATGACACTTTAATAGGTTCTAGCTTCTAATGTTCTATAAAAAATAAAATATGTTTTAAATCATTATAAAGCCAAGCGTAATTTTTATATGATATTGTAAAACTTGATCTATTCTATTATAGAGTGAACATCCTTGCGCAGTTCAGACGTATCGTTTGAATCTATAGTCGATGATTGTAGTTTACATCTCTCGGAGAACATAATATATCGAAAAAAAAATTCTGGAGAATATGCACGCATATGCATTTTTTGCATACATATGCATTTTCTATTAAATTAGACGGGAAGAAGAGGAATAATTGTTATAAAGGTAATATGTAGGCACGTGAATATTAGATTGTTTCTGTCTACCCTATAATATGCAGCCGATGTGTGTGTGATGTGTGGGCTAAAAAAGAAAAAAAAATGTGTTGTACTTGCCAAGTTATTTGCTTGACAAGTATCAAATACGAGGAGGAATGCTGTTTGATTCCGCGGCCATCTCCAAAGTGTGCAGCTAACAAGACAATCGCTAATAAAAAGTATATATATTAATTCAATTTATTTTGTGTTCTACATACAAATATCCTATAATTATCGTTTTGTCTCTTAAAAAAGACATTACTTTTAATTACAACCGTCTTAGAAGCAAATATGGTAAAGGAGCCATTAACATTGCTGTTATATGAAGAACAAAGATACAGCCTCACGTTGCTTGTTTAGCCGCAAAATCGGTGCAATGAAATGTTTCCAATAATTTAATATAAAATAAAATATAAAACTACTTGTGTAAGTTACTTTTATAATGTACTTACAATATAGAAATAATACCATTTCAGTTGAATTTCAGTTAGCAATTTCTGAACGAATGAACAGTCTCTTAAGAAAGTCGTGTTTACAGCAACGTAAGCAGTAAAGTATGGGTTTTATTTTTTCTCTGAACAGCTTCAATTTGCGACAAGAGTATAAATTCTAATGCACAAAGCATTTGTGAAGCCGTTATGAAGACGCGCTCATGTACCGAGTTTTCGTACAAAATCTTGGTAGGGGTGTCTCGATATGTATATTTCTTGGTAATTAAATATTTATAATGGAAAGCTTATAACACATAAATGTAATGCATAAAAAACATAAAAGTTTCAAATATTGTGGCACAGTGGGATGGTGTATTTTTGCAAGCACGACGGTTATAGGTTCGTTCTATTTTAGAGCGAATAAATCATTTCCATTAACCTTATCTGGTAAGACAATAAGCGGCGTTGAGATTCTTCACTCAACAAGCAATCAATCGAATTTGACCGGAAATGCATAAAACAACTGTAGGAATGTCAATTAAGAGCCTAATATTCGTAGAAAATGTGAAAAGTGCCTGATAGAGCTTATAAGTTATATGTATTATATATAAATCACTTGCCGATTTATTTAAGTGATGAATCATAAGCATTTGTCTCTTTTATAATACTTTTTTCTATATTCTTAAAAAATATTAATATATACATTATATATTATATATTTTATATATATTAATTATAATATAAATATTAATATATATTTTATACATTCATAAATTACGTTGCTTGACAGATTTTTGAAATTCAAATTATATGATAAAAAAAACAAATATGTTTGTTTCACAAGCCCTAGAACTAAGAATAGGTGCACTCTGCGCTATCGGCTGCCGTCAGCCGCGGAGCACACCAAATGCACCTAAAACGTCTCACGTTATGCAAGTAGCTTTCGACTGTAATCTTTACTTGTAATGGAATACTAATTTAAATGTTCTTTATGACTCATTGGAATAATTAATATATACAGAAATGTTATTGTATGTTTTAGTTGCAATGTCGGTCCTAGTCTTAATGGGATGTATATATATTTAAGGTATTAACCTTTTTTTTAACTTCACGTTTTGTCCTGTAGAGCAAGTAAGCAATGAGGGAAATATAAATATAATTTCATAACATAGTCGGTAGATGACATGAAATATTACGAAGATATATATATATATTTAAAATTCTTACTTTTCAAATAAATATTTTAATTAGTAAACATGGTTCAAGATTAAAGAGATTGGTTAATTAATCTTTCCAACTAACGCAGCGTCTGTGTGTGACAGTTGTACATTAAACTGATAGTATGTTCGATTCCCACTCGAGTTTATATTTAAATTATTTTTGTTTACCCGGTGTGATTGAACTTCACATAGCACATCAATAATTCTAAATAGTACATATATCTTATATAAACAGAATGCAGTGATATATCCCTTTTGCCTATTCATCAGATTCTAAAAGCAAGTTAAAAAAGATTAATAAAGCAACACAATCACCAGATTAATCACCAATCAAAATAAAAAGGTTTTATTTAATCAAACCATATTTACTCTTCTGTGTCACTAATGAATTTATTAAGAGGACGATTATCTGTCGACACCAGCTTAATTCGTGAGCCCTATTAAACTTTGTCAGCTAAAGTCATTTCGATGGCTTTGTCCTTTTGCCCATTCAATATTTGTTGTTGAAATATCAACGTTTAACATTTAATTTATCATCAATTTAAATTGATTTAAATGGCACAGTCAGACATTGATTGAATCTGGCTGTTAACACGACATTGTGGGTTCGATCTCCAATCGGGAGAATAAGTTATTTTATTTCCTCGCTCTGAGAAATAACACGGCGATGGGTTCCGCCACTCAACATGCAATGTTTCGAAAATTGGACGGAAAGTGGGCAATGGACTGACTTAACATTGAGCCACTCTTGCTTTGTACCCAGAATACATCGTGAAGCTAAAAAAAAGGAATGTCAATATTTAATATTAAACTTAATGAATAAGTTCACCATTGTTTTAAAATTTATTGAACTTAATAAAAAAATTATACTTTGGAAACTTTTATGTGTTCTTCATAATCATTCCAAAAATATTAAGCTTACATGTTTTTATTCCCAATCCCGTTGGAATTACGGGAAATCCCCGATACTACATACCAAATTACAGTTTTCTGTCAGTCACGCAGTATCGGAAGACTATTATGTCCTATTAATACTCTTTTATACATATGCATGTTTGTGTATTCGATGTTTTTTGACTACTTCGCTACTTTTTTTACATTTTATACAAGTCGTGTTCTATCACATTTTTCGCTTATTTCTACTAAAAAAGAATTCACGAATTTTTATAAAGTATGCACTTGAGTTCTAATAGAGCTAGTTGACCTTTTTTTAAGAAAACATTTCTTGTCAGCCTACTTTCGTTTGTTCCAAATACTGAGAGCATATCCGGTGACCTTTTTTTTGGATTCGAAAATGCTACTTTAGAAATACTTTTGGATAGTCCACTTTCTTAAATTAGCCGCCTTGTCAACTATCTTAGTAAAACTTGCTGTTTATAAAATATGAAAATGTATTGTTTTAGAATCGTCGTAGACTACGTCATAGTTGATGCAAATTTTAATTAATATTAATCTATTTATAATTTATATAAATCTTTAAGACGCCATTGTGTAGTTAATCTGTGTGAAAAATAAATGTATCGATAAATATTTTTTTGGATTAATTTTGCAAAGTGCAACATTGAACTCCGTATCTAAATTTAAGTTAATGAAGAATATAGTAACCTAACCCAAAGAACTGCCTGAAAAATTCAAAGCAAAGATAAAACATATCCTTACATAGAGTTTGTAATAAATGATGCTTAACATATACTTATTTTATATTACCAATATAGATAATGATTGCTATTTAATGCATGACTTCAATAAAGCAAGCAAACAGATTAAATAAGCCGTTAACAATCTTTTATAACATGATTTACGCCAAAGATATTGTTGAATTATACTATAAAATGACATGAGCCTCTTTTAAACTGCATTAATACATGTCATGAAATATTTTAAAAAGACGGTGAAGTGCGATTTGTATTTGCGTATCGAGGGTTCCGTACCAATTTACTTTTGTTTATTTTTATTTAATTTTTCATGATTATATCAACGGCTACGTACGACACAGCATATAATAGTAATATGCCCGTACATGTATATTCACTAATTTTATATTAAATAAAGAAATAAATTATAATAATATGTGATTAGAATTGTTTTACCACCAAATATAGTACAGTTATGTAGTACAGTTATATCTATGAATTTTCATTTACTTTGATGTTTTCCTGTATATGTAGCTACCGATAAGTTCTTGCTTCTTGCCAAATTTCATTTCATTTCAATTTAACGGGAAGTACCCTATAGGTTTAATGACGCGGCGGATTTCATCTTAATATGCGGCAAAAACTTATGATTGACTTAAAAAAATAAAATTATTTTTTTCCTGTACTCTAAGAGCCTATAGATTTTAGGACATTGACATATAGTGTTAATTGCACCTTGTTGAGTTCACGCGTTCTTTAGAAAAATATTATTGGCCGCGAAGTGATTTTCTATAAGTACTACGATTTGTTTCTATTAACACTCACGGAACTCTAAAAATAATAAAAATATGTTAAATGTGAAATAATACGAACTCATAATGGAAACAAAAACTCCTCTCTTCTCTTTTTCTTTCTCCTAAAACAACCGAACAATTTAAATAAAAAATACATTTATCCAAAATGAATGGCTGTTTATTATACAAACGCATGCCATGTTGATGTTGACATAAAATTCTTAGCTGCAAAAAACAATATCTGTTATCGCTAATTCTATCTCATATCAGTAAATTTTATCGCTACCCCTTCCACTAATTAAGTATCTCAAGCATTCCTTATTTCTTTATTAATATATCATATATCTGTTTTATATGAAATATTAAATAAGAAGCCGGATGCTGTAGTGAAATTATAATTTTGTTTAATTTTAAAATGACTTTAATAACTAATTAATACAATCTATATTTTTATATAAACTGATCGGAAGACCATACCAGAAGATATAGTAACCATAATATTTTCTGAGACACACTTATATAGTAGCATACGATAAGAAAGTCAGGACTTCATAGTGTGCTGTTGTAGTGTACCCTCGTATAATTAAATAAATAAGAACAAGTAGATAGTGGAAGGGAAAAGTAATATAATGAAGATGACACCATTTTTCTTTTTAATTTTTAAACATACGGAACATTTTTGGATTTTTAATTATATATACTTAAAAACTTATGTTTGAAAAAATAGAAGACAAGCCTTCTAATTAAAAATTCGAAACTTTCTATAATAATATCTATATTTAAATGATAATTATATTAGAGGAGCTTCACGTGTTTGCAGCACGGTAAGTAAAGAGCATAGTGTCAGAACACTCCGTTCCTTACTTTCCGCCCAATTTGCGAGCCATCGCGTGTTTATTTGCGATATTTGAACTCGAAATTAACATAATTTAAATATAATCATCCCCCTGAGTGGTTACCAAACCCACGTCCATCGCGCTTACAGTCATTGCCCCACTGCGCCACGATGGAATCAATGATAATTACAAGAATACAAATCAAATCAATTTATATTCAGGTGAATTCAATCTTTCTGCTATCTTGTTTTTACCTCGTACAATATGTTGTTATTAATGTTACAACTTTTGCAAGTATATTACTTACTTAAATAAATACTTAAGTGTTCGTAACATTAAATTTTGGTTTCGAAAAATCAGATATGAATTTGAAAAATTCGATAATGAGGTAACTAATTTAAGAGTACCGATATTTTACTTAATTTAAAAACATCACAGCCTTTTATATATATCGAAATATCTCTTGGGGTTATTGTGAAAATTTTTTAACATTAATTGTATGGTGAGGCCTTTTGGTATGTTTGTAAACAATTTACGAATTAATAATTCTTTAATTAAAATATAAATGCTATACTCGTTGAAACGCTTTTTTTTTAATTTCACGCTGGGGATACAGCAGCATATATAACAGGGGTAAAACTTAAGACATCCTTTATTTCTGCCTGATTTTCGAGATATTGCTTGTTGAATGGTGGAGTTCAACGTCGCGCTTTGTCTTGGTTGCCAGACGGGAGAAAACAAAAAGTTACCCTAAGTAGGTATCGAATCCGTAACCATCGTAGTTTGCAGCCACAAGCCGTTCTATAGCGCCACGATAATTTTATTTTAATTTATGTTAAACAAATTAACTACTTACTTAGACCGGGATATTTTTACAAAAAAGCTTAGGTATATAGCTTATTTAAACCGGTTACAAGAATAATAATAATATATCAACCATCTTTAAAACGTAATATCGAGTAGTAATGACTTTTTATACCTGTACATACTAAGAGTCGTGGAACGTCATTGTGGGAACTATTTGTAGGCATTATGTAGGGTTATTAAATATGTACCTTTATTTCCGATTCGATTCTAATCTCTTAACATATGTACCATTCGACACTGCACAGATAACTATCTGGTAATTTTTTTAAGAAAACATCAATTTTAATTTATTTAAGAAATGAATTTAGCATATGCGTTGAATAATTAATAAAACGAAATTTTATATTAATATTATATATGTATCGATAGGTTTTTTTTAAATATATATTGAGAATTGGGTTACACAATACTCTGGATTACAAAAATCACTTAAATAAAAAAAAATTATAATATGAAGTGCAGTTTGGATATAACACAAGTTTTGAAGAGCAATTTATTCCTAAACACATAATTTAAAATCAGATTTTTTTTTAATGCAAATACAAATGCAAAGTTGACGGAACCAGAGTAAAATATTTGAATCATTAAATTTATTAGCATTTATATAAATAAGAAACTGGTATTTAAATCAGCTTTAATATCAAAGTGCAATACCAGAAGGTATTTATAAATAAACGTGCAGTAGCTCAAGCTGTATACATATCGAGTGGTCACCTCGCCGACCACACCGGACGATGATGACGTTTTAATAACGCACCTAAGATATGATAATATCTTGATTTTTATGATAATAAGCATAAGAGTTTTACAATATTCTACATCGTAATTGAGGATTTAATTCTGTAATAAAACACAATATTTATATTGTTGTTATGTACATATTTTATTAATGAGACAATCGTGAGGCAGTAGCGCCGTGTCTGAATGTCAAAATGATAAGAATGGTTGTGGTAAGGTAAAGCGCGGCGTTAAGTTGTGCCACTGAACACTTAACGTAGTGTATTGACTCCTATGTTCTTTCCGACGACCCAGGTATGCAAATATTAGATTTTTAAGTAAAATAATAAAAAAACCCTTGTAATATTTTGTCTGTACGAATTCTAAATATATATAATAAACATTAGAGTTTTGTATAAAACAGAAATAATGATTTTTTATACAATATAGTAGACTGTGAAGGAGTAACGATGTACATTTATATAAGCAGTTTTAAAAAAAAATTAATACGTAATAAAATTGTATAATAATCTCCATTTTTGCACGTAAAAGTGATAAATCTTTTAACCATCAACGTTTTAAGTTAAATATTTCCCTCGATGGCTAAATTAAGTATTAAAATTCACAACAGACTTTATAAAGTACAGGCCCGAGATTGTATCAACTTAATAACTTCTTTGGTAGTCGTCGCTTCAATTATTATTTTTTAAAATTTAATAGGATAAAAAATACTTATTAAGATTAATAGACAAATAG
This sequence comes from Dione juno, assembly GCA_037127375.1. Lineage (NCBI taxonomy): Eukaryota > Metazoa > Arthropoda > Insecta > Lepidoptera > Nymphalidae > Dione > Dione juno. Next base: position 4,481,878 of record JAXRJS010000077.1, on the reverse strand, counting down.
TATAATATATTTTAAAAAATACATTTAAAAACATATTAAAAGATAATGTTTCAGTTTCAAATAATAATTCGTAATTCTATTCTATAGCTCTAACTAAAAAAATATATATTCGACTCATTATGAAAATTTATAAAAATATGACCGCAATAATAGAATCAGAAATCTCCGATATCAAGAAGGACCCAAGGCGGAGGAATCCATTATTCTCAAAATTATCCTCAGCGCCGTTACGTTACATTACTCGTTTTTCAAAAACTCAAAATGTTGAACCACTTTCGATTCACTATTGATGGACAGGTGATAATCTTGGACAGGTCATATTTCCAACAAAATAAGAAGTATAAGTGGAGTTAATGCAGCTTGGAAAAGATACTGGACTCCTAAAAAGTTCGCAGGTCAATACCAATGAAATTAAAAAGTAACCAGAAATGTGCCTTAAATTAGGTTATTTTAACAAATCATGGAAAGTCGTTTACTTAATATCAAGAGAAAAGATAAAGTGTACCTGAATGCAATTAAAAAAAAACAAATATCATAGAAGTATACATTTACAAGTAAAACAACGAATTGGTCACAACCGCTGTTTGAATTGTATGCTAGAGTGAATAAAAGAAAAAGATGATGATCAAAGAATTAATAAGATGGTGACATAAAGTACAACATGGAGAAGGAAACCTACGATCGAGACTGCTAAGATTTAATGGAAGCTAATGCTAGGGCTAAACCACCTTTACCTGTGTCAATTATTTAAAAACTTTATATTATAAACATTTTATTATTAATAATAATATATAAAATAATACTGTAATTAATAAAAACAAAAAGAAATTAAAATAAAACGACTTATCAGATAAGGGATTCCCTATCAAAACATTATACTTGTTACTGTATTAATAACATTAAATATTTAACCATGTGACATCTTACTATCCAGCATATAATCAAGACACATAAATTACTAAAAATATAATTTTCAAAAAAAAAAGTAAAAGAAACTGTTGACAACACCTGCCGTGATCTAAAATTAATGACGGTCGAGGCTTATTGTGCTACCAAAGTCAGAGGTGGTCCACCCTTAGGTAGAGAGATTCGGTAACAAAATAATAAAAAAACACTAATGTCTCGAGGTGCATCCTTAGAATATTTTATCGTGTGAAATATGTAAGTAATTAAAACTCCAAATTTATCTAAGCAGGGACCCATTATATGTGATACCTTTGAAATGGGCTGCGACATTTTTGTTTTCGGGTTAAAACGTTCATTTAATTGATATCGCTTACCTCAATTATTTTAATTTTTATTTCTTTTATAAAAGCTTACAATTTTCTTTAAACTTTTTTGATATATTCATTTTACGTTTCAATTACAATGTTTGCATTACGTAATTTATTATATTATTCTCTTTGTTAAATAAGTATCAATTTAATTATTTTTTTACACAGAATAACTATTTCCTTAAAAATTGTGGCGTGGTGTAACAACGTCTAAGTTTAAATGCCGTATCCGTATCTTAACACGTAATGTCTCGATTTCGGGCCGTGTGCCTTATGACACTTGGTCCTTCATTTTCTTTTCTCTGTATTTATGTATAATTAAAAAAAAATATAGTATAGTATGAATAAAACATACAAAAATTTACAAGGCATATTTCAATAGTTTTATTTGTAATTTTGTACGCGGTAGAAGTAGGAGTATAAGGTATGATAGCAAAATGTATCTATAGTCTATTATAAGATAATATTTTAAATATTATTAAATTAAAATATTTTAAAGTTAGTTAGGTTGTGAGAGGAGCTCGGTTAGTTTAGGCATAGGTTAATGTGCATTTCAAAAGGGTTTTTTAAACACACAATCTGATCGCAAATTTCAGGCACCTCGCCCTGCTACGCGGCGGTCCCGGCACCCGTATGATGCATAAACGAAATGCTATTTGCTACAAAATCATGCTATAAACAAACTAACTCAGATACTGGTAGAAAATATTTAATTTATTAACTATATATGACCAAAGTGACACAATTTAATTTTTTTTTAATATTGAATTTTGCTAAAAACGTAGGTATAATACCAAGCTGATATTAACTTCGATATTATTTTTACTGGATGTTTTTATCCACTTTGTTGAGTATTTATTATATTACAAAAATATATTGACAAAATATGGAGGTTTCCTCCTTGTCATACAAATAGTTCCGTAGGTACTAAAGTAGCACATGTGCCGTGCACAAAGCACGAAACGGGGACCCCAAAACTTGTGTAAACAATTATGTCGTGTATTAATTAATTTGTCACTTATGACGTAATACTAACTTTCAATTACTACTACCTATATGTAATTACCAAGAAATAGAATGCAGATTTAATTAAATATAACTAACTTTATTTTTTAATTAACTTACTTAATAAAACTTTTAAATAACTATCATTGTGTTCAATTACAATCACAACACATCTGAGAGCAATCACATAACTTTTATTCCTTATCTAAACCACCACACCGTCAGTATGGTTTCTACCATCTCTTAAACACGTATTGAGTGTTTAGTGAAAAAAAGGCTATAATGATCATCTCCACAAACTACTATACGACGCATGGTGGCAACATACTTAACTATATCTTTTTTATATATTTCAACCAAATAAAAAGGTTAGCTTTATGTTTGCAATTACGATTATTTCTAAGTTCTAAAACTACAAATATAAAAATGTCATAACAATTGTTAAAACAATAATTCTACACAAATTCAGTTTCAAATAAATTAAGATATAACTTTTCGCTTACTAATAAACGATATCTGCTTGATATCGTTTTTATAAAACGAAAAGCCGCATATAGCTCGATGTCTAAATTATAAGCTTTATACGCTTTCTCATGAGTATGGATCACCACTGCGCTTTTTATATATTTTTTGGCATGAAAATGGTAATCTTTAATTAATGTTGCTATTTTAAAATTTAAATTGTACCCTTATCTCTTGAAAATGTAAATGCCGGCAAATATTCGATAAGGCAAGCGGCGACGGGCGTAATGCTATGATAGTTTTTATGCTCGCGTCGCATAAGTTTCTTAGAAAGTCAATTAAAATTAAAATAAAAGTTCTTGCTTAATGATTTTATATCTTTAGTCTCGCTCCAGTATTTACTTATGTAATTAACTTGTATAAATGTATCAGGCGATCGACTTGAGTTTCACGAATTAATTGTTACCCGTACTGTAATATTAATAAAATTATTAGTCAATTGTTATGTAATGGAGCGAGAATATTTCAGTTTAAATTCTACTTTTTATCTTAAATTCAATTATTATGTCAACTTGGATAATCAACGCATATCCCATATTTTAAAAATAGATAGATTGGCAAAGAGAAACAAATGAAACGTGATTCTGTTACCCAAAGGCTCATTTGAAAGCAATGTTGGATCGTTCAGCATACTTACTTGTCCTGACTGCAACTGAATTTAAAACGATAGTTTGAAATTCAGTTGAAGTCAGTACCTGGTCAGAACCAAAACAAAAATTGTTCCAAAAACAATTTATTCTACATAAAGAACTACAACTATATCCTTATTATATACATATATATATATATATATATATATATATATATATATATATATATATATATATATATATATATATATATATATATATATATATGTATATATATATGTATATATATATATATATATATATATATATATATATATATATATATATATATATATATATATATATATATATATATATATATATATATATATATATATATATATATATATATATATGAAGAAAAGGTAAATGGTGCGCAAAGTAGTAAATACAACAGTACAACTCAAATATTCTGAGAACTTTTGGCATATTATCTCAATGTTCTAAGAAAATCGTGAGAATAAACTTACGATGTGAATTATCATGTTACTGAAGAGTTATAATTCAAATGAATGCGAATTGAGTTTCTGAAAATCAAAAGGAATAAATTTTCCGAGAATGTTAGAAACATTATATTATAATTTTTTCTTCAGTTTTACAAAGAGAATATAGTGTTAAATTTTGCCATATGACGGTTTGATATATATATATATATATATATATATCCAGAAGAAACCTCAGCACCTTATAACGTATAAGAACGGGTCCCACTCAACTCAAATTAATTATTTGCTGACTAGACGGTGTCATATAGGCAGGGTGACCAACTGTAAGGTCATTTCCGGCGAAAGCCGTGTTACCCCGAAAAAGAAAGTAGCTGAGAAACGCAAGCCTAGGATTAAGTGGTGGTTGTTGAATGGGCCGATGCAGACAGACTTCTTGGCGGAGGTGGAGAGTCAAAATCTACTGACTAACACCGAGACCGCTCAGACTGCATGGGATCGAGCTCATTCAGCAATCATTGCGGCGGGCAAGCGAGTTCTTGGTGTTACTAAGGGTGGGCGTGTCATCGACAGGGAGACATGGTGGTGGAATGACCAGGTGCAGGGGGTGATTCAGGAAAAGAAGGCTGCGTTTAAAGAGTGGCATCATTCCAACTCTCCTGAAGACAGACTGGAGTACATAGCAGCGAAACGGGCCAGCAAAAGAGCTGTAGCCAGAGCCCGCAGAGAAAGTTTGTCGCCATTGTGCGATAAACTTGAAACTGTGGAGGGGCAGAAGCTCATATACAAACTGGCTCGTGCTCGAGATAAAGCGACGCAGGATATTACAAAATGTCTTTGCGTCAGAGATTCTCGGGACACGTTGCTTTGTAGTCATGCCTCTGTGAAGGAGAGATGGAGAAGCTACTTTAAGGAGCTGCTGAACACTCAGCAGTCTTGTAGTCTTCCTCCTGAATTATCTCCTAACCTCGGACTTGTTGCTCCAATAACCCGTGACGAAACTCGTAATTGTCTTCGACGCATGAAGAACGGAAAAGCGGTAGGACCTGACGACATCCCAATCGAGGCGTGGAAATCGTTGGGCTCTCTTGGTGTGCTTATACTTACTGACCTGTTTAACCGTATCTTGAATACTGGAAAGATGCCACATCAGTGGCGGCAGAGCTTTATTATCCCTATTTACAAAGGAAGGGGCAGTGTTCAAGATTGCGGTAGTTATAGGGGCATTAAGATTATGAGCCACACCATGAAGCTATTCGAGCGCATGATCGGCCTCAGGCTCCGCCAAGAATGTACTGTCTCTGAGTCTCAGTATGGGTTTCAACCAGGATCAGGCACTATGGACGCCATTTTTGCCCTCAGAACTTTGATGGAGGCTTACAGGAAAAAAAGGAGAGCTCTGCATGTGGCCTTTTTGGACTTGCAGAAGGCCTTTGACTGTGTGCCACGTCAGTGTATCTGGTGGGCATTGCGATCCAAGGGGATCCCTGAAGCCTATATTGAGGTTATCAGAGATATGTACAACGACTCCGCTTCAGTGGTTAGGACCGCTGTTGGCGACACCAAGCCCTTCCCGATTACAGTAGGGGTTCACCAGGGCTCAGCTCTTAGTCCGTTCTTATTCAATGTAGTGCTGGATACTGTCTCGGCTCACATCCAATGCCAGCCTCCGTGGCTGATGATGTATGCCGATGACATAGTACTCATCGACGAGAACCGACTGATGCTGGAGGGTAAAGTGAACGCCTGGAAGGGTGCGCTTGAGAACGGTGGTCTCAAACGGAATGTGTCGAAGACCGAGTACATGGCTTGCGGGAACCCGGACTCGAGCACCATCCATATCGGGCCTGAGACAGCCGTTAAGTCGGAGAAGTTCAGGTACCTTGGAGCCGTTATGCATGAGTCTGGAGGCATCGACCACGACATCCATGCCCGTATAAACGCTGCCTGGGCCAAATGGCGGGAGGTCACTGGTGTAGTCTGCGATCGCAGAATACCGCCCAAGCTCAAGGGACTGATATACAAGAACATTATCCGACCGGTTCTTTTATACGGCAGCGAATGTTGGCCAACATTATCTCGGCACACTCGGGAGCTTCATGTCACGGAGATGAAGATGCTGAGATGGATGTGTGGCGTGACGCGGTCCGACCGCATACGCAACACATTCATTCGAGGTAGTCTTGGGGTCCGTGATGTAGCGGATAAGCTCCAAGAGCGTCGCCTGAGATGGTATGGCCATGTTATGCGCCGATCTGAGAACTATGTCGGAAGGAAGTGCCTTGACATGTCTGTCCCTGGAGTTAGACCACCCGGACGCCCAAGGAAGCGATGGCTGGATGTCGTGACACAAGACATGAGAGCCAATAGATTGTCCACTGAGGATGTTAAAGACCGTGCAAAGTGGAGTAGGCTTAGTCGGAAGGCAGACCCTGGCAAAAGCCGGGACTAATGCCAAGAAGAAGAAGATTGTATTTATTAAGTAATAAAATATAATGTAGTATATTAGGCCGTCGTCACGCAACGACACTGTGTCTGACTAAAAACGCGTTAGCTATGGATTCGATTTCCACTCGAGGGAATGGATTATTGTCATGTCCTCGCACTGGTAAGAAGACGAGCGCCAATCCTGCGCTTTCAGTTGACGTGCGCTCATTTCCGCCATTCGACACGGAGAACGAAGTGTGTTCCTACTCTGCTATATGCATGATGCAGCGTAAAGCTATAAAAAAATTAAAAAAACCTTATAACTAGCTACTATGTAGTTTAAAATTTACTTTTTTGGTGTATATTTAAAAAAGTGCTTCTGTTAATGCTTCTCAATTTAAATAAATAATTAATATATTTTTTTTCAAATTCTAAACCATTCCCAAACAATTCTAATACGCAAACTGTTCTAACAACGTTGGTGTAATAATAAAGTTTGTTTCCACCCTTAGTTGCATATTCTGCGCACCCCAGTGTGTGCATCGCCCCGGGCTATGAAATATACGACCAATAAATAAACACGGAAGGGGTTAAATTAAATATTCATATGGATAGTGATGGATAGTTGGATATTTTGAAATTGTCGATATTATATATATGTTGTTATTATATATGTTAGGTCACTATTCAAATATATTGTAATAAAAGATATGACTGTGTGATCTTAACGCTAGATTATTAAAAAATGGACTGATGAAAGCTTGTATATCATAAATATTTCATATAACAAAATGAGCTGTACCTGTATATCAATATTTGACTGTTCATATTATATATTTATGTATAGTTAATTATAAAATATATATTTAAGCAAATATGTATGTATGTATGTATGTATAAGATATTTTATATATTATTATTATATTTCAGTTAAATCCACATACTATAATCTGCTTTCACTCACTTGGCTGGAATAAATCTGTCATAGAGTATATAAGCAAACATTTTTTAAATTTTTGTTTACCTTGTTTTGTTTTCAAGTGCAATAAAGAATATACGTACAGATATATCGATATATTTACATTAACATCACTGTATAGTCCAATATTGTAATAGACAGGGTAAAGAGTGAGACTTGTATAACATCACCAAATTAGCCGAGCGGTGTGTACTAGCCCTTGGGCTATGCGTTTAAAGGTTGTCAGTTTTCATAGTGATCATATAGAATTAAAATAACATTTGTAAAACATTTCAATGTCAACTAAGTTTGAAAAAAAAATTTGAAAAATGCATTGTATACTATGTGGGGCGTTTTTGCAGTGGCGAAGTGTCCATGTAACACGATTTCTATCGGGCTGACTTTTGTAAATCTTAAAAATACTAAATAACCATTAAGTATTAACTAAAAAAATACAATAATTTGTATTAACGCTTTTTCCTGCATATAGCAGGACAGGCAGAAGGAACCTAGTGTTAAGAACGCCGCGCTTCTTCTTTGCTTCAACCAGAGCGAAGGAAATGAAATAGAAATCCTTCAAGTAAAAATCGATCCCACAACCGTCGTGTTTACTGTATGTCGCTGCGCCACAATAGCGTAAGGACAGCCATCTACAGATATTGTACATTCAAGTACGCGTACTCTTATAATAATTATTATTTATGCTAATAAATGGAAAATAAATAGAAAATAAAATTCTTGTGCTATAAAGTATATATCATAATAAGTTAAGCAATTCTGGAACTAAAATATACCAGAAGGGCACGATAAAATGAAAACATATTAAGATCTTTATAAAAACAAGAGTATAATACGAGAGTGCCAACCCTCAAGCTAGCACCGATATGTAAATGTTTAGTGACGCCTTTATAAATGATTTTATCCGGCGTGTTTTGTGTGAAATATTACTTTGGAAAATTGAATTGAACGCAATCTGGACAGAAGAAGCACATGTGCGTATATACTCCCCATTAATACGGTTGTTATGAATATAATGAGGGTGGCGTAAGGCGATCTAAAATATAAATAGGTATAAATATCTAAAGGCTCGTCTTGTCCATTAGAGGGTATAGGTAAATATTAAAATATAAAAAGGTATAGGAAAACATTAAAATATAATAAATATATGGAGAACACAGTGACTTGACACTAGATACTCTCTGCCTACGCACTACGTGTTAACTTGAAACGCCACAATAATAAAAATAGAAAAATACGCATTCATATCGAAATAAAGCCCTGAAAATAGAGTTGGTAGTAGTTAAAGCACTAGTTAAAAAACTAATACAAAGTAGTATTTTTGAAGTAAATAGAGTTTTAATTAAAACATACCTACATGTTATATAGCAAAATTAAACATCATATACATTTGACAATGACCTGTCTTTTCTTTTTTCTATGAGCTTCACGCTGTATTCACATAGCAGGGTAGGCAGAGGGAACTGTTAGCTCAAGTAACCTAGTGTTAAGACACTCCGTTGTCCTCGCTCCGTCCTCGCTTTCCGCCTTCGAGGTATTGCGTTTCCGCCACTCATGGCGGAACTTAACGCCGCGCTTTTGACTTGTTGCCAAACTGAATAAAATGAAATTATATCATTCTCCCCGAGTGGGAATCCAACCCGCAAACCGTTATTTTATTATACTATTCATGAAAATGTTCAGTAAATTTGAAACTGTAGTTAATTAAATTCCCTTATCAATGACTAACATTCGTTCACATTGTAACAATGTTGCCTAATAATACACATGCTTAATGTCAAACGCTTATACTTACTCATATATATAACAAGTAGTTCGTTGTTCTACAATTATAATAGTTAAACGTCTAGGTTTTATATACCAATGTGAGTAATAGCTATTTTTAAATTCTTAAATATCACGTATTGAACTTTGTTTTTTATTTCTGAAAATAATATGTTTAGTCTCTAACAAAGTACAAAAATATGCATACTTTGTTGTATGGTCAGCATTGCGTTCAAATACCTACTGTGCCGGACCAAGAGAGCCTAATAAATAATTAATTTATATAATTAATAAATCAATCAATTTAAGCCCAAGATCATGCTTCCATTTCACGCGCTATTCCGCATATAGCAAGGAGGGCAGAGAGAACCTAGAACGGAACCCTGCATACTCCGCTTTCCGCCCGAATTGAAGACACTGCATGATGAATAGCTAAATGTGGATTGATAGCATTAAGCATTAGGAATCCCCAAAAAATATATTGTATACGAGATTCTATGTAAATTCTATATGTAAATGTGTTCTATTTTAGTGTATTTTAGTGTATTTTAGTGTAAGCTATTTTCTTTAAATAGTAATTATAATAGTATAAGTATAAGAAATATCCACCAAACTGGGTAAAGTTCAGATTAACTAACAGATCACTTGTAGAAAATCGTTAAATATAAGTTTATTAAGATAAATTTAAAAATGTTATTGTATGAAATCAAAACCACGATCTTGATTAACCAAATCTAAAAAAAAAATTAAATTTACCAATATTTTATATCAGATAAAGTAATTCCACTTATATAAAAAATATATTTATATTTACAATCACCATCTTAAGTCTTACCATGCACCATGCATAAACACGTATGATGACATCCATTATGGCAATAGCTTATAATAAACCATGAAATTAAAGAAATATTTAGAGCCATATTCGAATTTAATTTTTTGCCATAAATAGAAATTAAGCATCAAAATTTCTTACTTGTAGGTATAGGAAAGAAATCATACTCGTATACAAGTAAAAATATACATAACTTAAAACGAAAAAGATCCGCCCAATTTCTAAATACGGTACCCAACGCTCCACTTTGCCTAATTTGCCCAAAAAATTAAGTTATTACCTCAACATTCATCTCTAGAATTTTTATTTCATCAGTTCATTTTACAATTACATATATAAAACAAACGTGAATATTAAACGTGGATATAATACTCGTACATAAATATTTTTTGCATTGTAATTTTAATTACTATGTTACTCCCTGGACAACTTGCCATATAAAGTGAACTATTAAATTACTTACATATAAAGAAATGGCATGTGGCATTTTGTAACAATATGGAATTGACATACCGAAAATGGCAAGACTGTATATTAAAATTCGATTAATTTATACAAATGCGAAATAAATAACGAAAACAATACATATTTCATTGAACATAATTGTTTACGCCTACCGTCCCGCCTCTTCGTACCAAAATATAATTTTAATTAACCGGTTTCGATTCCCTTTCGCGAATAATTAACAAGTGGATTTTATGACGGCTTAACATCAGGGTTCCGATGATATCTTGAAGCGTGATTCGAATTTTGCATATACAACATCATTTAAATTACGTTGGGCTTAATGGCTTCGCGGCTAGAGCGCTTGAACGGTGTCCATGAGGACGTTCAAATCTTTATACGTTTTCTAAAATATATAACTAAGTTAATTTGTCTGTCTTTCCATACCTGAAAGGTAAATGTAGGTAAATGTCATGCAGCTAAATTCCGTTAGAGTACATAATTATTAATAAGAAGTTATTTTTAAAGTACTAAAGTACGTATAATAACGCGACTATTGCGCATTTAGCCTATACCAGATTGTATTATGACAAGTTTGAAAACAAATCGGATTTTTTTTTTCTTCAGCTTCACGTGGTATCCTGTATATAGGGTAGTACAGTAGTCCAGTGTAAACAGAGCCCCGATGACTTTCTGTCCGAACTTAATTTTGTTTTTTTAAAAATACATTCACTGCGCCATGGTGACCTCTAAATGTTATTTTTTTTAAATATTGAGATTTTTTAATTTTAATCAGACAAAGCACGGTTTAGTTCTGCCACCCACTGTTATAATGTTTATATTTATAGTGGAGAACGACATGGCTAATCACTAATTTCTATTTGTTAACTTTACAGATATGAGATAATCGTTGAGATATGTAAGAGCATTCAAACAATATTATTTTGTAACTTGGTAATGCCCGCAACTACGCCCGCGTGGACTTTATGACTCTTTAAATTAGTACAGATTATTGGCGCTATTTGTCACCTGTCATCTTCTCCACATGGTGAAGCGTGCATACGTTATTTAAGCTATTTTTAGGCTTCCTTTTCACATCTTAGCTGGTGGAGAACTGTTTTGCATGACCTTTAATGTTTATGTCTTCCGGTGACATAATGAAATGCAGTAATTCCAAAGATATTCGTGTACAAATATTAAAATTTTTACTGTTTTAATATATTAAAGATTATATAGTTATACTTATAAAAATATATTAACGATTCAAGTTCACAATATTACAGCAACACAGCACAGCAACACGTGTTATTTATGACTCGCAGTACAAACGATAGATTACACTTATAATAGCATACGTTCAAACGATGATACTACATTTGAACGTCACTTGAGTAAAGGAAATTAATAAAGAGCAATACAATTGATGTTTGCGCTATTTTTTATGCAACGACAAGTTACAAACGTATTCCGAAAGGCGGGTTCGAGTCCCGACGTGGTCATAATTTTTGTATGTTTTCCATAAATATTCTTCTTTTCTTAGCGTGAATAATACTTTATAAATATTAAAAATACTTAATAAGGTTTTTATTTTTTGTTTTTAATGTTTTGTAGCTCAAAAGGAAAGTACGGAACCCTTATATGATCATTTTTTTATCCGCCTGTTTGTCTATCTGTCCGTCTGTGAAGACTATTTTTTTAAAATCTGAAAATATGGAGATATCAAGCTGAAATTAATATCAAATATTCAGATCTGCAGTCCCTTGGAGTATACAAAAAATAAACTCTAAATCAACGCAATCACAATATAGGTTCATTTATGTCGCATTTGTATGAAATTCGACACGTCATCAAAATCTATAGCTCTCGTCCACCTAGAAATTTGAAAATTTGCAAGGAGTTACAACAAACAGTACGAATAAAGAAATAAAATTTAAAAAAAATATATTTACAAACTTATTTTTCTAGTTCAACTACACACATATATAAAATTTAAGTGTCTATTAGGGATCCCAAAATAGTTATACGTTTTCCAGAGGATCTAAGAATTTAAACGTTGCTAAAAACTATCTGTCTTTCCGTTTGGTCGGGCTAATCTCCGGAACAGCTGAACTGATTTTATGGGATTTTCACTGTATGATAGAGGAAGTTGTGGATTGACAAATTTTTTATCCCGGAACTCCCCGAATGATAATTTTCATAATAGTTTTTAATTTTTTAATAAAACTAGTTATACTTCCAGTTAACCTACAATTATGAAATTGATTCGGAGCCCTCGGTGTATGAATTCCACTCGCACTTGACCGATTTTATTTTTCTTTAAGCATATATACGAGTTATATAAAAATTATTTGCATGTAGGTGAATTTCAAAGCGTTAGCTTGTAAATATTTGTATATCTACGTATATTTACATGTAATATGATTTCCTGCGCAATAAATATAATTAACCGTAAGGTCATCGTGGCGCAGTGCCCAGTGGGACAGCGTCCTTATTTATACACACTGGTTGTGGATTCGATCGCTACTCAAGACTGATGAAGACTGATTTCCGCCAATTTATACATAATATTATTTCAAATTCGGGCTGAAAATGAAGGGAAGAGGGTCTTGAGACTAAGTTTTCATTGCCTATCTCGCTATATGAACGGGATATAACGTAATATAAAAAATTAATAATTGTCAATAGAAATAGAAAATATATAGTTGTGTAAAATCAACTCAAAATATTGTCATTTATAGGTACTTTTAATATTAAGGTTTCCTCGCTTTTGCTAGACATCAAAACATTGAGTTTTGAACGTAAATGCACGCAAAATGGATACCAGCTCGCATACCATTCTACTTTTTTTTGTTTCGTGACAGAATAAAAAAATAAATAAAGTAAATTTTTACAGACATTTTTTCGAATGTTGACATGGTACATAGTGCTTTAATTTTCAAACGCCAAGCGAAGGGACTTTCAATCTATACAAAACTTTATGCTTTGAAGAGAATAATTCTTTACAATATTATAAAGCCCAGAACATTATATAAAAACTTCGTACATAATGCCGCATAGATCAACTCGCACCACTTGACTGACGTTTCGCGCAACCGACCATACTAATTGGATCATATTTTAAGCAACAAGGACATAATTTCCCGTAATTAAGAAAACATCTTTCGCAGTATAGTTCGAGATCAAAGCGGCGCGCGCGCATCTGACTTTGAATGACTATTATTTGACACTTCATTTATTTTATACTAGTTTACTTGTATGGATTTTAATATTAAAAACATGTGTGGGTTTTGTTTTTAGGCTAAAATATGCTCAATATTAATCTACAAACAGTATTCATACTCAATGAAAAAAAAATATATTTAAAATTTAACAAATCCATATTTTGTTTTTAGAATTATCTTATAAGTTGATAAAACCGTTAAGTATTAATCGTTAATCGTTATTCTTGAAGTTAAGAAAACGAATGATTTGCTTTTCATAAATGTAAAAAAATAAAAATAATGGAAGTTTTTTATATATTATAAATTTTAATGACCAATAAAATAACTTCATATTAATTATGCCGCTACGACATGCTTGTGTCCAAGATAATCGTGTATCGAAACTACAATAAGGGAAATATTTATATTTGAAACATTTTCGTTTCCCTAATCTAACGTGGCGTAAGTTGCCTCCTTTTAAGCGAAAAGTAGAGGAAGTAATAACTTGTCTTTAAATTCTCACACACACCCATACACGCACTGTGTGTGGGTGCACGCACACAAATATGCACATCTCCATACAACTCACTGCACGTCAATATTTATATTATTATAATTCATTGTAAACAAGTTTTCAATTTAAATTTTATTGATGATTCATGGGGGAAAGACCTGGTGACCTGAAATAGATGGAATTAAAGAAATACCAGATTCAGGTGCCAGTCTCTATTCCAATTAATTTATTTGTTGTCGGGATAGAATATAAGTTATACATTTGCTATTTGTACAGATGTGGCGTTGAGTTCCGCCACTGAACACGCAATGCCTCGAAAGGCGGAAAGCGGGGAACAGTGTTTTAACACTACGTCCCTACGGTTTCCTTTGCCTACACTGCCATGTGCGGGATACAGCGTGAAGCTAATTTATTTTAATTTATATTATACATACATAAATACTTTTTTAAGGCCTGTATTAAAACAATAAACAAAAAAATCTTAAACATCGGCACCTATTAATAAAACAAATGATTACCGTTACATATAGTTATTCTGCTCTGACATTGGCAACTATGTAGACGACAGAAGTAAATGCTACAGTTTGAATTCATAATGTAAATTATTCTATCTCCTTCATATGCTCGTATACATATGTAATTTATACAAAACAGTTTCTGCAAGCAATATGTTTTATAAAGTTAAAATATATAATTAGCTTTTTTTTAGTTTAGTAACATTTAACTACTTGCTTTAATCTGTTTATAGATTATATATTTATAATTAATTTTATTTTTATTCTTATATAAAAAAATATAAGAATTAAAATATACATGTTTCGTAGAAGTTTATAATCATTACTGCATTTCTGATTCCGATCAACCGCATACCATATGGCAGAATCTAACACTATACTTTATACAACTAAACTGAAGAACAATACACGGGATATTACACAATAAAAGAACCTTCAAGTTTTCTTCCCGCAAAGCGGGATAGAAGGACTCCGTTCCTTAATTTCTGCCCGATTTTAGAGATATTACGTGTCGAGAAGTGGAACTCAGTCACGGAAATGAATATAATTTAAATATAATAACTGCCCCGACCGGGCATTGAACCCACAACAAACAATTATGTAGTTTTTGAATTTTCACAACTATATCATTCAGAGTAAGACACGTCCAAACTGTAACAAATTTCAACACTAGCTACCAGCAACAGTACCAAGAACTGGAGTTTAAAGGATAAGACATCAGAACATGCATGTGTTTTGGAACCAAGTGTAGGCTTAAGGGGTCTCGCCTCCACTATCCGAGCTCTTTTGAATACCTTTACTTAACCACATAAAAAATATTCTACTAGTTCAGTCTTGTTCCAGTGCATTCCAGTAATTAAAAGATGATAGTACTAGGTCGAGATCTTTTGAAAAAATAGTAAATTAACTGTAAGCTATTACTATTATTATTATATTTATTACTCATTAAAGTAATTGCCTCTACATATTCATTATTAATCGAATATATTACATAGCTGATTAAAACATTAAAGCGTTAAAAGAGAAAAAAATAATCGAATCAATCTTAATTCCATTGACGGACCATGATTAAGATACAAAAACTTTACTGCAATCGAGATATTACCATACAAAGTACGTGGGATCATCTCTCACATATATCGGAACCGTTAACACTATGACCTCCTGTTCCTCGTCCTATTCCTACGTGGTAATAATGTAGTGGAGTATGGACTCAAAGCTATAACGTTATAAACAGACAAGTGTCCGACTGCACAAGGGTAGCCTGAAACGTCAAGATCAAACGTCTTAAACACTACTGCTTTAGTACCTTCATGTATCTTATTTTAAAACTTTTAACTCAACATGGTATTGTTTACAAAACGCGTAACAAAAGCTCGGTGAAAGTTATTCCGTACCGGTGCTAGGGTATAAATAATTTTAGTGCGCGGAAATCGCCTACATCAAAGCACAGTTGACAAACATGTATGACTGATGTTATATTTGTTAAAAGATATACAAAGATTTGGTTCTTTTCAAATATACCTTTGGCACGTAAAACGGAAATAAGCGAAAACTTTTATTTTTCGACATATTCGACAGAAAAATATATTTTTAATATTTTAGGATCAAAATTATAAAATATAAGCCAGAGTATTTCTTAATTCACCACAAAATAATACTCAACGTAAACATTTATCGTAAAAGCAAACACAAATATTTTTTAAGATTTAATTTCTACAGACTAAAATTAAAACAAAAAAAGATTTAATTTAAAAGACCAGCTTGCGAGACCTTACAAGTAGGTCAAGATATCATAGTATCAATTTTGAGTGTTGAGTGGCGGAACTCAACGCCACACTTCGTCTTACTAGGGGGGGAGGGGGGAGATAAATTAATTCTCCCCGGTCAGCATCAAATCCACAACCATCGAGTATATCCAATACAGATAATGGCCATCAAAACAGATTAATAATGTTTTTTATCCATTTATAAAATATAATAACTTATGATATTTTATTATATTATATACAACAAATGCATAACATTTTTTTTTATTTTCTTGATTACTAATGAATAAAACACTCAGTTCATTGACCGTAACTATTCAGATTCATTAAAAAGTAATTTTATAAATCAAGTCTTATCTACGTAGGTATTTATTAAAATGGTGTCGTTAAATATCTTTCTTAATATCATAATTCTATAAGTATCGATTTCTTTGACATATATTGTTATATTTTAGTCCAAATGTCGTACTTTGATTTAAACATACTGACATATTCTTTCTTTTATTTTCGTACGTATTTCAACCTGCATTTCTTTTGTACATAGAATTTTTTTTTTCATTTTTTTATTATGATTACTTTTCTGCTACTTACACTACAGACACATGGTCTATACAATCAGGCAACAAATTTGTTTAAATTATAAATACATTCCAAATATAAATATAAATACATGACTATATAATTTCTATCCCTAAGAGTAACTCGACTACTAACTACTACTCTTCTTCTCTCGCTTCTCTTCTACTTAACACTTCGCCATCTATCTTTAAAAGTACAATACTTTTAATACATTACTTAGGGCTAACGTATTTGAATTTAAGAGAAATCGCATTACAAAATGTATGCAACGTGTAAACAGGACGTGACCATTTCTATAAGTTGAAAGTTAACCTTACATATGTTTGGACAAGAATTGTTTTAAACAATACACACGTTGTACAAACTTGCCGTGACATCCCTTTGAATGTGAGCGCGTGGAATGTAGCTATGATTGAACCCGGTGTTCTTCGTACTTTAGAAAAAAAATCTTAAAAATCTAGGTTCATTTATGTACTAGACAATTTTAGGGTTAACCAGTACAAACCTAGTAATAAAACAGTTGGTTGTAATGAATTTAAGATATTTATCATGATTAAGATTCCTATGAAGACTCGAAAAAGGTTGCAAACAGGCTTTGACTGGATGTGCATTGTGGAGGACCTAATATCCTGAATTCATTCAGGATATTAGTATTTAATAGATGTATGAAACCATCGTGGTGAAATGACCCTGTTTCGGAATATATGTGATGGTTATATGTTTGAACCCCACTCGGGGGATGACATAAAGTGGAGAATGAAGTGAACACTATGATCTCTGTGAGTGACATCCTATGTGGGATGAAGCATGAAGTATAAAAATATCTTTAAACGAAAAAATTACTACATTAATTATGATTCAAATTAAGAGGAAGTGTGGCTTTGAGTTCTGCTACTCAATATACAGTAACAAATTTGTACGGAAAGCGGAGAATGGATTGTTTATTACGCCATACGCAAGATAAAGCATCTGCCACTCTAGAAAAATGCAGAAGATGCGTACAATTTTTTATTTTTTTATGTATATTTTGTGTGGGACGGGATTATTATAGTTGTATTTACAATATATGGGCTTACATTATAAAGAAAGTCTCATTAGAATCTTCAGAACATATTAAAATTAATAATTAATTCTTTAAGTTCTGTTGGCCTAAATTAAACTAAAGATGTTCTAAATTTATTTCAAAATTTTATACGATATGACAAAGTACATCTTGAAGATACTCATATTCACTATCATATTACAAATAAACTAGCCAACCATTCGCGGCTTCGCTCGCTTAATCGATGTTTTCGGATTCACTCTTGCATGCATGCATTTACTCCTGATGCATGTATTGTGTTTATACGATTTTATGCTTTCCTTTCTGATCACTTGGTCTATGAAAATTGTATATATTATTTGGGCTGTAGGGAATCCCACGGGAATTTCGGGATAATATGCCTATGTTACCCCACAACCTCCCCTCACAATCACAATCTGCCAGCGAAACTTTCATAAAAATCGGTTCACCTGTTCCGAAGACTAGGCCGGATCAATGGAAAGACAGACAGATAAACAATTTAAAAATGTTTATTCGTGTTTTAGTAGCACGTAAATAGTTATATGCACTTGAAATCACTGACACTTAAACTTTATATAGAAAATAGATAGATTTAGATAAATTAATAATTAATTAATAAATATATAAATAAATTTATCGTATTTATAAACATATCGTATCATATATCGTATCATTAATAATTAATTAATAAATATATAAATAAATTTATCGTATTTATAAACATATCGTATCATATATATAAAACTAGAATAAGTAATAGTACATAAACTTGCATAGTAATAGAAATATTTATAGGCAATATTTCGTTTGTTTGAGACCATGGAATTATTCTAAAATACCCCGACAGTCTGAGGAAGTCATAAAGACAAGCTTTTAGTTGCCATTTAATGTTCTGATAAAACAACCATTAGCCTTAGTAGTTTCATTAAAATAAGTACATAATAAGCAGTTTATTTAAATTTTAAACTTTCAGTTATGAGTTCTAATCTCATTTGAGGGAATAATAAAAAAAATTATAATATAGAATTCCGCCACTTAATGTCTGTATAAGGTGAAATAAAGAGATCGTTCACTATTTTTTCTCAATTTTCTGCCTACACTGCATAATGTCTAAAATATAGACATTTTGAGTACAACATAACAGAATTATATATTTATTTTTTCCGCACCATTCGTTGCAATATCATGCATCAATCATAAATCGTGTTTTGTTCTAACACCACATGTCAAACACTGTACTAGCGAAATGTAAACATTATTATTTACATTGGGCAATACTATTTTTGGATAACCCAAAAAGTTGCTAGCTATTTTCATCACTCTTGAAGTCTATCTTGAATACTCTTGAAGTATTTACTTCAACGTTCATGCAGTGATTCATTTCCGCTACAATTTATATTAGAAAAAAATTTGCAAAATAAAACAAGTTTTATAATGAATTATGTTTTTACTGATAAAAAATGTTGCGAGTACCGTTAAATAATATATAATTCTCGTGATCATAAATGCAATAAAAACTAATTAATAAATACCTGTAGCTGCATAAGTATAGGTTTACTTACCACCAGTTGCCCTTTACGGCCTCTACCATCAAGAGTATGAAGCACAAAACTTTCCAAAAAAGCTTCATTATGCCGGAAAAGTACTATACCACGGGATACACTCCTCAACCAATCTTCAACACATCACGGCACAAAATTTAAAAAATAACCAAAATTTGATTAACATGTCGCAAAGAACACGAGAAAAAAAACACAAAAAATTCACAAAAAAGAGTCTTAAATAAAACTTAAATAAAAGATATTTTTTTAAGGTTGGTAACAAAAAAAAATTATGAATGTTTTGAATATTGTTTAGATGGCGGGATTTATTAGAAGCGTTGAAAGTCGAAAGTATAGATATTGTTGCGCGCCTGCGATCCGCGCGGTCGGAAATACAAAACCAGACTGGCTTGCTCTAAGTCGTTTGTAAGTATTCCATAGGATTCGTTGTAGGGGAAGGGTCGCATTGGAGGGCGTGCATGCGATACTGCACTAGTTCATCCTTAACCCTTACTAAGAAGCCTACATTACTTTGAATAAATTATTTTTTTAACGAGACAGACGTGTCCTCTCCATTTTATAAGCATATGCGCGTACATACTTACATATACCTATAGCTATTACTAGAGCAGTAATACAGAGATACGTTTGCGTATTTTTCATTATTTTGGTATATCAAACAAAATGTACAACATCAAAACACACGCGAGGTATTTTGATATAAAAAGTAAAAGAGTTTAATTTATAATGTGTAAAAATCGCGAAAATCGAAGACCTTATTAAGTAGATTTTATTTATCATATTGACTTAGTATGAAACATAAAATAATATAATACCATTATTTATATAGAGACTGCCTTTAAAGGACAATAAGTACAAATATTTTTTTATAAAGACGTTTAAAGAGACGTGGTGCTTACATATTATTTATTGCATAAATCGGTTAAATCCTTCACTTAAGTAGTGAAACGACCTCATTATTCAATATACTTATCCATTTACTTATACCTGTATTCCTTTTAAATTACTTTCAATATAAAATTCAATTAATCTTTGTCTCAATAAAAAAAAAACTTAGGCTGAATAAATTATCGAGAAGGCAAAGCTGTATAACAGTCACATTATATTATTAACTTAATATATATTCTTGTTTAGATTTTAAGTTTTAGTACGCAGAGGGAACCGTTGCTTACTAAAATTATTCGTAATTTTAGCGTGTTGTGACTTTATTTATTAAAAAGTCAAAATCCAAAAAAACATTGCTATTTTAAAAAATATATGTAAGATATTTTTTTATGGATCTACTCGTTTGTGGGCAATTTAAATATTGAATTCGAATAATGTTATTTTTCTTGTACTCGTAATTATTTATTACATATGTCGTAGTCATATCATCGTGGAGACAATTACATGAAATTACACTTAATTTCATTGGCAACATTTCGTGAAATAACTAATAAAAAATGTTAAATAATTAATGAAATCGTCAATTCAACTATATGATCACTATATATAGATACATCTGTGTAATACTTACATGAATATTTTAGGATTTTCACAAAGAATGTAACTGGCAACTATATCACCGGCAGACAAAGATATAATTAACTTAAAAAACGACAATTGTGTTTCCCAATTCTGTTTCAAACAAAATGAGTTCCGTTCCTTTACTCAATTCAATATTTGTTTTTAACAGCACACAGGATTCAGGCTTATTTTCTTTAAAACATAGTATCAATTATCAAACGAAAACGAATAAAAAATTTAAGCGTCCATTAATATTACTGAATATGTACTATTATAATTATTTTATTTTTTTCTGTCCACTGTACTTATTGCAAGTAACTATAGGTTCGCATTAAGTTGGAGATAAGGTTAACGCTGACATATTTACTCGTTTAACCACTCTAAAGTCTATACAATACTCACGTTTTAAAATTATCTTCTGTAAGCAAATAAACAAAGAATAAGACAATGTAGGCTCGTCATGGCGAAAACGACAATAAAAATACTAGATAGAGACTTTAAACAGAAAAGGATAGTAAAATCATCTTTAATATATTAAGATAAGTTTTTAAAATTATTATTATTAAAGGAATAAATAATATAGAAATATATTGACGGATTTATGTTATAAAGTATTTATTTTTGTACAAATATTGACCTATACTAAATCCAAATAAATCTAATAATGACAATCTCAAAGTAAAATAAAATAAGAAAGTACTTTTGTACGTACATTCATCGCGACGACACGACAAAATGCGACACAACATGGCAGGAACCAGCCGAAAAATCTAGAAGTGGTCATCTTGATTTATTAATTTCTCCGTTAGACTAGACTTCTAAGAATAAAAAGAATATTGATATAGAGAAAATAACTGATTACTCAAAGGGAGAATAGAACCCACAACTATCGCGTTTACAGTCAGCCGCCATCCCACTGCACCTTGTTTCTGGAAATTATTGTTTTTAATTCAAATATGTCCCAAGTCGAATTAGGTGACATCGACACCAGATTAATATTCTTTACGTATCTCGCTTTATTACAATTTATTCATTAAATAAACAAAATTTATAGAATATTGTGTATGGGGCAGGTAACGTTGCAAAAAGCATGCAATTTTCACGCATCACGCTCTAATTTCATTACAATTGGACTCAACCAACTTATTATGTATTGTAAATCACAATAACATACAAATATACACCTTAAATTTGATACGTAAGCCTTATAATTCATAAGCAAAAATTCCACATTTACCTGCACAGTCAGCAAATTTTTATTATAAATTGCTATAAAGAAAAATAAACCTACAGTTATTAGCTTTAAAGTTTAATTGATATCGAAACATCGTTTATACAGCTTTCAAAATAGTTTTTACTTTAATTTATTCATTCAAATGTAAACCTTATAATCGAGAGCATAAGGTATGTAAATTTTGTGGTAGATTTAAACGTGGAGGGTAAAACAACAATAAGCCTTACCTGGCATTTTGCTGTTTACGATCACTGTAAAACTGTAATTGCAACAGATCAAACGTACCGGCCGCTTATGAGGCGGTTGTACACTAAATTAATATATTATTTGTGTTTGTTTTTAGTTTCAGGCTTCATCCCACATGTAACAGAGTAGGCAAAGCTCACCTTCTGTTACGACTAGGTCCTGTGCTCTCTGCTGAACTTAGGACAATTTTGGAGCTTAACGCCGCACTTATGTTAGTCTTACTAAGCGAAACATAGACAATAATTAATTCCCTCAAACCGTTATGAGTAATTTGTGTTTTGTTATATTTAAATACGTATTTATATACATGTTCTCTCTTTTTTTGTATAAAAAGTGCGACGTCCAGCTCTTGCACACAATGTTACACAACGTCCTGAATTCATGCAGAAAAGAGGAAACTGAGCGACTTAATACTAGGTTACCCTCTGTTTATCACGTTATATGGAAAAAATCTGTAAAAAGAAGGTTTTACTTTAAAACGTTTTTTTAACTTCAGGCCATAATCAGCATATCGCAGTGTAAAAAGAAAATTTAGCGTCAAGACCGTCAGCTCTCCGCATTCTGACTATATTCAAATATTACCTATCGAGTCGCGGAACTAAATACCCCGTTTTGTATTCCTGTCCGCTGTCATTGTGCATTCAGCACCACAATGATGCTGGCGGTGCATTTATATATCAAAATGGTTATATTTAAATATTAAAACATTACAACAAGTATGCATCCTCATTTATGTTATTCGTTAGGCAAAGTGCCGAAAGGATAGAGAAGGAGGTATAGAGAAAAATGTACACTGTAACTAATAGCCGAATTCAATTCCACACTACGTCCATCCGGGAAAATTAAAATGACTATGACTGAATTATTCTGAAAGCACCCACAATAATATTTATATTTTTTACCATATCAATATTTTAAACATATTTTATGAGTAATATTTTATCTAATATAAAATAAGACTGACAGTGCTAGTGTGTACCACCCTAATACCTTAACTGTACCGGCCTAATGCACTTTTTGCGCATCTCAAACCTATTAAACCAAATTAAGCTTTTGATCAATCGCATAAAGATCAATTTTCGCTGACGTTTTTTCTACTTATTTATAACAACAGTTGGCGGGCGAACTGATACATTAACACTTTTTATATTAAAGATGTGTAATTTAAGGCAATAATTTAAGAAAAGGATTCAATCATTTAACTCTCATTTCAAATTAAGCTTTATATATGTAGGAATTGGGCGGGATGCGGAGGACGGAGTGTCTTGACACTGCGGAATAAGCGGAATAAAGCGCAATAATAATAATAATTTATGTTATTATTAGATAATATAGAAAAATACAACTAGAAATAAAATTTCTAGAATTCAATTTGAAAGTTGAAGTTACTAATGGACTTTTTTTGTTTATTTGATAACAAATAACAGGCTACTAACCATAATTGTTCAGTTGGGATTATCTGTGAACCAAATTAAGAATTTTTCAAGTGATTTTCATAAAGAGATATATAATATATATCTAAACCAGCTTTTGTCCGTGGCTTCATACGCGTCCTAAAATGGAAATAACTTAATTCTGTATAATATACGAAACATTTTAAGTGCCTCGGGTAACCCTGACCGCAAGTACTGTAAATTATATAGGAACGATTAACATAATAATAATACGATATAGCAGTCCTTGAGGAATAGTTTGCTGATTCTAGAATATTCTGTAACTTACAAAGTTAAATTTTATCCTACCTAAAAGAAAATCCATTGCGTTTAAATATAACCATTTAAGTAAAACCAAATTCTTTTACAGGATATCCTTGATAGGAAACTTAATAGTGCTATAAAACTTTAATATGTAATTTATCTATTATTAGTAACGTACTTCACTACAAATAGCTGTTATTTCAATTGTCTTCAATTCGAGATAGGTTAAAATGACAATTTTAAATTGTTTTGAACATTATTTCATTAAGGCAACGGAATTTGTGTAGGCTACAGGAATTAAACATTGCATCATGCGTCGTGTAATATGAGCATATATAGTAGTGTTCTTGCTGCTTTTTAAAGTGTTAATCCACACTAAGGATAGACAAATACTTAAAGAAAACATATTAAAATTTGAACGCGTAACAAGTTGTAAAAAGCATATGAGAAGTTCGACGCAGCTTGATGAACAACGCATGGCTTAGTTGGTATGACGGTTTCACGGCACGGGTTCAAGACCCGCTGCGTTAAAAATTATTATGTTATATATAATTATATATAGTTATGTTATATATATAATTATTATCTTTAAGTATATAAAGTAGTAATTGTACAGCGGCCAAAGTATATAAAATTGTTATTTTATTTATTTAGAAATATCTATACAATTTTCAAAATAATAGATTTTACGCGTTGGCTAAGATTCAATATGTCATATATATATATATGTTATATACATATTGAGTTCTATATTTATAGGTACTATAAAAAAAAGCAATAAAATAAAATATCTGTCTGAAACAAGTACATATTGCTTCATAAATGAAATAAATATTTGAACTACCAATATTTCCTTTTTTTTCCACTTTGTACCATCATACAAAAGCTGTACTCGCTAAAAATTCTAATAAGTGTGTTGCGCGTACAAAGCGCGTGTCAGGCACTAAATGTGGTTCCGTAGGCAAAAAATACTATCTAATATTAAATTAAATTAACAATTTGCGTAATTTTTTTCTTGTGATAATTATAGGGATCTCTAACATTTTGCGGAGTCGGCATGGAGAACATATTACTACATACTTAATGCCCAGCCATTTAAAGACATTACGTGCTGTCTGGCTGAACTCATTGTCCCACTTTGTTTTACCAGACTAGAAATAAATACCACAAATATAAACATCTTAACAAATGCCGATGCTATCTGGCAGCAGTGGGACGTTGGTCGTGGGTTCGATGCCAACTTGTGATAAATTTTACTTCGATTTCCTCTAATCAACATACAATGTCTCAATCTCAAATTAATAATAATAATTAATAATTAAATACTATTTTCTACTTATTAAGATTTATAAAAGGTAACCCGATAGGAATCGTGTTATATGGACACTTCGCCACTGGTATATAGTGTAGGGGTAACACTACAAGAGAATTTTACCAAATGCATATGGAAACAAAACGAGTTTTAACTTATATATTTTTTTTATTTTATTCCACGCAAATGAAGTTGCGAACTACAGCTCGTAACGTATGAAAGGCGATATTACTGAAGTAATACGGAAACGGGATAATATATTTTCATACATTTCGGTGTATATCTAAAAGTAAAAAGTTCTCGTTAAAATAGTTCTAAATGAAGAAAATCAAAATAATTTAAGACTAAAGTATTCGTTAAAATAATGATGACCTAGATTTGGTAGTCTGGCGCGATTTTTGTTTTTCACAAATATCGCGTAGAACAGATAGAATTGCAATGTGGTATATTTATTTTTATTTAAAGAAATCTCATAATATCTAAAAGTATAGTACGAAGTAAAATTTACTCTATTTACTCTAGAGTTTAAACAGTAACCCAAATAACAAAAAATAAATAATACTTTTTCACTTTTACGAACTGTTTATTGTGGATCCCTAAACTGCAGGTCAACTAGAGATTTGACATAAATCATATGAGTTAAATACAATAATAGAGTAATTTAATCTGTGGACAATGAAGTGATGACGTAATTTTCTTTTTTTATTTAAATGGATGTAAAATTATATCAAGAACAACAATGTGAAAAGTTTCGTGTATATAAAAATAAAAATAACAAACGTGTAAAGATTAAAATAACAAAAGAACTCGTTTACTAAATAAAAGTAATAAATACTAGGTATTAGAAGAAATATTTAGAATTAATATCGAACTTTTTGTAAAATTAAAAATAATGAGGACCGTTGTGGTGCAGAGGAACATCATGTGCCTGGAAACGCGTTTATATGTGGGTTCGATTCCCACTCGGGTAGAATGAAATGTTTTCATTTTCTTCGCTGTGGCGACGAGGTAAAACGCGGCAACGAGTTCCGCCACTCAACACGCAATACCTCGAAAGGCAGAAAGTGGGGAACAGAGTGTCTTAACACTAGGTTCCTTTGAGCCTACGGTTAGCCCACCCTGTCTGTAGTCTACGTGCGGGCTACAACGAGGAGCTAAAAAATAATAATAAAAAGATAACAGATTAAACGTCTATACGATTAAGTTAGATAAAAATAAATAACACCTATTTCATGTAAGAGTAATTGCATCGGATTAGTTTACACGAATAAAAAAAATAACGTTAGAAAATGAAATAATATTTTTGCAAACGAAAATTGATATAGAAAATTGATGATTGATGAAATATACCTTAAAAGCTACTTGTAAATTTCAACTTAAATATATTCTTGGAACAATATATTAATACGAATGCTAGAATTATTTAAATACCATTAATTTTATTGCTAATCGTAATAATTGCCCCCATGTTTACTATCCAGTCGTTCTCTCATTAAAAGGGGCCTCTGCCCTACAGCAAGATATTAACAAGATCCATAAAGTGACCGAAAAAGATTTTAAAATCATAAATCTTTATAGACAAAAATGTTTGGTATATTCATTATATTTACTTTGTTATTTCTTAAGTTCATTTAACAGATTTTTGCAGTATATTAGCCATATTTTTTTAAATATAAATATTAGCCGATATTTTTTTTTAATTATACCCATTTAAGTGATAATTTTGTCAAGCGTTATTTTCTTTCTTATCGTCGAATATGTGGTATGTATATTCAACATTCTAATCAAGGCAAGCTTCTCCTTCTTTAAGATTTCAAAATAAACTTAAAGACTTGTTTATTTCACCATATATACATACTCGTGGCTAGTCCCAGTAAAATATTGTACAATACTAACGAAAGCTAAGGGTAATATAACCCACATAATAAACTAAACTGATATTTTTTATGACGACGTGAGTGACGCATCACTTCGCAATTTTCAAATTAAAACATTTGTATGTTTAACAATGTTTTTTGCTTATAATAAATTAAAAAAAAATATAGCTATCGATAACATTTTTAAAAACATATAAAGAACGAACTCTATGCGAACGAAACAAAATTATAGACAACCAAAATAAATACAATTCAATTTTACCTACATATGTGCCTACTTGAAAATAGGCACTATTGAATGTAGGTACGTATATATTTGTCTACATTTCATGTACTTGCCCCGCAATTACGCTCCATATCGAGAGAGTAGAC
The DNA here is from genome assembly GCA_037127375.1 of Dione juno. Taxonomy (NCBI): domain Eukaryota; kingdom Metazoa; phylum Arthropoda; class Insecta; order Lepidoptera; family Nymphalidae; genus Dione; species Dione juno. Next base: position 4,454,113 of record JAXRJS010000077.1, on the reverse strand, counting down.
AAAACGACAGCCAAACAATAACATAAAAGAATTGATACTGCGAGATACAAATAAATAATCTATAAATGCCTTAAAGACATTGGTAAAAACTCCTATAAAAGTATTAGACATGACATATTTAATATTGTATTGATACGATAATAAGCTAATATGATAGTTCGGTATTCTTTTGATGCAATTAATAAATTTAGTTTCTACTTGAGGCTCTGTACCTCTGAAGAGAAAGACTATCTTGTCTGTCTAAGACCAATAATTATGTTATTTGTCAGTGTGTTACAACTTACAGGAAAAGGAAAGAATCCCGGAAGTCAACATTTATCAGTCTATCATAGGGTAGATATATGGTATATATATTATATATTATATATATACCATATATTATATTATATTATATATATACCTTATATGGTATATATATAGTTTATTGCATACAAAATAAGAACTTATTTTGTATAGTTTTGTATGAAATGAAATTTTCAACTTTTATTAAATAAATAAATTATAAAATTTGACACAAAGTTAAAACTTACTGTATAAATAAAACTAAATTATGAAAATTGATAATTTAGAAGTCTTAAACAAAAGCAACCATAACAAACGTACATTTTAATATTAAAATCAATTCGTATACACAGTTTAAGTATTAACTGTTACTCGTAAGTTATCTGTCTAGCAACGACGAGGTCTACTCCAGGAGCTAATACGATCGTGTTATTAGAGTAGGTATAATAAGTCGGCATATTCCATACTCAGCTCATTCCGTCGATATCATCTCATACTATTTTTATTTTATTCATAGACCAATCTTTATATCTTTGTTTACTTCCTCGAGGTTGTCTCTGATTATACTATTTGTTGCCTCAATTCGCTTATAATTAGAGCCTTAATGGATATTAATCAGATAGACATATAGTATTTATTTATTATATAAATTAGTTAAACTTATTATTTGTAATATTACAGTTAACTAACAGAAATAAAAACGTCATGTCTTAGAACTCCAGTAAAATGTATAAATATATAGTTCATGTTGTATATATAAACAGTAATATATATGTATATATATTACTTTAATTTGTACCACGATGACTTAGAACTTACTCAGCTTAATTTATTTCCATTGATTTTAAATATTAACATATAAAAAGAAAAGTGAAACAACACTACTATAAATAACTGAAGCATGGTCGATGAATAACCATATATAATTTATATACTTTCATGAGCAATATTGGCCCATTACAGAACATAAATTTACTCGAACGAAATTTATTGTTGCATTGTAGTCATACTTATGTTAACATGATGAAAGAAGAAATATTTTGATGTATCCCATTTTATATTAAGCTTAATATAAATTATATAATATTCATATGTTTTTTTTTTACTTTCATTTATAAAATGTCATTATTTTACTTACGCTTATGCTTACATAGCGAGGTAAATAAAGAGAATTCATTGTCAAGACACTATGCTCTCCGCTTTCTGACAAAATTTGAGGCACATTGCATGTTATGTGCCGGAACTCAACGTTTTACTTTGTGTTAGCAAAGTGGGAAAATAAAAATAATTCACTATATCACGTCTACAGTGAGATACTGCCCCACTCATTATTTTTTTAATACTGAAAAATAATAGATTTTTTGAAATAAATAACAATAAATAATTTTTCGTTTCATTTTTAGGGTTCCTCAAAAGTAAAAACAGAACATTTATAGAATCACTTTGTTGTCTGTCTGTCTGTCCCTCTGTCAAAACAATTTTCTCAAAATCTTATGGTAATTGGTAACTTTTATTATGACATTAGAAAGACATACTCGAATAGACAAATTTTGTACTTCCATACTTTAGATATATAGAGATAAACTAGTCATGACTACTTCACTACGTAAGAAAAAGTGTAGTGTGTAAATATTAAAGTAGCGGGTCTTGAACCAGGACCTTTTGGTTCAGTCTTTATACGTTTTTGAAAATTATTCTATCCTTTGTGTGGAATAATACTTTAAAAAATGTTAGAATATATAAAACTTATTTAAAAAAAACTGTATACCATTTTGAATAAAGAACAGTCAACAGCTAGGTACATTAGAGTTTTTATATTTGTTAAATTGATCTCGGTGGCCTGGCGCGAACGTCATCACTGTGGAACCTGGCCGAATAAAAACATTGAGTTTGGGTAAACGTGCATCGTTTACGTATACTAAGATATAGAGCCGGAGGTTAAATATCGATGTCCATTTTATAAAGTATTAAAAAACTATTGAATTAAAATAAAATAATGTATGCTGCATGACAAAATTTAAATCAGATTAATATGGAACCTAAAACTGAGTAATTTGTACTTAGTACAAATAAGAAATACAAAATTATATATTTATGTTATCTAAACTTTACCTTTAAAAGTTATAGTACCTTATTAAAAATAATTATTAAACTATGGTTTATCGATATGAAAATTAACTTGAAATAATCCCATCTCTACACCATTTGTTTTTTTTATCAGAATACTGGCTTGTATCAGCGCTCAATCATCATGGTATTTTCAAATCACTCATCGGTAAAACGCTAAACCATTCGTCTTTATAAAACCCAGTGTAAACTTGTCAGTCCAAATTGTACGTTTTTAGTGCTTATTAATCTGTTCAACTCTATTAAAGAGCTAATTTATGATATAATAAAAACCGTTACAAAAACTTCTGGCTCAAAAGTTGAGCTACATTTTATAAATATATTGATTATATCGAGTAATCAGGTTCTCATGATTAATAGTACACTAATTTTTGCGTGTAATTAATTATTCTTAATTATTTTTTTCTTGACACGTATCTTTTTTTCGTTTATCTCATTTTAGGTATACTAGCAGTTACTATATTAATTTTAATATAAACAATTCTAATAGTAGAAATTTTTCTTTCTCACAAGTATGATCGAGCATCTTTTAATCAGGTCATAAAAATTATTACCAAAAATATGTAATAAAAATTATCAACAATACTTTTTAAAGTTACGCATTCAAATTTGAATGAGACTGATTAGTTTTAAATTTGAATAAGTACATTCAAATTTAAAACTAATCAGTCGCAGCATATTTAAAATGTACATGAAAATATATGGTAGGTGTAGGTTGGAATACCACAGTATAATTAAAAAAAACATTATTTGCTGCACATTTAAATTCATATAATGAAATATCTCTAAATTCGAAAAAAAGAAGAGAAAATAGAGTGATAATTTACTATTTTTTCTCTATACTCAGCCAAATGCAAAACAACTAAACAAAATTAGTCACAATAATAATTTTATACAATACAAGTACACAAAACCAACAAAAACACAGACAAAGTACAGACCATTACATATAACGCTAAATCCTTGCAATTACTAACGTCTAGAACAATAACCGTTCCCGCCAATCGCCATGATGGTATGACGTTTATAAGACGCCATTTTGCATCGGGTTGCGTTCAGAAACCCGTTCGAAGTTTGAACAAAGGATCCATTTGAATGAATGGGGATATACCATAATTTGGTGTTCAATAACAAAGTACTGTGTAATGTGTATACATGACACCCTCATATAAGAATATTATTAACTTAAGCTATTTTAAACAGATGTAGATATTTGAGGAAGCATTTAAATGATTTAGTCATTTATTTAAATAATTTTTACTGTAGAAATACAACAATAAAAGTACTCACAAGACGATTTTAAAATTTATTGGATTCTGAATATTCTGGATAAAGAAATAATTTGATTTTCTATATTAATACTGGGTATATTGCTAGAGATAGGTGCGTTAGGATTAAAAATAAGAAATATGTTTAAGATTTTGTATTGTAAGCAAATTTGTTATTTTTCATTAAATTCTGCTTAATATAAATTTAAGAGAGATAGCTTCTTATCCAAAAATTAACGAACAGTTCCATCTTTATTCTTATATTGTAACTTAAATATTGCTTATTATTTACATTATTAAAATCGTTTACTTGTAACGCAACTGAACGCCCATTGTCTTGCCAGAGCGCGAAAATGAATATAATTTGTTGCCTCAAGTGAGCATCGAATTCCCAACGTTTATAGTCAGAAACTGACCCACTGCGACATGATGGCCTTAATTATTATTGTTAATTATTATTATATACAAATATAACTAACTGACTTTTTTAAAATAATATTATAATTGAATACAGATAGGTAATACAAAATTTCTATTTGTATTACAAATAATACCCAAAATAATTTATTGGTATAAATAATATGATAACATTGATTCAAAGTTTAAAAAAAATGGAGATGCCAGGGATCGAACCCGGGGCCTTTCACATGCAAAGCGAACGCTCTACCACTGAGCTACATCCCCTTCTGAGAATATATGGTATTTTCCATTTTAAAATTGTATTATATTATAACATATTAAATACTATATGATTGCTTAACTAACCAAGTAAGCTTGTATCCACATCTATATGATTAGATTCAGCTTGGAATGGTAATATCATGATATTAATTTTAGTTGTATAAATATAATTTTTTGATTAGATAAGAAATTTTATTATTCTTCATCTTTTTTAAAGCGTAACGCTTGTCACGTTTATTCCCACAGTGAATACAGAGAGGGAACTAGTATCAATGTACTCCGTTCTTTACTTAACGTTCGAATTCTAGCGACAGAAATCAACTACGCGCTTAAATAATAATTCCAGCTGAGTGGGGGGGGGGGGGGGATTGGATCCACAACTATTACATTTTAAGTTTACACGTTTGTTATATCGTCGCGAATTGTTTTTCGAAATTGTCACGCCTTTCGTGTATTCGTGTATCGTTTCTGTTTTCCAATCTGTAGGTATGTATAACTATGTATGGAAATGAATAGAAGGCTTATAATTCATCTAAAAAAAATTCACCCCCTAAATCTGTAACATGCGGACACGGAACAGCAGGAGTAGAACAGCTTTTAACTAGTAAACGCAGTGGTTGTAGGTTCGAAAAGAGAACGGATTGTCTTTACACTAGGTTTGTCTGTCTACCCTGCTACATGTGGCATAAAGTGTAATTTTAATTTGCATATTATCTGTCATTTTAGAATATTTAATGATAATCAGTTCCGCCATCTTTTCCAGAAGAATATACATGGCACCCATACTCCCCCCCCCCCCCCAAATACGCGGTTCGGGTCCGCATAATTATGATCTTAAAAGCACTAGATATTACGACTGTATTAAATTAATTTTGTTAATTAATTTATTTTATTATAAAAAAAATAAATATAGTAACCCGTTTATTTACACGTGAGCGTAAATGAAAAAAATAAAAACTTACTTTAAAAAGTGCAAATAAACTATTTTTAAAGATAGGTACTATTCAAATTTCTCAATAACTCATTAATTATGTCAATATCACCATAACTTGTAGTTGACGCATAAATTTTTTAAAATTAAACAAATTATCTATATATTTGAGAGCACCGTAGCGCAGTGTGTCAGCTTATGCCTGTAAGAGCGATGGTTGTGGAGAGATTATTATCATATCTCCGTTGCAACAAAGTGTGATGTTGAGTTCCGAGAAGACTTGAAAAATCTTGAAAAATCTGGTGAAAAGCGGAGAGAGGTACTCCTCTGCTATTTAAAATGGTAAACTTGATAATTTAATTAGCCTTCTTGAACTTTTTACAAAATAATATCATACAACTAAAAATTCCTTTAGAAAAAGTAATGTTCTTGTTTTTAAATATCATAATTTTCTCCTAGACTTAACGAGTAGTAGGTACAAAAAGAAGCTATATGTACAAAAAGAAACATAGTTTACTATGAAATCTTAAACTTTACTACAAAATATCAGTTCCTCGTGCACGTATACCATGTGAAGCAGCTTGGTAACAATTAGCATGTGAAAACACTGCGCTGTCGGTGTCCCGCCGCCGCGGGCGTCGTCTAATTGGCCCTGTGTAAACTTGTCCTGTTATCGGGCCGCCCCGAGCGTTACAGTTATTTTGTATGGAATAAACTTATTTAACGTTTACAATGTTTAATGTAAACAATTAAAAATATGTCAAATCAATTTAATTAGTAACTAATTTTACCCAATCGAAATCTGATTTTTATATGTTTATCTGGGTTTATCTATTATCACATCGGGCTATGGGCACATATTTGTTTATAGACCTCTCCCAAAGTTTTCCGCAACGATCCTGCCCTTCCCGCATCCAGGGGCTTCTGGTGATGCTGACAAGATAGTCGATCTACCTGGTAGAGGGCCAGCGCAATAAATGAATACTCATCATCTAGCTCGTGGCTACCATGGGAACCGACCATTGGTTTTTCTAAGTAAGTAATGTCGGTTAATTTTATTTTCTTTCGGATGCGCGTCTCATAAATGCTATATATTTTTTTACATTAATTATATCTATATATCGATAGTTGATACATATAAATAAAACTAAAATATATGTTTGTGATTTTAAAAATATTTGTTTTTTGAGTGTATTTAGTTATTGACATACATATTATATAAACATAAACAAACATTTTTTTTTATTCGTGTGTCCTTCCGTATGTCGGGGCTAATCTCCGGAATAGTTTAAGACTTTTATGAGAATTTCACTCGGAGAGAGAGGAAGTATGGGAAGGAAAAAATAAAAAACCTCATATGTACAATACATGCGATCGAATGAAATCTACTAGATTTTAATCTAAATTTTATCTGTATTTCAAATATAATATTAAGTCAATTACTATAACAACTTCACGTATAACTTTTATTTCTCGTTACATTGCTTAAACAAAAAGAAATTGTACAAAATCCTATTCCATACAAACGCAGCCACGTCAAATCCGCCCGCCCAGCGCTAATATTGACTTCTTATTACCACACGGTAACCACAGCGATCGGGGGACTATAATACCACTACAAATTTTACCACTACATACAGATATATCGCGTACATTGACGTTCCTACTGTCAAATATGAAATGATCTTCATTCAAAGCCAGCAATGGATACTAAGACTAGATTTTATATCGATATCGGAGTAGTGGTTCAAAGGTACAGTGTAGATAGTAGACAGTGGTTAATATTGTGAAGCAATAAGAGATAGCGACCGGTAGCACTAATATTGTGTAGAATTTACTATAATATCAAAGTTCAGTCTGCAACGCAGGACCCAAATTGCTGAACTTTAATTAAAAACTATATGCAGTATATATGGAAAAATGCTATTTTCATTTATTTCTTTGTTATTTGTATAGTATTTTTGTTATTGATATAAAGTTAATTTAGGTTTAAAAATTTTATTACCATGGCAAATAAATTCAATTATAATTTTAATGAGTAAAATTATAGTTTAAATATGATTATTTTTGTACATTCCCGCTTTAGCAAGGTAAGCAGAGTGTAACCTACTGTAAGACACTAAGTTCTCCGCTTTCGGCCTGAATTCGAGACATTCGAGTGTCGGAGCTCAATTCAGTCAAAAAAAGCCCTTCAATCCTATTTTCAATCCTCTATTTCTAACATAGACAGGAAATGTTGACACGGAACCACTTTTCAGTGAGCTCTCTGATACCGGGCATACCGCATAATGTATATACCGTATATATAACTACTAAATAAAATGTTGTTTTTCTTTCTAATTGGAGGCGTACAAATATACTAATTATTTAAAATACTTACCATTCTTCTCGCTCCGCGGTTCTGATTAAACAAGATGCAGCGTTGTGTTCCGCCATTATGAGATTTTCGAATTCGGACTGGAATTGGAGACGAGATTGGAGAAGTTTAATCATTTACTATTTTAAACTGAAATACAAAATATTGTTATCATGACTAAATATTACGCTAAAAAAAAGAGTGTCGTTTTATTCCTTCTTTCTAATTTAAAATTTTATAGTTTCTTAACTTTAAGCTCTCTCTGCCTACCCTGCTTCATTTTATTCTGAAAAAAACTATAGATATTTAGATAGCTTTAATATTATATAACTATAGATAGCTTTAATATTCGAAGTTTAACGGTTAAAATATTTAACATTTATACGTTAACTTTAACCATTTACAAGAAAGTAAATACGTATATTGTGATATGCATTTCATTCCGACAAACGCAAAGCAAATATTGTTAGAACGATAGCGACGTACAATGAGCGGTTTAAGTCCCGTCTTTTTCTAAGAAAATGGTTTTTTTTTTAACTTTTCATATTGTTTGTGTAAGCTTTTCGTTGATATTTATTTTTAAGAGTAAATTACTTGTAGCTTACATTTCCGTTCTACGATTTTGTAAATTAGGCATATATTTGGTCTGCGTGTTGATAAAGATATCCTTTTTCCCGGGAGTAATATTTATATATCAATTTGTATGTTCTTAGTTAAAAAAAACCATTTAACTCATGTTTTAATCAGTACTTATAATGTGAATATCGTCTATGTTTAATGTGTACATTGTACATCTGATCACGCAATTTTTCGTTGTCTTGCCATAGTCCAGTCAATTATAGTATTTAATAAATACTTAACAAAAAAAACTTATGACAAAATAACCCTCTATTTAAGGAATTATGATTTAGTAAAGTACCAACACGTATTGGGCCTATATAAAAGAAAGAGCAATATTCATTAGAGTAAGGATGCGTCAAATAATATAATCTAAAATCTGATAGATTTTTTTCTTCGCAACTTGCAAACGAATAATTGTAATAATATTAATATAAGACCATCTCTAACCTATCACCTACTATACACAAAAATAATCGCCAAAATCCGTGCAGTATTGCCTGGAGTAAACGTAACAAAGGTTAAAAACATACAAAAAAACAAGCAGTTGAATTGATAACCTCCTCCTTTTTGAAGTCGGTTAATAAAATGAATAAACCTTTATGACAATTAATGGATACATTAAGTAAGAGCCAAAAATTGGAATTTCGCATTCAAAACGATTATTTAAAAGTACTGAAAGAAATATCAACAATTTCAAAACTAAATTACATCCTTCGTCTGTGATTCGAATCACAACTATTACGGATTATAAGTATCTACTATACTTGAAAATACTACGACATTCATATTAGCATAGAGTTTATTTATAAAATTTAAGCTAAAGCACTTCAGCGGACACCTGTAAAAACAAACATTTCCGTACATGGATCGTCTGTACGTACATACAACGTAGGTCGCGTTTAACATGTAATAAAGACTTGCCGATAACTGCATCCACTTATATTGTGTAATGTAAATAATATGAAACCCCGTGCACCTGTAGGTATGTTGTAGAAAGGAACTTTAATATAAAGACCATTTTATTTTGATATCTTTGTGCAAATTCTATTGCAAAAATACCCCATTGGAACGAGAACGAGAACGAACGAACGAACGAGAACGATAATACGAGGTGGAACTACATGGTGAAGGTCGCCGGAGTCCGATGGATGAGGGCGGCCTAGAACCGGTCTTTATGACGCTCAAAGGGAATAAGCCTTTGTCCAGCATTACACGTCTCCAGGCTGCTATGATGATGAGATGAATAAAGATGAAATATTTTACATAAATTACGTATATCCATCGTGGCGCCATAAGTTCGATCCCCACAATTACTTAAATTTCTCCCTTCTGGCTGACCAAGCGCAGCGTTGAGTTCCGCCTCCTATATATGCGGGATAAAGACTGAAGATGTAAAAATTACAGCTTCATCATATGAAAACATAGCAATGTACCTAGAGGAGAGCAAGAAATATCTTTAAATATGTCTGTCAAAAGATTATAGAAGAAAGAATACATTTATTATTGAACGTGCAACAAACAAAGCTATCGCAAAAATATATAAAAATGCATAGTAAACATTCATTCAATTCAAATCTTATTGGTGAAAAATTAATCAACTTCATATACGAAGTATATGTATAAAAATAAGTAAGTAATGTACTAGATATTCTTTTCCGTTTCCGCAGATATCCTAGGTTGGAGTGAAGCCGGTATCCGTTATTTTGTAGGCAGATCGCGAACGGATCTTTTATATTATTATATTCTAATTGCTATCCATTGAAATTATAAATACATAAAAATATTAAATTAAAATTATTATTATTAAAATTATTTTTATTATTAAATTATACTATTATTATTAAATCACGAAACAGTAGAAAAATATGCGTATTGTATACATATTTTGTACTGTTTCGTGAGATAATTATAGATGAGAAATTCTAAATAATGGTGTATTTTAAAACCACAAATGAAATTGTAACACTAAACACTTATCTTCACCACATGCAAAAAATCCTTTTAAAATATAATGACATAACTTAAAAAAAGACTATTTTTTTTCATAACAGAATTCAGCTGCTGTACCTGTCCGTATATCCAGAGAGCAGACAAATCGTCTTACCGGTGGCGCTCTTTACGCGTATGTATCCTGTTATACGAAATAAAAAACTATTTTCTTCTTTTTATTTATTTTATTATTACTAAATAACTTAATAACAACACAAATATAAAGATTAAGCTATGTTGAACACAATTATTATACTAGATTACTTACATTTACACGTTACGTACTTAATTTATCGTTGAGGTATTTATTTTTACTTTATTTACAGGTACTTATTTTAACTTTATTTAAATTACATGTTCAAGGATATATTTATCAGTAAGTATTTAAAAATTTTCTCTAAACTTTAAATCGTTTTTGTTATAACTAAATAGTGTACATTACTTGCAGACTGAATAGGCTCGATGCTGACGAGCTTTGGAGAGCAGATATTTAACGCGGCAATTTCGCGGACAAATTTTTCTTTTCAAATAGATAGACTTCATAGAATTTTTTAAATCTATTTGCCTATCAATTTCACATGAAATGTATTAAAATACAACGATGTGGATGAAAGAAGGATATAGTTATTTACCGTATAGTTACCTGTTTTTGTCATGACAATATGATGTCATAAAGACGCTCTTTCGTAGCTCTTTCTTAAAAAATTTATATTTCTTATAGCAATATTCTATTTTTTACAACTTCCCGCAAATTGCAGGCACAGGAATTTGACATTGCGCTCTTTTTTTCTTTATTATTAAAAGGATATTGTAGTGTAGTACATTTCAAGTACCTACTAGATTATTCATTTATGTAAAAATATTTTTATAAAAAATTAGACTATTTTGTTTACTAGGTATATGATAAATTTTTATTATTTTTATATTTTAAGTTTAATTTTATGTTTCTAGCTATCCGTAGATGTTATTATATAAAATTTGTACTATGTATTTAATAAAGTTAAGTATACTTAAATATTGAGTAAAAAAGTAGTACATAAAAATTTACCTAAAATGTGTCAAACATGTGTATATAATACCATAAGCGCCTAGCTCTTAGATAAAAAAAATGTTCTTTTTATAATATATTAATTAATTTAAGACTTATATTTACAATACACACATATGATAAAAAAAAACCAAAGCCTACATTAGCTTGATACCGTAACAAAAAAAAAACAATTTACATTGGTTACAGTAGTTACTTTACACAGAATAGTATAGAAGAGTTAACTGCCTTTCCTCATGCCATTATTCTCCATATCCTTATATATTTTGATAAAAAATAATTATATCAAATTAATTTTTTTTTTATATATTATACCAGCGAGCTAAAAGCAGTTTAAATAAGAAAATACAAAATTTCATACATTTATACATAAATAATGAAAAGAAAATGACAACAATTCAATCTGCATGGCTGTATGCCACCAAGCAAGTAATTCCTAACAAAAAAATAAAACAAAACCAAACAAAACATGACATTTAATATGCTAATCAAGTACAATAGTATCGACAATCTGCTCTGTATGTCAGCTGGCGTGGTAGAGGCCTGAAAGTGCGTCTTGTAAAGCTCTTAGACATGGTAGAGTTGAGGAGTAGCCGCCTGCTTTTTCTGTTTCTGTTTCTGCCCTGTAATATTACATTAAAATCAATAATTAGTAAATAATAAAGAAATTGCTTCACGTCACATTACATTTCTCACTTTCTGCCCAATTTTCATTTACCTCAGTAATAGTGGATAAAAATTGTAATAAACTAATATATCCACAATATTAAAAGCAGCTTAAATAGTATAATAAACATACCTAACATGATGCAAATAACCATTATTCATTATATCTTCAACAGATGGTGGATCTGGACCAACTCTATCTGGTATGATTGGAGCTTCATATTTGTATAACGGCCCTTCCTCTATTAATGGGAGGGGCTGCTGTCCGGAGCCCCTTGTGAATTTAACTCCGCTGGAGAATTGTGTTACCTTTAGAAATTACAAATAAAATGTAAATTAATAAATTTAGATTTTTTTGAAATATGGTAATGTCGCTATGAAATTCAAATTTAATAGTCATATTGAAAAGAAGAAAAATTAAATGAAATATAAAAAAACAATTATCTCTTAATTAATTCAATTATTAAATTATTTGATAGTTTATTAGTTTTCATTATATATAACTATAACATAAACTTCTAAATCCACATCTTCAGAGTTAAAATTTTTTGACTCATTATATAATATTTACATACTATTCAAAACTAAGTGAATCTATCTATCTAACAATATATCAAAATATGCTATATTTGAATTAATAAAGTTATATATACTTTAGGTAAAACTGGGACGATTTCTTCTTGTTTATTTGCTACTGTTTGAGCAAATGTATTTAAAATATCCTTTGCATCTCCTTCAGCAAACATCAACTCATCTATTAGAGCTTCTTTTTCCCTTATTTTCTGTTTTTTGGCTTCTTCTTCCATTTTTATGATTTCAGCTCTGCGTAGTTCTTCCATTTGTTTTTCTATTTCTAATATTTCTTCTAATTCTAATTCTTCTCTACCTGTAAATTAATATTACATTTACACTCAATAGTTTATACAGTAAAGTGTACTATCACATAATTTAACTTTTTGTATTGTTATGTTGATATGATCACAATCTTACCAATTTTAGCTTTATTTTTCATAATAATTTCTTTATTATCTTTTTTATATTGTTCTATTCTTTTATTTGTTCCTACAATATCAATATTATTAACTAAATTAAAAATAATTGTTTCAATTTCCTCCAAATAATCATTATATTCTCTTAAAGATGCAAAATCTTCCTCTTTCTTATTGAAATCTTTTAAGACCCTTTTTCTTATATCCATTTCCTTTTCAACCATAGAATCTTCAAATAGCTGAACACGAAAATTACTTCTACGCAATGGAACATTACAATCTGGACAAGAACCGGATCCTGAAATTCATATTTTTATATGAAAGTACAGCATATATGCTATTTTATATATACGTATAACATTAATATCGAAAGTTATATTTTACTACAAAGTTAAATATTTGAAAATTACCTTTTAAAAATAATAAATCTACGCAACTTTCGCACAAAGCATGGCCACATATATTTACCATCAACTTTAGAGATGGGTTTCTGTATTTAGTTGTTTTACAACGTGGACAAGCTTGATCATCCATTATAAGTGAGTAATACAATAATATAATGTATTAAACTATGAACTAATTGTCATGACCTTATAATTTCAGGAAAATAATGTTATACCCCAACGAAATAGTTTAGAGATTCAACTTTAAAAACTTGGTCAATTTGACATTTGACAACACATTACACACACTTAGGAGGTATTGGTGATGTGAGTTGTGCTCAACTGGCACACTCAAAACGCCATAACTATGGAGAAAAAGAATCTATTTTATAATTGGAAAAATATGACTTAATTTAAGCTGTTTTTATACAAAAATTTCATATTTATAAATATATAAAATTTGTTGATCCAAAATCCTTTACCATATATTTATTTCATGTTTAGACTAACATAGTAACAACACTTTACAATATTTAGGAAACAATGTTTGTAAAGCTAAAAGCTTGAAAGAGACTGGAAGTAAAGACCTAAGGAATATAATCTTGCCAATTTGAAAAAACCTTTACAAGTATGAGCGAATTATTATAACATCAGAAAAATTATAAAAATAAAGCAGCTTTATACTGACTGAACTATACTTGAGTGAAATCTTTTATATTTTTCGTGACTTATATTTATGTAGTAGTATTATTGTGGAAATATTTCTTTCCCTTTTTATTTAGTATCCTTTTCTGATAGTTTATTAAATACTTTGCTGGCGCTGTTTTTAAAATCTTTCCACTTGCTATTGTAGCGGTACTTAATTGCTCCCTTTTAACGGACACTTTTTAATATACCGAGTTGGTACTCTTTAGATGTACATACAGACCTAAAAATGACAAAATTGTCAGAAAATAAAAACTAAAATTTAAATGATAAAACTTAGTGTATTTTAATTTCTTTTCTCACTTATGTTTTACTCTTGTTGCATTAGTTTGTAAAACGCATTTTCTTATATTGTCGAATATGAACTTAGTTGTTAGGACAGTCTTGACAAATCGCACATTTAGGTTATGTGATAGGTTTTCCTATAAATATTTACAAACTCCTATTGCTTCAAAATGTCCTATTATACAACACCGGAAATATTGCGAAGATCACACGGAAATAAGAAAACTGCCTCAGTTAATGGAATTTCCGGCAGTAATTTGGCCTTCTTTCTTAAAATTTATAAAAAATTGGATATTTGCAAACTTCATCATTCGACCTTACTTTGAAACTGAATTTAGTTTAATAGATTTCGTGGAAGCTTCAAAACATGCAGTTGAGGTATAATTTTTTTTCATTTCTCTTAAAAGTCTTCTTTATTTTATTAAATATCAGTTACTGCAAATTTTTTAAATATGAAACTAATATTATATACAATTCTTTATATAAATTTTACATATACATTATATATATATATATATATATATATATATATATATATATATATATATATATATATATATATATATATATATATATATATATATATATATATATATATATATATATATATATATATATATATATATGTATATTTTTATGTTTGTTCATCATGCAATTAGTCTTTTGACTGCGAGCAGATTTGTTAAACGACTTACATCACATTAGATAAAGCTTCTTATAGACCATTTTAATATAATGATGTTTGCAAAATATTGTGCCTCTTCAGTCAGCTTGTCAGTTTCTGGCCAGTTAATTGTACAGCCAATAGGTTTAGATGATTTAGCAATTTTGTTTTGTATTTGGATTAGTGGATATTTGAACCCCATAGTTGTATAACATGATCAGATGAGTTTTTGGTACAGCAGCAGCAACAATTTAGATTTTCTCCCAAGAAGCCTAATTCATTCATTTTAGTTTTCAGGTGTATTTTCCAGGTTCAATTTTCAATTTTACATATTAACAATAAATGATTCTAGGTTGTTTCGGAAAGCTTACAGAAAAGTGATTTCAAATCTCTAGAAGGACTTGTGGATAAAGATGCTATTGCCACACTTAAAGACACAGTTTCTAAGTTGTCAGTTTCACAGAGACAAATGCTATCTATAAGTAAAGAAGATATTTTTTATGCTTTCCCCTACCAGGTATTA
Organism: Dione juno; assembly: GCA_037127375.1. NCBI lineage: Eukaryota > Metazoa > Arthropoda > Insecta > Lepidoptera > Nymphalidae > Dione > Dione juno. The sequence continues at coordinate 4,438,595 of JAXRJS010000077.1, read as the reverse complement.
TATTTTAAAATATTTTTATACTTGTTTCTAATTTAGATTTTAAGTTAGGGTTTATTCTAAATTGTTTAAAAAAAGTGTGTTCCATGGCAAAATTGAATTTAAATGGAGAAATTGACAGTAGTAGTACCAGCTATGATGAAGAAGTTATGCATATTATTTAAAAAATCTTCTACGCAACTACTCTAGGAGAGTGTACAAAAATGTCATGTAAATTTTTAATTCAAATCAGTAAACTCAAGGCATTTAACTCCCTTATTACCAAGAAAACATTAGATTTATTGGGTATCTCTGCCAAAGTAATTAGTTATATAATAGAAGCTATAGCATCTTCCCTCACAATTATATTTAATAATTGTGTAGAATATGGTCTGTTTCTTGATGTTATGATATTTAGTTCAGTCACAGTCATATTTAAATTGGGTAGTACATTAGACCACAACAATTATCTACCTATATCTGTGCTATTGAACTTATATTTATATTGGGTTGGGAATGGCATGGAGCATATTATATTGGGATTATATATTGGGAATGGAGCATATTATTCAATATGCTCGCTCTAGTCTATTTCAAAGGTATTATTGTCACTTAACAATTGTAGATTTGTAATTTGACTTTCAAAACAAACACACAAAATATTTTAAAAATTTGTTATTTATGAAAAAGTACATTTATTTTGCAATCACAAATATGGCACTTCCAATTTTATTTATGATAATAGAAAAGAAAAAAAGATACCACATATGTTTACTTTTTTTTATCATTTTAGGTAGGAGTCATGTATGATGATTCAAACAAAAGATGGGTTGAGATCACAATGTGTTATCATGTTTTAAGGGGTTTAAAGCAAATGCAAGAGACTGGTGACCTCCCGCCTATCTCCTTAGGGTAACTTTATTTTTACTGCATATTAATAATCCATTATTTTCACAAACCTATTTTTATTTCAACTGCAATTTACTTTATTTCTCATTACTTAATTATAATTTTAAATCAGTTATACACATACATATGTAGCTTCACACTTTATCCCTTGCAGAGACAGCACTAAAATGGTTCCTATATACAAATTGAGTAATATAAATTATTGTATTATTTTTATTATAATTACTGTTTGATAATATATTTTATCAAATATAGTATCAAAAAAATAATTTTTATTTTTAGTATTAGTTTATTTAATATTTCTTTCTTCTTTTAAAAATCTTTTTTTTTTGTAGAGTACAACCAGAGTTTCAAGATAAAATATTTATACTTAACTACAGATTTATACGAGAGTTCACTAAAGGTGTAGAGGACAGCTGGTGGATTAATATTGTCAATCATTTCCAGCCACAAACACTTGCTAAGAGATCAATCTAATTCTAATAATAAATAGATATAGGAACAAATGCTTATGAAAGAAATAAAATATTGTTGTTTATATTATCTTTTATTAATCAACAGAGTTCTTTAGTATTAAGATAATTATAACAATTCTTTAGTATTAAGATAATTATAACAATAGGTAGTATATTAGCTATACTTTTACAAAGGGGCTTACCTTTCATAAGGCCTATTAGGGCTATATTCCGAGACCACCTAGTCTCTCTCTTTGATTTGATTAATCTGTCAGGCCTCTGGGAACTAACCCAGGGCCTTTCATTTTGCATGCTTGCTACTTTTATACTTACATCATAATAAAAACATGTATTTTTAGTTATGACAGCACCTCACAAGTATCTTTATATTGTTCCAAAACTTCTTCTAATCTCAACAACAACTCATTAGTGTCCCCTAAAATTTTTTTTTGTCATTTAATAGTTTCTTTGAATCATGAATAGACATGTTAGTATATAGTTATTTGTATATAGTTAGTATATAGTTATTTGTAGTTTAACCTTATTGGTAATTAAACAAGACGGACAGCAAATGTATGTATTATTTGTTTCATTCATGACAAAAATATTTTATAAATCATTACCTTTTACAGGATCATATAAAGACCTTTTAGACACACCACATTGAACTTTAATTGGCCTTTGCTTTTTGATAGAGTTTTCAACATCTACAATAGAATAAAAGTAAAATAAAATTTTTATATATATATCCCTAAATATAGTTCATATATCCTTAAATATAGTTCATATTATTGTCACAAGTGTCAGATGAGAACAATATTTCTATTTATATATGTCTAAATACCAAAAACACTGATAAAATATTCAAATATGTATATGAATAATTAATTTATATTATTTTATTATGTTTATGATGAAAGATTAAATCATGTTTTGATTCAAATGGCAATTAATATTTATAAATAAAAAAATGTTAGTACCTTCATGTACTTTATCCAGAAGAGAATTTATATCTAAATTATCATGTAGACTTCTACAAAGTCCGCTTATATATTGACTTGCTCCAGGTACTATTCTTTCTGTATCACCAGTTTTTAGTTCATATGTATTGTTGATAGTTGTTGAACATTCTATTTGAAGAACTTCGTATGCACTTTGTGAAGATTGTGTTGAATAGACAATAATTAGGTTGCTGTGAATTGTATAATTTTCCAAGTCATACATTTCTGTATATATATTGGGGTTTGATTTTCTGGAATAACAAGTATATTACTTTAAACAATTAGCAAAAATAAATATTATAGATAGTATATTTTAAACAAAATAGTACCTGTCCAAATTAATTCTACACATATCCATAATAAACAAACATAACTCTGGTTTACATTTTGAAATCTCTCTTAATATCCAGTTTTCGGTGACACAGTGTATAAAACTAATATTTTCTTTGGGGCAATCTATGCCCAGTATACATTTTGTATTCAATAGTTCACATCCATGACCAGCATAAAATATTAGGCCTGTAAGGTCCAAATTATAAATTAATAAACAAACAATGATTTAATTATGAATGTTTAACATAATATATTTGAATTATTTTGATTACTTACAGTATGAATCTTCACTGATAACACTAAATAATTGTGTTAATATAAGTTTTAGATTGATACTTTTAGTGTTCTTTATTGTTACTATAACAAAACCTAAATCCCGTAGACTACTGGTCAATGTAACACAATCTATGGATGGTGTGGCTAATTTAGACAGGTTTTCGTATTTTTCATTTGCTATAAGTATTGCAATCTTTGTTGAGGGTTGATAATAAGTTTTAATTGCTTTAGTATTACGAGCAATGTTAACGTAATTTTTATATTCTTGCACAGAACATCCATTTCGATCTAGGTATTTCATTAATAATTCACCGGGATTTTTCGTTTCATTAAAAATGATACTGTAATAGGAAGTTTATATAGATAATTAGATTTGTTTTTACTTTTACTTATTTCTATTAAGTATGAACTTACTTTAAATCGGCTAAACTAGCAATTATTTGACATAATTCCACATTGAATTCTGAAGCAAATTTATATTCTCTATACGAAAGTTTTTGTAATAAAGACATTATGTTTATTATTTATTTTCATGTAAACCGTTGTTGTTGTTGTTGATGTCTTTATATATGGCGTTTCGAGCGTGCCAGTGGAACACAAATCACTTCGCCAATGTCACGTCGAATGGAGAACATGTAAACCGTATAGCGAGACCACAGATATAAATCATTGGGTCTTTCACATTTGACAATTGACATATCACGATACGTTCTTCAATTTATAGTTATTCTCATCCGGGGCAGCTTACCACCAAGAAGATACAAGTTTGATTTTTATTGATTTATGTTTGTTTTAAATATACATCAGGAAGACGTAAGAACGCTTTCATATAAATACACGTAAAAGGAAAATAATTTTTATTGCCTTACATGTACAGAACAGAAAATAAATAGAAAATCAGAACGACATTTTTTTTAAAACTATATCGTGTGCGTAGCGCTGTACGCTATTTTTTCGTCTAACATTTAACAATAACAACAACAAATCTAATATGTGGAATACAATCAGAATCCATTAGAGTCTATCTATCATACACACTAGGATCTTTAAGTCTATGTCAACGGAGTTGTGAGCGTCTACAATTACTATAAAATAGTAAAAATATTTTGTCTGTACATAAAATATTTTTATGAAAAAACTATGCAGGTGGATGTAATAACACTATTAGAATATATAATATGATTTTTAAAATTACTGTATATCTAATTTTCTGTTTGTTCACGGACATCATTGGATCTACTGGATTGAACTTGTGATGGATAAAACTTGTGTAGCTGTTAGGTCTGGGCAGGACCTAGCTACAATTTATTTTGGAGACTGGCACACTTGATGCATAACCAAAACACCTTAATTGAATTATATGCACGAAATAATGAGATGCTGCAATAAAAAAATGATTGAACATGATAATTTATAAGCACTTTCCTTGAACATAAAAAAATCTAAATCTGGAACACGTGATGTACAATTACAATACATTATGTAACTAATGACGAATGAATAAAACTATAAGAAATGATAAAACGACTTTTTAGTAAAAATTGTTGGGCGTGATGATCATTTTTCTTTGACATAATATGTAAGCCCAATCTAAAACATCTCATGAACTACTCCTCAGATTGAATAGTTTCCTACGATTTTCGTCAATCGGGTAAGAGTCATGTCGTTGGGTAGCTTTATTTTTACGCCTTATGAGTTTCTTAAGTTTATCTGAAATTTAAAATCTCCCCTGTGGTAGATTTGGAACCTCTTTCGAACAGGTTCGGATAGCTTTCTATATATGTTCAGTGAATTTATTCGCCGCGTCTATTGCTAACTATGCAGATTCGGTAATTCCAGGTATCAACTCGTGGAGTGGTGATTCATTGGACCGGAGAAGCTCGAAAACCTCTACCAGTCGACAACGGTTTTAGAACTTATCTTCAGAACTACAGGACGGTGATCAGAATCGAGTTCCGGCAGCGATTCTATGGATTGTAGCCACAGACTGACATTTGATAGAACCGCTATATCCAGAACCTCGGCAGAGCCACGAGGGCCAAAACGGGTCGGTGTAGGGGGACCTACCACACAAGCATTATACTTTCTTGTTATGTCATCTAGAAGCTTGCCTCTAGAGACATTTTTGGAGCAATTCCAGCTTTTATGTTTACAATTGAGGTCTCCGGTCAGAAGGAACAAGTCACCCATACTAAGTAGCGCCAGAATGTCGCTTTATAATAATTGCTTGGAAGGTGACAGATAGACAGAAGCAATTATTAAAGGCTGATGACCGGTCATGCATACCTGGCATACCGACGCCTCGATGTTAGTAAGAGATTGGTTGAGTTGGTTGAGAAGTGGATTTAGTAAGAGGTGCAAATTTCTTTTATAGTAAATGATAGTGCCACCTTTTTGAGTGATCCTATCATTCCTCTAGTTCGCAATATTAGGATTACGAACCCCAGGCTTAAGGAAAGATTCCTGTATGCAGAAGATGCTTGATGCGATTGAGCGAAAACGCCCATCGCCTCTCTCTGACCTTTGACACCGTTAGCGTTAAATGTAGCTATAGTTAGCGTTTTAGGCTTAATACGCGCAAGATGCGAGTCAGTGGGTAATGGGGTGAATCTATTTATGACCGCCATTGAAATTTTTAAGCTGCGTGGAATCCGTAGATAGATTCCAGGAGGTGAGTAGTCACAAACTACTTGTATGTGATCTGTGGTCAATTTAGTTGACTTTGACAGTCTTTGCTCGCTGTTAGCTGTTAGCTGTTATGTCAACATAGAAAATGGCGATTGGAATTGATACATCTAAAAGGAAACCTAGAAAAATAAATGGAACGCCGGCTGGTAGAGCTAGCATAGTGATTGGAATTGGTATTTTAAGTTTTGGGGTACTATGCGGTGCTTTCTACCAGTAAGTTCTTTGATGTATTTTTAAACCATACTCACGTTTTTCTGTGTAGAATTTTGCTGTAAGTGCAACGATATTTCAGATTTTCAGATGTTACAAAGAATTATAGAAACGCATTATCTGCAGCTTATGAAGATCCAATAGAAGAAGTAGAAAGGAAGATTTTGATTGCCAGTGGATTACCAAATAGAACTGGTGATAAAATCAGAAAATTATTTGAAGAAGAAGCTAGGCCAGATTTACCAAATAAATAATATGGTTAGAGACAAGCTTAGGTAGGATGTAATAAAAAACAACTTTATAAATGTAAAATTTAGTGAAAATAAATATATTAGTTTATATCATGTTTTTTTAATTGTTGTCAGTGAATCATGCAAGGTTGTTAGCAAATATTTTTCAAAAGAGATTGTAATGGACGAAAGCTTTTCAGACTTTCAAGAGAAAAAAAAATGTAGCTCTGGCCCAAAAACCATACAAAAATCAAAATCTAAAGGTGTTAAAAGAAAACCAATGAAAAAGAACCAACCTCAAAAAGACATTAGAGTTTTTGTAAAAGCTAAAGAAAATGAGCTGGTGTCTTATTCAAAAAATTTTAATGAAATTTGTAACAAGAGTGGCTTAGATGTGGATTCAGAACAATTGCAACTGGTTATTGCTTTATCAAAGTCACTGCAAAAGGGTGATTCATCAACAGAAGGTCATAATTCACAAGAAGATAAACCTTTATCTTCACAAGAAAGAGCAGCTAAAATTAAATTAACTTTACAGGAATATGGGTTTAAAGTACCCAATACAAAAATTAATACCAACAGAAACAAAAGACTAATAAAGCAATATAAATTGCTGCTTCTGTCAGAAGAAGAGAAAAAACAAATTATAACAGATAAATATTTAAAAATTTTAAAAACAAACTTGCATAGTAAATTATTTGAAGAGAATATTCAATGTTGTTATAATCAATCAGAATTATACTACAAATCTACAAATATACCTTTTGAAGACATAAAAAATACTGAAATATTTTATGTCAAAGAATTAGGCTTGGACATTTCACATAATATTAACTTACTAAAGGACTGGTCAGAGATCCCAGGCCGACCATTGACTCCTACAATTCAAATGAATAGTTTTAAATTTACAGATCTTACTCAGACAGAATTGGATTTAATGCTAAGCGGTACTGTAAGGAGCATAAAAGATATGGTAAATAATAAAAATACAGTGCTGGTCGCACAAAATATTGATATTTGCATAGATGATAATGTAGAAGTAGAAAATATTATTGAAAATACAAATATTTTAAGTAATAATGTATCAGATACAAATAGACTTTCCACTGCACAAAGCATTGTCTCAGTTGAAAGAAGTGTTTCTCCAGATCTTTTTGATGATGATATAACTATATTACTACACGATAACACTACCACCACTAAAACTACTGAGGTTAGTTTTGATAAAAAGGACAATTTAACATGTTTTATGGATTTAACTGAGTGTGTTGCAATTAATAATAGTAGTTCATGTAAAAACAATTTAAATATATATCAAGAAAATAATGTAACTAAAAGGAAATCTGATGACTACATGGATATAACTGAATGTATAGTAACAAGCTCGAAACAAATGTGTGTTGAGAAAATTGATTTGACACAGGAATTTATACCATATACAATTAATGATAATAGATCAGCATCTACTAAAAATATTACAGAAACAATGGATCTAACACAATCTTCAAGTTCTGATGTTGAATCAGAAATGGTGGCTCCAAAAGAAAATGAGTCATCAGATGACACTATAATAATTAATGATAATATCAATAATAGAGAAAATATTCCATTATGTGAAAAGTCGTTATCTTCTGATAATGACAAGATTATTAATCAAAATATTATGAAAGATAATGAGTTGCAGATTAAAAATACAGCATTCAGCATATCTGAATCCTTAGAAAGTATACCCAAAGAAACAGAAGAGCCTATTCCAGTGGAAGAAAATTATTGTAGTCCAACATACACTTACACAGATCATGTATTTGATCATTCATATATTTATGATTATGATAATTTTGATGATAATGGCCAAGAGGTGGACATAAATAATAGTGTCTCTGGTGAAAGTAATCACATACTCAAAAAGAGTGCTGAGGATAGTTCAATTAATAGTGATACCATAGGTTCTAATATTTCCAATTTAAACAAAAAATCTTGCGGCAGCGACATTAATGATAAAACATCCGTCGGCCAAAAGGAAAACATTATTCAATATTGTAAATCGTCAACCAATGATCATGACAATGATTTATCAGACAGTTTTAAAGAAATTTCTGAAGATTTGCAAATATCTGGGTCTCATATTATGGGAAAAAGTAATGAAATTTCTAACTCGGCAAAGAAAATCGACACTGAAGAATCTAAAGATCAGACTGATTGTGTACATAGCAATTCAGATAATCCACTGAGTGTTGCAGATGAGAACACGAATACAGTAAATCATGTTGATCAATTAGAGGACTACAATGACTATGTTTTTGAACATTCATATATTTACGATTATGAAGATAGAAATTCCACTGAGGAGGCAAAACAAGATGATGATGAGAATGAAATTGATTTGACACAAACATCAGATGCGGAAACAACAGAAAATGTAATTAAAAATGATCTTGGTAAGATAGACAATATTTCTGTGGATTACGACGATATTATTGTTGTAGAAAATTACAGTAGTAATGATATTAGTAAATCTTCATCTCGAGTACGTGATAAAGAAGCGTCTACTTGTAGCAAGAATTCAGATGTTTTTGAAGTTTCGGACAAGGAATTTAACTATTCCTTACATCAATCGAGATTCGGTAACTACGACGCGGACAGTTTTGATGATATAGAAAAAGAATCTGCGACAAAATCTCGCACTTTAAATAGATCGATGAGTGAAAATGATTTAAATACAAGAGATAATTCTACGAAAACACACCAGACGACACCAGAGAAAGCGTTAAGTCAAGATGTGAGAAGTGCAATAATGCAAACGCCAAATAATGATTATATTATTAAAACTCGTGACGTCACGCCAATGGCTGATTACGCGTCCATGTCGTCACCAGAGAGAGCCGAGGAATTAAAAAGATATGGTCTGAAGCCATTTAAAAGAAAAAGAGGTATGTTTCCTATTTACATGATGTTGATTTATTTTTCAGTTTAGGTTGTATCCACATATGGCAGGGTAGGCAGGGAGAACCTAGCGTTTACACCGTTCACTGCTCTCCGCTTGAATTCGAGACATTGCAGGTTAAGTGGCGGAACTTAACGCCGCGCTTTGTTTTTCAGAATTAGGAAAATGAAAGAAGTTAAATTCCTAGTGGCCATTGAAACCACAAGCATCGCGCTTCCAGTCAAATACTGTCTTTATGTTCTTACTACCATAGTTTAGTTTTACTTATTTTGTATTACTTTGAGTAAAAAGTAAGCTTTGTGATTCAATTTTAATCTACAACATGACTTATTATTAATTTATACAATACACTTCTATTCATGTTATTTATTAATCTGTTCCAGCCATACAACTTCTTACATATCTCTACAACCAAACCCACCCTGTGGTAGAATCATATGAAGAAACTTCATCTCCAGCAAAAAGACTTAAATATGAGACACCAATACAAATGTCACCCAAAAAAAGTCCAAAAAAATCTCAAAGCTCACAAAGTCCTTTAAAGGCATCTAATTTAAAACATAGTGAAGATAAGGAAAATATATTGTTCACACAAACTAAAGAGTTGCCAGATATTAAAGAAGTTCATTGTGATCCTGAAGATTGGGTGTTTCAAACAAGAGAAAAATCTAAGGTTTGTATTCATTATATTTGTGTAATTTTGTTTAATTTTTGTATTATGAAAAAATATATATAACATTTATATAGTTTTTATCAATATTGCATAAATTTTGTTCACTTTTATTTTGTCCAATTTATATACATGCACAAGGTCGGATGGATGAAAAAATATATATTGTTTATTGTTTAAAATAGTTTAGTTAACAACCTTTTATTTTTTATGGTTCAAAAATCATATATGTTTTGCGCGTCTTACCGTTTACGCAGCGCACGCAACGGAATCTCTCAAGCTCTCCCGTTTCCGCAACATTTTTTTTTATTTTTACTCTATTATTATTCATCATAATTTATTATAATATCACATTATGCCTATAGCTGGATGTCCTAACCTTTCCTTTGTTGAGGCTCCCCGGACTATAAATTTTACTTTTTTATTACATACAAAAAGAAACATATTATTAAAAAAAAAAATCGTATCAGGAAAAATTAAATTTTTACGGAATTAGCGGAAACACATTTTTAATTTTTAAATTTTTACATTAGGAATATCTTTAAATTATGTAATTAAAAATGGAAACATTTATAATTCCAGGTACATTCGTGCAGAGTCCCATTACATATTGCGTTCCACAACTACGTGTCATGTCGTAGACATTTGCGTGAATCGATATTGCGATACGAGCCCGTCAATATCGATGTTATTCATAAGGAGCTGGTTTCGATTGGATATCGATATAATCCAAAGGTATGTTACCGTTATATTTATTAAATACATATAATAATTGCTTTACTATTTTTGTGCTTTTGTTAGGCACAATTTGGAACGCTTATAAAATAAATATGGCGTCTGTATTAAATATGCATATCAAAAAAAAATTAGTTAATTAAAGTCCATATTAAATATTTTTTCAGGATCTGCTAAAATTTATGGATAAAAAGTGCATCACAGTCAAGACGACGGATAATAATGCACGAAATAAAAGATAATGTTGATAGATAAAATTATGACTTCATTTAATATACCTATATTATATACTTGTTATCTGTATTTTTATTTTTATTTTCGAGATTTACTTGCGACCTTTTTTTATAGTTTTATGCTTTATCACCTAAATTTTAAACATTGAGTGGTAACCATTACACCATACATTTTATTATATTCATATATTATTTTGGAACCTAGGAACTAAGTACTGGGTACCTAGGTAATTGCAGAGCTTATATCTATAAATTAGATATACAGCATTGTTTCATATAAACCGGTAGAAAAATTAGTAGTAGTAGTAGTAGGCAAGTAGGCAAGTAGGCAAAATTCCTAGAGACCAGTCACAGACAGAGTAGAGCTTCACAAGCTTAATTCATCATTGCCGGTGGTTTTTAAGTTATACAATACAAATAATTAATAAATTACATTGTTAATATGTAATGAAAGGAGATTGGACACTGGAGGTGAGCGTCAATGCGTCGTAAAGGAGTCTCTCCTTGAAATCCCAGGCATTGTTCTGAGTTCCTCTCCCTACAACGCGTGTCCGTGGAATGTCAAGTAGTTATAATGAAAATTAGTTAATAAGTGTGGTAATCCAAGGAAACGAAAATATTTAAAAAAAAATAAAATTCAACCATTACATTGTGTACAGTTAGGTTAATCCTAATTTCTCAAGGGTATTATTATTACATTTGGAATTATAACAATCTATTTGGAGGTATTGGTATTAAATTGGGAAAAAAACGGACACCTCATTATGATTTATAAATAAAACATTTCATAAAACATGTAGTCTTTATTTGAAGTAAATACAAAGTCTTATTACATTCATACAAAACAAAAGGAGTTACAGCACCTTTATGTAAACGTGTACATTATCATATATACATATGTATAGTACTTTAATAAGAACACACTAAGTATACTTCAAACATATTTTTTTTACAACATCTTTATTTCTACTCTATAAGAATTAATTGAAACTTGTGTCACAGTCAATATAATAATTATTTAGGCATTATTAAGTTCAATATTAATTTGTGTTTTTTTAAATTGTTTTTTTTTTATTTTACATGTCAATAACAATCAGATGCACAAATATTTATTATTTTTCCTTTATATAATTGTGTTCCATATATTTACATTCATATGTACTTAAAAGTTTATCCAAATAAAACAGATCTTTCGATAGTACGAGTTTTAAGAGATTTCTCCCTATTCTATATTACCAAAATAAAAATTCTTCATTTAACATATGGTTAAAAAAATACAAAAACATGGATACTATCAATCTAATTAGCCAGTTAAGAACAATACAACCCCATAGTAATATTTTTTTTAAAAACAAAGAAATATTATTGAATAAAGTTTTTAAAAAATATTAACATTTATTTTTAGAAAGACCCCAATGGTAAACCAGTTTCATAAGAAATATTTACATAGAACATAATAAAATTGTTTCTAACCAATCAATGGATGATTAAAATCCATGCAACAGATTTTAATGCGTTTTTCTCTAATAGACAGACATTTATGACGAAGATTTATATTTATAACACATTCATATTATATTAGTAGTAATTCTATAAAAAAAGTACTAACATAAAAAAATTCATGTATTTTAATAATTATTTATAACATGTTGTATATCTTATGTATATAATTTATTGTTTATATTTTTTCCAAAAGTAAGGCCAGTTATACACTGATAGCCATAGCCATAGATACATACATATGTAATTATTTACTTTTACCTGTATTTATCCGGGCTTTTTTATTTTTATGTTATGATTGTCATTTATTCAGTAAGCCAGCTTGCTGTATAACTTGTCGAGTCGCGTTGTTGATATGACGGAATCGATCTGGACCTAGCTGTATGCCACCGTACCTGGAACAAACTTTATTTTTTAACTAGCCATACAATTTTTATATAAATTTAACAAATTAAACACAATTGAGGCTATTATGGCGCAGTGCACAACGCGGTGATAGGTTCGATCCCCACACGAGAGAACGAATTGTTTTCACTTTAGGGTAACAAGAAGCTGATCCAGCAAGCTTTTCATCCTGGCTTGTTCATATCCAGGCCAAGAAGTTCGTCAACAAGTTCCGTGTCAGAAATTAAACAAACACACGTAATTTGCACGAATCATCAAAATACACTCTAAGATATTCTAAGATAAAACAAGTATCATCCCCTCACCTGAAAAAATAATTGTGAACCACAGATTCAGTGGTATTCAAAACCACCACCAATATGGTATAGAAATATACTCTATGGTATAGAAGATATCAACAAATTTACTGAACTATTAGACAGTGTTGTATATATAAAAGATTTCACCCTCAAAATTGTTAGTAAAAATTAACTTAGGAGTAAGCTGTAATACAGTTGAGATATATAAACAAATAATAAACGCTGCTAGAGTGAATGATCTCATAGGGTACCCTTTGAATAGAAAAGACAAAAGACCAAACAGACTTGTATTATGAAATTTGCGTCACACAACACTGATTTCTATAATAAAAAAAAACAATGGAAGGCACAGACAATACTGTTGTAGGCGAGATCGTAAATGCAAAGTAAGTTAAGAAACCAATCACGAGATTCTTTGCCACGGTGTCAAAAATGCCAGCAATGAACTGTGCACAATCTCACAAAACTACAGTTTGCCTTAAAACTGATCGCAATACCCCCTAAATGTGCCTTATGTCAGCAAATTATAAATTTAAAATGGCGTAAACTGGAGAACGATTTGAAAACTAGATTTTTATTGTCTGTTCACTTTCTTTGTTTGTAAAAAAAAAGGAATGCATACCATCTAGATACAACAGCTAATGTATTTTTCTGATCGAGTATCTGTAACAAGTGCAGCATCCTGCCCCCGGCGTGGGTCTCGCCATCGTCGTCGCAATCTTGCAACATGGTGGTGCCCTTGTCCGTTGTCCTCTCTATTCTATATGCGTACATGTTGTGTGTTGCGTTTAATATTTTCTTATTTTGTTTCAGTTTTGCTAGGACGGCCCTGGAAAATAATTAATATTATGTCAGTAACTATGACATATATTTTTAAGACTCACATACTAATTTGTATGAGACGAACCCATTATAGAATGTTTAAAAGATAAGAAAATACCTTTTATGTAGTTCAGAAGAAAATGTTATACTTAAACTTTGAAAATGAAATATGATGCCGTCGTGGCGTAATGGAACAGCGTTAACAGCTAACTAGTAACACGATAGTTCCATCAGTGACCATTTGTGGGAAAGTGGAGAGCAGAGTGTCTCAACATTTGATTCTCTCTGCTATACGGCTATACTGCTATACGCAGGTTACAGCGTGAACGTGAGGTAGCTCTTACATTATTTAGTTTTATTATATCGTATTTCTATACAATATAATAAAGAATATCTTAAATTAATTAATTTATTATAAATGAAGTAATCATTAATGAAAGTAATTATTTTATATTATTTAAGCTATAGCCTGCAATTTCATTTGCCTGCATGCTTTGCATTTTACCCGGTTCCCGTTGGAATTTTGGGAAATCCTCTCTTAGTGCACCTCTTCTCTCCCCAAAGACCCTACATGCCAAATGTACAGGTATCTACGCTCAGTAGTTTATCTGTGCTTCGTCTGTCAGTCAGTCAGTCAGTCAGTAATGGAAGAGTTTTATATATATTGATTGATTGATATTAAAATTGTACAGTAATTGTTTTATTAATATCCAGTATTAATATATTCTCCATTAGCTTTACACACATTACTATACAATCACGCTGTATCGCGTGATACAGCAAGATATTCAATCAAGGGCGTGATCTCTGTGTACCCTACGCAGAGATAACTTAGTGTTAAGACATTCCGCTCTCCGCTTTTCGTTCGAATTCGGAAAATTGCATGTTTAGTGGAAGAACTGGCGAAATTTATGTCTTATATCTTACACTAAGAAACTCTCAATAACATAATAAATTATTTTATACAAAACTCACGAAACATCATCTGCACTATGAACTTCAGCGGCATGACCTTGAAATGAACTTTTCCTATCAACAATTACTTCTCCGTGTGTTATCTCTGGACAGTTGATTTCTAGCTGCAAATTTAAAAGATCTTTTAAAATACTGTGTGAGTGGTCCCCTCGCGGATCCGCCTGTGTGATTCGGCTGCGTGGTGATTCTGATACAATTCCTTGTGTTTAAAAGAAATATAATTTACTTCATTTTAAATATCGGTGAAGTCCGATCATACTAATCTTTCTAAGTTTGTGAGTGAGTACTTGCGCACCTTCGCGCTGACGAAATATTTATATAACAAAATATTTATATAACAAAATAAATATTTCGTCAGCGCGAAGGATAGATATATATATATATATATATATATATATATATATATATATATATATATATATATATATATATATATATATATATATATATATATATATATATATATATATATATATAGATATAGATAGATAGATAGATATATATACATATACATATATATATATATATATATATATATATATATATATATATATAGTATAGCTATTATATATTATGAGATGACAGGTGGCAGACCCTACCCTTATAAGTGAAATATGCATCAAAATCCATTTTCTAGTTTTCAAGATCTTGGCATATATTGGTGGAAAGAAATCTTGTTTTGTTTTATGTAAAGATAATGAAAAAAATGAATTTGTATAATACATACATATAGTCAAGTTCCACTATTAATATTGAAAAGCTTCATGCATTTTCTCGCAAAGCCTGTAGTCAAGAATCAATCTATATGATATAAGTGTCTTATTTTCCAGTTTTTGAGTGTTGAGTGGTAGCACTCAACAGAGCTTGTTTACCAGAGCAGGGAAATGCAAAACAAATAAAATAAAATATTACCCTAGATTTGGAATTGAACTCAAGATTGAATATTAGCATTTGAAGTCAGGTGCCATCCCACTATGCCGCACGTTTGCGTGGCTCACACAAATTATATTTCCTTCCTCACATAAATTATAAGAGAACATTCATGAAAATATTAAAAGATACTGTACTTAATATAAGTGTATTGTACAGATGAACTTAATTGTATGCTTTTATATATTTTAGTTAAGTAACAAGAAAAATGTAAGATGTATGAATATAAAAAATATTGTACATACTTGTGATACATCAATGGGTTCTTCATATAACTGTTTATCTGGCTTTTTGGGCGGTTCAATTGGCTTTATTGTTTGCAAAACTTCTCTTATTTTTTCTACCCACTGGAATATAACTGTTTCCCCTAAATTTTCTCTGAAAATCATATGTATTCATTTGAAAAAATCATGACCTATATTTTTATATGATTATTATCGATATTTTTATAATAAACATCAATAAAATCAAATAAATAAATTAAGTTTGCAATATCCTTAGTTAAATTGAGTTGTGAAGACATTTCCTTTACTTTTAATGTACAACGACAATCATAGCATTATAGCACATTCAATCATACTAATCTTTCTAAGTTTGTGAGTGAGTTTGTGTGTATGTTTGTTACTCAATCACGTCAAAACGCCTGAAAGGATCGGCATGAAATTTGGAACAGGGGTAAATTATGGACTGGAAGAACATAGGCTACTTTTTATTCCATGGGAATAGGAGAAACAGGTCATATTCACCTTAGTATATGTATATATTGTAATTGAATGTTTTGGAATATAAATTCGAACTGTGTAAAGTAGATATTGTTGCTTATGTGGTGATGTGAGAAAATGTAAACAATTTTCTCACACCTGTTATCTACATACGATATATAAATTAAAACTTAAAACAAATTTGCAAAAACTGATTGCATATTCACAAAACAAATAATAATAATTTTATAATATATATTGTATACAGGTTGATTTGAAAGGAAGACTTATTTTATGTATGTATGATATATAAATATTATTATATTAAAGTTAATCTTGGAACATTGAAAATTTTCAATGTGATGTTGTAGTTTTTTTTTAAATTAATGCAATTCACCTCAAGTAAATAATTGTATACAATGCGATATGGGCATGGATGGGTCACTAGTCTTTCTATATATTCAATTAAACTATATTACTGTAATAAATATATACTAAATACTCACATAATGCAAGCCAACCTGGCACTGTATTATTATAAAAAATAATATTTCTCTAATTAATAAGAGACATAGCATCTATAATAAATAGTAATTCCCATTCGGGGAGGGATAATTATATTCATTTTCTTCATTCTGGCAACAAAAAGTGCACAATGCAGAAAGCTGGGAAAGGAGTGTCTAAACACTAGGACCCTTCTACCTATTGAATGACTGCCTACTCTGTTATGAGCGAGATACAGTGTGAAATAAAAAAATAAAACATTTACTATGCAGTGTGATGCTTCAATGTGCTATAGTAAAATAATCAGTATCCAAAAATATTTTATGTATATTTTTAAAAAAAATTTACATAACATTTACAGAAATCTATTATAATTTTTTTAATTATAAATACTTACAAATATATTTCATCTAAGCAATAGTGTAAATTTTCTTTTGCCTTTCTATTCATCCAAGGTGCTGACAATTCAAATTTTGGTGGACTTTGGGATGGATAAGTATCAGGCATGGTAATATATAAAATAACTTCATTTTTTTCATCTTTTACTTTAATGCTATATGACCTAAACGATTCATTGTCAATTATCCAATCATCTCCATAAATTGAACTTAGAGCTTCAACTTCTTCTATCTGCAGATAAGTTACAAGTTAGTAAAAACTACTATTATTATAATATTTAATATTTAGATAAGACACACATATACACAAATCATTTAATAATTACAATATAGAAGTAAATTTTTATGATTAATACTTTTTAAATATGATTGAAAACAAAATAGTTTCATAATATTTTGAAAACGTCTACTGTTATGGATTTTATGTTATATTGAAAATAGATAAATAGTCAGTTCAAGTTAACTTATAATTTACCTGTTTAGTCAAATTATCTACATCCATTATGTTGTTTTTTAGGGATTTTCGTTGATATAGTTACCAAAGTCAATGACTATAAAATATTTTATATTGAAATGGTAAGCAAAATATTATTGTTTTATAGTGTATAAAATTAAGTAACACAAAGTTACAATTAATATTATATAAAAATATATTTTCCTAATATGAACACAATGATTTCAATTTTTTTGGTAAAATTGACGAAAGTTTTCAATTTTTATATTGACGGCTAACAATGACAATGACAGCTGTGTTAAAATAAAATTCGTTTAGAAATGTTAATCAAAATCCAATTTATTATATTCCACTTATTAGTGAATTATTTCAAAATAAAACTAAAAAGGTTGATATAAAAACAGAAAAATAAAACAAATAAAAATTTTGATTTATTTACATATACAACCAAATTTACAATATTAATTTTTAACAGTAATTTTTATATAGATCCTCCAGGGGTTTTTAATGCTAAATAAAAATCAAGGTTAGTGGAGTAGCAGGTCGTCCCCTATTTGACAAAACAAATTAAAAGATCAGTCAAACTGTATAAATTTGCATAATAATATGATTTCAAGTAACGAAATTGTCGGTGAAAAAACGTATTTGTCGGTGGTAAAATTAATTAATGATAATTGGAAGTGTCATGAAAGTCCACGAGCACCATGTAGTTTTTAATTATCGTTATCAAATTAGTAAATAAAAGAATGAATTGTATTCTTTATAATTTGTGTAATCTGTATATTTATTTTTAAATTTGAAATAATGAAAAAAACAGTGGAGTGAATTATACTAAAGTATTAGTACATTGGATTTTGTCACATAATGTGCAATTTAGCTAAAAGACGTGCTCAAGCCTCCAAGTAATGTCTCAGAAGATTTCTCTTTCTATCGTGCATGATGTCTCTTAAGATTGTAAAGGGAAGATGTTATAAAGGTGATAATGAAATAATTTATGTCACGTGTCTTTATTGGTCTTAATTTTGAACGCTCTTCTAGCAAGATGCTCTTTCCCTACCAAGTGGAAGGAAGTCATAGTTATAGGTATTCGCAAACCTAGAACCTCATCAGCTGCCTAGGGAAAGTATATGTTTCCTCTCTACTATTTATTTTAACCAAAAAATAATAGACACGAAAAAACTGCTCATCAACAAACAGTATGGCTTTCGACGACGGCTAACCGAGCACATCGCGAAATACTACGTTCACAGATCGATCCACAGCGACACGGCTGCCATTTTCTTAGACTTCACCCAACGCTTCGACAAGGTCTGGCATAACGGCTTGCTCTCAAGCCCAGACTCTTTCGTGTACATCATTCGAGAGTGACTGTCGAATCGTACGTTTCGCTATGGTATAGAATGGACACTCGTCATCTATTCCCGTCCGCGTTGGAGTCCCGCAAGGCACCATTCTCTCTCCTCTTCTATTTTTAGCAATATTCCGCAAAAACCGAAAGTCCAACTCGCGATGTATACCAACGACACCGCGTTATATACCACGGACCGCTCCGCTTGGACCTAGCCGAAAGAGTGCAACTTGCTGCCAACGCCCTAGCTAACTGGTTTAGCAAGTCGGTGGCGGTTTGAGGTTAATCCGGAGAAAAGCGTAGCGGTATTTTTTCCGCGTAACCGTGACGAGACCGTCTCTATTTGCAAAGAAAATCGATCCCCTGGGAATGTTTAGTGAACGTCAATTTAAATTCTAGTTTTTCGTTCTGACCTCACATTACGCATGTGAGAAACAAAGCCACCTTCATTTTGAACAGACTATATCCCCTTATCTGAAATCGGAGTAAAATGTTACTTCGTAACTAACTGACATTGTATAAAACTTTCATTCGCCCCATCATATCATACGCTTGTGTTGTGTTCGCACACAATAAGATAGATCTCCTTCAGAGAGTCCAAATTTAATTCCAAAGAATTCTGCAAAGAAGAGTTCTGCAAAGATTTATCCAAGCGCTACTACGAGTGCGCAGACTCCTACTCCAACCCCTTATTGTTGAAGCGTCTAACTACGCTCCCCACTCACAGCCTGTACTTCTAAGCTCTCGTAGCATCCTTGTAGCCGTAAGAAGCGTCGCTGCTAAGATCATTTGAGGTCAACAGCATTTAGTCCATTAAGAAAAAAAAGAAAAGGTTATATCATTACAATAATTACAACTTTGAAGTGTCTTTTACACGAGGAACTGAGGTTTTGCATAAAATTACTGGCTTTTCTATTACATTTCCATAATATGTCAATTACTGTGATATTTGCATACGTTTCTAGCGATTACAAAGAGTATTAAAATATATGATGTGTGTTTATTTCACATAACTTTTGTAGCGAATAATTCAAATTGTTTGAAAAAAAGAACGAAGGAAAAGGTTAAAAATAAGTTAAAAGTTTTTAATATTTGGTTTATTGTGCTGTTTAGTTAAACAATAACCTATAGATTATGCATACATGTAATAAGTATATGGCGTTTCGTAATATAAATATGCTTTTTGTTAAATATAATAAATATATTCTAACTATATTAGTGCGATATATGTCATGGGATTGTCTGAACCATATTGAAATCTACAATTGATATAACATTAAGAAAAAACAATACTAAAATTAACTATACTAAATAGAACTAATCTAATATTTTAATATAAGTACAATCAATTTTACATTTATATTCACATATGCAAGGAATTAAATTTTCTAACATTTACACTCATTATGCTCAAGTATTATTATGTAGGATTTCTAATATTGTACAATATCACAGAGTCACGTTACATACTGCCACTATTACAAATACAATTTCAACAGTAAAGAATGCATAGTCTTTTTTTTTATTTTAGAATAAAATATTATGCTGTTATTATTTTAACATTAGGCAAATTTTTATTTTTGTAATTGATTTATAGAAAAAAAAATATTTTATATAAAATATACCAAAATTTGGGAGAATTAAATTTGTACTCAATCAAGAAGTACAAAATCATGTTTCTTTGTTTCATAAATAGCGGCAAGAAATAAAGGTATGTTTTAATCTAATTTATCTATTACTTTTGCTATCTACATTCTATTAGCTATTTTTTAATACTACTATTTACATTTTTTTACATCTACATAAGAGCTAAAATTATATCTACTCATGTCAAAATAAATTTATGTATTTTTTATTTTATTACAACACTGATTTCAATATCATAGAATTTGGATCTTAATTTCTTAATATTTTTACTATTTTATATTTTCATTGAATAAATTATTAATATTGAATTAATATCCTTATACAATTTTGACTAGAGTTGTTTTAATTTCCTGCTTTAATTTCTGAACTGGTTGTGTCCGCGAAGCAGTCGTTTGACACACCGCTGTTGACAGAACAGTAACTGGCGGGAGAGCTCCTGTCACTGGAAGTTTTTTCTTGATTATATTCAATCATGCTACCACTTGGCTGGCGAAGAAAATTTTGAAATCCGATTGGAGCGGAATTAACCATTTTATCTGGCTTTTTTAATAGTTCCTCTATTGAATAGGGATTCTTTTTCTTTTCTTTTTCTCTTGGCCGTTTCTCTTGTTCATCAGGGTCCGGCCTATCAGTACTATCATCGCTCGTTTCAACGGAAATGTGTTCGGAATTTTCTGATTTGACTTCTTCCGGATTAATTCTATTTAAGAGGTCAGTGTGTAAATTAAGTGCATACGGGGTAAAATTTTTAGAATCATGGTACGGCATCATAACTCTTTGCCATGGGGATATGGGATATGGTTTTAGAAGCCCTTGAGCTTGAACTTGATTGGCTAATAGCCACGACGTTGCAAGTCGTCGATCATACGCGTGTGGCTCCGTAGGGTGAGGTACTCTGACTGATGTATGAGCAAAATATGGTGGTGTTTGTTGTGGTAACGGTGTAGACAGCGTGGTCTTCATATAATCCACCATATTTGGAGGTATATCTTGCGGCGGAAAAGGTTCTGAAAAGAATAAATTCTTAAGTATACAATTACAACAGTATACATATGTATGGTACAAGAAAATGTATGTACTAGAGATTACCTAGCGTTAATATATTATATACTCCTTCCAATTTTTAACCTAAGAAATACGAGTGAGGTAGCTGGATTCATTGCCGCGATGTCTTTAGAGAAAATAAACGAATATTATCGTAAAACGATAATATTTCTTAGAAGTTTCCAAAATATAAACTGCACTTCGTTTCATTATGGGCTACGATGTACGTATTTTTATGTACGAATTTGTCAAGTAAGTAATTGATTTACTAATTTAGGAACGAGCGATACGATGAATTTATATTGTTATTATTTAAGATTAGATTTAGACCAACGTGACGTTTCTCGCATGAATTTATTCATATATGTACATATTAATATTTTTTTCACTAAGCTTATGTATTTAAATTGTTATTATATTACTTATTCAAAGATATATTTTCACTCCTGACTATAAATATATAAACATTTACAAATATCCTTTTAAAAGCATTATTAAAATTAAATTTATTAAAAAATATATTATATCTATAATATCCCCCAATCAACTATTTAGAAAATATGTTATGTTTATTAAAGTAAATTATTTCCACATTCACTAATTTCCAAGTTGCGATTGCTATCTCTACTTCCTAACTTTGTTAAATATTAATATAACTTTAACTTAAAATCTAGTACTTCTAAGGTGTCCAAGATAAGCATCAACCGTTTGCGAATTACCAAAAAACCATAGTAACTGTATGTGCGATCGCGTCAGATACAAAACACCTGTTTTATGATATACATTATTTATTGCATTATAATAATTGAACGATGTAATAATTCGTTAACCGCCCAATTTACCACAATTATCTTTTGGAAATTATATCTATTATTATCTATTTACATGTTTTCATTCGTAATTTAATGCTACTTTTTATCAAATACATGTAATTTAAGTATCAAATTGTCTTTATCGTACAAAAATTATGTTTTTTAAAGTAAAGCCATGTTCTTTTAAACAATTTTAGTTTCAGGAGTTAGGACAAAGACAAGCTGTCTATATTATAGCGCTTGTAAAATATATCATTTTAAACTATAGGTATAATTTAATGTATACATATATTAATTATTTATAGATAGGAATATTTTTTAAATACAATTATACCTATATATTAGTCAATAAAGAAAATACATTAATAAATATAGGAGAATTGAGTTTCTAAGTGACTGTGTGACATTAAAAATAATATAGAAATAACACAGACCTTTGTTGTTACTTAGGACGTATAACTCTTAAAAATATCAAATTTAATTTTCTCGCCCCTATAACATTAAAACTCTAAAACGATTTTATAGTTAAATGGATTTTCTCAATAACCATATTTAATTATTTTTAGTGTGTTTCCACACTAAGGATAGACAAGAGAATAACGCATGTCTTAGTGGTCAGAGCGCTTGGACGTGGAATTAGCGATCTATGAAAAAATTATCTCGCATTATTTTGACGGCAATTTAATTTATTTCATAGTAAGTGTAAAACAATATCACCATATAATTCAGTATTGATTAACAAAGCTAACTGGAGAACTAATCTAACTAATAGAATTAAATTGAAACGCCATGGCAAAGTGAATTGTGCTCAACTGGCACGCTTACGGGAATTGTAAGTCATCAAGTCAAGATAATATCTTTTTTTTATTTAGAGCTTAAACATTTTTGAAATTTTAATAACTAACCATGTCCACCTCTCGCTTCATCTTCACTCCACGCAAGTCCACTGTTTCGCAAGATCCTGTTTACAGACGACACGGAAGGTATCGAGTGCGGTTCACACACTCTCGCACTAAGGAGTCTTTCGCGAATTTCCCACGCGAACATGCCTGGATTTTCTTGCTTTAGCCGAAGTATCTTTTTTACAACTGTTGGTGTCGCCACTTGCTGAAAACAAATAAATAAAATATTATATGTAATTTTTTTATATTATATAATAGGAAATTATGTTAAATCAATAAAGAATGAAAATTGTAATATAAACTGATATTTTTCCTTTGTTAAATATAGTGATTGGTGACATCTTTTATATATTTTGTTTTTGTCTATGACATAATTGTAGCAGTGGCTAGTGTGTCTATACTAAAACAGTAGAAAAAGTGTGACTGTAGGTATATATAACATTTTTAAGAAAATATTCACTTTGAGTTACAAATTTTTGTTTGTATCTACGTACATCTTTTGGTACTAGTGGACGGATTTGAATAAAAACTTGTTAGTGTTTAGCTAATAGCCTAGTGCCTGAATAAGATATAGGTTATAATTGATTTTAAAGGCTGGCACATATTATGCAAAACTAGAAGTCCAGGGAATTTTCTATTAACAATTAATATATATAAATAAAGATATGGAATTCTTCATCAGAAATTAACTATCTATACGTAGTAAGGAAAGACAGACCAAAAGTTGATTAATAAGTATATTGAACAGTTTTCATTGATAAATAAAATCCCTGAAGTAGGGTAAAGATCATAAATTGGACTTTTAGGACGCAAACGAAGATGCCGGCGGCAACTAAATAAAATAAAAATCTATTTTAAAGATGTTTGTTTGTATATTCAATACAGTCATATCAGCCTTAGACTTACACTACCGTGTGTGGCAAACTTTATTGACCACTTGATATTTTTTGCATTTGATATTAACTGTTAATTATAGTACAGTTAAATTTAATCAGAATTAGTTCTTCACGAACGGTATGTTATTTGAGAATTTCGATACTTATGTAGTCATAAAACCACAATTATCACATGCACATGGCGGATATATGCACCAATGATGCAGGTATATGCTTAATGGCTGTGTAATAATAACGTATATCCATTTGTCTGTTTATCAAGAAACGTCTTATTTAGTGACGATAAAAAGTAATTTGTTTTTAATGTTGAAATGAAATTAAGATTTGAAACATGTCCCTATAGTTTTATTTCCAGAATGTGAGTTTATAACTTTTTTGATATCCTTAAGACAGTAATATAGCACTACCTACTGCTTATAATATTTATTTAAAAAAATTGTAAATTGTAAAAACGTAGACACCATTTCACAGTATCAGAATATTTTTGCTAATATATCGTAAAGTATTATTTATTATAATAATATAAAATGTTAGGTATTTATATTATTATAATTTCCATCACAATAATTGTTTTTATATAAATATGCGATACAATTTTATCTTTTAGCGATGTCTTCTATGCAACGTTATTTTTTACAAGCGATCCTCGAACCATATGTTATGAACAAGAAATCCATTACGAATCGAACTTTTTGTAACTTCCTCACGCACATTTTAAACAATTATAATACTTTTAAGGCCTGTCAAAAATAATATGTAAATAGTAGCTTTCGACTAAGAGTGTGTTAGAGAACCTGCAATGATCTAGAGGCGTTAATTTTGGTTGGAAACTAGTTATTATGCCATTAGATCCACAATCGATATCCTATTGAACGTTTTACGCCGCCTTGTTTTTGTGCACTATAGAATAGATGGGTGCGCATCCCCATATAATTATATTTAGAAAAAAAAATAGCTGTCAAAATATTTTTAAATATCCTAGGTTGGTAAACCTTCGATCTACTATTCACCTGATGTGATGATACAAAAATAATGTAGACCACATGCAATTATTAATCTTGTATATTATAATTGTGAAATTGAATTGAATATATTTTGGCAGATAAATTTATGGATTGTTTTAAAAAAGCTGACTATGGTAATAAAAAGTTCAATGTTCAAACAATGTTATTAAAGTGATCATCGTGGCGCAGCGGCACAGCATCTGACTGTAAACGCGAAGAATGTAGAATCGATACCCACACGATGAGAATGTATTATTTTCATTTTTGTCGTATATTTTTTTACAAACACACACACACACACACACACTTTTGTCTATTGTTTTACTATAGTAAATACTGATATTAAAATTCTCTGCGCTATATTCGAAGCACTCTTGTATAGTATTATGTAATATGTATTAGTAGATATACACTCAAATAAAAAAATATTTCTTTATACCTATATTCTTTTGTTTTTTTTTTTATTTATCGCATATAGCAGAGTAGGCTAAGGGAACCTAGTGTTAAGACACTCCCGCTTCCCCGCTTCCCGCCTTTCGAGACTTTTCTCTTCTTGCTTATCTTGTTATTGTTATATTTGAATATCTGTTTTTACTATAGTAAATATATATATATATATATATATATATATATATATATATATATATATATATATATATATATATATATATATATATATATATAAAGTACGACCTACTATCAATAGAATATGAATTTATAATTTTTTTAAATCTTGGTCTGTTCGTCTGTTTTCACGTGGACATCGTTGGATCTACTGAATACTGAATAAATCTTGAACAATTTTTTTAGTTGCCTAGATACTGAGTAGGACATTGACTAAAATTATTTATTATGATACTGCGGAGTAGGTATTTTCCATTGATAAATAAAAATATTAAGCTGATAAAGAATCTTAATAAATCTTATAGATAGAATTGGTGCAATATAAGAAATAAGGTGTAGGTGTTGGTTCAATTTAATATAGTGGACAAATTACATAAATAAAACTTGTTGAAAATTTTGGTATCGTGGCGCAGTGGAAAGGCATTTGACTGTACGCACGAAATATAGTTATGAGTTCAAGCTCCACTCAGGGGCTTGATTGTGTTTAAATTTTTAATGTTGCGTTTCTTAATGTAAATTTTTGAGTTTCGACACTTGACTTGCAATATGTAATATGAGGTTTCGAACCTTTCTCTCTGCCTACCCATACATACGTTTCGTAAATTTTAATTGTTTATTGGAGTCCAATAGTTAAAGAACCTGGAATCTACGGAAACGTTAGGTACCTATAACATATTTAGAAACGGCGTCTTAGCAGTGTTGCACGATGGCCATTTCCTTACGTGTTTTTTACGCAACTATATATTAAGATGAGCTAGAAGTACCTATTTACGTGCTACAGAAAAAAAACACGGAAAGTATCTATTTGTGCGAAGAACGATTGGTCTTTTACTAATTCGGCAAATGTTAACGAGGATATTGTAAATTTTTCAATAGATTTATCATTCTATATCTGTGCTAATAGACAATTTTGGGGAAAAAGTTTGTGAACAATATGAAATTCCAAAGTTTATTAGTGTAGACATTCATATCTTGAACACTCCACACAGCAATATAGGGAAATGAAAGTTCGTGCGAAAGAACAGGTGCGGTCCGTAATGACTTGTTTAGTCCGACGGCTTTGCTCATTAGTCGTTGTGAAGTGGTATCGATCAGATTCAAATTAACTCGTGTCTACTATCTTACTTTATCTGCATTTTTGGGGTTTGATTAGGAAAATAGTAGGTACAAAAAATGTTATAAATTTATAACTTTGGACGGTTTGCTTATAACTTAAGCTAAAAATAAAAACAAATAAACCAGTCAATAAAACAAATAACTTAAATATGATAAGTTTTTATTACTTGTTCAATCACGCATATATATAAGTGCGTTATAGTAGGTTAATAGAATTAAGAAAATTTCATTAATAGTCTTAAATATCAAATCAATAAGAATGCTACCTATATATAATATAACCTACTCACTAAAACCTTCCCACAATTTGAATATTATATAAGTATAACTATTTCAATATTGTATAAGTTAGAAAATATCAAAGCATTACGGTAAACAAAGCTATGATGAAATGCGCAGTAGCGATGCGCGTGACCGTTCCGTTGGACGCGACGCTTTTTGCGCGCGCGCATCCATCATCGCTTGACACATCCAATATCGGTTTTTGCGATAGGCTTGTATTTATCTCTAGCGGACAGTTTATATTGTGAACTACTTCGTGAAACAGTTTGGCAATTTTAATATTTAATATCATATCTTCTTTTCAATTTAATATATTTGTAACTTTGAAACGTCCTTCCAATACTTATAAATTGCGAAAGCAAAAAGCTGTGCTAAATTTTTCTGTTATTTCGATTTGACCGAACTCAAAGTTTTTAGTTGGAATTGCCTTTATTTTATTAATTACATCAAATTAAAAAAAAATATCTTTGGAAACAAACTTTTTATTTTCCAATTTTGCTTATTATTGTAGAAGATAACAGAATGAATATGTATTTAAGTTTTTAACCTTTTTCAAATCCATCAATATAAGCCTATTAACTTTTCAGAAGTGACATTTTAAATTAAAAAAAATATATTTAAAAGTAAAGTTATCTTCTAATGCGGACACGGCTCAACACTATTTCGCGTAATCCGCTACGCAACAAAATGGCGCTAGTAACTGTCAAGCGCGTGCACGATTAGCGTTTCTTATTACCGATTTCTATTAGACTTTCCACCTGATGGGGTGAAAGATAATTTGCCGGGGCGTGAGACCCGTTGCTTTAATGACGGATTGATTCGATATTAATTCGAAGAAGATTCACCGTTATTGGCTTAATGGCTACAGGTGCTTGTCTAGGTGACTTTTGTAAAAAAAACATCTTATGCGACACTGTACGCGTGAGTTCCGCGATGAAAGGTAAATGTAGCCTTTCATTTAATAGATAATTGTGAAGGTCGAAGAAGATTGTTCCTATCATCTAAAGTTCTGTTAGGTTTAAGATATTCATGTCACGTTTATTCAATTTTAATATTTAATATATATATATATATATATATATATATATATATATATATATATATATATATATATATATATATATATATATATATATATATTACATATTATTGTTATTCTAGTTTCAAAGCTTTAAATTACCTATACAGTATGTAATGTACGTACAGTGTAAAAAGTTTTTCGTGCAATAAGTATTTATCGAAGTGAACTTCGAAATATATGGATAATAAATACTTATTAATTTATATAAAATAAGCTTTTATCTGTGGCTTCGTCGACATGTTCAAATGAAAATAACTAAAAGTTTCCTGTGACATATGACACATTCTAACTTCTTGAGGTCACTAAGACCGTAGCTATGTAGTTCTCATGCATCTTTTCAACACAAAAAGTATTTTTCAATTTGCACCAGTAGTTTCATCGATTAGCGCTTCCAATCCAACACCTCATTTTTATAAATATTAATATAAAAAATTATATACGTTGACATTTGTCATACAACCGTAATAACTTACCTACCTACTTACCTACGTGGAATGAATTAATATCATCATTATAAAAGTTAATTGCTAGTCATCACTTTTTTGTACCTAAGCAAATCATAACATTAGAGACGCCCAAGTAGATGGAGCCTGTGAACGCTCATTGAGGCCGTAGTGTTTTTAATATTATTTTTTTTCAATTCATATTTATATTTAAATTAGTTACTAAGTGCTAATTTATTTTAATGTAAAAAGCAAACTACTTTCCGTATGAACCCTTTTTTTTTACATTTACAAATGAAGAAGCGTTCGTTAAGCGGTAATCGTGGGCATTAGTATTCTTAAATATCATAATAACTTAATTAGTTGTAATATCTTCCATTTAACACAATTTATTATTAAAATGTTATCAGTAGTAAATTATTTGAGGGTCTTTTTACATTATGCACATACGATTACACTGATGTGTATTTAGATTATTTGAATAATTTTATAATAGTAGATTTAATTCATGAAATTAATGAATTATATAGCAATTTTTTTATTTACATTTCCATCGTCTGACGATATTGTGTCTGATAGTGCTTGTCTCTTTGTTCGGACCAAATGTTTTTTTCTTTTGGCTATTTAGTTACCGACACAATGTTTGACTATAAATGTGGCGGTTGTAGGTTCGATTTCTACTTGAAATAATTAATTATTTTATTATATCGACTTACTCTATATGAGATACAGCCTCTAGTTAAAACAAAGGAATACTAAAACTACGTGAAGAGAAATATGTCAGAACATCTTCGTCAAGACGAAAAAACGTCAAACATCATGGAGAAACCTCTACTTATTCCCATGTGATATTTCTACCAATCTATATGTACACTTTACAAGTGTTTATATATATATATATATATATATATATATATATATATATATATATATATATTATATATATATATATATATATATATATATATATATATATATATATATATATATATATATATATATATATATATATATATATATATATATATATATCAAAGGTATTTTCCAGTACATTAAGAGTTTAGAATAAATAAGCTGCTAGCAATCTTATTGAGCCAACCATGAGTATGAGTTATGTTTTATATATTATTCTAGTATGGCAAAAAGCTCTCTACGTAGTATTACGATAATCCTTGACTTCATATTAATAAATGTTGAATAAAATATAGTTTAGTCGTTCACAAGTGAGATGTTGCGAGCGCAATAAATATTAAATGTATGGTGTCCATATTACGCTTAAAAATATACATATGTATTTTTTTTGTAAGCCTTTCGCTGATTAATATTGCGTTAATGATAGAGGTCGAAAGGTAAATACAAATCTAGTATAGATCTGTCTTTATCGCTTACCGTACTAAATAAATAATTATTGTAAAATAAATATATGTCGCTATATCGCTCTTCGTGTACGAAAAATGCTACAAGAGGATCATGGAAGTTCATATTTTTAGGATTTTGTACCTCAAAAGAAAATGGAACCACTTTGTATCGCATTGTACTCCATCCGACTCTGACTCCAGATATTTATTTTCAAAAATTCTATCTTCCTTTCTTCCTATTTTAGGTTTGATCTAGTCATGAAATTTGGTAAGAACTGAAATTGGTAGTACTTACCTACAATGGTAAAAGCTGAACATCTATTGGTAATTTATAGATATATTACAGAAACTACCATTAGAAACTTGTATGTGTAGTTGGTTTCTTATAAAAAAGACATACCTCAAAACCCTAAAACTTAAGTTTGTCAACTTTTATAATTTGTAGGTAATTCCTGTTGCCTCAATATCATGAAATTAATAGTCGAACTTGCACTGGACCGGTTGTTTTCTTACGTTTCTAGCGACCCGCCACGGCGTCACGCGTGTACAACGCTGATACTAAATACTATAGAATGGCTTTATATAATGTTCACAGCTTTTTTGTTATTACACAATACAAACATATTCTTATATCGCGAGCGACATATAACTGGCAACGTGAAAAAGACCTTCACATTGGAAACCTTAAAAATAACCAACGTTCCTCTTACTATATTGTACATGTGCTACACAAGTAAACCTTCCTCTTGAATCATTCTATTTATTAAAAAAAAGCATCAAAATCAAAAAAATGCGTAGTTTTAAAGATCTAAGCATACATAGGGACAGACAGCGGGAAGCGACTTTGTTATATACTATGTAGTGATGGTGTTTTCACTTGTATTTATATACCATGTATTAAACAAATCTAAAAAGTAATCGTTATTATACATACATATTGAAAAAAAATAAATTAAGTTGATTGACAATGTATACAATTGAAGTTCCGAAGACTTAAATTTCATTATACGTATATAAATTGAATATTGTATTTTTTTATATTTTAAATTAATTTAATGATATTTTTGTTTTCGGATAACTTTTATATTTATATTTCAGTTTTCATTCACTACTTGGCTGGACACCATAAAGATAGCGTTCAAACCGAGCAATAGTGCCACATATCGCATATAATTTCCAATATGTTTTATGAAGCAGCTTTACGGTATTAAGAGGCGAGTAATAATATTGACAATATAATCCACGTGAGCCGACCATAAAGCGAATATTATCGGTGCAAATCCGACTTAAGTTACGGGAATGGTAATGGTCGATGCACACTACGTCATTAGTGCTGTATCTATATATTATAGTGTGAAATATTATAGTGTAATAGATATCTCATTTGAATATGATAAGATGAAGAGATAAAAGAAATAATATTCTTTTAGCACGCTTTATTCTGCAAATAGCAGAGGAAACGTAGTGTTAAAGCACTTCTTTAGCTGGTTTCCACAAAATTTTCGAGACATTTTGTTTTTCGATTTTGTAATGGAGCTGTTTTAATCGAAATTATTTTAATAATTAATTACTGAATCATAATTTTTTATATACCTACCAGCAGATAAAAATATTTCTATACTAAGTAACATATAGCATGTATTTCGTATATCACTAAACGGTATATATTTCATAATCACTAAACGGTAAATGAAAATCGGGTGGATAAAAACGATTCTTACGAAGTTCTGGGCATCTACGTGTTTAGAAATAAAGAAGTAGAAGGCAGTTTTAACAAAAAGTGGGTCTTATATTTAAAAGAAATCTATAACTTCTTCGTGATATTTCATTATAAAGAAAATATAATAAATATATTTATTTGAAAGTATACTCTTTATATTATGTTAAAATAAAGTTAACGATGTTATAGGACATTATTTTAAAAGACAATATAAAACCTATAAAATATATTTTATATCGTCCATTTCATAAAGATACGGATTAAATTTTGTGGTTTAGAAGTTAATTGCGGTACCATTAAAAAGATTAAGGAAAAGACGAAAGAATCATCAAGGTGACTTCCAACGCTAAATGTTCAATCAGCCATAGACAAGATATATGATTATAAAAGATAATATATACAGCGTCAATCATTTAACACAACGGTAGCTACGTCTCAACGGTCGTATATATTCTACAATAAAACGAATGAAACAATAAAAGAAATGTTCAGGAACTTATCGTCCACAATCACAACACTGACAATAAAACAAATTTATTTTTTTCCACAACCCTACGTGGTTATTAAGGCATTAACAGATAGCGGTGACAGTTGACAGGTGCTCGACGCTCCCATGACCCAACACGGTGTTACAAATTATCCCGATGCTACAATTGTACCTGGAAAATTCCTAATTATTTCGATTTGTAGATTTAGTGTTTGATTAGTACTAATATTACTTTAATATGTTATATTTTTTTTACAAAAGATGTATTTTGTATGATATAGGTAGGTATGTAACATAAAAAATTTTATTGTTAAAATGAATTAAAACTACGTTGAAATTCTTATACGTCTGTTACAATTTATTTTTCCTGTTGCTATCAGCTATCGGTAGGGAGATTTTTACTAATTTCACCTACTATTACTGATTATTCCTATGGGTGATCATTTGGCAAAAGAAAACTCCCCTAAGTTAGTCAGAGATGTACAGTAAGCAACTTACCACGTATCTTCTTTCCTTAATTCAATATTTTGTAATATTTACCACATAAGTATATTCTTGGAATCAAAGCTATATTCTATCTATATACTATGAATAAAATACACCTAATGAGGTTTATGATGTGTAAATTATATACTTACTAAAATGCATACTGTCGTCGCCATTATGTACTTTGTAAATATATAATAGGTACACATGTGATTGAGACAATATGCATCATTAGGTACTGGAAAAATTAAAATAACGTGAATTCCATTAAAATGTAATTACGATATATTTTAAGATTTGTCACGCATGAATTGTTTGTTTAATACAGCACCTACTAACTGGTTTACGACGATCGTGTGTTGTTTGCGATTGTTTTTATCATGTTTCTTTATTTTATTAAAATATGCATGAATAGTAATTCTGAATAGTTTAGGGACATATTAGCATAATATGAAAACATTATTGCGTCCTAAATATCTAATATGAACGCGGCCATGAACATTTTGTACTAATCAGTATGTACTGTGTATTATTTAAGGTATATTTATTTATAAATTTACAAAAAAAAGTGTTTTGTAGTAGTTTACAGGCTAAGCAAAGAGTATTTATTGTGTAGTAAAATATAACGACGATCCTCAACTTGAATGACAATTATTGTGTCGCAGCCATGGTTCTAGGTTTCCCTATTTACAAGGACCCTATCTACAAGGAAGGAAGGTTACCCTATCTACAAAGTTTAACATGTTTCATACAAAATGTTCTGGAAGCTCTATAATATCAGTTTGCCTCTGCGTAAGTATTTAAGGTTTAAGCTATTGTCATCGTTAAGGTGCCTTACATCTATAACTTTTTTTTATACGTAGATAATATGTTATAATTATGAATTAAAAAGTTAAATACAATACAAAATAGAAAGATACAAGGTGTTGCCAGCGTTAAAACAAGCAAGTCGGTGTTACTTGCGCAATTAAACAAGCCTAACGTGCCTAATGCCTGATATTTCATTTTGTTTGACATTACTGTTAATGTCACTTTGGCATGTCATTGTAGCGATCTTTATCAGTTTTCAATAATATATAGTTTTTAAATTCATGTGAATCGAACTATTTGTCATAGCCGACAATTTGAGCTATAATTCAGTTGAGATCCAAATTAAATACATACCTACATAAGTAGAGAACATTATTAGTGTCGTGTTAAACCGTCATAATCGTAATTTCAGGGTACAATTATATTATTTTTTATCTTTGGTATGTTTGTATTTATGGCTAAGTAAAGTTAAATTTGATACTGTCGTGACGCAGTGACACGGCGCCGGGCTGAAAAAGTGGGTTTCATCTGCCATCTTATTTTCGTTTAGCGCTACAAGACTAAACACAGCGATAAAAAAAGAAAACTTTTTTTAATTTAAAACGTGGTGCGGTTTGATTGTCTAAGATAACTGAAAAATTCATACAAATATATTTAAATATTATAATTCATTGTTAGAAAATAAAACGGTAATTCGATAAACAAGTATATGAAATGATGAACAAAATAATAAGTTGTTTTTGCACTCATTTTTACAGCAATTAGAACTGAAAGTAAACTGACAAAACATATCAAATAAAGATCCAGCAAATAGGCCTTTCAATGTTCAAGCTTAACCCCGCTGCGATCTATTAACATGTTATTAAGATAATGTACATGTCCGGTCGTAGGGTGAGTTTAATTGGGCAGGGTTAATTTTGAGTGAACTTCGGTGAGTTAGTAAATTATTTTTTATAGCTTGTTACCTAAATAGAAATAGAAACTACGTTACTATTATACACAGGAATTCGTATAAAAATAAATATCTTTCTGTCGCTTTAATTAATTTTTGACTTTATAATTATTAAAATTTATATTAATAAATTTTTTTTTCAAATTTAAATACTGTTTTTTTTTACTTGTGTTTACATATCCAAAGATTAAAAAAAAGGTTTTGATTCACTTTAATTATAAACTATATTTCATATTCGGTATTTATTTTGAAAAGGTTTTTAACCAATATTTCAAAACAGTAAAATAGAAAATAAAACGTTAATAGCACATAACATTCAGTAATGTGTAACCTTACAATGAAGTCATGGTGAAGGAGTTCGCAAGTGCATGCCAACATGCTAATTGGTAGTAACGCTACGCTAAGAAAATAATTTTCCTATTAAAAAGGTTTATGTCTCTCCATAAAACATATATACATGGATACACTGAATTAGAGACCGACATTGTGCAATTGGGACGTTTGTTTGCTGACGATGGTTATAGGTTTAATTTGCCTACCGTGCTATATACGGGTATCTGCGTACATATATAGCGTCAAACTGCTAAAATATAAATAACTAATAAATAAAAAACCCCTTTATATATATATATATATATATATATATATATATATATATATATATATATATATATATATATATATATATATATATATATACATATATATGGTATTTTTAAGTTTGTCATCGAGGCTAAACACGTGTGCAAAATTTCAAACAAATCGAGGGATGTGCGTTAAAATGGCGTTGTAAGATTTTCTTACATGGTTTGAACTTGTTACAAGTACAAGTGAAGCTAAATATAGTGGTAATACTTTTTTCTTACCTATTAGTTTTGTAAGTGGTATTTCGGTACTCTAAGAATACGAGTTATTTGGAGTTTGTTGTAACCAATTTCATTGACAGCAATATCAAGGGTGAAATTCTGCTACTTTAAGATTTTTTTATATAATTTTAATATGTTCCTGATGCTTGCAAGCACTGGATTATTAATTCGTTATTTACTATTTTACCAAAAATGATATATGGCAAATTATAATCAATCCTATATACTTTAAATTTATATTATTTAAGTTTGAATATTGAAATATGATACGCCATGTTTATACAGGGGTTATCCGATGAGCACACAAATTCAGTGTAAGAGTAGTCAATAGCGAACCGCCCTGTGACCATAAAGCGGTGCCGACTCTAATTACGGTCATTTGACCATAAATGACCATAAATGGTGGTCATCGATCATAAAGACCATAACTCTCGGTCGTAAAACGTGGATAGCGGCGAATGTAAGAACGCGCAAAATATGGCACCTACGCTAAGCGTCTCTGAATGCGGTGTACATGTACGTGTATATATACGTGTTTTGTGTGTAATTGCAGATCTAGAACTACAAAATCCCTTTCTTTTAACCTTTGCGTGTTAACTGTATTAAATATTGGATAGAATCCTCAACTGTCTAAAGATGGCGTTGTCATCGATGAATATCCTACAATGTAAGACGTAACCATATCCTTTTTTCTTAATTTTGCGGAAAGTAAAAAAACAGAGCAGGGCAGAATGAACCTTTACCTCACCTGAAATGAATGAACCTTATACTCCGACTAGACTTCCCCACTTTCCGCCGAATTTTTAAGACATTGCTTGTTTCATGACGAAGCTCAACACTTTGTCTTAGTATTTTTGCTGTCATTAAAAAAAATATGAAAATAAATCATTCCCACCTGTGAAATTTCCAGTTCGACGCTTTACCTCTGCGTCATGACGGGGGCGTCGCAGAGTTGTTATTATTATTGAAGTACAACAATAAAGTGGAGAATGATACATCTATACTGTAGACTGTAGGTATGTTACGTGAGTAATTATTTTAAAACAGGCATGATTTCGCTTCTAAGCCATGAAGCTACAATGAAGTGTACAAGCACCAGAAGATGGGTTTCTTAATGGCTTTCTCTGTAGCTAAAAGTTTGTTTTCACCATAAAATGGCGCGAGCCTATAATATAATGCACAATGTTGCTTAAGATGTTAGTAATACACACTTTAAGTTTCGCCCTAAACGTAAAATATATCGCAAAAGTAACCTTAAAATTACACTTGTTTTATTTTTACCACATATATACTATGCGGCCAATCTACAGATAGACAAGAAAGCGTTTAATCGATTCTCAACTATAACGAAACGAATAATTTAGTAATCGAATATAACATAGCATCGGCAATCAAAATAACAACAAAGTGGAAATATTAAATGTAAGGTTATAAAAATTAATATCGTGAGATAACTGCTTCGTGCAGATAGAAACTAAAAATCAAATCAAGCTCAATTATAAATTATAACAAATGGAAGCTCAACCGATGTAGACTATAAACGCTTCTGTAATTACCGCAGGGATAAAAAGCATGTCGTATCGTTGTAATCGTTACGCCGCTCATATTCTAGTAATATCTATAGTAATATATAATAAAACGTAGTATTTTTTATGTGTAAGGAAGGAATTTGTTCTAGAAAATTTAATAAAAATATTTCAAACAATTGCAGATTTTCTTTTTACTTTTTACCGAGAAAAATGTTAACTAAGCAATGTAAGAAGAGTAAGTTTGTTGTAATCTTTAAGTATTTAATATATTTTTTTTATTAATATATTAAATCAAAATATATATGACATTTTTATGTATCAAATAAATCTAAGTATAGTTCATTTACGTTGACTTTTATCTATCGTAATAAAAATTTATATATTTTCAGAGTGTCTTAACACTAGGTTCTTTCAACCTACGGTTTCCTCCGCCTACCTTGCTATATACGGGAAGCGTGAAGCGTGAAGCGTGACGCTGCCTGGGCCAAATGGCGGGAGGTCACTGGTGTGGTCTGCGATAGCAGAATACCGCCCAAGCTCAAGGGACTGATATACAAGAGCATTATCCGACCTGTTCTTATATATGGCAGCGAATGTTGGCCAACATTATCTCGGCACACTCAGGAGCTTCACGTCACGGAGATGAAGATGCTGAGATGGATGTGTGGCGTGACGTGGTCCGACCGCATACGCAACACATTCATTCGAGGTAGTCTTGGGGTCCGTGACGTAGCGGATAAGCTCCAAGAGCGTCGCCTGAGATGGTATGGCCATGTTATGCGCCGATCTGAGAACTATGTCGGAAGGAAGTGCCTTGACATGTCTGTCCCTGGAGTTAGACCACCCGGACGCCCAAGGAAGCGATGGCTGGATGTCGTGACACAAGACATGAGAGCCAATAAATTGTCCACTGAGGATGTTAAAGACCGTGCAAAGTGGAGTAGGCTCAGTCGGAAGGCAGACCCTGGCAAAAGCCGGGACTAATGCCAAGAAGAAGAAGAAAAAGACAGCGTGAAGCTAATTAATTATTTTAAAGTAGGTATGTCATGTAAAAATAGCAAGACACGTCCAAGTCATCAATTATTAAATGTGTAATAGTTCAAAATTAGTTCGGAGGAGGCCTATGTCCATCAGTGGGCGTAATAAAGGTTGAGATTCTTTGAACGTTTTGTAAGTGTTGGTCATGCCAATGCCTCTTGTCAAAATAACAAATTAATTACCGAAACAATGCTAAAGCTACCATATAATTGTGAATTTTCATGGGATTTTTAATATAACATCAGCGTACAACTGTAAGTATTTGTAACGTAAGGTATAATATTGCCATAGCGTGTTTTCCCACCGTTGCGATTTGTCTCGGTTCTTAAGCGATATACTTCTACTGGATAATTGCTACGTTTTAGCGAGATGTTAACTTGTTAATATAAATCATAGACTTAAATCATAGTATAGTGTTGTAAATCAATTAAACGTACTCGTAAATTTACTTACGGTATGTTGTGTATGTTTGAGCTACTTGGAACAATACGTAACTAGAATCGTTTTTGGATATTCACACATGGCTGTCTTATCCCTTTTAGGAGTTTCATTTCTATCATAATAAATAATAGATAAATGTACAAATGGTTTCCTATATAAGTAATAACTAATGTCAACACACTCCATTCTCCACATTTCGACCGAACTCGAGACATTGTGTTTTGAGTGGCGGAACTCAACGTCGAGCGCACTCCAACTAAAGAGTGGAAACCCACGACCATTGCGTTTACAGTCAGATAGACAGAAGCCATAGTGGCCTAAGGGGCAGTATCTACTGCCCCTTAGGCCACTATGGCTTCTAAATAAGTCTTAAATTTCTCAAAGTAAAATTATATTATAAAGCTGAAGAGCCTGTTTGGTTATTTCTGCAAATCTCAGGAACACAAAAATACAAGAAACACAAAAAAAATTAATCGGATAGTCTAATTATTTACCAAGGAAGTCTAGGTACGTATATCATGGTAATCTTTTCAATGTGAAATACTATGCCTGTGGTTAGAGTTACCGGGCACTTGAATATAAGAATGTGTCATATGTCATATCCATGTCTTAGTTATTTCCGCATGAACAACCGGACGAAGTCTCCAGTTAAAGCCAGTGAATTTATACATAAAATGATTAGATACGCTTTGCAAAAGTAAGTTTAGAACAATACATTTGGTAAAATGCAGGAATAAATAACCACTGTACCTAATCCAAGGTGCCTTTACTAACCTTAAGAAGAATCCGAGGTTTGAATATTAAATTTGAATAATTATACGTAAAATCGCCCACGATTGTTTTTTTAAGCATTTCTTTAAATTTGGGTTTTGGCAATTAAACATTTTATTTGTTTCTTTGTTTCACAATATTGGTCTTATACGTTGTTTAATTTTAAAGAATGTATTATAACTTTGCTAACACAATTTTGTTAAATTCATGTAAAATTTTCGAAAAAACACTACCAAGTATCAGTTTTAACCGACTTTATGTTTATAAAGGTCTTTAGTGTTGCCAAATTTGAAGAATCTGTTATATTTAACAAAAATCTAAGTATATCTTGTCTTTATATGGCAAGATCCGTCAATCTACATGATCTCAGCCTACGAGATTCATGCAATAGCAAGTTGATTAGTAGTCAATTAAGGCTCCCCATAACAGCATCAATAAAAGTATTCGGTGATTCGAAGTATTTTGTTATAATCAATTTCTGACGTCGGCGTTCGTTTGTGATACTACAAAATGGAGATTTTATTAGCGTACCGAATTTAGTGAGGTCGAAGACGATCGGTAAGCGATTTTTATACATGCTCAGCTCAGGGTATGTACGTGAGAATTTACGTAATGGCTGGCTCTATCCGTCTTTCTAACCACCTAGGATACATATATATAATATTTTTATTTTTAATTTACATGATCTAAAGTAAGACACAGGAGACACGCTTAGCGAAACGGCTTTGTTAGATTGGTTTCGTCAGACGTGATAGCTTATTTTTAATGTCCTTACAGTAAACGATGTTATGCAATTTTAATGTATGTACATAGTTCAATAAAGTCAAAGTACAAAATCAGTAAAAAAATTATTTTGTTGCATTGAATAATAATCTTTCTAATATTGAATACTCAATAACATGTTTAGAAACAATTTGAAAATGAACATTTCATTAAAAAAACATAACGAACTTTTGTAACAGACGAAGTCGGTCATGTCATAACACTTGACGCACAATTAATACGGAACCCTCAGTATAGCCGCCGTTGGCTCTCGGGCGTGTCGAAAGGCCACCATAAGAAGCCGAAAGGCAGGTCATTTTATAGTTTATAATTACATCTGATTGCCGCCGTGGCTCGATTCGCCGCTACAACGCCCCGGTTGCAATGTTTATTTTGTTTTTATCTTCGTTTTTACAGTTTCAAAGATTTATATGTCAATAGAAATTTTCATACATTTTTATTACTATTCGATGTGAATTTAAATCAGTTTTAAGATAAAAAGAAAACTGAATGTGTTGATATCATTTTAGAAAAAAATTATCGAAAGAATAAGAAATTGATTTTGAGTTATAACTGTAAGAGGAAACATCTACATTTTTTAATTGTTTTCCAATCATAATACTATCCTAGTTATACTTTATATATCGTTAACATAAAGGAATTGACCTAGCTATTAGAACAAAACATTCCAAAGTCGTGTTAAATTCACAAATCGGAAATTACCTTTTATAGCAATTACTTAATAAGATTACACAAAGTTTAGTTCCCACTCACCTTAGTTTTGCTACCGCCTATAGAGCCGGGCCTTATCGACCCAGTTTCATAGAATCTTGTTAGAATCTTTGAGACACATCCATGAGAGACAAGTAATTGTCTACTGATGTCACACGGTCGTACTCCTAATATGGCAAGTTCGACGATCCGTTTCCGTACTACGTCGGGAAGGGGCCGGCCATTCACAAACACGCCTCCTAGCTGATTCACGCCTGCTTGACCTGAAAAAGAGATTCTTTTTGAAGATGCGACAAAAATATATATTTTTACCATATTGCGTTAGGGCTGCCAGAATATTGTTGTTATCGTTGCAATTCTCTTATAAGTCTATGAAATATGTGAAATGTAAGTTTATATATTTCTAAAAATTATATTTTTATATAAATTTTGTTTCTTTTTTAAACTACAGATTAGTGTAATAGTATACTACATTTCTTATTATACTTGTAGCTTTACGCTGTATCCCCCATATGGCAGCAGGGTAGGCAGAGGGAACCTGGTGCTAAGACACTCAGGCCCCCGTATACTACATTACATTTGTTGATACAACTTCATAGTCTATTCAATAACGCCATAAATATTTACGACTTGCAACTCCATACAACATTTAATATTTTTACATTAACATGTTACAAACTAATATACAGACATGACCATAATCATAAATTACTTTCATTAGGTGGATGAAATAATTCTGTCAATCGAAACAAAAGGCCATTGAGTTATTTGGCAGTACACCTGTCTCATTTTGGGCTAATATTTATTTGATTGCCAAATACAAATGTAGTCTTCCTACCTGGTAGTTGGTAGTCAATTATGAAAAACGTTAAATAAAGATGGAGAGATAGCGGTGGCTTTAATTTAGTTCCTTGTTTCTAATTTTGCCGTATATTTTTATTTTTTTTATTATAGAAATAAGATTGGTTGTTAAGAGTACTTATAATAGACTTTCACGTCTACTGCACTATGTGGGTTAAATAAAACGAAGCTATACATAACTTCAACTTTTTAACATTTTGTGTATCCTAGAGATACCTATATGCGTTGGATATCCGATTGTTATTTATGTCCACGCCGTATACCAAATAACGGAGAGTAAGCGAAAAGAAACTTAACTTAACTTAGTCAATATCTTATTGCCAATAAGCTCATTCCGATCTTCGAACATCGGGAAATTGCGTATTAATATCCACAACTTAACGTCGCATTATTTTACTAGAAAAAAATTAAAAGATTTTTTGAAATTAAGGAACGAACCCACTACTATATCATATATATATATATATATATATATATATATATATATATATATATATATATATATATATATATATATATATATATATATATATATATATATATATATATATATATATATATATATATATATATATATATATATCTCAGAGGGTGTCTAGCCAACTATCTGTCCGATATTTGGTTTCCGGCATACGGGTACGCGACCCCGGGACCTCGAGCCACCACTTTCATAACCCGATCCAATCCATGTAAGTGGTGTCCCTCCCCTATATTCCAAGTCTTTCTGCCTCTTATTCCCTGTCCTTTCTTGGTTTCTCCCAGTAATGGGTTTGGAGGTCAGATGGCAAACGCTCCACAAAAAACCACTTCGCCACTCATATGGACCGATTGGTCTTAGTCGGAAGGCAGACCCTGGCAAAAGCCGGGACTAATGCCAGGAAGAAGAAGAAGATATATATATATATATATATATATATATATATATATATATATATATATATATATATATATATATATATATATATATATATATATATAGTTAGGTAGTTAAA
Source organism: Dione juno (assembly GCA_037127375.1). NCBI lineage: Eukaryota > Metazoa > Arthropoda > Insecta > Lepidoptera > Nymphalidae > Dione > Dione juno. Next base: position 4,395,943 of record JAXRJS010000077.1, on the reverse strand, counting down.
TGTTAAAGTTATGTAAAAATATTAAAGTGTCTGTTGTTTTATATACATGTTGCTAAAACATAAAAATTAACAAGATATTTTTATTTTTGTATATCTGCTGGATCGATCTTTATGGAACTTACACTGGAAGAGAAGAGGAGAATTCTTGCGGGATCGCGATATACGCGGGAAAACACATTTACCGCGCGCGTATACCTTCCATTCAGATAACATTTTGCATATAAAATTATATTTTTCACAGACAATTCGAAATCTGATTTGAAATGAAAAAGTAATAAGATTTATATGTATTATATATACCTACCTCTTATACATGCAAATTATGTTAGAATAGGTCCGACAATTTTGCTCAAGAAAGTGAAGTCGCGAATATCGCTACTGTCGTTAGTAATCTACATATTAATACGTGAAGCAATAACTTTGCACCCCTTATTACGAAAATTGCGCGGACGGAAGAGTATGGAATTTGGCACACTTATAGTTTATGTGTAGGCGAAATGCAGAACGACAATATTTGTCAATAATAATGCTTATAAAGTACATAAAATCAATAAATAAAACATTACACACACTACGATATTTTTAACACTATTAAACTTTTCTACAAAGTGACATAGCGTGAGCCTTGGAGCTCATAAATGTCATTTATAAAATCAGACTTTCCAACTGCTCTACGTAGTATCGATAGTGTCTAACGCTTGAAAACTTTCAATAATATTTTAAGCTCCTTTACTGCAATGTTAATAGCAAAGTAAAGAACGCCTTCACGTTTAATTTTAAATGGACATATAGATAGAGCTAAATAATTAAAACTATATAAAGCTTCATTAAACGGCTGCCTATCAACGTTTATGTTATCCAGAACAAAAATCAATTTCCTATTACTTCTTTGATTTCAGTGTCGAGTGTGGGATTAAATCCTTTTACCGCTACCGTTAAGACCGTTGTAAAACAATAAAACTGAGCGCGATTTATAACTTTAATGTCATAAAATTAGAGTTGTAATTTGTTCGCAGCAATTTATGTTTATTGCTATGTCTTTCACCGACACTATTTCACGGTTATTGTCATATAGTATCGCCGCCCCGATATGAACGCTTGCAAATTGCTTCCTTCGTTTACGATTGTTCTGTTCTTAAAACTTGTTACGGTTACTTCGTGAATACTTTACAATATGTATGTGTTTCTTTAAAAATATATATTTAAGGTTTAAAGAGGTTATAAATGCTTATCTTTCTTGTATATTATAAAAGGTATGTATGTAAATATATAATTGTATGTATCTAATATGATAAAGCGGATTGATGATTCAACTAATGTAGATTTCAAAGGAAATTTTAACTAAAATATATTGGACGATTTAGGTGTAAAATTTCACACTAACAATAATAAACAATTAATTAAGTTTGCGATTAATTAAGAACCTCTGTCGAAGAAGTCGTTGAAAAGTATTTACTAACAAATAAAAACCCAAGTATCATTTCTATATCATTATCAAGATGAATTTCAATGTAAAGAATGTATCTGTAAAATAGAATAGTAGCATATGAATTTTACGCTTTAACTCGCATAGCAGTGCAGGCAGAGAAAATTTCAATTTTCATTTCAAATTTCAAGTGTCAATTCACTCTGTTCTCCATTTTCCGCCTGTATTAGTAGGTACTTTGCGAATGCAAAAATATCATTCCCCCAAGTGAGAACTGAATCCACTACCATTGCTCTTATATTCAGAATATAACCTAAGACAATTAACTAAAAGTGTGAAGAAGAATTTCAATGGACTCTTATTAACAATTTAACAAAGTTGCCTAATCTAGGCCCTTTATCTCTTACGTATATAATAAGAGCTACGTACCAACTACCAACATTTACGACGTGGCTTACGAGAAAAGGTTCTTAAAGGAGCGGATTGAAGCGTGATCATCGCTAATATGCTCCCAGTTTTACAATCGCCTCGTAAAACGTTATTTAAACGCTTTTTTCTGAACGAATATCGATCGTATATCGTACAGGTTATTACGGACTTTACAGCTTGTGACTGATTTTACGACTTTGTCAATTGCTACGGTGTTAGGGAACGGGAGCGATGATTTTGAATTCCGCGAATTGGTCAAATTGCCAATAAATGACAGCCCTTTGGAAATCTTAATCGATAGAAGCGCTGTATAAGGCTTTAGTTGATACGATTGAAAGGATATTAGCTATATTATTAACTACAGAAATATATAATCGCGATGCATTACAACAGTGTTTGTCTTCAGTGTACACGCCATGATCACTTACTCTATTCCCGAACATATTTAATTATTCTCATTTCTGCTGCTGCTGCTTTTTTTTAATTATAATGATTAATTTAATTATAAGATTTAGTAATTGTAAGTAATGAGTTCGAAGTAACAGGGTTAATTTGAATCTATGGAATATTTTTAGAGAATAAAATTTATAAGTTAATCTCTAAGTAACACGATCACAACAGGTACCTATATATATATATATATATATATATATATATATATATATATATATATATATATATAATATATATATATATATATATATATATATATATATATATATATATATATATATATATATATATATATATGTATATATATATGTATATATATATATATATATATATATATATATATATATATATATATATATATATATATATATATATATATATAGGTGTACTAAAAATTTACATTTAAATCGTCAATAATTAATGACAAAAGATTAAACGTTTACTTGCATATTTGTTTCGTAGGCAGGGATTTCGATTTAAAAAACTTTTTATAGCTGTTTTTATAGCCATTTTATTTTTATCTTTATCAGTAATACCAAATTAAAAAATATTTTTATATCAATGCTGTTTCAGGAATTATAAAGTTTAATTATTATTTCTTTATAACAATTTATAAATATAATTATTTAGTTTTATTGCTAACTGTTATACTTAATATTATCACGGTCATAATTATGTATTGTTTTTTTTTTAATTTTGCTATCGATAAATTTCATTAATGTTCATTTCGTATGTCGTAAATAAAAAAACAAAAATATTAAAAATATAGGGTTGTCAATGTCAGATTTTATTATAAGTACATACTGATACCGCTTGCAATATAATTTAATAATTTTACAAAGTTTATTTTAAACATGGATCGATGTCGTTGTGAAGAATACGCTGATGCTGTGAAAAAGTTGAGATTTTATACAGTTGGTACCTTTAGACCTGATATTATAGACAACTATGATAGTAAGTGTAGATTTGTATCGCTATTTACTATCTATGTCGAATAATAATTTATTTTACGTTCTCGGCCTTGCCTGATTGATCAATGTAATGTTCTCGGATTTACTCTAATATGATACACAAGTTGTACATATAAGTATTGTAACGTTTTCCTTTTAAGGCACTCTTTTAATGAAAAATTATAATATATATAGTATGTATATAAATGAAAATTATCGCTTTATATGCAATATCTTATCAAGCCTGAAGTACTGGTGCTTGGTAAATAAAGAGTTTCCCGCGAACTCCAAAACCCGGGAGACTATTTGTTGCTCTACTACCTTCTCTATCTTCCAGTGAAAGTCCCATGAAAATCGATAGAGTAAAAACAGACACTTCAAGTTTATTTATGTATATATCTTACATTAAATTTTATAATTTATCTTAATATCATAAACTTGTTTCGAAAATATGTTAGTATAAATTAAATAAGAACATCTTTTGGTTATAAAATCAACAGGATCAGGCTTCGTCACAACTTGGGTAAAGCATGGCGTCGATTATCAGGATATGAAGTTTTTGAAACCTAGAGCTACGAAAATTATTTAACTCTTGAAATTACCAGAAAATTACCAGAAAAACATTATTAACAAACGTTTTCCAATATACGTATGTATATACATATGCACATATTTCTATAGAAATAATTATTACATCACCATCGCGCCCGTTGTAGTATATTTACATATTTTACATATTTTTTGTAGTTGAGCTGGTCTATTAAAGTCCACACCGACTACACTGCCACATACCGGATCCAATTGTAACAATAAACATTGAAATCTAAATAAAAAATGTTATTTAAATTGGTCCAGCATTAAGACGTATTAGGGTGACAAACAAATATACAGAAGAATTATGTAAACTTATCGAACACGTAGTTATACACAACAAAAAGTTAATATCAGAATAATAAATTGAAATATGCACAAATAGAATAAATTTTAAAGCAGTAAAATTAAAACAGATGAAACTATATCATCACATTAGAGAAAGTAGTTTAAAAGTGACACGAGTTTTATCTCGGTATAAAATTGGTGATAGCATCGCCGGCTTCTGTACTGGATATCGTCGAGATTGGGCGTTTGATTAAATACTATTATAACTCTTTACGGCTTTACGACAGACGTTGATATACATTGATAAAAAAGGTTGCATTGATGTCAGAATTACTAACACTTTTTATGAGATTTTTTTTAGTATATTAGTATATTAATATTATAAAAATCAAATAGGTTTATTTAGTCCACCGAACAGTTAGTTAATCAATATTGATGTTAACTTGTCTTAGATTTCTTTTACAGAAGACCCCTTAGGATTAAAGCCTAGTCATAAGAGTATCACTTGTATTAGATACAATCACCCTGTTCAACTTCAGTTTTGATTTTAAAATATCTATTTGAGCCTAATACTTGTTCCATGTAATATCCTCCTTATTTCCATTATATGTCGGTCCACCCTAAAAGAAATTTGCTTTCCAAGGTAAGTGTAAGTGTAACTGTATGTGTGTGTATGTACTCGAATGTCAGTATATTAGTAGTTGAATGGTTTTTGAATTAAAGTTTATTGCATACTGTGAGTTCAAATCTCAACAGGGACACAATTTAGCTTTGAAATTAAGCTCCCTAAGTCGTCCTATTTGTATACAACGAATTCAGATATAGGCTTGCAGAAGTGTGCAGATAGTATAAACAAAAAAAGTTCCCATCTAGCTATTTCTTAAAAGTAATTATTACTATTGTTTAATATTCATGTTCCTTAATTAGTAAAACAAAATTAATACGGCCATTAGAATTATCAGGATAAATATGTAATAACTTTGCACGGCATTGAGCTTTACCAATGTCTCGGATTGTGGAATTACCTCTGTGCCTCAGCTACTAAAAAAAAATATCCCTCAATATTTTATATTAATAACACAATACATTATATCTGAAACGCCATGATTAGTATTCATAGGTTTTATAACATGTAAAATGCGATAATTATAAAGACAAATTAGTCATAATTAGTTCAACCTGTAATCTTATTCAAAGACTTAATTAAAATATCTCGTTACTCAACATGGTAGCTATTAAATCTTAACGGCTATGCGCAAAAACACACAAACATAATTTTTGGTAACAACTATGACACTTTAATGATTTTAGTGAACGCATATATAAATGGGTCATTGAGCTGAAGACTCATATTTTGATCTGGCTTTTGTCTAGTCGTTTCGCGTGGTCTAAAGGCAATAACTAAGAGACATTCTAAATGTCCAGGTTTACTTACTATGACCATGTACAGGTGAAATACATTGAAATCAATCGTATCGATATAAGTAATAACTTGATATAATATTTTTTTAAGTTATCTAAGCGCAAAGGCAATAGCGTCTAGCTGAGAAGGCGACGGCTTGTGGGTTCGAAGAGACTGAATTATTCTCATTTTCTTCGCTCTGGTAACAAGAGTTCCCCCACTCAACACGCAGTGTCTCGTAAGGCGGAAGGCGGAGAATGGAGTGTCTTAACACTAGGTTTCTTCAGCCTACCCTGCATATATGTATTTTTAAATTATCTTTCGTTAAAAATATTGGTACCCACTCGCCATTTAAGGTAAATATACGTACATCGATTCGATAGAAGTGTATAAATAATGTAGGATAAAGTATATTATATTAAAACCACCCAAGTGTTGGAGTAATTTTAAATTGATAAAAAAATTAGTCTAATTAGATCACATGCGCCATTGGTTGGTCCTCCCGACACCTTTTCACGTTTCAGTGCGTCTATGTTCCGGACACGGGACAGGCTTTTAATACTAGACAAAGACAATACAAAAGGTTTTTGTATACGAGTATATCATTATATTTTGTATTTTACAGGTGCAAAAAAAATTAAAATGTCATTAACGCATAAAGCCTCCTTTCTTCTGTAACTATTTAGAAATACTGCGTGCTGAATGGTTGAAGCTAACACTGTACATTAACTAACCAGATAGCATGGAATAGTACTTATTTATATTTTCTTTGTGTATGTCAATTATGCAAGTATTTGGATAAAAAAAATGTAAATGCTTCAATATTATTGTTTTATTATTAATTAATTGCTAAAAGAATCTATTTAAGCTCAATGTAGTTTAACATGCAACCATTGCTTTTCAGTCGGTAAAATAAAAGTTTACGATATAAAATTGTTACGCAGTTGTAAACTGTCAGCTAGAAAATTAAATGTGATGCCTCGCATGTCGGACTCATTTGATGCACCGCATTGCTTGTAATTTATAACATGGATATGACCAAATACATATATATTAGCATATTTTGTTGCAGTTACAATTTGTATATAAACATAGTTTATAACAAATAAATTTAACCGACTTAAAAATTATGCCTATTTGTACAAACTTAAACAAAAACTAAAATGCAGAAAATAATATATTTATAACTTTAAAGGATAAAAATGAAAATTAAACGAATTCCAACGACGCGACAGTGCCAATTTGGTTATTTTTTTAATTTATTTTATTAGCTTTTGTTTGATGTATTTAGTTATCTATTAATTTCATTTTATCTTTGGCTGGAACCAACTCCATAAATAAAGCTTATTAAATAGTAAATACGTGTAAATATGTAATAATCATTTTTATTTAGTTTATTGTTCCTTAATTTTCTTTACTTTATACTAATAAAAATATTATTATCTATATTATCTACTTTATAGTTTTTGTTTAAGTGTGTAATCAATTTTTGATCATAAATTGTATTTTCATATTTAAATAATTTCTTTTATAGTATTCAAAATAAAGAAATTGGTCTATCAACATTAACGTATTGCATGATCGATGATCCCCGTGGTTAATTTGATATATAATTTCTGACACATCGGTGCACACATCTCACGACGTAGGTGACGTTTTCGTTTAAAGTGTTTAGAAATGTGAGTTCGATTCCTACTCGGGGGCATGATTAGTTATATTTAAATTATTATTATTATTTCCCCGCTTTGGATTTCGCTCTGCCTTCTATGCTATATGTAGTACTGAGGACTTGCTAAGGAGTAGTTACTGAGGTGATTTCAATGGAACCGAAGTCAGCGTCGCAGTCGGAGGCACCCGAGAAATGTATTCTGATAGTTAAGGCTACTTATAGAAATAAGAGAGAGGGAGAGAAGATTTCACTTTTTTGTACACGCTCACCTACGGCGGTGCCGTACCGCCATCGCACCACCTCTTTCTTTAACCTTCGATTGACTCGAAGAAACCGAAGTCGGAATCGAAGGTGTTATATTTCTATTTCTAATATATTATCACAAAGAGTTTATTTGAACATGCTAATCACAGAAAGTACTAGTTCAAATTGAAAAAATATTATGATGTGCGTTGGTCCATTGATAGATAAAGCATATAGTAAATCATGTTAATAATTTACACTGAAAGATATTACTCACACATTGTATCTGCGGTCAGAGCTATCTAGGACCGTTACCTATCATGGATCATAAAACTCTTAGCTACTTCCATTTTACTAGAGGGATGGAGCCACAGTTAAAAACTAGTATGCGATATTTTTACAACATTTAATTTTGTTCAAATGACTAAAACATTTTGCAAAAAGAAACAATAAGTATAAAGTAGACCTATTTCCTAAGTAGTCTGTCGGGACTTGGAAAGTTAAACCTTGCGATACATTTTAACCTAGTACGTATGTTAATGTGCTGTGTTTTCTCTTAGTAGAGCGAGAAATTGATAATAATTAATTCCCGTAGAGAGAATTGCATGTAGAACCCACGCCATGATGACCTCAACATGGATAAAGCTAATAATATATTTATATAATTTACAAATTATTATTAGTTAAACATAATCGTTTTTGCTGAGCCGGAAGCAGCGTGTGTGTTCTTATAGAACTGTTCAATATGGAACACAATATTCTAAGCTTTATATTTTGACGCGATAAAATCACTTTATAGCACTAACTATGAGATATTAAGATAAATTTCGAACTTTATTGGTCATAATTAACGTTTTCTATACCAGTTTAGAATGAGAGATATCTAGGATGTAATTTGTATAGATCGACGAAATGATTTTAAACAGTCAACAGTGATCGTAAAACTCGAACTGGATTCATTCGCTGTTATCTAATATGTGAATACTTGTTTATTTATTATCACACTTAAATATCAACAAACAATTTTTTTTTTAAATTAACAAATTTAAATTTATTTTTTAATGTTTTTACACTACTTGTTAATTTTTGCATTCTCGTAAAATTAAAAAAAATGTCGATTGTATGAAATTATGATTTATTGGAAATATGAATCTTATTTTTACTCGTTATTTATTTTTTACACATACGACTATTTAAATTTTTTTAGATTTTTTATAGATTTCTTATAGATTTTTTATAGATTTCTTCCTTATCAACGATTTTTAAAGATAAATCGATAAAATATGAAATCTATATATACCTACTCTGTATATACTTTGTTTTAAAAAATTAATTTTAGTGCTTTTTGGTAAACATTTTTCGTGCATGTCACATAAACAAATAGGCATATTTGTTTATGTGACAGGCAAGAAAAAGTTAAAGTTGTAACAGAAATTATTTGAATGCGGAATTCTAAAAATATAAAATTTTATAACAATCATTATACATATTAATAAAAATCATTGATGAAGATTAAATAAAATATGCACGAATAATGACAACATTTTTTATTATTATGGTCCAAAATCTTATTATATAATTATTCATCAAATCTTATTATAATTTGATGATAAATTTTATAGATTTTAATTTATATAATAGGTATATATCGATATTTTAAGCTTAATATTTATATATTTTAATATTTTAATTTCATTATTTTTTGCTTTGACAAAATACCTATAAGTATGTACGTATATAGTCAATGAATTTTTTCTTATCTTACATATAAAGCTTGTCATAACATATAGACTCGAGAAGACCATAGCCAAAATATGATAGTAAAACCATAAACAAATCGTTTTATCTCATAATGAGGGCTGACTAAGGAAGTAGCGTGTACAGTCACCTCGAAGCGCTAATGTAACTTTAAGCATGTATAATGAATTAGAAACCTCCGCCGGGTGGGCCGATACGCATCCGATATTATCTCGATACGAGATTCGACTCGATTCTCTTAATTACTCGTAATGGTCCTACTCGATAAGAGTTCTTTGAAACGCTTATGATTTCAATGCGTGAGGTAAATTCCTGTATGGACAAAGTTTCGGCTTCTTAATGTCGCCGCTTAAGTTAATTAAGTTTTGAATACGTTTATAAAGTTTTTTTCAATTCGGTCACCGCTTTATATTTCGCCGGTGCGTAGGCGTCGGAATTGATGTTTGTTTTGAACTCGCTTACCTGTATGCGGCATACTGCGGTGCAAAATTCTGAAACAAAAAACAAAAATAATTATTTTATCTTAAACAACTTATTTTGTTAATGTATTTACGTCGGGAAATTATTGTAGTAATTATTTATTTTAAAATCACAATTTTAAAGTAAATTTAGGAGATTTTAGATTAAAATGGAAATATGGTAAATTTTAAATTAAAGATTGTGGCTACATTTAAAAATATAAAATTTTTGCGTGATAAAGTAAAATTTTTCAGGCACAAAATTTTATGTAGCGTATTTATAATTTGTATTCTGGATTACGCATAAAACCGAAATAGAAATTTTATTGCAAATAAATATATTACTTAAATAAAAAGGAACTTATCTAATCACGAAGGCCGTTTAACTTGAAGCGGGCGACAATAAATTGTGCGCGAACGCAATATTATAAATAAGGACATTTTAAATCCAGTAGCGAACTTTAAAAAGGGCCGAAAAAATAAAAAAAAAAGCAGTAAACGATTTTATACTCGTAAAAAAAGGCAATCTCAAAAAGCGATCGGCGCGGCGCCGAAATATGAGATCACGTGACATCTTTATCGTTAATTTTTTTCGTAATCGCCACGCAGTTTCGTGCGAGTGCGTAAAGCCTCAACGTGGTGACTGTGACGTTCCAGCGTAAAGGCACCACGGTTGTGATTAAACCGGCCATTACGCACCGATAGCACGCTTAAAACATAATTTATTCAAATTAAAAATACTTATCGAAATATGATGCGGTACTAAATCAGGAGTAAGTGAGGCGGTGCGTGCCCGTAGCGAAAAATCAATGTTATCGCAACGGTTGATCACCGTGAAAATCAAAAAATTATGAATATAAAAAGTTGTGTTACACGCGAATATCAGTGTTAAGTCTAAACAGAGGTGCAATAGTGATGTCTTAAATAAATATCGATAAGCTAGGAATGAGAAAACAGTAGAACAGGGTAGATATTTTTTAATGAATAGAATGAAAATTTAATATAGATTACCTAAACCGTAGATAATCTTAGTGACTTAAACAACAATGCTTTTTCTCAATTAAGACATTTCTATGAAAATTCCAGTAAAATCAATAAAATAAATTTCAGTTATAAATTACCTACTTGTTCAGTTATGAATCATCAATATGTTTATTGAAATCATTTTAAAGAAGTGTAAAGTAATAAAGTATATACATAAAAAAATGATGAAAGTGTTCGTTAAATATATATTTATCTCATTCCGTGGTGTTATATTACTATTTATTTTTTATATTACAAAGTTGAAGAATTTATTGAATGTGCTAATCTCAAAAATTACTGCAGGAACTTGCTACTAGAGAAAGTCTACTTAAATATATTAAACTTTATAACACATAAAGTGGAATATGTTTTGCTTAATTTAGGTCGGAAATCACGCAGTACGAGAGAAAGAAATAAAAAGAAGAAAAAAAATTAAGAAAATTTATATGAGCATTATTTGTTTTTTATTTCACACCAAAGGTGAGTTTGATTTTAACAGCTGCTTATTTTGATCTAATAAAAGGTTTCATAGGATATCTTTAATGTTTCTATTTACTTTGTGCTATAAAACCTATTTTTATTCATACAGATATTATATAGATATATATTTTCTATTAATAGACTTAAATATATGATATATATGAGGTCGTTGTTGATCAGTAGGACAGGGTTTACCTATTAGACAACGCATCCCGATGAGTTCCACATTAGATAATAAAGTATGACGATGACAAAGATTTATCTATATAATATAATAATAAAATAATATTGCCATTAATATATTAAATACTTTATATATTCATTAATTAATTTCTCTTTTTTATATAAAAGTACGTAAGAAATACGTTCCCTAGAGAAACGAAAATAAAGTTTTTTTTAAAATTGATTATATATCATGCTTTATCCATTTCTTTTACTGAATTATAAAATATTATAATGTATGCAAAATTAAAAACAAAATCGGGGCACGCCTAGTAATAATTCGTCATCAAACGCCAAGTGTGACCACGCTTACTCGTTACCAATCTGATAAACAAGTCCGTTTTGCATATCAAGATGATCTAGTGTTGTATTGTATTAATTCATTTCACTATCGATATTTTCAAAATATAAAAAAAAGTATATATAATAAATGTATATAACTATAGTTATTCATTAAAAATATCTATTATTGATTAATATAAAATGAATATGTTTATGCTTTGTTTTTGCCGCCTTTGCGTGGAATCTGCCAAAATTACCATTGCAAACTTATCTATGTAGTTAAAATCTATGTAGTTAATACAAAATAAGTGCACACGCCTGAAAATTTTTGTTTGTCAATTTTTATAAATTATACTTTTTGTTTCATACGGAGCCCTCGGTACGCGACTAATTGAGTAATACAAAAGATACCGTGTTGCCTATATCGCAAATATCGTTTTCGTTCTCTATTTTAATTGTATATTTCGATTACTCCTTAACCCACGTCCATGACTGATTCGGTGTTAGGGCGACCGTATCAAAAATTATTACAGTATTAACATAATATTAGACGACAAAATGGCATATTATGATCGTAGCTCGAAGCTTGAACACGCCACTTTCATAGGAAATTATACTTTCCAATAAGTTTCAACGGTTTAATCAATATTACTGTATTTAAGCTTAGACTATATTGTAAATTTTATGAAGACTAATTAAAGAAAACATTAAATGTAAGAATTAAAAGCAGAAGCTCATGCATTTGAAAAATAAAAAAGTTATAAACTAAAAGAATATAAAAAAATGTAAAAGATCAGTTATTTTTTTTAAATTAAAATAAAATATAGTACCTCATCTCTGCATTTATTTTGCCTATTCACAAGACGCGGAAAAAGTATGAGTAAAACAATGAAATACATACATATTTTGTATGGATGTATGTTACTGTCAAATACTACTCCTAATAATCTGGGGTTGATTTGAAAACATGTTTTCCCATTTAACCATACACATTTTTATGCAAGCTTTACGTGATTTGCACATATTTTACACTAAAAAGGTTTTACTGTTGCTTGAATTTTTATAACCTTTTAAAAGGATTATTAATTTCGTGGCATTACTGTGCTTGCACGATTCATAATTATTTATAGTTGTTATATATTTTATATATTTGGTAGAGTTTGATATTTTAATACGGTGTTGAGTTCAGTATATGCGGGATTTAGCGTAAGTAATTTTTTTTTGATAAAAAAAAAACATGTAGTCAAGTAAGGTATATAATTTTGAAGAATAACAAAGCCTAATGGATTTTGATTCTACTTTTTACACAGCTACATACCTTTTAATTAACTATTAATAAAATAACAATTCATAAATAAAATAATTGACCAGAGCGGTGTTATCTGTTATCAATCACCGACGTGTAGACACTAGGACAAGTTTCATCCAATTAGCGGTAATACCTTGACATACTGTCGTGAATGGCGTAAAGGACTTTATATTAATACTGTACTTCCAAGTTCCAAATAATACTATATAATCAGTCATATATATATAAATATATATATATATATATATATATATATATATATATATATATATATATATATATATATATATATATATATATATATATATATATATATATATATATATATATATATATATTTGTAATTACTATATTACTAGAATTGAACAAGGTGAAGAAACATATAATTCTAGTTTCCTGTGGCTAATGACATTGAAATATTTAAATCACAAAATGGTTTCTATGTAAAAGGAAAATATATATAAAGAACGGTCAAAATAAATTTTACAGAGAACACATTAAGATATCGTAAGTCGACGACGACAGGGCTAAATTATACGCTCGGTTAAAAAATAAAATAGAAACGTTTTGTTTGTGTCCGTCCGTGGGTTCTGCACTGTTGGCTTGAGTTTGAGATTGTATTATGAAAGAGGTGATTAATTTTATAATTCTTAGTAAGTGGAAATAATAAATAAAAATAATTCTTTCGTATTAAAAATATGTATAGAAAAAGTTGTAAGTAGGTAATACGAAAAAGTTTATATTCCGGAATTTTCTATAATCAATATCTATGTATAATGATTTGATTTATGGAGTTAGGAAGTAGTTGATCGATGTAAGCCACTACATGCTGTCACAGTTACTTCGGGCACTTAGAACATGTGTCATACACATCTCTTGGTTCCATTTGATCTTGGGGGCAAAGCTGCATGTAAAACAATCTATTTTAAATCTATATTTTTAGATTTAGAGAATAGGTATAGTGAATTGTCGGTGCCTTCTTTTCCTTACATCTATATCGTCATATACATATGAAATAACGTAATTTAGCTGTATATCAATACCGACTAATTTATTATTATATTTTAAAACATATAGTTACAAATATTTTACATTAAAAACCATTTTATTCAAGTTTAAAGGAATCAAACACAGCAAACAAAACTAAACTACGATAAGCCCGTAAACTATGAAGGGCAGTTAAATGAGAAAACGTCCGAAATATTCTAAACAGGACATTCCGAGTGCGGAACCCGAATAAAAAGTAAAGGCCCGATTCCAGTGGAGATAGTAGGTAAAAAACAAACTACTGAATTGATTAGCATAAAGCAACACCTCGGGACCCCCCACGACAGCTCTCAATTAAGCTACTTGTCTGTTCGCGCTGCGCGGTGTGCGTCCGCCCTTATCGAGATTGTGTGCTGACTTTATTCTCTACTTGATCCAGTCTAGGCGCCTTTTGAACGTATTTTTACTTTGTTTAAAAAAAGGTTAGGTTTTTAAACAAGTACCTAATTGTGTAAATGTAACTTTCACAGTTAATTATACCTAATAAATAGAGTAATTACTGAAAATTTCTTAAATAAAAATTATAAAGATGCCCACTTCGTTGTACACATCCATTATAATTGTGTCCTTGTTGTTTCAATTGTTGATAATTAGGTTATTTACTTATTATACTAAACAAGGTACAGTTAGGTAAGAACAGAGTGGAACCGCGTCTGAAACGCGATGGTTGAGCTTTATATCACCACTCATTGAATGATATTTAAATTGTGTTAATTTTGTCGATCTGGTAGACAAAGCTTGCCTATGGGTTATCTACCGAACTGCGCCACCACAAAATTGGAGAGCGAAGTGTCTTGACACTAAATTCTCCTTGGTATATGCGAGATAAAGCGTAAACTTAGTTGAATTATGCAACTTGCAAAAGTAGTTTATTTTATTAAATATATTTTATATTTATTTTATGCGTACTGTATCTTATATTTTAGTAAAAATCAATCCATGCAAGTAACATCGAAGATGAGAGGATACAACAATATGAAAGTTTCTGTCGGTAAAAGATTAATTTATTACTTAATGAATTTTTTTATTTATTTTATTTATTTCTATTTTATAAGTAAAGCATAATAGTGCTATCACCATCATAACACCGAAATGGCTCTAGTTGGACTATTTGTGAATGAGCACGACAGGTAAATTAGATTTTTATAATTAAAAGAATACTTAAAATTTTGTTATTATCTACATTCATATAGAAGAAGCAAAAAAAAGAGGTTTTCAAATGAACTAATTTAAATTATTATCAAAACTTAATTCGACTCAATCGTAGAATAAAATTTGCATAGCATTTACAAATCTGATTATACTTGCTCCGAAGATTTTGTTGTAGGTGATGAATAAATTATTTAAAGTGTTTATTATAATAATGAAGGCGGTGCTTTTAAGCGTTTGTAAGTTACCGCCCATACTCGTATAAATTTATATGGAGATCGCTAGATTTATTTCGTGCAATTTCTTTGAATTATACATAGGTATATATTTGATTATTTCTTTTTTTTGCCTTTTGTGACCCCTTTGTAAAAAAATATATAGGTAGTACGTATATCTATATATGTATACGATATTGTTACTTACTATATAATAAAAGTATTAAGTTTAAATTGTTTTAGAATTAATGAATAAAAGTTTGCTTGTAAGTTGAACACTTTAATGCCAAATTTGTATTATTATTTAAGGAGCTGGTGCTTGTTTTCACTAGTTCTTTTACTTTCACATAGTAATTGAGCTTAAAGAAATGTATAAAAAAGTACGATTCCAGGTAAATAAATATGTACCTACATTATCTATACCTATGATGACTCATAATTATATTAACTGTCCGAAATTAAACAAATTTTCCAGTGACTTATAATTAGAGGTACATATGTTATACCTTGGCAAAACAAGTTGCTTAAATTTCAATTAATATATTTAGTAAATTTGTATACTTTGTTAACTAATTAGTATATATGCTTTGAATTATCACAATAATTTTCTTTATCTCTGTAGAGGTCCACGTTCATATAACATTTATTTAAAGCTTAATTTATATCGGCTTAATGAAAAAGAGTGCCTAACAGAGACACCATTTAAATATTAACGAGCGAATATATCTTCATTTGCAAGAGATATATATAATATTATGGTCGACTATTACACCAAAGCATTGCATTATGTTAAATAAATTATACGAATATGTATTAAATACGTAAACGTACAATATCGAACCCACAGTCATGGCTTATACCAATAACGAGTGGGTACATACAATCATTTTTTTTGTACTATTTAATCATTTTTTAATTATTATTAGTGAAATTTATTTTCTAGTCTGCTTTAAGTAAGGAAAGCGTAGTGTCATGTCACTCATCGCATGAAGCAGGTTAAAAGTGAATAATGTAAGTAGAGCTCAACAAAAAGCAAAGTAAGAGTGCATGCAGATAATAGATAGATATTATTTATTAAATTTACTTATCTTTTGCTTTAAAAAAATAAACGTTGGCATAATCTAAAATAGATTGTTTCTTTATATTAAAAAAAAAATTAAATATATTAATAATATATATTTTAGTAACTTGTGCTTCACAAAAAAAAATTAAAAAAAAATATATATATTATATATATATATATATATATACGTCAACGTCCATGCCACGTTGAACACACCGGTTCTCGTCCGATCACCGAAGTTAAGCAACGTCGGGCGCGTTCAGTACTTGGATGGGTGACCGCCTGGGAACACCGCGTGGCGTTGGCATCTCAGAGGGTGTCTAGCCAATTATCTGTCCGATATTTGGTTTCCGGCATACGGGTACGCGACCCCGGGACCTCGAGCCACCACTTTCATAACCCGATCCAATCCATGTAAGTGGTGTCCCTCCCCTATATTCCAAGTCTTTCTGCCTCTTATTCCCTTTCCTTTCCTGGTTTCTCCCAGTAATGGGTTTGGAGGTCAGATGGCAATCGCTCCACAAAAAAACCACTTCGCCACTCATATGGACCGATTGGTCTTAGTCGGAAGGCAGACCCTGGCAAAAAGCCGGGACTAATGCCAGGAAGAAGAAGAATATATATATATATATATATATATATATATATATATATATATATATATATATATATATATATATATATATATATATTTATATATATATATATATATATATATATATATATATATATATATATATATATATATATATATATATATATATATATATATATATATATATATATATATATATATTTATATATATATATATATATATATATATATATATATATATATATATATATATATATATATATATATATATATATATATATTTAAAATGATCTAAGTATCATATCGATATTAGATTAAAACAATTGGTTTCTTATCAGCGGTATGCATTACATTTACATCAGCACACAAAAAGGGTGGGTTATTATTATAGTTTCACGCGTTATCCCGCATATAGCAGTGCAGAGAGCCTAGTGATAGACACTCCGTTCCCTACTTTCAAACCTTTTCGAGATATTGCCTGTTTGTTTGTTTGTTTGTTTGTTACCAAAGCGAGGAAAAGAAATAATATAACCGTCGCGTTTACAGTCGGGCACAATGCTACGACATGATAATTAATAATTATTATAATCGAATAAAAATAACTATAAATAATTAATAATTATTAGAATCTAATAAAAATAACTATATTTAATTAATAATTAATAATAATTATTATTTTTAAGGTAATACAAGCTGAAAGGTATTTTATTTAACTGTTTTTTTTTTTAATATAATTTAATATAATTAATACTAACGAAATTCCCCAAACCAATTCCCGATTAATAAGACATTACATTACAGTGCGTTGTGATTGCGGTCGTGTCAGATAAAGACCGTACACCTCGCATTTGCATCGCCACACAGTGAGACCACCGCGCTGCGACGCGAACGATTTTGATTACTTGAAATTATTCCTTTTTTAGGTTTAATTGTACTTTATTTACAGTATATTGTATGTATAGTAAAGGAAGTGAGTAAAGTGTTATATATAGTAGATACTACAAAACAAGATACACATTTTCTTTGTGCTTTATATTATTATTGATGTTTAATAATTTAAAAGTCAAATTAAAAATATTGCAATCTGCACTCTGATAGATAGATAGTAAAGTGTACGTACGAATATATATTAGGTATGTATATATTTTCGAAGACAGTCAGTCTGTCTAATTGAACATGATGATGTGGGCTTCAATTCCATTGCTAAAATATTTTAATCTATATGAAGGCTAAACGATTCTAGCCTCTTGTATGAAGAATTGCCCAAAATTAACGACAGTAATATGCTAGACCAGTCAATATTACCCAATGTGAAAATCACAAGACAAAAAGGAAAAAAAAAACTGTAGAAGATAACACTTCTATGTTGAAAAGATTATAAAAATATAATAAAAATAAAATGTTTAATTTACTCACTAAGTTACTTTTGATTTTACTTTTTAGATGACAATACATTTTTTTATTAATCAGTAAGCAGAGGTGAGCGTTGGCATTTGTACTGGTACAAATAGTGTCACACCCGCTTTTGCCTCTTCAGGCACTATTTAGGTGATAAGTTAAATAAATCCAGTTATTAAATATCTTTTCCCAACAAAAAACTACTGAATCATTTAAGATTAACTGTAGATTGTTATTAATCGTATTAGTATTATTAGTATATTAACAATTCAATCTTAGAAAATATTCGCATAATATAGCTCTTCACTAGATTATGTTTAACTATAACGTAGAAGTTTAATTATTTTAAGGTAATCATTAAGAATCTTAAACTAAGGCTAACGGTTCGAGTTAGATCATTTCGACTGAATATTCTCAATTCAACCTACACGCTGCCAGTCGTGTAGATAATGTTCTCTGTAAATAGATAATGGCTTGGCCGAATAGCTATAGCTGTTCGAATTTCGCATTGAAAGTCTTAGATAGTTGAGTAGCCTTGGAACTACGTGGCACTGAGTATATATACCATAACACAACATATATATATATATATATATATATATATATATATATATATATATATATATATATATATATATATATATATATATATATATATATATATATATTGGGTTATGGTTGTAATCCAAGTCAAATGTGTGAACTTTGACGAATTTCACTATTTATTTATTTATTTATATAGCAGGAAAGCTCAATTTTTTAAACATACGGTGTAAATATTTATACTATACGATATTGTTGTGATATCGATTTTGCTCAAGATATTGGCCTGGGATGGCCATATTCGATAGGTATATTTTTCTGCACTCACTTAGCTCAAGCAATATTCGGCTTCTTGTTCGAAAGATAGACACCGACACAGTATCACTAGATATTCGGTCTGTATGGCATGGTGGCGAAAATACGTGAATAGATTTAAAATAATTTTTAATTTGATTGATCGAATTAATAGAAATCTATGTATTTATTTATTCGATCGAATAAATAATTACGATGACTCATCCTAATAGTGTCTAATTTTGTAGCGAAGTGTGCCACAGTTATGATTAACCACATTAAGTTTACTGTGTTAGTAAGTAAGCTTGACATTCATTGCTCTTGGAAGACGTTCTTTAATAAAGTGCTTACGCTTGCTTAAAGAAACTGATATTTTCAATAATTATAAATGAAAATTGAAAAAAAGAAGTAATTTATTTTTAAGGTTATTACCATAAAAAATGTTTATTACAATATTTTTCTGATGGTCACATTCATTCACCCATTTAAATAGCGCTTAGCTTTATAACAATCTGTCAAAAAGATGATTAATTCACGTTTGAGGCATGTAAAGTGACGCCGTGATTAAGAATAAATTGAGTTGTACGAGTGTCAATAAGTTAAATAATATCCAACGTATTTTGGCTTCACAGAAAAACCGAGCTTGCGTAAATTACATTTGCATGAGGAAAATTGAATGTGGTTTTCTGATTTGGATTTTTTATATAAAATATGTGAAAAGGTTATTTGACTTTCAGGGTACTTATTATATAGTGCTTTTTCGAAAGGAATCAAATTTTATGATGTTTCCAATGTGATCCAGCATGTGATGTTTCCAATTAATATGCCTACTCTAGATTCTTACAAATGCATGGTAAGCATGTAAAAATGTATACCCAAATTTATATATATATATTAATATATATATATATATATATATATATATATGTAAAAATGTATACCCAAATTTATATATATATATTAATAGTACCTAATCATATACCTACGACGTTTGTGAGTTCGTATTGTTTTATGTCCTCGCTCTGGTAACAAGACAAAGCACGGCGTTGAGTTCCGCCATTTAACATGCAATGTCTAAAATTTGAGCGCAAAGTGGGGAACTGTGGGGAGTGTGTTAACACGAGATCCTGCTATATACGGAAAATAACGTGATGCAATTTTTTTTTAACTAGAATCTCATCGATATCTCGATTCGCATTTCGCAATATCTCGAATTGGAGTGGAAATGGATAACGAATAACTTGACTCTAGGTTAGCTCTTGTTCTTGCTCATTGTTCGTAATTGACGCACGAAATAATAAAAATTTCTTAGCAACATGAAGAGGATATTTTTAGGATTCCTTTTTTTCCTTTAGAGGTACAAAAAGAAAAATGGAATCCTTATAAAATCACTTTGTTGTCCGTCCATCTGTCAAGACCATTTACTCAAAATCAGGATCAAGTTGAAATTAATATAAAATATCTAGGTTAGTGGTTCCTTAGAACCTAAGAGAAATCTAACATCTCAACGCAATCAACGAAATCAAAAGATACTTAGCAGTTTATGCTTCATTTTTACCTCATTCATATGAATATCGCCGTGTAATCAAAACCTATAGGGCACGCCCCGTTGACCTAGAGTTACCTACAGTACAAATTAAGTAAAGAGTCCTAAAATTGGAAATTTCTAGAATATACACAAAAAAAAATCCGTTATTAAGTTATATTTATATAGTTCATTTCATACGAAACGAGTGTGTACGACCGCAATTAAAAGTTTGTCAACTTTTGTAAGTTAACCTACAATCATTAATTAAGAACCCTCGGTTTGCGAGAATAACTCGCACTTGATCGATATTTTTATTCCAAAATTGACACGTCAAAGATATTTAGTGTGCCTATATGAACCTATAATAAACTTTATTATATTATTTCATAAATCTCTTTAAGATTCTATTTAATTAGAGCAAAATAAAAAAAAATATATAATATATAAACAGGCAAACAATACGAGAAAGAAACGTCGACAAGGGACAAACATTCTTGTCTCACTCATAGCTCTTGCGGGATAGTTTTTTGCTTATGGGCAAAGGTTAAGTAAACCAAATTAATAGCATAGCCGGCATACCAACAAAAACGTATTACTCGCTTTCATACAAAAACCACCGGAGAATTTGCATTTTCGTGTCGCATGAAATGTACTGATATCATGTTCACCTCGTTCTCAAAAATTACTTATAAAACTGAATTACACGAGCTTGGGTCGTTTTAAATAACATTATTGTACTAATGTATGCTGGGTGGAACAAAAGTGCATTTAAATGTATGCTTACCTGAGTTTTGTTTACGTCGTAGGTAACTACTTAGTACATTTTTATTTATATTATAATATGTATTGTATAATTAACTCACTTTTACCAGCGGCTTCGACTTATAATATAATAAAGAATTGAATGTGACGCAGTAGGACAGCGTGAGGCTGTAGAATGCTTTGGTGAGCTACAGTGTGGCGTTGAGATCGTGTGGCGCAGTGTAGCGGAAACCATAAAACGGAGTGTTGAACACTAGACTCTCTGTTTACTATGATAGCATAGTGAATAAAGTGGGTAAAGCGTGAAGCTAAAAAAAAATATTACGTATAAGATTTCTACAATACAAGACACAATTACAATGTTTTCAAATGCGAAGAAAGTGGAGAGTATAGCTACCACTGCCACTTATTGCATTGCTTCAAAATGGCTAGTATATTTGCGGTCGAATTCATTTAAAAGAATATCGGTTAAGTAACTTGGACTCGCGCACTGAGGGTTCCATATTAATTTAATGATTATAGTTTAACGGAAAGTACAACTTAGGAAGTAACTTATAAAGTTAGACAAACTTAAATTTGCACAGGGTAGGCACACACTTTGTACGCCATTACCAAGCCAAGCTACAAATATTAGTGTGTAACTAAATATAAGGGTTTCATATGTGAAATATCTATAAAATTCTTTTTCTTATTTTACTTTTATCTCTTGTTTATAATATAAATTGTAAATTCTTGCCAAATTTCATAGCTCGTTTTGATTGCTTTGATTTAAAATTTTGATTTATAACTAAATTTATATAAATGACTTTGACGTCTGTTAACAGACAGACAAACACAAACTGACAACAGTGAAGAAATTCTATAAGGGTTCCGTTTTTTCCTATTGATCTATCAAACCCTAAAAAGTAATTCTTATAATGACATAATTTTGCAAAACAATAATTTTATGTGAAATTCCTTAATATCAAAGAGTAATAACTCACAATTAATATTTGATTGTGAGGATTTATATGACAGTACGTTTGTTTTTGTCTTATTTTTACAGAATAACTACCGTTTAAAAACAGCTTTTACAAAGTAAACTAAGTTTTTACATATCAACGTGCAAACATTATAGAAAATAGGTGTTCTACGACGTTAAATAGGCTTAAACAGGTACATTCTTGTCAAATATAATATGTGCGTTTACAAATTGATCTAATTATTCCTTATTACTACTATAATATACCGTAATTATCTAAAATAGCTGATGTTTAGTGGTAAATTTGCGAAGCTTTCTTCTTGGAAAATCTCACAGCTGGACGACGCTCGTGGCATCAGTTATTACACACTATATTTTTTTGCGTAATTCTCAAGTCAAGGACCCTTAAGTACCCCTATTTAACACCTCTTCAGTTTCTCATTTATTCACATTAACAAGCCCCAATGACATACGTTGATACTAAAATACCCTTAAGCTACCTGAGTTTTTGCTGCACTCGGCCACGATATCGTAGACCTTATCGCAATGTGATAAAACCTAAAATTGATTAACTTTGCTTTATTAGCAACATGCTAAAATCTTCAATTTAGGCGTAACATTTTCCGAAAAGCCATCCTGTTCACACTTTCGAATTTTCCTAAAGTTGGAAAGGGACAGATGTTTCAATTGGTGAGTTCATTGCAAGGATATTGGATGCTAATTACAGTGAATTACAGGGATGGAAGGTGCGAAAATTGAGTGTAAAATGAAATGGCTCATCAACATCTCATTATAGACCTGTTGTGGACACGCGATATGTTCAGAGTTTAACACCCCTGGATTGATTACGCGTTAATGCCCCCTTTTAGTTTCATTGGGGCTATATGAAAGTTGATGATTGTATATGAGAAGCTGGTCTTTGAAAAGTATCGAATTTATTTTTTATTACGCTTAATAACTTCTGGCTCATTACTTATACGATATATTTAGAGTAACCATCAAAATAACACTGGCACAAGGTACAACCAGCCGTCGCCTTATAAAACCAAAATGTAAATTTAAGTTCTACATGATATTACCATAATTTTAGAAATAAAAATATGATGTTTTGTCCTGTTAAAAGACTAAATAGATGATTTAATTAAATTGAAGAATTATTTCAAAGTAATCGTTTGTCATAGATACGTATATGACAACAAGTAGAATCGAACACCAGTTTTATTATCTGTTAAATATTCCAATTGAAATTTTATAATATTTATGAACTAACATAAAACTAAAATGATTTTATGAAAGACATGTTTAAGTGAAAATAATATTCACAATAAAATGTAAGAGGCTTTTATAGTTAAAAGTTAATTGGTTCACTTTAAATGGTTACAAATCTTTTCACGCTCCTAATATAAATTGATGTCTTCGATTTGATGAAGTTTCATTGTGAAATAACACGTAGTTTATATTCAATCATTATTTATCTCAATGAGATGCTTAATTTAAAGATTATAATATTATAACTGTATTCAACATATATAAAAAAATATATATAAAATTTCTGATTTTTATATTATTATATAAACACTTAAAGCATGAGTTTTGAGTGGCATTGATTAACGCTATACTTTGTCTAATCGGATTATTTTAATATAAAATTTTTCTATAATGAATTTCGAACCCACACTCAACAAGAAGAGCCAAACACGTTTCAAATATGTCATAGTGACGTCTATGCTAACTTTTAAAGATAGTACTTTAAGGTTAAACAAACGCGTCAATATTATATGCTGCTGCCTAAAGTCAGATCAATTATACCAAAAAATATTGACTTAGTTAATAAATTTAAGCTGTATAGCAAAATATCCAGAGTAAGCTTTCTGTCAAGACCTTCCGTTCTACACTTTCCGCTCGAAATCAAGACATTGCGTCAAAAGTGGCGGAACTTAATAGTGCGCTTTGTTTTACCAGATTGTACAGAATAAAATAGACTATTTAAAATTATGACACACATGAAGTCTAATATTTACGTTTCAAGGAGCAAATTTTGTATATTTTACATATAGGTCTAGTATCTAATATTAGATTTATTTGGGGATTATTAGTAGTCTTGTAGATATTAATCTAAAATTTTATATATTATTTTACTTTTATAAATGATTTCAATAAAAACCTAACACGGAAACAACACTATTAACCTTCCCTTATTTGGTATAAAATCCATTGATTTTAATATTAAAGATATTAAATGCCACAAGCATTCAGAAAATACCATGTATTATGTGAGCTTTCATTCAAAAGTTTCGCTGGAATTATATTAAAATTTGCAGCTTATCACTGATTGAATATAAATTGTGTGTAAATAGTTGTTTACAGTTTCTTTTCTTATCTGATATTGCGATAGACGTTCCGTTAACGGCCGTATGAATGAAAACGCTATTTTGTTGGAAACGAATAAAAATATCTTATTTATTGATGTTATTCGGGCGAAGTGTGACTGTGACCGTGATTATCGTGGGTTCAATCCTCGACCGGGGGAATTCATTGTTGTCATTTGCTCTAGTAAGAAAAAGTGTTGAGTTTTGCCACTGACGAACTATATAGATACAGCGTGACGTTAAAAGAACATATTTAAATATCTCATCTCATCAAAACATCTAATTTGTCGTATTTTACTTTTGAACTGACGACTGAAATGGTAATTTTAACAAAAACTAATTTCGTCCTTATCAAATATAAATTTGTTATGAATAAATTAAGTAATCGTGCGTTAAAATCGCAAGGCTGTTAGAAACACATTATATACCTACCTATAGTACATATAAATCACAAAAATGCTAACCCTAAAACTGACACGGTGAAGGAGGCATGCGATATTATGAGCACTTTAAAATTTAACTCCCCGACAATTTATATTCAGAAAGCACGAACGGTTAGTTTAGTGGAAAATAATTTAGGATTTAGTCTTGGAATAAATTAATTTTAGTATATTATATTTATTTATTTATTTACTTACTGATTAGCTAGAATAGGCGAGTCCCTTAACCTATTATGACGTTATCAAATAAATATTCAACGGTAGTTCTATGACTAATTTGAAGTTTTATAATGACACGCAATGTATATTGGTTCAAATTCGATTTCCATTTTATTTTGCTTGAATAGATTTTGATATGAGCTATACTAAATTACGGTGATCGTTTAGGATACGTTTCTCTAAATTAATGAGACAAAGTGCTTGATAGAAAGAACCTTCCTTAGTAGTACTGTATGATATTCTAAACTCTCTCAGTTGTTTTACTTATTGTAAACTAATTTTATTATTGTTGCTAAAATTCATAAGAACAAAAAATTAAGATCATCTCAACCTACAATATGATTTCTATACAATTTAAATAAATACAAATTTAAAAATATTCTGTACCTAAGAATATAATTGTAATTAGAAAAGTAACTCCTAGGAAGCGATATAAATGTCTTAAAATATATATTTTTTTTATTATACATCGAAATATGGAGATTGGCATAGAGAACCTGTCAATAAGTTACTCTTGTTGCCAGCTTCACGCTGTATCCCACACATAATGGGGTTAAGAGAGAGAACTTACGGTCAAGAAACCATATTGTTTTTTTCTGTTTGAATTAAGCATCTGGTGGTACTTGGTGACAGCTTAATAATACCAGAGCAGAGAAATGAGAATAATTTAATCCCACGACCATTTACAGTCTGACACTGTTCCACTGCGCCACGGCTTTTTACTTCAATTTTTGCCTCGTTTAAATATCTTGCGTGCAGAGTCCCAAAAACCTTGCGTCGCTCTTTGTCTAACCGGGCCGGGGAAATGCTTTAGAAAAATAAAGAACATTTTTTATATTAATAAAATACCTAACTGGATGACTCAGACAAGTGTTAAAATTAATGAAAAACAAGATCTTACCAATTTCCTCAAATATATGTTTATTTTAATAAAGAATTAGTCCAAATATTCTTAAATCGTGTATTATATTGAAGTTATAATTTTAATTGCACGCGTAAAATATCTCGATACATACTTTCTTAAGTTATTCGAAAGTAAAAATCACAACCTGTTTACACCAGGCCAAATTGTTCTAGCAATTAAACTTAAACGGTCCGTAATGTTATGCTTGTAAGAATATTTCTTTTAAAACGCTTGTTTTGGTTCGTTTCTTTGAGAACTAAAAAAAATATTTAATTCTTGATCTGTTTTTAGAAACTAAACTAAAATAATATATAGACACACTAAGAAATTACTGGCTTAAATTAGACGTGTTTGTTAAATTATCAAGGATAGGTAGCGGGTAAAGTCGCAGGTAAAAGCTAATGCTTTCATTAATTCGCAAAGAATAAATATTTTATCATAATTTATTATAAATAATCAACATAATCTTTTTGCATAAAAGCTTATTAATAAAATCTCTGCAATAAATCATGTGGGAACTTTTTACACACCAACATGTTTAAGTATTTAAACAATTAAAACTATACAACGGTGTTACTTTAATTAATTAAGGTCTTTGAGTTTTTACGTGTAGAATTTTGTAGTTTTATCCTACATTTATAATAAGCAAAAACAAAAAATTAATACTTTTATATTTGGTTCTTATTTTAAATTCAGGTGATTTACATCTATTATCTGTAGGTATCTATTAAATGTAATGTGGAGTTTTTTTCTGGGAGTTTTTTTTTAATTTATTTATAAAAAATCCGGTTATGTGGTATGGTTTAATAAAAAGGAGGAACTATATATAAAGGATAAACTTTTTCCTATACCCAATAGTAAATTTGGAAAATTGTAAAAAAACTCGTGACTCCTTTATATTATTTTCAATGTTCTATGGTAATATTTTCAATGTACCTATATATTTATATTCTGCCGTCGCGTCGGTAGAGACAGTTTTTCACATAGAATTTACTGTTACGAATTTTACATAACACCTAACAATGAATCACTTTATTAAATCTCGTCTTCTCACATCTTTATAAAAAATTATGTCTGGTAAGGGATACTGAATATATTAAAATTTAATTTTATTTTAAGTTGTATTAGGACCCACGTCTATCGCGTTCTCTCAGTTCTCTCATCATCCCAATGATTTAAGCAAAGATTACAGTAGCTCGTTTAATTCATTTAATGTTATAATAAAGACTAACATTATATTGTGAAAAATTAGCATTATTATTGAAATTATTAATTTATATTATATGAAGGTGTGAATATACTCGTATACCTATGCATATAAGCTTGTAAAATATTTATTTCCAAGAAACGTCAATTAAGTAATTTTGATTTCTAAATAAGATTAGGATTATTATGTCATAATAATTAAAAGCATACATTTATATACTAAAAAGATAAATGCTATTAAATATGCTATTTAGATAACAACAATAATATATTAAAACTATGAATCATTAAATGGAATTACAGTAAATAGATTAAAGGAGCAAAAAGAATAATTAAAGCGTAGCGTTCATACGATATCATCATATATAAGTATATTATTGGGCCTGAACTGAGAACTTTGTAATGTGTTTTAATAATATTCAAAGTATATTATTAATTAACATAAAAAGTGTAAATTGTATATTAAGGTTGCTATACTCATATAATATACACCCTATATCAACATTCTTCTTAGGATATAGGTACTTACCTACTTTGTTCTTAGTAAGCAAAAAAATTACATATTTATATTTATTACTTGGGACATATCCGAACTAATAAATATTAGTTATGCATTATGATACTTTATATAAAAAATATATTAGTGTGCATAATTTATATAATTTTTATACTATATACAATTTATATTCAATATTTCCTTAAACTTCTTGTTAGTTTTAAAATGACTGATTCCATAATAAAAATTATGATTTTTTTTTAAATTTTCAATACGCAAAGATATATTGGGTATACATTGGGTTATAAATTTTAATGATCATTATTTCCATATATATATATATACTTATGTATTTCATTTTTTTTTATTACATTACATAACAGCAACTCTAGCATTTTTGGTAGAGTTGCTGTTTGTAAGGGTACTACTACTATCAATAAACGATAAAAATACATCAAATTATCATTTCATTATGTCAAGTTATTATTATAACTTTTTTATTTATTTTCATAGTTAATTTTTTACTGAACTTTTACAACCATATTTTGTTAATTACAAAACCAGTACCGCTCATATATCGCGTTGATGTCTTTTCTTGTCTCATCTCTTAGATAAAAACTGTAGGCAAGTAGGTATATAACTGGAAAACTTCTTTACTATTTAACTTAATTTGTCACACATATACTGTATTTTATAAGTAATATAACGAGAGTAAACACTTACCTTCAAATACAGCACGGAAAAACTTTTTATAAAGACTATATCACTAAAAATTTTTTACATCATACGTGAAAAAAAAACCAGCCAACCCAAACTTTAAAAGTCCAAAGTAATAAATAAACTAACACAATTAAAAAGTAAAATATTAGCACTAGCACATACGAAAAAATAAATTCGGCCCCGTGTAGAGAAGCACGTAAGCTCGTGACGATGCGTGGATCACTTGTAACGGTGGAGCGTGTCCGGAGCCCCGCCTACAGTACGGAGGGGACCGATACACCTCTTAGCTTCTTCACACTTACTGTACCTACTAGCACAACCACTCAAATTGACCTCTATCCCCTCTTTATACTCATACAAGAATAGAAATCTACGGGGTTGTGTAATAGAATATCACGGCTCTATCACAACTGGTTGTCGTTGATAAATTTAATTTAAGCTACGCTATGCAATTTGCGTTCTTATTTCATTGAAATAGAGTGTTTTTTAGTTGTATTTCTCAAAAGGTTTTGGGTACATCTGGGCGGGAAGATAAACGTTTGTAAAATTTAATAGCAGTAGGTATAACTAGATATAAGCGGTTTCTATTAGGGCGCTATTATGTTCTTGGAGGATTTAGCGGGTTTTGTCATTTGCATAGCTTTAGTATGAAGATTGTTTTAGTATCATATCTATTTAAATGTTTCCTTAATTAAATAGTGTATATTAATTTTAAACATTTCATGTTTTTCAGCTTCGTGCTTTATAATGCATATAGCAGAGTGATCAGAGAGATCCAGTGTCAAAATACTGCGTTCACTACTTGCCGCCAGAATTCAAGACATTGCATGCTTAGTGGTGGAATTTGACGCCGCATTTTCTCTAACTAAGCTGGAAAATCAAAATAAATTAAGCACCGAGAGGTATCGAACCATATCGACGATCAATCGATGACTGTGGAACGATAGCCTCTTATGCAAAGGTATGTGAAAGAACATAAATAGAGCACAGCAAATACTTGGCAATAATCATATTTTGTTATTGTTTCTTAAAAGTTTTAATAATTTTAGAATGTTGATATATTTTTTGTATAGTAACTTATACTTGTACTTTTTAAGCTTACAAAACGATTATAGATAAAAAGTGAAATAATAAAAGCGCGTATATATCTATCTAATAGCTGTAACGAAGTGTGTAACGTCATGGGAGGCTACGTCCGTCTGCATGTCACTCTGTTGCAAGCAGGTCTAGTTCAAAAGAGAGTTTTTAGTACAAATGGATATGTAGTAATTAAAATAAGAAACTGATAGATTACTATATTATATTTTATCAGAATAGTTCAAGAATAAGAAAATAAAAATACATTAATGAAATTTTTTGTAGCGAATTATATTCTAATATTTTCCATCATCTCATATGTACATACATATATAATACGTGAAGATTGTGATATTTTATAATCTTTCAGGTGAATTTTTAATCTAAGCTTCATTAGTAGAGCCAAAAAGAATATTAAGACTAAAATTTAATTCACTTTAGAACAATTATCGATAAATTTTATATGAATTCTTAATTACTATTTACTTTAGGACATTGTGGCACAGGGGGCTCACCACTCGGGAGATTTATTTAAAATCTTCGTTAACTTCCTCCACTCAACACGAAATGTCTGGAATTCCATTGAAATGCAGAATACGAAGTATTTTGACACTAAGTTTCTCTGCTAAGTTAGCCTTAGTTCCAAAAAGCCAGTTTATATCGCTTTTTTCCCCGTCACTTACACTGGTCAATCACACAACTGTTACGGTATTTAAACAATGGTCATTACGCACCTATTTCTCGGTGTACATGCCTATTTGCCCTTATGTGCTCTGTGACGATTGTCAAACGCTAGAGTGCGACATAACACATTAATTAAGCAAGCATTCGGTTTGTCAGTTATTATACACACACACATATATATATATATATATATATATATATATATATATATATATATATATATATATATATATATATATATATATATATATATATATATATATATATATATATATATTAGTAGATGCAGCGCCATAAAACAGATAATCCAAAATGATAAAGAGTGACTGGTACTTTCATGACATTATGTGATTTAAAAAATATATAAAATATATAAAAAATATATCAGGCAATCATATAAATTTGCCATAAACATAACCTCATGTTGTAATAGAATTAAAAGAAGAAGAATCTTATACAATTCGTCCGTATTTACATAGGTACGTTGGTATTATTAGAGCAAGAAACGATAATGATTAATTTCACCATGTGGGGATAAAACCTACAGCCACGACAACTTCACCATATTAAAGAAATATTAAATTCGATTTTTTTTAACTGATATGATATCGCTCTTCATATTACTACTACCTATAAGTACATTAAAGAAATAAGTATATAGTCATGATAAAGTTCACGTATGTATTTTTGGTATACTGAAATGCCGGAAAAGTACATATATAGATACATACCTATATTTTTAAAGATGTATTTACAATTACGATAAATTACAATAAATTAGTTATACAATGCTTAGGAAGACTTTATATAAATTTAAAATTGCTTTAAAATTTTTATTTAAAATTGCGTTCAAAGTGGAGACTATTAAGTAGATGTATAAAAATAATATATTACATACGAACATAATTACAAAATCTAAGGTCTAATTTAAGTAAGTTCACTCTACGTTGTTATTAATAATAATGATATAAAATAAATTATTAATAATTCAATACTTGAAATATTAGCTACGGAATTGCACATGCGACTGTCTTTCTCGCCATAAATGTCTTTCTAGTTAAAACCTTTTGAAAATAGAGCAACACTTTTACTTTTTAATAGAGGAAATATTCCTCTTCCCTAATCAACTATTGTATATGTTCTTTCATATGAATCGAGTATGTTAATCTGTTGTAAATATATATATATATATATATATATATATATATATATATATATATATATATATATATATATATATATATATATATATATATATATATATATATATATATATATATCTATATATATATATATATAGGAAATATGTGTTACCAGAAAATCTTGTTCAAAATATATATACCTACATATTAAAAGCCATATCTTGTTTTGACAGTTAGTCATATAATGTACATGTACCCATCTGAACTGATCTGCCAGTGCTACAATGGGTACGAAACGTAAAGCGCTATCAGGTCGGCGATCAGCGTTCGCACCCGAGCGGGCACCCTCGAATTATGAAGGAATTACACGACTGGGCGGGAGACCCTATAAACTGTAGACTACGGTAAAATTATAAATGGTATCTCTTTTTTTATGTAATGTAACATTGTCATATAAGACTTATAAAAATTGATGGTCTTTATACAATATAAGACAAATATCTTATTAGAATAGAATGATGTAAATAATTTCCACCAGACCGAACAAATCTTAAATTTTAAGTAGTACTTTTAAATATTTATTTTAAAACACACTTTTGATGATTTTTTATCTCCCCATTAATAGAGCTGGAATGTATTAGTAAAATAACATATAAATATCTTTTATTCCTAAACAAAAATAAAATATTTCCTTGTCTACAACATTTTGTAGTCACACTAATTGAGCACATAAAACTTTAAAAAAAAGTCACACACATCTGCCTTCCGTCTCCGGAGTAGCAATTACATAAGGAAATAACAAAAATACAGCCATTTTTAACAACTTTCTTTTACCCGACTACTTGTCAAAATTAACGTCTTGCAAATTACCACAAATGAGTTATTGTTTCAAACTCCTGCTACCTCAAAAGCTGAAACTAAGGCGTATGATTTTTGATTTCAGCTCAAAATTACCTTTCAGAATTCTGAATGTATATTTACCTAGTTAATTGTTACAATTAAATGTAATTCATACTTAATAGTACTAAGCAAGAATATCTCTGTTATTATTTGTAGTTAAAAAACATACCATGTTATAATAGTAAAAAGGATATTACTAAAAAACATTTTTTTATTACTCATATGTAACTTCCTATACGATAATTATATAATATCTATTAATCTGTATTCTATACAATGAGTTTATGGTATAAGAATTTATATAAAAAGTATTTGTTGCAAGCACAGTAAAGTAATTTAATTATAAGACTCACAAAAAACTATTTTATCAAATAAGGATCTTTCCAAGGATATTATATAGTAGTTTCACACAGTATTATCCGTATTTGGAATCTGTTGCTTTAATCTGTAAATGGTTTGAAATTCATTCCATAATCCATACTCAATGAAAATTTACGAAAAAATAATTTAACCGAAACAAATTGCAACCGACTAACTTGCGCATTCCTTTAGATGTCTATTCGATAGATAGCAAAGGAGTGAACGAGATAGGTATATCTTCGTGAGCGCCGCTTCAAAGGGGCGTGTACAAATAGATAGCTTCCTTCAATTCGCTTCCATTAGCTTTTTATTTATCTGTTGGATGAAAAAGTTCTTAATTGGCCGGATTCTTTATTATTGAGTTATTATTGTATTTAATATGGAATTGAATATCATTTGTTATTCCAGTTTTATAATACTTTAATTACTTATTGCGTATATTGTTAACAATTAAATGAAGCGTCGTATAAGTAGACGATGGGGTAATAAAAAATTTTCTCTTGCGAATCTGTTCCTAGCAACAAAGAGCACTGCTAAATATTTACATGTGCTTCGAAGATTTTTTAAATCATCACTTTTTAGCATAAAAGCTGCGTTGTTTAATAGATCCGTAAACGCGATGGTCGTGGGTTCCATTTCACTCAACACACGCAGCGAATGCGTATTCGGGCGCAGAGTGGAGAACGCAGTGCCTTCACACTAAATCGTATCTACCTGCTTTGCGGAATATAAAGCGTGAAGCTATAACAATGTTCTTACTATATAATCTTTTCTTACATTTTAAATGTGCGCTTTTACCGCGTTCCCTGAATTATGAAAAGTCAGTCGTAATAAATATACCTACTGTAAATTTTATATTCCTCTGATACATTACAATAGGTAACTAAATTATTTTAATCTTCGTCATTGACGTAGGTTCAAAGTCAATTAGGTTTGTCTAACGTACGTACATTTTGTATTATTCAAAATATTAATTTTGTATTAGCTTTATTAATCTACCCACTTTAAAACTCAGGTTGGATATAAAGTCAAATTTGGTACTTCGGGAAATACAGAAGTGTTGAGGATCGGTAAACAATAAAATATTACATTCTGCAGGAATCCGCATGAGCAAGCTTTTATACCATTAATTACTATGTAACGTAAAAGTACTACTTATATTTATAACATGGCACAAACTATTTCAGATTTTAAATGTCGTTGAATGTATTTTATAGGTACCTATATCAATTAAAGTGTAATATCATAATAGGTATAATAAAATATATTTTTTTATAAGTTTTTAAATAATTCAAAAGTAATTGTTACCGAAAATTTTAAAAAGAACGCTTCCATTGGGAACGTTTTATATTATTTAGCTTTAGTAAAATAGTGATTCGGTTGTTATTAGCTTACCGAGTTATAGGTAGGTATATGTATAATATCATCGTATGAAAAAATAAATTATATTAAAATAAATTAGCTTCACGCAGTATCCCGCACATGGTAGGGTAGGCAGAGGAACCGTGGGAACCTAGTGTTAAAACACTCCGTTCCCCGCTCTCGTTCCCCTCTTTCCACCTTTTTGAGGAATTGCGTGTTGAGTGGTATGAAAAACAAAACAGGCGAAAATAGCTCGCCATGCCCAAAGAGGACATTTTAACCCTTCTGCTACCTAATAAAATACGTTTGATAAAGTAGCAAATTGAGTATTTAATTTAATAAAAAATCTTTTATGATTCCAACAAATTTCTTATTTTAATCTATAAATGTATTATAGAACAAGCACTTTTTCTTTTACGCTTTTTAAAGCAGTAACGGAGCGTAGCGTATCGTGAGGAAATTCACTAAGAATCCAAACCACCGATGACGTAAATTTTAATAGGTTTTAATAGGTTATTTAGGTATATTTGGAAATATTAAATATTTACTTTTATGTGGGTAAGTATAATAAGTGTAATATCGTATAATATTTCTATCAGATGGTGGAATCTAAACAAGAAAATTTCACAAGTTAAATTAACAAAGCGTGACATTACGCTTTGTTTAATTTAACTTGTGAAATTTTCTAATTACGTATATGTAGGTAGGTATATATATATATATACACAAATAATACAAGTCATATATAATTAATCATATTCAAAACACTAATTTCGCAAAAATAAATATGTTTCGAAATAAAGAAATCATTAATATGTCATTAATCTTTATAAAACAACGTACATATTAAAATAGTCATTCGTCATTTACTTCCTAGGCGTGTTTTTTGCCTTACGACTCAATGATAAAAAATCGCATTAAAGGACACCTTTCGGTACCGGTGCAACTAATAGATTATAAATTACACGTAACTGGGACACAGCTATTTAGTTTCGAGATGGGCATTAGTGATGGCTTGTTGTTTTTTTTAGTCATTCAGGTGTAACGGATTTAAGTATAAGAGAAATGTCTAATGTAGCTAAAGTATTTAATGTTAGCACTTAGTACCACCTAAGTGCAGGCACAGTATTTAGAGATAGCTTAGTGGGACAGCCTCTGATTGCATATGCTAGGGTTATGAGTTCGCTTCCCATTCATGGGAATGATTGTTTATTATATTTTTATAAAAATATTTATTTTCCCGTTTTGACATCAGCGGCATTAAATTCTATCCCCTAAAAACACACAATGTCTCGAAACTTGGGCAGAGCGTAGTGAAAAGTGTCTTAAGATTAATTACAGACCACGTGTCAGTCGAGATTGGATAAAATAATAATAAAACAATTGCATGCTGGATTACTTCTATAGGTAGGTATGCTTGCCTATAAATAATTTATACAAAAATATTGCGCAATACAAGGTAATATAACGCAGCTATAAGTGATGACTGATGACCCATAAGTCAAGCAATAATTGGTTCTAGTCAAAATATTGAAAATAATGATTTCTCTCGCCTTCCACCGTACAATATTTCTAAAGACAGAACGAGGTTGCTTCGGACTACTTCGTGTTTAGTTACTGTAAGTTATGAGAAAATCCATTCTGATTGAAAAAAAAAACCAAAAAGTGTCATTAAAATTATTGAGCCTAAAATAATATAAAGTAATCGAAAATTTTACATATTTTTACTTGTGAAATTTATATTGTCAATATTTTTAGAATCCTCGAAGATTAAGAACGAAAAAATAACCTAGATACCGCCTTATCTAACTAAATAAATGAAAGTAGTTCCTATTTTTATAAGGTTTACCTCAATGTTATATATACTAATATTTTTAGATTTATCTAGTAAACATCCCAAAGAGAAAACACTTTCAGCCCCGTTTTTGAGACATTGTGTGTAGCGTCGCGAAACGCAACACTGCTATTTATCTTGTTACCGAGGAGACAAGGCGAGGAGAGCGAGCATATAAAAATAATTCATTCACCTACTGGATCTACTAATCGAAAACACAATCTACAATACTATCAAATCTTGTGCCGCTGCGCCGCTGCTTAGCCATGCGAATAATATTTTTATTTTAAAAATTAAACAAAAATTATAGATAGGTATAGATGCCTGAACAATCTTGGATACGATGCCAGAGCTCAAGAGAATCAAGTCTTTGGGTAGCAGAAATTTGTGAAAGACTACATTATAAGTTATGACAAGCATTCTATTAAAATTTCGATGTAGCTTGATAAGAACAAATGGCATAATTGTTTTATCATTTTAAAGATTTATCATCACACCAAGGACAGAAGAATATTTTTATAAAACATGTAAATGTAACATGTATTTTTATATAACATGTTTAACGTAATGAGATTTGGATCCAGGCCTCCTGCAAACTATTCAACACCTGATCATTAAGCCATACGTTCTCGTCTAGCTATGTACTCGTACGTCGAAATGCTCATTCTTATACAATATTATACAATATATTGAACAAAAATTACATACAAAGCACTAAGACTAAAATTGAATTAATTTCAATTTTAGTCTTAGTGAAATTGAATTGTAATTCAAAATATTCTTTATTCATATAGACTTTTATAAGCATTTTTGTCGTCGAATGGACATGTCGCTACCTAAATATGCAAATCAAAATGTACAAATTTACGCTTGTTTATAGAGCTTAGATGCCATACAAAAGGCTCAGGTTCGAGTCACACATGCGCAGGCGCCGTTTTCAAAGATTTCAAAGTTTTTTATTAAATATTTTTCTTTCCTTAGTGTGGAATAACACTTTAAAAAATTAAAATAAAATAATATAAACATCTTACTTCTTTATAGGTGTACCAAGTACCAACTGTCACTCATCATCACCTGCCCTGTGAGAATGATCGCCATTTTAAACAGATTGTTAGATGCCCTTTTCATTGATTCAAAGATTTAGACTTTTTAATAAATATATAGAAAATATTATAAGTGATTTAATAGAACTTAAGAGATATTTTTACATTTTGTTTTTGTTTAGATATTTGTTTATAGCAAGAAATGTATCTTTTGTAAGTAAGTTGAATTTTCTTAATTTTTTTTCTGCTGCTCACTTTATCCTGCATATATCAAAGTGGACAGAGAGAACCTATTATTAAAAGAGTATGTTAAACGGCGGAACTTAGAGCAGCGTCTTATCTTTCCAGAGCGAGGAAATGAAAACAATCCATTCAGAAACATTCACACTACGTCACAATAGTCTATAAACTTATTGATCATCTATAACCTATATAGAACATACTTGTTAAATTATTAATTACGTCAATTTTCATTAGGGACTAATTAAAAAAATAGCTAGTACGATAAGAGTTAGTCAGTGTATAAGCCATATTACTTTAAGTTTAAGTCTTTAGCATGTTTCAAATCGCCGTTTTATTGTGAGTGGTTTGACAGTCCTTCTAATCAGAACACTTGATAATTGGAGCAATTTGTCAAAAGGAAATAAGAAATTGACTTTCGTTGTTTTTACTAACATGCCTGTAAGCTTTTAAATTAATTGAAATTAATTGAGAGCAAATTGAACTTATATTATATTTGTTCAGATGATAAATATTTGTTTTATTTTAATCAAAATAATTCTGTCTGTAATTAATTAAGTATTGAATTAACAGCGTTGTTTTCTACCACTCAACATGCAATGTTTCGAATTCGAGTCGAAAGCGGGAGAGGATAGAGTGTTTTGTACCTATGATGTGAAGCTAAAGAAATAATTTTAATAAATATCACATCTCTCAGCTTTGATCTCGAATCAGGATTAATAATAAATGCATTAGATAAATGGATAGAGGCATCATAATAGGGTAGATCTGCAGACCACATTATTCACAAGAGCGGGGTACGAAGCGAGTTAATTGGGCTCATGATCAACAGGGCAAAGACCAAGCTTGTGTACGTTGATAGAGCTATTCAGCTCCTATGAACTGGTTTGCTTTGTTTGCTTTTCTTGACTTTGGAAATTGAGTTATCATGTTCAGTGACCAGGGGCGATACGACAAAGTTATTCGGTGGAGAACACAAATTGCCAAAAATGCATTGACCAAATTTACTAGAAGATGGCAAAATTTAAACGGCTCGGCAGAC
Source organism: Dione juno (assembly GCA_037127375.1). Taxonomy (NCBI): domain Eukaryota; kingdom Metazoa; phylum Arthropoda; class Insecta; order Lepidoptera; family Nymphalidae; genus Dione; species Dione juno. The sequence goes on along the minus strand of JAXRJS010000077.1, from coordinate 4,357,367 downwards.
AGCAAGAAGATTGAAAATTTCAAAATTTGCGCATATCATGTACAACAATGAAACTATCCACAATATGTTAGAAAATACTATGTTATTATGACATCATAGCACAGAGACAGTCTGAGAACTTGGACAAACTGTTTATGGAGAACAAAGTAGATGAAAAAAAACCTAGATGCCATGCCATGAGATCATGGCCACCCCAGTGACCGAGGCTCTCAACGAAACGCAAAAGACATGGTAGCATAGAAATAGCTCTGCCACCAAGGCATATCAGAACGAGCACGACCTTGCACAACGATGAAACCCATTAAGAAAAAGATAAATAAATATTTAGTACTACTGTACATTCTTTAGTACTTTTTTTAAATAACAATATCAAGGACATGAAAGCAGGCAAGTTACTCATTGAAGTAAATCAACTAACTTTGAAAATTAGTTAAATATATTGTCTTAGAGGTCCAAATCGATATATGATTAAAAACTAATTGTATACTATATTTAATTTTGTGAAAATTTGAAACAATCTTTCTGAAAATGTTTTTGTGAAGCGTCAACATAATTTAAAAATTTATTGTGATTATATTTTAAGTATAGAAAATAGCCAGCGGTAGTAAGAGCTTTCGCCGCAATGTGTTTTATTTGAAGCCGGGCACGCGCCGCCGCGACGATACAAGAGGGACCTACCGCAACTGCATTATTAATTCTGTTAAAAAATATTTTATTTATTTTAATAAAAAATACGTAACTTGTTTATAACTGTTGTAGGTTATATTTCATTTCCTTATTATTATTATTATTAATATATAAGATTTATGTTTACCAATATATATATTCTTTGTTTTCAATTTCTTATGTAATACTAATTATTTTTGAATTAGATACCAGTTCATTAATCAAGGAAAGCTAAAAGCTTGTTGGCTGGATCACGTTATTCATTTCCATGAATTCAAGTGTACCTATCTAGTTGAGGTCAGGTTTAGGGAGATATGATAGGCTGTGAAATAAAATGGCTATACGATAAAATTACATGAAATCGTGTATACTAACAGGTGCGAAGATGGGCTTGCGAAACCTTCACGGTCATACATTCATATATCAAAATTGAAGGTCTATTAAATAAACATCAAGGGCGAGACTGCAGGTGGACATAAAAATGTATATATTAGATCACTTGGCGCAGAATAGTTTAGTAGTCTTGCATCTACGATGGTAACCGTATCAGGAAATGTTTTCACTTAAACTTCATCTTCACACTTTATTGCTCATTTAATAGAGTAGTAACTAGAACCTAGAGTAAAAAGGCTCCCAAGACAATGCCCAATTGAGCGGGAAAATGAAACTCGAACTTACAGTCACAGTAGGTACCTCTAGAGTTCGAAATGATGTGACAAAGTCACATATCTATGGGGCTGACATGTCACAGTCGTCGTCTGACTGCAATACGTTTGTCATGGGTTCGATCCCTACACGGGAGAATAATTATAATTAGATTATTATTTTCATTTCTCGACTTTATTAGATAAAGCTCGCCGTTCAGTTCCACCACTCAACAGGTGATGTATCGTAAATTGTGCAGAAAGTGGGCACTGATTGTTTTAACTCTATGTAAATTATTTTAACTTTCAATTGCTTTTTTTTCATATAATTATGATATACTGTTTGCTTTGTTACTGAGATTAAAATCTCAGTAGATATATCGAATCGCATAATTGTAGCATGATTGTTATTAATATTTATTATAGATATATTAATTAACTTATTCAATATATATAAATGTGGGAAATTGTTTCAAAACGCTTAACTTGAAGACATTTTTTTTTAACAAAACTAACGTTATTATAGTCAATAAACGCATTTCTCAATTCTTCAACTAAGTTATATTAGTCTGTCGTTGGAACATGACAAATGTCGTTGGTTCCTACATAACAATTACTAGGTAAAAAGATGATGAAAAGAAAAATAAAGAGGACGGAGTGACTTACCACTTTATACACTCTTCACGTCCTAAACAATTGCTATGATACAATGAAGAAAAAACTGAATTTAAATTCAATAATTAACTACGTAATATCCATATTAAATAATCATACACCTTCCAACCGATAAGAATTTACGACACTATATTACGTCAAATTATAAAATTGGGCGACGCAATCCTAAAGACAAATTAGTGAGGGGATTTATTATTAACGTCAAGTGCACCTCGACGATTACCAACGTCTGGGAGTCGCAACAAATTATGCGATATCCACGTGATTCTCGCAAAGCCTTCCTTTCCACCTGCTTCAAAAGATTCGGCTCAAATGAAGTCGCCAGTCTTTATTTTGAAAGAGAAACTTTTGGATTTGATTTTATGATCTTTGAATATTTATTTGTTTTTTTCAAGCATTACGTTTGTTTATTATTTTGAAGTTTTATTTGCATAATAAGGATTATAAAGAACCTATGAGGAAAGGTGCTTCAGTGAACTTTTAAACTTATTTAGAAATCACATTCACTTCACTTTAATTAGGTAATATACATTTTTATGTTATACAAAAGAAGTTTTGTACGATAGAAAAGAATTTTAATATAACATAAACAGTTATTATTTTTAGTTTATACAAGCGTTGTCTCTCAAAAAGTTTTATTTTCTATACCATTACAGGAATAACCGCGCAGGGGTTGGCCATTTAAGCAAGAAGGTGAAGCGAATACCATATTTTTTTTTATATCAATGCTTTAAAAGTTAAAAGAATTAAGTTTTATGTTCATACAAGAGCTAAGAATTCTTTGATTAGCAAATTATTTCAAAGGATAAAGGATGTAGCGAATCAAAGGTGAGCTATGTACATTAAATTATTTGATGATCATTGAAAGGAAATGCGAGTACGTGATTATGTACTGAACAATTCTCTAAAGTGGCTCCTTTTTGATGATCTCAAATTGTTATTAGTAAACTGACAACAATAAAAATGTTTTTAAAAATAATTTATAACTTTTAAGTTCAAGTAATATTACAAATAATGTGATATTGCAAATTAAACTGTCCTTTTATATTTGTTTTGGCATTTTAAGTGTTTAACTATAAAAGAATCTCGTAGTCCACTAAAATTTTATAGGCTCAAAAATAATCATACACAAGAGTGGGTCAGCTGTCTCCCAAACAGGTGGAAGTTTAGAATATTACGAACGCGAAAGTAACAACTGACTAATTAAGGCAATTTACATTGCATGCGACACTCATCTTGACGTATGCGGGTGACGCATCGATTTTAAACATCAACAAAGCTATATTTTCTTTTGGCAATTATTATAAAAACTAAAAACTAGGTGTCAATTTGGCCCGTATCATTTACACTATAATTATAATAATATGTAATACATTATATTTTAATTATGAATGTACCTATTACATTGTTTTAAATATCATACACCTCCTTTAGCCACCTCATATCATATTCGTAGAGAAATTTAACACTGTTGTTTGTCTAGACAGATCTCTCATGATTTAATTTTTTATCTTATCATATCGTATTTTAAATCATATTAATAATTATTAATGTAAGTATGTAAATAGTTTCTTATCATAAAACGCAATGTCTTGCAAAACATACTGAAAATCTACTAGATTTCTTTAGTATATATATATATATATATATATATATATATATATATATATATATATATATATATATATATATATATATATATATATATATATATTGCAGCAGATGCGTAAGAAAATAAAAATAAAAATAATTATTTCTACAAATAAACTAACTTAAAACTTAATTAAACGAATCCAAACGTAAACTGCAAACCAAAGTATCTCTTAACATAATCTCAGCATGGCATTAAATGCTTGAGTGAAGCGTGTTATCGATTTAATTATAGCCGGGAGGCTAAATACTAAGCAACAATACGTAATATTATTGAAATCAGTTCGGGACCCTCGGCCACCTTAGCTGCGATGCGCACGCGACGCGCTGGGTGCTAGAGATGGAATATATGTGAATAAAAAATATCGATTTTGATTATAATATCAATTTTCAATCACTTTTTATACATTACTACATTTTAGCTTTATTTAGAACTCTACTGTGTTATTTTGTTTTAATTTAAGTGTTTAACTATAAAAGAATCTCGTTGTGGTGTAGTGGTTTTATTTAACTCACTATAATAGTATAAAACAAATATTTATATTGGTTTTATATATTAGACTCGCTCTTGTTACTCTTATATTAAAATAAGAACATTTGTTCAATATCTATATCTTGTAACTGACAGTAGTCAGTATATAAAAATTCAGTATATAGTGAATATAATTTACTGTATAAAGTTTTAATTACTGAACTATGAAATAAGAGTTGAAATAAATTCATTAAAAATTTAAATCTCAACTATCGTGAATATTCAATGAAGGGACAAGCTAGTATCCATTTGTACTACATAAAAATCATGATACACATTTACGACAGTCGTTTACTATTTTCAAAATACATTGCTAGCTCAGTATGTATCAATGAGATAAAATTTTATATTTTCGCACTTAAGACGCAATGTACGACATTTTAGGTTAAATGGTCAATAAATTTCAATTTTCATAGTATAGGTTCCAGAACCACCTGCGCCTGCGCACGCGTTGACAAAACAACTATAATTCCCAACAAATTACTATGTACACATGGCGACACTAACGATTTAGAAGGCGCGTTAATTTCCAATCGATTATACTTATTAACTTAAAATCTGAAAGGTGAAGGCGACAATTAACATAAACACACGTTTTATGACTGTTGCATGTTTAGCTGAATGCGTGAGATGCCTATCTAAATATTATATTTACAACGTTTATTATTTAAAGATACATTTCTCTTTTAATACTTGAGCATATTTTGAAATGTATGTACATTTTTCGAATCATCCGCATAGATAATATAGTGGCACCTACATCACTTTAATCTCCACTTTCTGCCTATTTTAGGGATATAGTGTTTGGCCGTCTATGTCACTCTTTATCTGATTGTCCATCTAGTATTTAGGGAGAATATTGTTTCTATTTATTAATGTATGTACAAAACAAAACGTGGTTATGAATTTAAAAGTAAATTCATTATGCACTAATCAAATACCTGCCAATCAGTCGGTCTCAACTGCTATACGGTAGCAACATAAGTACAAAAAAAACACATTCAAAATAATATAAAAATTTATAACACTCCTCCGAACCAGCCATCCATCGGTTTGATGTTCACAGTAAAGTCTTTAGGAAAATCATATTGGTATGGGGGATAAAAATCAAGTAACAGTTTCACTTAGTAGTCGTGCGCATAGCTTGTTCAAAATCAGTCTACCATTAAATCCCTGCTAGTTCACACGCGTGTCGTTTGGGCGTGGTGCGATATGAGTGACATCAGTTTTGTTAAGGGCGTAATACATAAATAATAATTGTAATAATATTATGTTTTAAAACATCAACATTTTTCATTTAAATTATATTTATTACTGATTTGGCGTTTAGAATATATTTCTAGGTCTTAAGGTTAATAATTAATAATGATATTATAAAATGGTTTGAAACTTACGGATATATTTTAGAAAAAGAGTTTTCAACTCCCAATTAAGTTCGTCATAATTTCTTGCCCCGGTCAAAGCCCTCAGGGAAAAGTTGTTTTAGTCTTTGAATTTCATTTGAAGGAAGAAAGGAAAATAGGATCACTTTGTTATCCTTCTGTCAGTCTATCTGTCCGTCTGTCAATAGCATTTTTTTCAACATTGCGAGGAGATATCAAACTGAAATTTATTCCAATGTCTATATTCTATAGTTCTTTGGAGTGAACGAGTGTATGTTTAGTTTTTGCCGCATTTTGTATGAAAATCACTGTATAATCAAAATGGGTAGGATACTCCTTGTTGACTTCGAATTATTAAATATGGCAAGAATTGGGTAGGTACTGTACAAATAACGGAAAATTTACTAAAATGATAATAAATATGTCTATTACAGAAAAAAATCATAATTAGCTAATATCTGCAGGTTATTTCATAAAAAAATAAGTACATACGCCCGTAAATTTAAAATTTGTGCAAATTATCTGCAATAATGTAATTACTACAAAATACTCGATGTGTGAGTACGACTCGCACTTGATCAATGTTTCATAAAATTAAACATATATAGGTATATAAGCATTTAAAATGCCTGACCGTCTTAACAGAGCAGGAAAACGTCATCATGATTGGACGTGTGCCAAATATGATCAGGAAGAACATACAATGATTCTTCAACACAATTATTTTACACATATATAATAAGTGTACGAAAGTGCCCAATAAATCCGAGACAATGTGTTGCGATCACATAAAATTAACAAATATATTTACCGGTCGTTCTAAACAAAAACTCTTGCGTAACCAGTTCCTGTCAATTGTTATGAGAACCAGATTTTTCTCGAAATACTTTATGGTATAAAACGGAATACGTTTATATATTTTATATTTTCAAGTGTTCATTAGATTCAAAGTATTGTTAAGATATTCAAAATTCATTATAACTGGATAAGAACATGTAACTACCACAGCGTTTTCGTTTACATTATAAAGATTAAAATAAATTCAATACAATTTTTGGTAGCTTTACTTTTTTATAAAACGTTTGGAGACAATTAAGTGTCGCAGCTTTAAATCCTGCAATTTTTTCACAGATTGTCAATGTACTCGTCCTTTGTGTCTCTTGTGACTCGTCAATGTACGTGTCCTTTATCCATTTACAGTGACCAAATTTATGCTGAGAATGATTGTATATCAAATTATGAATCAATATAAAAATATCAATGAGTCTGGATATGAACCTAGTTCTCCAGAGAGCTTGAATGTGTTACTCAAGAAAAAGGCGCCTGTAAGCTTAAATTAATAAAATATTCCTCAACTTGTTAAACATTTTTGGACCCTATCATAGCCTAACATATATAAGCGGCTGTTATATGTAAATAGCACACTATTTGTATAGTACTTTACTTATTTTTATTTCATGTTTAATATTTTGATAGTATGTTTGATCCATACATATGTAGGCACTTGCTTATAATATAAACTGTCGCTTGTTCTTCACTTGTACAACCGACGGCAAAAAATCAATATTTTCTTAAATACATAACATGTTATCAGTAAAGAAGCTCTAAAAAATGGAGCGATACACCGACAATTTAATTTTGTTTGCTTTGCGATTAATTTGAATTTCAAATTACAAGCTATTGCTTATGAGAGCCGCAGATAGTTACAGGTTGTGATGATTAAATCAGTCTCAAGGCGAAAAAACGAGTATACCTACAAGTGAATGAAATTCTGTGCACGGTGCTCGCCTCAACCAGAGCGGGTACGGGGATGATGCGTTACATAATTAAAGTAACAGCTACAATTTTAGCATCACTAAATTGATGCAGCTGGCAAGTCTGATTCAACGCAGTCATGTTGGTGGGTTCTATTACTTTTTGAGGATATAGTAAAATGTATAAGTTATGCCGTTTTAAATGTCACAGATTAAAACAGGCACGAAAATCAAGTTATTTAATTTAAATAATAAAATTTTATATCCTATCATTAAAAAATCTTTAATTTGTTTCCTCCGTATAGCAGACAGAACCTAGAGTCAACTCACTCCGCTCTTTGCTTTACTTTGCTAAGGTTAGGCCACCTTAGCAAAGTAAAGCAAAGAGCGGAGTGAGTTGACTCTAATACAATTTATTATTAATATATTGTACCTTCATATATATTTTCCATATATCAAAGAATGTATCATATTCGCGTTGACAAGCATAAGCAAGTATACGATCGATGTGAACAGAAGGAAATAGGTGCAAGTTTTTCATATCAGTTTATTAAATAATTAAAAATATGACTACTTAGGTACTAACATACCTAGTAGATATGTAATATATTAACTAAATACACCTGCAATACCTATAATTCTATCCTTCACCTTGTTATTTTTTGTTAGTTGCATGTTGCATTGAGCTGTAACCAATAAAAGCTAACTTTTATCAATGACTTCGTCTGTCTAAGCATTAGGACTGGATTAGATTCCGAAAACAAACGTTACAAAATATTTAAGAGTAATTAATAATAAAAAAACAAGCTAAAAAAATATATTTATGTTATATATCAGATTTTAACGTATATATACTTTTTGCAGATAATGTCTCGAAGTTTGAATGTATGTAAATAAACTACACTTTACAGTAATCATTTTATAGCCAAGCTATAACTGACAGGACGCCGTGTAATGGACAAACAGCTATGACAAAGGTAAAAGAGCTCAGATCCTTTGGCTTCACAGTTTCGCTTTCAGTATGCCGTATTATCTAGAGTGAGACACAGTGTGATGATAATTAATTATTTTTGGCAAACTTTTAATTCTTGGACACTTCATTTTGGACACATTTAAATGCAAAAATGGAACCCTTCAAGCTACGAACGTAGTTCTATAGCAAATAATATAGCAACGACGGTAGTTTCGTAAAATTTTTAAAAGTGTAACATCCAACTATTTAGCTAATGTATTCAACACAAATAAGCGTTTGCATGCTGGTAGCGCGCGAGTAATTTATAAAGCGCCTTTAGGCGCCAAACGCGTGCAGAGCTTACGACTTTACAACAAATTGTCTGGATATTGTATGTATTCTTCAACATATTTGTCAGGTTTAGAACCTTTTCGTATTTGTGGATTTTTCACAAACGAATTCTACTAAAAATTATTGGCATATAGAAGTAAATACTTTATAGATGTTATTGAACTTTTTTAAGTAGAAATATTAAGAAAATGTATTAAATATAAACGTAGGACACAGAGCCGCATCTCCTGTTCACGAATAACAATATGCGTATGTATTTTACTTAAAACATATTTAAAATTCTTACCAAAATAGATAAATCTAAAAAGATTTGTATCAAATAACTAATAATAACAGCAATGTATTTTATTTCTCAAAGTGTGAATAAATGTAAAATACGCAATCACAAAAATCCGAGGTTGAGTTCCATCACTCAAAAAGTAATGTCCCGAATTCAGGCAAAAACGAAGGATGGAGTGTCTAGAGCTAGAGAAAATTCAAAAACATACATATTTATTTAAAGCACTTAAGCACTATTTAGTTAAGGAAAATTAAGAATTTCATTTATCCCTTAATATTCATGTATTCACCCTCTACATAAAGTTATAATTTCTAATTTAGAATTAATTAATTAAGTTTTCAAACTGAGCTGATCTTTTATGAAGTTTATAATATAACTTGTAGAATATGGTAACGAAGGTGCGATGGCCGCGACTTCCGGCAAAAATAGGTTAAGCTGCCTTATCTTCCACCCTGGAGCTACATTGACTAATTGAATTTATTAACATTACAAGCATTCATAATGCAATACATACAATATATGACTCCATGGCGACGCTTGGAAATGTTTGACAGTACATACAATAGTTTTAAAGTTTGATCCCGATTAGTTAGGGTGATAATATTTATTAAATGTTTTTATAACAGTTGAGTTCCGCCACTCAACACATACTGTCTCGAAAAACGTGGCAAGAAATGAGGAACGGAGTGTTTTAACACTGTGCGGGATAAAGCGTGCGGCTTTTGTTATTAATTTTTTTAATAAAAACTTCCGTCTGCCTAAAAATAATACATTGAGAATGGAAAAACGTTTTACACTATGGAGTTTGTAATTAATTTCAAACAAAATATTTGCAACTGCATACGCATATGAAATTGGTATTAAACCTTCGTTGCACAAGTACAATTCGCACTTGACCGTTCTTTAAATTACTATTTGTATTGAAAAGTTTATTGCGAGGGATTTCTATAATCATTTATACATATAGCAGTGTAAATTAAGAACGACGGATGACCGATGAAGGATGACTGGCGACATGTGGCAGTTAGATAAATTTATTTTATTTAAAAAAGTTTATTTTAGTGATAAATCTCCTTGGTATGGTCTCCGGTGCTTAGCTGGCTGCCTTGAAACTCAATAATCATATTATTATTTTATTGTTATAAACGATTTCTATATATTTTTTTATTATATAAAACAAAAAATATATTTTCTCTCTTTACAATGTACTATTATTAAACCTGTTAGAATTGATTAATTACACATACGTATATTTCGTTCGACAACGTTAGAAATACAAATAATAACAAGTAAAAACTTAAGTGGCCTCGATTTTAAGCATAAAATGCAAGAAATAAAATAAATAATAATAGTAATTTAATACTATCCTAAGAATATTGACGAGTTTATTCCTAATTTTGCTATTTTTACCCGCTTACCTGGCTACTAAAACATAACCCCTATTAAGCGTGCGTGAAGACGAATGGTCCCGATCACGCAATGCTTGCTCTTGTTCCTAAAGATTGTTACTTGTGGGACTCCGGAAGTCAAAACGTTAAACCGAATAATTATCCGAATCGTTTTTAACACCTAAATCGATTTTTGTCTGTGGTTTCTAACACCTGTTAGACCAATTTTCTGCACGAAAGTTATAGGTGAATTCGGATACATGTAAGTGATCATTTTTGAAAGAAGAACATATGATAATAAATATGACTTAATACTTTCCATTAATTTATATATTAAATAAGCTTAAGCTTTAATTATTATATACAGCGACAGCAAATACGACGTTGAGTTCCGCCACTCAACACGCATTGTGTCTAATTCCCACAGAAAACGGAGAATGAGAACACTAAATCTTTTCGGTATAGTATATGTGGAATAAAGTGTGAACCTCAAAAAAATTTTACAAAAAAGTAGAATTTTTACATTATATTTTTCAAGATGAGCAATACAATAAAGCATTATCATAGACCTATTAATTATCCTATATAAAGAGCTGAGTATAAATAAATTTATCGCTTATTAAAACACTTTAAATTTCACAACTAAAAGATTGGGAATCCTTTTTACATGTCACGATAATATATAAACACAAGTTCACATTTAAATGCCATTTGTACATACTTTATAAGAAAAATTATAATTATAATATATGAAATGTATCAAATATTTTACAACAGTTTCTCTTTATTGACTATAATAAAATTTTGTAATTTCAAATTTATTTCAGCTTTGTCAAAATTTCCACCATTAATTTATCGTTAATTCTTGTTACTTTTAAAATCATATACCAAGTATTTCGTACTTGGTTATGGAAACAGTATAAAGATTCTTCACTATAATGTTATAACGCCACTTTGAGAAGAAATTACATTGCCATAGCAATATCGGAGTGTCGCTATTTATAAAGCGGCCTACATAAATCTCCGAGCCACTCTTGACACCACGTTCCTTTCTCAATCGTACATCGTTCGACGTTTTTGTCGTTTCGCCGCAATCGGTATTCTTCAGCAAAAACAAGCGAATCAAAATTCTCCGATCGCCACATCTTTTATTTATGCCCACCGTTTCGACTAACAGGCGTAATTTTTTCCGGTAAACAATCAGTTTTGCCCGAAAAATGCGAGACGAGGAAGACATAAAAAGGCATGCGGACTACTTCGAATTTTTTCCTAAGTTACGCATCATACATATCGAGATATGATTGGGGCGAGCGGCGAGAGTATAAAGATTCACTTATTTATTCTAGAAAAAGCGTACTCGAGCCGCCTATTGTTCTCGCAAAGGTATCGTCGATCATAGATTGTCGCGCATTCTTGTAAATTACAATTTCAAATTTAAAAAAAAATCAACGTATTGAATATGGCACTGTGCCGTAACCGAGTGGTTGGTAAAAACTGAATCATATCAAAGTGAATGATATATTAAAGATAAATTGTAGTCTCTCTTTCTGCTAGAAGTTACAAGTCCTACTTTGCATTTTAAATTTATCTGTCAACAAATTATGAACTTAGTAAGAAAAAAATCTTGTAATTGAACCTACTGTTACTATTTAACTCTAATAAATTTAAGCATTCATGGAAGTTAGCTGAGCAATATCTGTACAGATACCCTCATCAATGTATCAGATGTTGAGCTTTTTGCTTCCCTCAAGTATCAGCTGTATCTGCTCCCATGTCAGGACATGAAGAAGCCAGCATTGTATGAAAGTATTATTAGCAATAGAAAAACGATCATTAACACAATCTTTGATCTAAAATCATGTTCCATTTGAAACTTCCTTGTTTTTACCGCCATAAAGCTTTCAACCGCTAATGTGAGAGCATCGATGCGGACGATTTTATCTCATTCAGTTATCAATTTAATAAACAACTTTCCAAATATGAAGTAATAATAAAATTGCTAGGATCTCATCAAAATACCAATCAGCAGATCATATTACAATGGCATCGGTTACGGTATCTCGATGAAAATGACTTCCATGTTCATAACTTAAAATATACTGATACTATCCACATAATAAATAATACGGAAAATCGTCTTCTTTACTTTATACTAAAGCTCAAACTCGGTTTCTTGTATATTGCACGAATGTCACCTCGAATGTTGCTGCATGTAGTCACCGGTTTATCGACAAGAAACAGCGTGGAATATTGCCGTGTGCGCTAATGACGTGCGTTTCTGCGCTTTAATTGCGATCAAACAGACAAACTTATTTACTCTGTAAAGTCCTTTATTCCTAAGGCATTGAAGCTAAAGTTTGATATGGCAAACCTTGTGAAAAATTAACTTGGTAAAAGCAACCTGGTCGCATCGGACATATGAAAAATGTATGAAGCCTCATCTTGAGTTGCGAGTAAAAACCGTTCGTATTGAAGTCGATTTTGATTGGTGTTCTGATCCGAAGGCTTTTATACGCCTAAGAAATGTCCAGCAGTATCGGTAACATGATTAAAGAGCTCCTATTAAAGACTGTTAGTACGATAATAAGGTAATAAAGTACAGAAACTCGCTGATGCTTGTAAAGATATCGAACATATCGGGAATTTTATTTCTTTACCCCAATTCACAGTATTAGGTATAATTACTACATATGACAGTAAATATGTATACTTTAAAGGACACTACTATGTACGGATTTTATAAAGTGATCCGAACTTTCTCAAAGATTTACAATGTGCTAACCAATATGGCTCCAAGCAATCAACCGTCTACACGAAGCATTTTTTATTAATATAAGAATGTGTTAATAATGTCTGACAGTGTACAAACGTAAGCCCAAATACGTATTGTTTCAAAGTTCAATTTTTTAAGGTTCCCATCCTTTTTCGCGTTCACCATTGTGGGAATATCCTCGCACGAGTGCTAACAACATTTTTAACAATGGCCCTGTTCTGCCAATCGGGGATTCATTACGAATTAGTTCCGCGTATCGCCACCGCCCGCCGGCGGCGCCACACCACCACAATTCACGAGAAATTGACATCTCATTGCAAGATTTCAAAATATCGGAGACTAATTGCTCTTTGAAAAAACGGCACATGACTTGCTTGTAGATAGATAAATTCCTGTGATTTTCACGAACGATGATTAAAGTACCTACTTTGGTGCTTTTTTATGACGGTGCCTTCTTTAGGCTTGCAATTTTATTTAAGTAGTCGATAAAAATATGTTATATTTTTTTTTTTTAGGATTTTTTTTTTTTTAGGACAGTTTTAGGATATCACCTGAGTATTATTTTGTTTCTGTGTAACAGTAAAGGTAGCCGTGTCGATCTACGCATCTGCACAATATCAATAAAAATCCCATAATTTCATATTAAAAGCTATGATAACTTACCAAATAACTATATCAAATTAACAATTTTTTATCTTAATCATCTTTTACATTAATTTCAATTGTGATTTGCTTCATTCTAGTCATTATTAAATACATTTCTACATAAATAAAATCATATTTTATAGTTAGTTAGTCATATTTTATAGTATGTATGTTTAAACGATATCTTGGTAGAAAACTGCTCGCAATATCCGCAGTGACACAATATCTGCAATAACATAGTCTGACAATGTCGCGTATTCAATTACAGGCAATATCGAAGGCTGGAGGCACACGCTGGCTCTTTAATTTGCGCGGCATCCTGATTACATGCGTTCCTAAGGAGAAGCTCCTTCCGATTGATTTACTACTCATATTTTGGTAATTGAAGTACAGGATGTTTGAAACAGATAATTCATTGTTTTTTAAAGTTTTACTTTCATTTTATTTACTTTTAGTATATTTCTTTAAATTTTGAGGTAGATAAATGATTTAGTACCAATTTATGAAAATAAAATAAAATTTAATTGTTTGACTTTCATAGCCAAATTAAATAGCTATTTATTTTATTATTTTTTATTTCATATTTTTTATTTTATTTCATAGCTAAACGTAGCGAAATTTTAATTACATTCTGTTTAATTACAAAGCTAGTCCAGCACTTTCTTTTCATTTAAAGGCATCATAACATATTATTTAAGAAACCCCGGTCGTGGCTTCGTTTTAAATATAGCCAATGATTATACTGAGTCTAGGATAAACATAAAGAGTACGTAGGTAAAGTATCAATATTAAAAATACTGTCAGTGTGTTATTTAATTATGAGTAACTAAATAAAAATGTTCTTACCGATAAGTTTACGTTTAGCATTTTATTACGTAATATCTTCATGTATCTCCTGCATATGTCAGGAAAAAGTTATTTACTTAATATAAACTCGTCGTTTACCATTTTCTGCCAACTTTGTATCGAGTAAGAAACCGAACTTGCACTTCGTCTTACTAGACCCGAGTAATGAAAATTGTTTAAGTAAATTACTCCCCTGAGGATGAACCCCATCGTATACATGAGTGTAAGCAAACATGGCCCCGTTCGGTTTCATTAAATCTACAAATATTATTATTACTATAGTTTGTTCTTACGAGTATAATAAATGAAATTAAACTTAAAGTAAGCCAAAATAAAGTGAAATTGAAATAAAATATTTAAATTTTGTTAAAAATATAAAATATTTTATATTATATGTATGTAAAATAATGTTTCCTCGTCAATTAGTATTTAAGAATTAGGTACATGCTATAGTAAAGTAAATTTTAATGAAGACTGAAACCCTAATGAGATATTAAAGAGCTTGCTGGTCATTGTTTAGCCAAAAATCTATGCAAATTTATTGAATTGTGGGTAACTGTGGCGGCAACTTCTTATAACAAAGTGCAGGCGGCGCGGTAATGAGAGGCCATTAGTTAATTTTATTATGAACCCGATTGCTTCTTATTGAGGCATCGACGCCCTTAAGGGAAATTTTGAGCAGTATACGGGTACTTAGTTAGAAATTACATTTTTTATAGCTAAAGAGGCTCGGATTGATACAGGATGTTGACATGTGTTGTTACTTTGATTAAACTCCTTTTTTTTTCTATAAGTAGATATCATTACCTACGTTAGGTACGTACTTATTACATTGCAATATAACTTTAAAGTTAAATCGGGTGCTAGTTATTTTTTTTTAAATTATATATTGATGTTTGGAGCAAAAAAAGGATTTTGTTTCTAATTAAAACAAAATCGTTTTTTTTAATATTTTTGTATTCACTTAAAAATAATAATCCAACAAATATAACTCCAAAAAAACATTTGAATGAAGTCCGTCGTAAACTCCTTAACAATTACGACGATCATTTTCCCCATGAATATGAATAAAGCTAATAAAAATCACCCTCATTGCTTACAATAAAGCTTTCATCATAATATAAATACTTAGTTTGACCAGGTTTTTGTGTATTACATATTCTTGATTCTTGAGACTTAAATTAAATAATTGGGTTGACTTCGATTCATATTAAATTGTGTGCACTTAATAATAAGTTTATTGCGTTTGAAAATAATGTTCAAATAAATATAAAAATTAAACTAGCATGCGTGAAGAGGATTTCTTCTAGCTAACTTGCAAAAGTGGGTAACAGCGAGAAGACAACAGTGAGCAATGTAATAAACCAAATAGATTATGTAGAAATAAATAAATATATATTATATATATATATATATATATATATATATATATATATATATATATATATATATATATATATATATATATATATATATATATATATATATATTAATTAATTTAAAAAAATCATCCCTGAATTTTGTGACAGTAAAATACTTTAAGTTTCATCAAAAAATCTTAGTAGAATGTTTAATATATAAATTGTTATCTCAATTACTACCTACGTATTTAATCTTTACGTTTATAGATTTAGATGACATCTAAGATGCTCGACATAGTTTCTTATGTATACAACATATACAAATTACATTATATATTCTGATAATTGAATAAAACTCTCGTTACATTACGCAAATATTTAAAACCACCACTCATGTTATTAATATCCAAATCAACATTATTTAATAAGTTATGTTAAATTACAAACTATTCAATATATTTAGTAGGTATCAAGTAGATAAAGACAGTTAAGCGATTAACAAATACATAAATCCGCCACATTGACCCCGGCAACCTGTCACCATGTCATGGGGCGCCAGACCACCCGTGGGACATTATCTAAGCTTAATTTTTGAGCTTATGTTAGGGTAAGTTTCAAAGCAATCGTGCTACTTGTTTTAAATAATATTGATAATAATATGAGAGGTATATATCTATTCATATAAAATAGTTGATAGAGATGGTATTATTTCATGAATTTATAATATAAATAAAAAATAAATATAAAATATGAGTTGTATAATGCAACTAAAATAAATTAGGAAGCAAAAAATACAAGATTCAATATGAAATGCAAAGAGTGGAGACATCTATATAATATATCTATATAATAAAATTGTTAATTTTATAGTTTAATATTATATAGATTTTGATTAATATTTTAGTCACTGTATAGTACTCTTTGATTTTATCCAACAGGTACAGGTTAGAATCCCGTTTAAGTTCGTTTTCTAAAAAATATTGTTAGTAAATTTCAGTATGGAAGTACCCTTATATTAAATATCACAAAAACACTGCCCTGCACCCTTAGATAACAACTATCAATGATCGGGATTACACAAAGTTAATTTGGTCGCGTGGCTTTCAACCCTCGATTTTTTACAAGTTGTCAATCAAAGGCTGTTAAGCGGAAGATTTAGATATACGCTTAGATGTTGATTATTTTAATTGAAACAGATAACTTATTTTTTTTTCTTTTATTATGTTAACCGTTTGGGCGCGTGTGGAGTTCAAAACTGTATTTTTTTGGAAAAATGTCGGCCACCCATCTATTTATAGCGGAATATTATAAATGTAAGCTATTATATCTTGTAATAATTTCGATCATTAGGTTAAAAAGTTTTATGTGGGTTATTTTTTTTTTTCATTTCTCCACTCCGGTGGGAGAATGTGCGGCGTTGAGTCCCGCCAAAATGCCATATACTTAATGCCAGGCGGACAGAGGAGAACGTCGAAGAAAGCGAGTGTCTTGACTTGACGAGATACAGCGCGGAGCCAATCAAGTCCATTATACGCACATTTGCAAAGCTCATAAAGTCATTAAGCAGCGATGACAATAAACCTATCATCACATCTGTCCCGATCTTGCGTAACCAATGTAAATTGATCCCCCGTTATTACTATTACAACAGCACAATCACAAAATGAAAAAAAAAAATTTAAAATTATGTTATGTGCTTATGAAAATATACATATATGTATTTATCTTAATTGATAATCTAGATATGTAACACAACATAGTAATTATAATTGTAAACAATTAATTCTTTAAAATTGAAAGTGGAATATTTCTGATCTTATAATTTTCGTGATTGAAATTTAACTCAAATTTTGCTGATTACAGTATGACACGCTTTACGCATAGAACTCACCTAGGTTATGCACTTATTTTATATGAAATGAAATACACAAATAAATTTGTAATATTTTTTTTTGGTTTTTAGCCAAATTTGACTTTTCCAATTTTAATTCCAAAAAATCCTTCTCTTGACAATATTTACCGCAAGAGAATAAGAATTAGCTCAAATGTGCCATCCGTTCACGCGCAATGAGGTGACTAAGGGAAATATATATATATATATATATATATATATATATATATATATATATATATATATATATATATATATATATATATATATATATATATATATATATATATATATATGTCTTCTTCTTCCACTATTGCCAGGGTCTGCTTTCCTACTTAGTCTACTCCACTTTGCGCGGTCTTGAGCATCCTCAGTGGTTAGTCCATTGGCTCTCATGTCGTGCGTCACGACGTCCAGCCATCGCTTCCTTAGGCAACTTCCTTTCGCAACAACACAATTATAGCTATATATACATATATATATATATATATATATATATATATATATATATATATATATATATATATATATATATATATATATATATATATATATATATATATATATATATATATATATATATATATATATATATATATATATATATATATTCAAATCCACAACTGTCGTGATCTTTCAGATATGTTTTAAGAGTGCAACATCAAATATTTATTATATAATTATATATTAAACTTGAAATGAAATGTATCAGCGTATTTAATGAATATATATTTGTACAAGAGAGGGATCGTAAGCTCTGGTCATAGCAAGTGTGTAACATAGAAGCGATGAAAGGAGCTGTCGCACATAAATAATCACGTAATTGGGATCACAACACACAACGCTGTCCCCTTTCTGCGGTCGCATTGCGGTTGCCCGTGGCATAGGGCTGGATGATGATGTTGAATGGACATGAAAATTTAAAAGAAAATGTTTTTTTTGTTCATAATTTAGAGTTAAAATTATATAACATGAGCCTTTATTTTTTATGTTTACTTTTTTCTAAGCTGAGGGTAGTTTTTGTAAGCTAGAATTTTGCTTCATACCTTTCCTTTTTCTGATTTTTACAAATTTCATATGTATTAACAGATGAAAATTTACATTAAATCAAAATAAAAAAGCTCTCAATGGTCCAATTAAAATTAAGTCAGAATAAATTTTACTTCAAGTAATTTTGAATGGTACGTCCTCATGTCTCTAGCGTATAGTAGTATAATAGGCAGATTATAAATGTTTGATTACAAAAGTATCGTAAACAAAAACATCGCAAAGCACCCCACGAGGTGTATCTCTATAGACTATAGAGTATAGAGGGTAGAGGAACAGTGACATATGTAGTTATAGTTATAGAGCTCGATATAAACATTAATGATTGTAATGCTTGTACCACGAGTAAATGTCAAATAATGTGCGTATTATAACTAAATAATTAACCTATTTTAGTGTTGTTATTGTGGCGCAATGGCATGAGACCTGTCACCAGTAGTAGGTTCTTCTTGTTTTTAGTATACCACTGAAATATTTTAAATTAATATAGTATCCATCCTTAAATTAAAGTTTATTTATGAAAATGTATTATTTTGTATTTTGTGTAATTATTTGGACTTACATTTAAAATTTTTTAACACATATTAAATACATACATATTAAAACATATATTAAAACGATAATACATATTAAAACGATGTTCTACAAAATGAACATAATTATAAATAGCAATCTCTTTTTGAGTAGGCGGCACATAATCAATTTATTTTAAATACAATAATAGTAACCTAATAAGTTATTTAATATTGTAAAATTTTGGATTTGCACTGTCTTTTTTTGCCTTTTTTTTCTTTTATTCTACACTATCTTGAAGTACACTGTTGCATATTTATTTAATATTAAAGTAAATTGCATTCGTTTATATTAAATTGTAACTTATATGTGTATGTTATTCTATGAAAAAGCTGCATTACTGCGAAATTTTATCGAAGTCCGTTCAGTTGTTTTTAAATGAAATCGGAACAAACTGTCTCATTTATAATATTAGTCGAATATGTATGTATAATACTAAGGTAAATATATCCCATTAATCCTTTTCACATGGAATAAAAGCCTATGTGATATCCCAGACCATAACCTCCGTTTCGACGTGATTGAGTAACAAATACACACAAACTCCCTCACAAACTTTCGCATATATAATATTAGTAAGAAGTAAGATTAACCGATAGCCTACAGGTAAGTTCGTCCTCAAAAGATACTTAGTTTTTTAATTGACATGGCTTTTTAGGCCGAAAACTATTACAACTATCTTAATTATGTCATTTCTCAACCTCTTTCGCAACAACACAATTATAGCTATAAGCATTACTTATCTATAACGTTTATTTCAATAAAAAATATGTGTTTTCAACCATAATAAGACTATAACTTTTTGTTAACTCGTACATTCATTTCAAATCAAATAAATTCCTATTGCACTCAATCAGTAGTGCTAACATAAGCGAGTCACGACTTGTATGCTCTTTTTCTTGGAGTTCATTATAAGTATGGACAACATAATTATCGAATCTATACAAAACGTTACATACTAATAGTAAATTTATAGCTTCACGCTTTGTATATAACAGCATATATGTATAACAGCACATATAACAGCAGTCTGTTCTCAGCTTTCCATCTGAATTAGAAAAGAAATAGAGATAGTACGTGTTGAGTGTTTGGGCACGTTAAGAGATTGAGTGATGACAGAATGGTAAAAAAGATATATGCAGCAAGAGTCGGAGGTAAGAGAGGTATGAGGAGACCTCGGTTGATGGTTGAGAACAGAGTGTCTAAAATACTGGTCGAAGGAGGATATGTATGAAGAGTTGAATGACACATGGGCGAGGTGAAAGAGGTATGTAGGGTTTGGCGCTCCGTTTTCTCTGGCTACTACCCTAGGGATAAAGCGTGAAGCTATGTATATGTACGCGTTACGTGGCGTGCCTGCGCGGTACATTTTATCTAAAGTATGAAAATAATTTTATTTAAAGTAAGAACATGAATCAAATTTTGAAAGTCAAAAACATTACCACCGGTTCACTAAAGGTAATGCCTCCGACCTGAGAAGAACCGCCGCAAGAAACTCAGCGGGACCGGACTTTTTATATAGTCATTCACAATTGTACAATTATTCATTGTTGACAATGATACGCTTGAAATAGACTGGTGCGAGCATTTCATTCCCAAGGCGTGTTATCATTTATAAAATCATTACTTAGGTAATAACCTTTAACACTCAATCGTTTTTTTACAAATTTAAATTGTGACGTATTGCAAAAGCGCACACACTGTCCCATGAAGGAATGGCGGACTCGACGCAATCGAGTCACAGGCGAGATAAATTTCAACCTAATTGTAGTATTAATATTGTGTACATCGCCAATTTTAGTAAAATCATTAATATTTTTTTTACATACAAAACATTTTCAAGGATATATTGAGACGCAACTGTCGATATATTTCCTTAAATTTGTCTCTTAAAGATTCTTTACG
This sequence comes from Dione juno, assembly GCA_037127375.1. Lineage (NCBI taxonomy): Eukaryota > Metazoa > Arthropoda > Insecta > Lepidoptera > Nymphalidae > Dione > Dione juno. The sequence goes on along the minus strand of JAXRJS010000077.1, from coordinate 4,336,052 downwards.
GCTCAAGTTATAGATTGAGCAAATAGATCGCATCTGCAGGACAAAAATTTAATTGATAGCGGCTGCATTACCGCAAAGTATTATGCCATAGATAAAATTAAAGCAATTCATTTCCCACTGGGTCACGTTGTCCTCAATAAGACAAAAATAACATATTTAATAAAAATATTTTTTAAACTAGAAGTGGAAAACATAATTTTTATTTTTAAAAAAATTCATGTCGTTCCAATTCAGAGGATGAGAAAATATTTTTATTTCAAATAAAAATACTTTACTTTTTATTTAGGCTTATGCTACGTAGGTATATGTTACATTTTACATATTAACTTAAATTACACACTATCTTAATTTTTTGCATTGTTACTTCAATCACCTATTTTATTGTTATACAACCAAAAACAATCAATAGTAAAATAAATATCTAATATGTAGAAATTGACATTTCATAGCCTTTCGTAGTGTCTCGGATATGGAATGGTAACCAGAGAGAGCTTAGTTTCAATTTTCTCCATTCTCCACTCATGGACGTAAGAAATAGGAATAGGCGGACCCGGGTGGTCCGGTGCCGTGCAGAATGCGCAATCAGATCAGTTTAAAGGTAAAGGTCATGAAAAAATTTAAAAAAAAATAAATATCTTTTAACATTACTTAAATATTGTATTATAAATACTACTATAATTATGTATACTTAGCATATGATATGTGTAAATGAACAACTCACTTTTAAGCTATACCTATATGCAGTAACAATATATTGGAGTCAATCGAACTAATTCGATTCAACGAAACATTTAGTATGTTAATGAAATAAGTAAGTAATAAAGATTCATAGCAAGAACTTCTTAGTAAATAATATAACATCAACAGACAAACCAATAAAATGTTAGCATTTCAAGCATCCCATAATACATTACTAATTAACAATTACAAATGAAAAACAATCGAGCTGTTCAAGATCAGGTACTGGCCACCCCGGTGCTTTCCTAAAAACATAACTTAGGAACCCCCAAGATGATTCGTTCCATCTTAATTCTTCGCGAAACATGTCGTCACGAGCTCGAGCAGCAGGAAAGTACACATCACAAAATATCATAAAAATGACGTAAATATATTAAACCATTATACGCCTTATATGAATGGAATAAGTATGGAAATGCTACTGTAGATTTTAAATTAAAAATATAGCAAAAAAGAAGCTAACAGCGGGATACGTGTACCAAGATATTAAAAGTCGCCACATCTCTGTTATAATTCTGATTTTATCGAATAACCCTCGGCTACCGATTAGTTTTTTTGTTATTTAGTGTATAGTTGTTTGCCGTATCTTGTCATTAAAGTTCTAAAATATTATTTAGAAAATTATATCAATAGATAATATATTAATGAACATATAAAAAAGTATGTACTTATTATAATCACTTTTTTACAATGTTACTGTTTTTTCCTGGTATATTGACATGAATAATATTTAATTAAATATTAAAGATATATTACCAAAAATACATTTTAAGCCCAGGTAAGATAATTAGTCTATATATAGCTAGAACTAAGAAACATTATGTGCCCATGAAGGTTTAGTATGTAAAATTTAAATTTAAATTAAATTTGAACGCTCAGCTTACTAAGACTTCAACTTTTAACTTTTATTATGTTTATGTTATAGTTACTTATATTTATAATGTAGCCATTGCTCACATAAATAATGCAAGCTTTTGGAAATTTCCTTTTACGATGCGAAATAAAATATTTGCTTAATAAAAAGAAATACTTACGGTTCTTAAATAACGCCTTATAAAAAAACCATCGCAAGAGGTATTTTTACTTTTTTGCCCCATTAAAATCTCGTAGCTATCTACCAATTGTTTAAATGACCGCATCCCTTAAACGGCTTTAAAATGTCACCAAACCTTATCTAAAGACGTCAACAAATTAAATGAAAGGATGCCGATAGTTTATTAGGAAGATTTACACGGTGCTTGACAAAAAATGGTAACATAAGAAGCTATGATAAGTATGACAAAGAGTCGCAATTTTTTATGTCAAGGGCTCGGACAGCGTCGATTTACCGTAAAATTTATTGGCCCTCTACTAATAGAGTCGTAAAATGGTCATCAGGAAATAATTAACGTGTTTAATTTCTATAATAAATAATTCAGATCAATTTTTTCATAGGAAGACTTTGAAATAATTAATGAAAAATTTGTTTATTTTTGTCATATACAATATGAGAATATATGCAATATACCTCAATAGATCAAAAAGAAAGAGCATCGTTGCGCAATGGGACAGCCTCTTACTGTATATACGATGGGTGTGATTGCCACTCACGATAATTAATCACATTCATAGCCCCGCATCTGTAAGGTAAAGTGCATCGATGAGTTCTACCGTTCAACACAAAAGGTCCAGGATTCGGGTGGAAAGTGGTGTAAGGAGTATTTTAACACTAGACTGTCTCTATCTATCCTGAATAATGATAAAGAAGTAATTGCCGAAAGTTGAGTTAATAAAAACCTAGCATATGGCTCTAGGTCTGATGCGTTTTGTTTCTAAATTGGCTTATATATATACTATGTATTAACTTTTTTACTTTATAAACCTTACAATTTTCATCATACATATGAAAAATTTTATTAAATTTAATGTTAAAGTACCCATTCCTTACAAATATTTACCTATACGGCTTAAATATATAAAATGTAAGGTATATTTTGTGTACCATTGAAATAAAAGTAACACATTTTACAACAAAAATGCCTTTTAAATCCACAGAAGCGCAGCATTCCTTGATCCATCATTTGATTAACAAGATTAAGCCTCGGTAGTTGGTCTTGATTTTATCGTTCACTAATAAACGTACTCATCTGTGAAAGGGTTGGATTTGTCAGACTATTTTTATTTCTTACTAATTTCAATATACTTATAATAAATGAATATACCAAGTAAATTCACCTGCCGCATATTCTGCCTACGTTTCTAAATATATATCTTTTTGGTTTACGCGTTTTCTTACAACAGCATAGACAAAGAAAAATTGTTAAGACATTTCTTCCTCTATTTTCCACTGGAGGATTCCTGGACCCTATATGTTAAGTGTTCTGTTCTGTTCTGTACTGCAGTAATGGCGTTTCGAGCGTGCCAGTTGAGCACAATTCACTTCGCCAATGTCACGTTGTATGGAGAATACACGAAGGAGAATGTACGGTAAAAAGATAACTAACTTTACATAATAATACAAGTGGTGAAAAGCAATGACACAATGTCAATGCCATGAAACCCACAACCATACCACTTAAAGTCAGACACACCCCCACTGTTTCACAATAGCCTTAATTTGTTTATTAAAAAAATAGTTTCATAAAAAGAATATCGGTCAAGTGCGAGTAATACTCGCGCACCGAGGAGAGGTCAATGAAGTACAACTAATAAGAGTCGACAAACTTAAATTTGCGATCATATACTACTACTCATTTTGTAAAAAATGAACTACAGTATAAGTTTGTAATAGTTTTTTTTCTGACTTATATCTATAAATTTCCATTGTTTGGATCTTTTCCTTTGTGTGTACCATAAATTCTATGTTATTGCCAAATTTCATAATTCTAGGTCACCAGGACCTAGTATCCAGTAGGTTTTGATTACGCGGCGACTTTCGTACGGCGTACTTTAACAAAAATTAAACCTAAACTCTGATATATTTTGATTGCGTTAACTTAGAAGTTTGATTTTTTCCATGGTTAAGGCCAGTTCAAAAGGTTATCTACTTGAATATTTGATATTAATTGCAGCTTGATTGCTCTACGTGATTTACAAAATAAAGACAGACAATAAAGTAATCTTATAAGGGTTCCGGTTTTTTTCCTTTTGAGGTACGGAACCCTGATAATAGCGCGTGTCTGCGTCTTATTCAGTTATTTATATTAAGAAAATCTTACAAGCAAATAAATTTACTAATTTGAGATTAAATTCATTTTTCACATGTTGATAAAAGTACTAGACTGATGCTGACAAAAGCAAGTCATAAACGCACATATATAGCTTCTGTTAAAATTACCTCTATTTAGTAAGTAAAGAATTGACACAGTATTTTTATTTATTGATAAATAGACTTATTTTTATATAACACTATATTATAATGCATAACTATATCATATGCTCCTGTAAGATTTTGTCTTCACGAAGCTTCGTTAAAGCTCTACATTATTTTTAACTGTAATGCGCCTGATATGATTATGAGGCAAATACACTTTGTAGTATTTCATATTTTATTTACTTAAAAATGTAAATTTTTATTATGTAAAATCATTAATGGAATAAAAAGATATATTATTATATTAATTAAAGGAGATCTGCTCGCCCTAAAATATTTACTAATAAAAATTACTACTGCAAACATTACTTTATACAAAAAAATAAGTAAAGTTTTTTTAATAAATTGTATTTTCTTATTTTAAAGATAAAAAAATAAGTAAGCATGCATACAAACTAGGCTAGCCATCAAGAGGCTGGTAATGTGTGGTTGGCATCGAAGAGCTTAAAATCGAACTCAATTATGTGTCATCAGAAAGAACTGTGTCCAGCAGTTGAAGAAGACAAGCTGATGACGAACGATATTATTAAAAACATGTTTATATTACTTTCACAAGATTTAATATATTTGACATTTCTATATACAATAAATTTTACTTTAATAATATCATTATCGGAATATTTCTTATGCAATATTATATGTAATGTATCATTGTGTAACAAATCAGACAGAGGAAAGCAATAAAATACATATATAAACAAAAGTCATATTCAGTGATAATTTAATACAAACATATAAAGTATTTTAAAGTCTTCATTGGATTTAATGAGCTTTGACTAGCGAACATTTGCAACAATATTACTATAAAACGATATAAGTCCCGTTTATAACATCAAACATTATTGACACCACAAATAATTGTATAAAACTTGTATCTATTAAATTTATTAATTGAATCTTTTTTTTCATTAGTTTTACTTGGATTAATTATAACAATTGAGCACGTACAGTACACAAGGTGCGTGTTATGCACATATTATATGAATGAAATAACACTTAAATATATAATACTACTTAATTTTTATTTTTATTTTTATTACATGTAGCGGGATAGACAGACAGAGCCCATTCGAATTAGATACGTAATGTTTTGAATAGCGTAACTCAACGCCGCTCCAGACCAGAGAAGTGAGAACAGTTCATTCCCCATAATGGGGAACAAATTCACTAAGCTAATAAATTGAGAAATATCTGTACATATAAGCGAGAGACATGACGTAATAGGAATTGGGTGAACGTTTACGGGGCGATGGTATCTCAATACAATTCTGTCTAATACATTCACTACACAAGAATGTGGTCAGTTGGTTGAAGACATCAAAAATACAGAAGTGGCTTTTTTAAATATCTTGAACATTTTTTTGCACCATATAATTTTTGTATGGTACACTCTATCTATTATTGTACGTCACCAGGTTCTTCAATCCCCCCAGCGATTTAGACACTATGATTGTGGATTGGCAGATGTAACTAGACTGTAGAGACTGTAGACTGTAGTGTTGTAGGTATATGTTATGATAATTTTGTGTAGTGGCGCAGAGGCACAACGTTTGACAGTATCCGCGACAGTTGGGGGTTCGATCCGGATCCATGCCTACCTTCACTTGATGCATGCTCAATACAGCGTGACACTGAAAAAATGTGAAATTCTGTTGTTTAACATAAAAAATATAACAATCGAAATTACAAACTAGAACTTAGTAAAAATTACGTATAATGTTTGTTATACGTCATACGTGTAATAGAAACGTTTAATTGTACCACAAAATCTCACAAGGCATGTCTGAGCGTCATAAAGCAGTGACAAAACTCGAAAAGCCACAGGTGCTAGCAATGGTCAGAACAAACAAGACACGCGCTCTTAATAAATTGTCTTAGTATTCGTTAAAAGTTAGCCCCAATTTTATTATTATTTCAGTACGTAATTAATTTAATAGTATCTAACGACATTATAACATTCGTCTATTTTAATTAAAAAAATCATGTTATTAAGAACTGAACAGAAGTGATTATAGCAACCTATCTAGTCTAATTCGATTGGGGGACTCCGGAATGAATTATTTTATATATCTTGCTCTGGTAAGAAAAATAATGGCAAAAAAGCAAAATACAACAACTTTAATACGCTCCCTCTCCCTCCTCCTTGAATCTTTAAATCTTAAGTCTAAATAATACAATCATTGAATTTAAATCTGATACCTTTCAAAAACTTCGGCTAATTTAAAACAAGAACCAATTAATAGCAATCTATTTAAGTGATAATAAAACAGAAAGGACAAACGATTTATTTGCCTTAGACAGGTGTAACATCTTGTTAGAGTAGAAAAATTAGTGGCTATAAAGAATCATTTTATTTCTATAAACGGAATTTCCGCCCTCACTTTACCCCTAACCACCCTCGTACAATTTAATCAACCCGATTAATATGAAAGATAAAATATAAAAAATGATGTTTGATAACAAATAAAATGTTTTATATTATGTAATCTAAATTAAAACAGAATATAATTTGAAAGTTATGTTAAATATCTATATAAATAGATTGACTATATTAGTATGTGATTAATATACGAGTATGTATTCTTTGAATAATATTGCATTTGTTTTCCTTCTACACATTTAATGTCATCGATTCAATAGCTATTTACCGTTTACTTATTTTAATTAAACTCTCTCATTTATTTTTAAATTGAATTTGTATGTTTTGTGCTTAGACTAATGTAAATGAGATTAAATAAATACATTGATATATTAAATATTTAAAGATGTCGTCCATTTAAACCTAATACAGAACTCTATAATTGCAATTTAAATATTTTCCATGGTTAGATTAGAACCCACGATCAAATATGACGATTTGACGTCTATTTTTAAACTGATTGTCACTGTCAGATATGGGCAAAATTAGGTTGGCTCAGGTATCAGAACATCCCAAAAGTGTACCAAATTCTTATCTGCTGCGATTCATTTCATATCGGACCGATTAATCGATACGGTCACCGTATCACGTGAATGACAATTTTGAAATAGGAACGTGAAATAAAAAACATAAAAGGATTTAAATGTATTTTATTAACTTCTATACGTCATTCTATATGACATTAAGTAGCCAAAAAAAGGTTTTATATTAAATAAATATGGCCAGAAAGAAATATGATATGTACGAATAAACAAATAATAAAATGAGATGGTGTTCAAATAAAAAATAATTAACAAATACATACATTCGTAGATAAATTTAATTGAGAAATATTTAACAGAACCACGTGACCGTCTTTATCTTTCAAGTTATCTTCTAAATTAATTGTAAAACCAAAACCATTGAATATTAAGTTAATATTCATGCATAGCGTTGCTATAGCAGTATATTGCACAATGTTCGCGTAATACGTGGAAGTGCGGGTATACGAGTAACGGCTGCCATTCACTCGGCGACTATTATTTGTTTTATTTTAATATCTTCATATGTAGGGTATATTTATTGTATAACATCCTTAATTAGTATGTAAATAAATGTATTACAGTCATAATATTAATTATTTTTTTAATTTCTTACATACTATCAAAAATAAATATATATATATATATATATATATATATATATATATATATATATATATATATATATATATATATATATATATATATATATATAACACAAAATATAAAAAAAAGACATATTTTATGCGTTAATTTATAATTTTTATTATTACAAGCATAAGAATATTTTTTTATTCATTAATATGCCTCTAGCCATCATGGGGCAGTGATACAGGGACTTGACTTAATCCTGATTCGGGAGGATTATATTTATTTCCCCGTTCTAATAACTACAGAGTTTCTCCACTCAACACGTAATGTCTTGTATTCGGGCGGAAAGTAAAGGACCGATTGTTCTGGCACAAAGCGCTATAAAGAGCCATGGTCATCTGTGGCGCTAGATAGGCATAGACCTTCCATAGCGGGATACACGGGACACTGTTATATTAAAATAGGTATATTTTTAGTTTCACGTTGTATCTCACACATAGCAGAGTACGCCAAGGGAACCTAGTTTTATGATACTCCGTTCCCCGTTTTTCGCCTTTCGATCGCCTGTTTTGTTACCAGAGCACGTAGGAAACGAACCTACATCCGCCGCGTATGTACGTGTAAATTCAGTCATTGGGCCGCTGCACCACGACGGCCCTGGTATTTATTATTGAGATACCTTATGTCGCAAAGTCTATGGCGATCGTTATGGCGATCATAGCTTAACGTTACTTCGGCTAAGTTATTCCTACTTCCTACTATTTACGTTCTATATTGCGGAATACTTGCATCAGAAAATTGAAAGATAAGATAATGATAAATGTTTTATAATATTAATAATTTCATAATACTTCTCTTATATATCCGTGTCTTATTTAGCTATATCAATAAACTCTATCACAACAAATTTATATTCAAACTAGTAAATTTATATAAAAAAATGTTACATAAATGTATTTGAAGAAACATCAAATGTGAAAATACTTTAATTTGTACTAGATCTCACTAAAACAGCAATCCTAGTTCAGTTCCACTGAACGATGTCAGTTTGAGCGAGTTCACGTTCGAGGACTAGTTGAAAATGATGTGCTTAAAGCTCTTTAATGAAGTAATATATAAACAAATTGCAATACACAAACGCAGTTTTTTTATAAGAAAGTCATAGAAAATCATGAAATAATTTTAAAGCTTTCCTAAGAAGCGTGTAATTTTTTTAAATGTTTTGTTATGTATTACGTAAAGTAGCAACAGCTGTTGATTAGTGATCATAAATAGGATTAACGGTAAAGCTATATTTAGTGTTACGGAACAATAATCGTCTTCATAACCGATTCACTCTTGGCCTACTTATATATAAATAAAGATATTATCAGACTATTTTTAGACAAATACATATGATTTACATATCATATTGCTAACAATTTATTAAAATTGCATCATTAATTTTACTCATAGCGTGAAATAGATATTAGCGTTATTTTATCGTTTCAAAGATGGAATTTAGGAAATACTTAATTTTTTTCAACTATCTAGAGATTTAAATGGATGTCACAATGTGGTAGGTATTGTGAAATCCATTTATATAGAACCGCTTAATTGACTCGTGAAAAGACTTATATAGTTACTTTATATAGTTTAAAAACTGTAAATAGCGGGATTAAAAAAAAACTATTATTTTTATTTTGGCATGTCACAAAATTATATGCAGTATAGCATGCAAAACGTAGTGTGAGTAGGGGTTTCATCTAATAATACACGTCTATCCGCAAACACCTGTGTATTAACCTTTAAAGACGTTGATGCAATTAAGGTGCAAGTCATGTTATTCTTAGGAAAAACTTTTGCGTTATACCTTCATTATATAATATTAATACTTTTCATCTACTTCTGTCAATATCTATGGCTCCACTAAAAATTAAACTATAATATATATATATATATATATATATATATATATATATAATATATATATATATATATATATATATATATATATATATATATATATATATAATATATATATATATATATATATATATATATATATATATATGTATATATATATATATTTGAATGTATTATTGTTCTATGAATATTTGCCAATAATAGACAATATATTGATTAATGGGTAAAAAATTACACTAAAATTACTTTATTTTCTATTTTATTACAAGATATATGAATTTGACTTCCGTTCACTTTATCCAAGTCGATTATTATATATCGATAATTAGGTGTCACGTGATGGTGAATGTTGACAACTGGGTGTTGATTACGCGGCTTCGGTGTCGGTAGCTAGAGATTTTTTCTATTTTTCGTTATACAAATATGCATATATATACAATATAATGAACATGATATAGCAACATAATTAAGTTAATTTAATGTGGTCTATTTAGTTTATTTTATTATATTTTCTCATAATTATTACTCAGAGTACATATGAAAAGATACAAACATTACTAGGTACTTAGTTTTTCCGCATTTTATACCAAAATTCACCGCGTTGTTAAAACCTACGGCATATTCACGTAGAATTATGAAAGACAAGAAGTGAGAAGATTCTGTACAAATAAAGGAACGGAAATTGATAATTTATAGGTATATTACAGGAAAAGACCATTTAATTTGTGTAGAGAATTTTATAAAAAATATTGTAAACTTAAATTTACCAACTTCCACAAGTTGTACTTCCCTTTGGCCTACAATGTACAAGTGCGACTCGCACTTAACCGATTTTTTACATTGTTTTGAGTTACTGTAATAAACATTTATGCCCTATTGAACTAATTTCATCTCACAGTCATAATGACGGCAGTACAGCGTCACGGAACTACTATAGTGATGTAACAATGTTTACTATTCTACAGCACACGCATAACCAGGCCAAGTCTCTCTTAATAACAGTACATTTATTTACCACTTATAAATTGTAATATACTGAAATATACATATAATATACATAAATTATATATATCCTATTTTATATAGCGTTTGTTTGTTCGACAATTCTTTCAACTACTAGACGCATATAAGGAAATTCTTACAGTTATAATTTGTTTGAAATTTTCTTAACTTTCCAAAGAGAGACGACATTTAGATAATGATATAGCGTCTTAATAATGATAGTATATAATGAAAATAGATAAAAATGAACATATGTTAATTATTAAGAAAGCTAATTTATTATAGTGACTGTTGAGAAATGGGAGTGGAGTAAAAAATAATAGAAAAATAAATATACCATAGAATTGTCCCTACTTACTACTCGCGATATTGTAGATGTGCGAAAATAAATGTCATAAAACATAAATTGTTAAATGCAGCAAAAACAAGTCTAATACAAATACGATCTAATTACAAATGGTCTATCATGACTAAATAATCATATCATAATTATAATATTAAATATAAACTCAAATATAGGCTTTAGTTTAAAACTTTAGATCTTAGAATACGTGAATATAATATAGAGTGCTTAAACTTATTCACATTGGGCAATATATTATGCAAACACAATGTTCTCTAGTAATATTCATTTACATTACAATTTACGACTGGAAACAACGCTATAACTCTCGGGACACGCTTATTTTATAAATTGCTATATTGACAAGAAACTGACGACGGGAGAGCAAACGTATCTTACGACATCTCTCTAGTATTGCACAGTAAATATGAAAATTGCATCTTAGTACTTAATGCTTAGTAGGGTTTGTTAAATTGTTACGTTTTATTATCCGCTTGTACCGTTAGCAAGTTAAAGTTTTCATATCTGAGGTCTTAAATTCAGTCCAGAATTAGTCAAATATTCTTATAGAAACTACCTATTATTATCAGTGAGTTAAATTCATATTTTATATGAGAAAGATATCATTATAATATTAGTAGTTACATGACTATGAATAGTGAATATATATATATATATATATATATATATATATATATATATATATATATATATATATATATATATATATATATATATATATATATAAAAAATGAAAGTCTTACGATTTGGAAATCAAATCAACAACATCACTTTGATTCTCGAAAGTAACTCGTTATAATATACTATCAACAACTTCTAATAATTATGTCTAAGTACTGTTAAGACTATATATAGGGTAATGATTGCAGATTGCTATACAAAAGACAAAGTAAGCTAGCGTCACCTTGAATTACGTAGCGGCTACCAGTGCAGAAACCATTCATATCAGATCGTAATGCACCAATTAATGCATTGCGCGAACTTACGTAACAATGCTATGGTGATGTATATGACACATTTGTTTAATAATAGTATCGTATAGAGTCTAATAGCACAGCAGTCTTAATATATGTTTGTATGATTTTTGCAAAATCGTAATATAATATTTTTTAATCAATTATATCTTTACAAACTTTTTCGATTCAACTCTTAAGATACAAAAAAGCCCACTGAATTCTGTGTATGTAATATATAATATATTGTTCAAATGTGTAAATATGTGCAAGAATATAGACTTTTTGTTAACTGCAATATATTTCGACTTTTATTAATGTTGACACTTCTATATGTATATATATTATGTTGAAATGTTTTAAGCTTAAAGTTTATAAGCTGTTTTGTTCATTGTGTAAGTACTATTCGTCATTGTACACGCTAATAGCGTGTACAATGACGAATTACAAAAATACTGATACTGATTGCAAAAAAAACTCTAGACATCCTCGAAATAAGCTATAATTTTTTTCTTTTAACCTAATATATTTTATAAAAATATATTAGGATTTAATTTCCTTTATACACCGAAGGAGGTGGAAATCTTTTGCTTAATAACGTAATAATAAATAATAGTAGCTACCTATTAAACGATAATAGCTACACTTCATTTACTTACAATGTATCGACTTTGAAAACAAAACATATTATGAAGATTACCTTAATTTTTTGTAACATTCACGCTGTATCCCGCACATTGTAGCATAGATAGGATCCGTAGGCAGAAGGAGCTTAGTGTTAAGACTCAACGCCGCGCTTATGCCTTTTTGGCATAGCGAAGAAAATAAAAGTAATTCATTCTCACCAAGTGAGAATCGAACCCACAAACCGTCGCGTTTACAGACGTACGGTGTGCCGCCGCGTCACGACGGTCCTCATTATTTTATGTCTTTGTCTATGTGTCATAACAAAACTATTACAACTTTCAAAAGATCCACTTTGGCATTTCGTTCATGGTCATTATTTCTATTATTGTGTTAATAGAAATCATGTCGTGAAAGTGCTAGTGTGTGATTTTATTTGACCGAAACAAATTATATCCCAGTTATGACGATGCATTTCGAAACAGTCGTAGTTTGAAAAAAAATACCAGTTCTTTTATAACATATTTATTTTTATCAGCCTCAACACAAGATTGCAAAAGGCATACTTTCGCAATTATATAAAACAAAGCACATTATACAAAAGATAAACAAGTAATAACAGATCAATCATTAGATGTCGTATACTCGAATAGCATTGCAGAGCAACGCAAGAGCTGGTCGAAGATTTGGAATAGGCGAAACGTTTGAAACACATCTCACAAACGGTTGTTTCCTCAGCTACCTCAATTTAAAAATTTATTATTACACTACGAATACTAAATGATCACATTTCAAACTTAGCCTATAAGGTACTGCTGTGAAACCTATTCTTAGGTTTATTTTAATGCCAGCCATGGTGTTCCTCTTCCTTCTTAAGGTACACGGGTACATGGACCTTTACGGGGTAGGGAACCTCTTTGACTAGAGGTACTTGAACTTCTTTGTATACGGGGTAGGGCTTGTCAATGGGTACCTTAACTTCATAAGGCACTTTCCTCTCGACGGTGTAAGGGATCTTTCTGTATACATCATAAGGTTTGGGTACTGGTACTTTAACGGGGACGGGGTAGGGCTTTTCTACTTCGACCTTGTAGGGCCTGTCAACTGGGACTTTAACTTCATAAGGCACTGGCTTGTGAACAGTTACTGGATAGGGTTTCTCAACTGGGACAGGGTAGGGTTTGTCTACGTACACGTGGTAAGGCTTGTCGACGGGTACCTTAACTTCGTATGGGATCTTCTTGATGACTTCGTAGGGTTGGGGTACCTTGACTTCGTATTTTACGGGGTAAGGGACCTTCTTTTCAACAGTGTAGGGTTGGGGAACGGGGTACTTTACTTCATAAGGTACTTTTTTTTCAACAGTGTAAGGAGTGGGTACTTTGACCTTTACTTCGTAGGGCTTGTCAACGTGGACCTTGACTTCATAAGGTACCTTCTTTTCAACAACATAAGGTTCTGGAACATGCACTGGATATTTAACGTATTCCTTTACAGTGACTGGAACTTTCTTCTCCACAGTATAGGGCTGAGGATAAGGCACTTTCACTTCATAGGGCACTTTCTTTTCAACAGTGTAAGGGACATGTTTTTCAACGGTGTACGGGACTGGTACTTTTTTGATGACCTCGATGGTTTTCACATGTTCATGATGACCATGGTCATTGGAAATTGGTTTCCACGAGTCTCCGGAAGATCCTCCGAATTCGGAACCAGAGTGACCATAGCTTTCGTAGCCACCTTGCCCTGAGCTGAATCCACCATAACCACCGCCATGTCCGCCATCTTCGTAACCGCCTCCGTGCGAACCGATGTCGTAAATTCCTCGTTTATCTTGTTTCTTTTCTTCGGCAGCTGCCTTTTGTGTGCCTTTCTCCTCACTGGCAAAGGCCAGCACCGCCAATGAGGCTATTAATACAACCTGATAACAAATAAAGTTAAATTAGCATAATGTTACGCACAAAAGTAGCACTTAAAAATAGCTTACATCCAATAAACAATTGAATGTGTAACATAGAATGGTCTTATTTATTTTCGAATACAACAAACTTTCTATGTAAATTACAATTGCAAATATTTAAATCCGATTAAAGTTTTATTCTTAAAATATCTATCCATAAAATTTCTTCATGTTAAGTTAAGAAGTAAAACAGTGCTCATAATATATAAAATTTTCAATTTTTTCTATAGAGATACAATAGGTGGAAACGATTACGTGTAAAATTGGATGTTTTTGTTTCAATCACGCCGACATCAATGAACCATACAACTGTGCTCGCCATTCCTTTTTGATAGTTTGATTATAGCGGAACATCTCGGAAACGTAATTCTATTCACGAACAATGATTAATCAAGTAGTGCGGTGTAATTTTACACGAGCGTTCTAATGGGACGCTATGTGAATTAGATCACTTATCTAGAATTTTATTGTCAACTTTAAATAAAATTGCGCACTTAGTAAAATTTAAAACAATATACAAAGTTTTTATTTCATTTAATTGAGAATTATTCGTCAGTTATGGCCAAACAATATAACACTGCCTCATTACTTAATCTAAAAGCATTTAATGAAGAAATAAAATGTCTCTCGATTACGTCCGGATATACGGAGATGTGTAAAAGATTAAAAAATAAACATGTAATACATATTCTTAATAAGTAAAGAGCTACTTATTGAGATATTTGGTAACAAAATCTTACACAACATCACATATGTTTGAGTCCACGGTTTTATGAAACGATTTGTTCTACTTAACAAGAGGCTGGAGAAATAATTTAATAACAGACAGTCATGCATAATTACGACAGTAATATAGATGATAAAATTTGTCCTATTTTGAATTGAAAAAATTATAAATAGAGAAATTTATGTAAAAAGAGAAATTTATGTAATGTCAACACTCCGTTTACCTATTTCCGCCAGAATATTGTGTTGAGTGGCGGAACTCAACGCGTTATGTCTTATTTAATCATTTAGTTAGTTAAAATAAAAAAAAATGAAGTGTGAATCATAGTCTTTTTACAATTCATGAGCTTTACTAAAGAGCATTAGTTATGGTGACTATTTATAATAGCAAACAATTTAAAATCTTAAAATAGCCCTACTTAAGTATCCGCATTTCTTTGTTGGAATAAAATTAGTCATATCGATTGTGACTGAAAAAGTAAAAGTCCTGTTACGATTCTGTTTAGTTATAATGGCAAAAAAATCCTTGAAAGACGTAAAAAATGTCATAAAAAATGTTAAATGCTAAAATAGCGTTTATTCGTGTAATAATCGTTTTATATCAATGTAATAAATATTCTTATTTAATAGATATTAAACCTTATGCTATAATAAAAATGCACGTCGTAATTATTATTTTAGTTTTTGCCTGCAAATAACATTCCCATGAAAAAAATTAGTGCCAAGACACTGCGTTCTTCGCTTTCCGCCAGCATAAATATCACATGTAGAATAGCGAACTTAAAAGCAACAGTTTTCTTACAAGAGCAGGGAAATAAAATAAATGAATTCACTCGAGGGGAAGTCGAACCCACAGTCATCGCGTTTATAGTAACATATTTTATTACTGCGCCTAGATAATTTGGTATTATTAATACAAATATATCGTAAATATTTACTTAGGTATATATTGTGTCGAATACTATTTCATTTACGATTAGAAAATGCCCACTACGCGTAATGATTACGAAAAGACTTTCGTATCTCACTAAAAAATATCTCATGCATGATCTGCAAAACAATAAGGCTAATGCCACTTCACACGATTCTACACTAGTTCATACGTCAACCTTCGTACATAACAGTGATTGATTTTATGTTTCCTTTTATTATATGCTATTACATTCGGAAATCCGATATTAACAAATTATTTAAGGAAACTTGCGTATGAAGCTCATTATTTGTGAACAATTATATCAAAGCTGTAATTAGCATTAATTATTTTTTTACTATATCGTCTATAATTGGAATATAATTACTAAAAAATGTGTATAACATTTAAAATAAATAGAAATTTTCGGAAATAGATAAATTGGCACAGTTTAAGTCTAGGCAACCTGAACTCTAAATCTAGATTCTATTTTTACTGCTGAGATAAACCAAGAGATCCAAACGAGTTATCGATATTATGCGATATAACGACTCAACGGACGACGACCTTGTGCAACTGGATCTGAAAGACTGGATAGAAAAGCTGGTGATATCTCTAGGAAATAATCCTAATGTAGCATAGAAACTTATCTCAACTCTCGAGTACTTGTTACTGTTTATATAAAAATATTATTATTTTTTAAACATAATGATGTTATGGATAATTCCAGAACTTAGTACATCTGATTATAAATAAAAATATTCTACAACAAATTTACATATTATAATGGAATTTGATATGTATTAAAAACTGTAAACACCTTAAAACCTTTTTTTGTTTTAGAAAAACTGATAATGTTGTGATTTCGTTACAGCATACAAAAGACTATTCATTTTGGAAGCTAAGCACGGAAAACATACATCTAACTCTCTCTCTCTAACGGCCGTTGTAATATAGTCGCGCCAATATATTATATTTTTACAAATTAGGTAAGTCTAAATACTTTTTATGTACTGTAGAATATGCGAAATTTAACACTAACTCGTGAAAGTTTTTTTAATCATTTCACGCTGTAATTTAATAAAGTGCGGGCTATACTTTAATTTTTAAAACAACACTAATTATTTAAAAAAAATGTAATAGTAATAATTTTTTAACTAGAGATTTTTTTGAAATAAGGAAAACTAAACGCAAAAATAGCAACCAAAATAAATGCAACGAAAACCTTAACCTGTACAAAGTAATTGATTACAATGAACCCATAATTCATTATGCATTACTTATTATGAAGTGTAATGATGCATGCGTTTAGGATAGAGCTGTGTCGCAATTATATATTACAACACCTATGCTCACATGCCAAGTCATATATTATAGGAAATAAATAATGATTATCTTTTCTAATTAAAGCTTTTTCGTGTGCTATACAATAAAATAACGGAAGAATTTGGTAAGAAGCAAGGTCTAAGAAGAACGCACTAATCTCAGGATAATCAGGATAATAAAGAATAATCTCTCTATAGTAGGCTTTAAAAAATATGTGATATTCTTCGCGTCTAACATTCGACATCTGTTACGACATTACATTAAAGTAAGTAAATAATGATATATGTAGTTTTAATATGAGTTGAGTTATAAGAAAATAATATGGCAAGTGTTATAACATCTAAGTATATAAAAAAGAAACTGTTAACAAAATAACAAAGACGATGACGAAGATGAGGGACGACCACAGCTATACAAATTAAAATGCAAATTATTAGATAATTTTGAGGGAAAATGGAAATAATATATAATTATATACTATCACACGATAGCGGTCCTATGGTATGCTATTACCATGGACAGAAAGTGAAATAGAAATTGTAGAGTAACATAAGAAAATTAGAATCATCAAATACGGAAACTGTTATACAGACGGAAAGAAATTAATATTTTAGGCTTTTGTATTAATTAAGGCATTCATATATTTGCTCCAGTAAAAATATTTAGAAATAATAATAATAAAAATATTAAAATATACTTGAAAATTTTTTAAAACCCTATAATAAGCTACAAGATATATTACAATTTTAATCTTGTCAACCGAGGAATTTAATTTAAAAAAACAACCCAAAAGACCGCCACAGATTAAAAATAACGAAAAAGCGCGCGAACTACACTACACTGTCACTGCACACACTCACCGTGTACTTCATGTTGGTGTCTTCGGGCCGAAGACTGTTGTCTGTGCCTTGTGTTGGCGCGCCCGCTCTTTATACTGGCCCTCCCACTTTGAATGTGATGGTTTACTAACTGGAGCAATTCTACATCTGGACTTGTGTTTTTACTTTATCGTACAAAAGGAAGATGCACCCTAAGAACCTATATGTAAGACTTAGGTATTTCTTAAATCATTATTTTATTGATATTTTGTACAACTTTTGTAGACATTATAACTATAATGGTACCATCTGGTATATTAGTTTAAGTATATTTAAAGATTTTTTTCATCTCGCCTCGTCTAAATCATATATTTTTTAACAAAATCACTCTGAAAATATAACACTGATGCGTTAAATAATAGTTAGTAATATTTGCTTAAAATGTTTTTATGAAAGATATAATCTAGTCGGGTATAAAAAATACAATACGACGTAAACTTTATGACTTTAATGAACATATGTAAACATATTTATATATAATTCATATATTATATTATGTGTGCTTAATTGCACACATTTCATTGAAGACTAAATAAATTTAAAAAAAAATAACTATATGTATATAGTTATCAGAATATCTATCTATTCAAAAATAAAATTGTTTTAAAAGCTACTTTTAAGCTTAAAAATTTGTTAAAAAGTCATAGATATCACTTTTATACAATAAAGTATATATCAAAAAAAATATTATCAGTGTCCCACAGCATGCTATATGTGGCCATTTATAATAAACATTTAACTGACTATAATTAAATACATTGTTCCTTTGTTTTATAAAAAACAGTCCTTATCTGCCGAAACCCGGGATTGAACCGGGGACCTTTAGATCTTCAGTCTAACGCTCTCCCAACTGAGCTATTTCGGCTGTGTAGACTCATATGGAAATTAAATTAAAGTATTGAAAGTTGAGTTATTTTCATATACAAGCCTGTCTAGTGACACTGCAAAGACCATTCGAGGTCAACTACAGTACAGCCCCTCAGAATAATCTAATTATCTGTAAGTAAATCTTAAATGTGATGCATTGACTTTAATCTAATCACAACGACCATTAATTGTGACGATGATCATTAAAATTATTTTCATTTCATTGTATTTTGTACTGTGTAGCCTACCTCTATAATATATTAACATAAAATTCGGTATTCATATTTTATAAAGATCTCACAAATTATCTTTAATAAAATGAATCACAATATTTGTATGATACTGAATATTAATAAGAATAGTTTTTTTGTAATTTCATTACTATAGGTATATCTACTGAGTGATTAATAGGAATATTTTTTGTAATTTCATTACTATAGGTATATCTCCTGAGTGATCGTTTCGAACATGTACCTATTTGGTTTATTATTTTTAAATTATATTATTTTCAAAAAGTAGAAGTAGTTTTAGTAATAAAAAACAAAAATAGTCTGTACATATGCAAAAATTTTCTCATCAAACATTCTAATATTCAATTATAAAAAATATCGTTCGAAATATTAATTATTACGCATCTGTAATGCAGTTTCACGTGTTATGAAAAAATATTTGGCTAAATATCAAGGATTTATTGCTCGTCTAGGAACTTTCGTAGTAAGGTGACCTTTAATCTGAAACCAGCTTTGAGCTTGACGATCTTTAACATGTGAGAGGGCAACGATAAGCCAGACTTACTCGTATTACCTATTAATACGTGCATATTTTGGAAAATGGAGTGCTAAACACTGTGGACCCTGCATAATTCTTTCGCCTCGTCCACTGTCATTAACCTCATCATAAATGCTGTCTGGGGACCTCCCAGAGGGCATTTATGCAGTGATGCTCATGTGTTTTGCGTGATCTTCCTCAAGTGTCTTCGACAATGTGTTCTCAAAGTTCAAAAAGGGATAGGATAGGGGGCTATTTATATACCCTTTATTTACAATTTTTTTTTACTAAAACATATTTTTCTTTGCACTGAATTAAAACACATTATTTATTACTATGAATCAGAAAAACACAGTACAAAGGAGCAGTATAAGGAGGGTGACGAAATAATACCGTAGTACAAGGCTGTCCAACCGTCAATATAAGTGGGCACAAATTTTACAATCAAACCCGTCTGCAGGCCATTTATTTTGCTTTGATTTTATTCAATATACAATAATATAAAAAAAAATTAAGCGTTATTTATTAGGTATAACATACCACCTGATTAATAATAATGATGAGACCCCTGTTGAGGTTATTGATCAACAAATTTTTCAAAGTTTGGCGAAAAATGTGATAGAAAGTAAATTAAAATTGCAGTCAATCAATTTAGAAACGGATGGATGAGACCAGCGAGCGCAGGTCTTGCCGGACAAATTTAAATGCATTGGCGGGCCACGTCGTGGCCCCGGTTAAGACAGCCTTGCCGCCTTGCCTTGCTACAAAAAAACCTTTTAAACGGCGAACCTTTTATAAGATTTTTTCAAACATGTTATATTTCATTAATTAATTATTTTTTTTACTAAAAAATAATTTTAAAAAATATATATTATTATTTATTAAATAAATAATGAAAAATAAAAATTAAACCTAACTTATAACAAAATTTTTCATTTATAACAAAATAAATATCATTTAATAAAAGTAAAAGTATGTATTATACATATAATATACCTTGTAATAATCTTATTTTCTTTTCTCTTTCTACTTTAGAGTACAAAGGAAATTTCTTTACGTTATACATTGTAGTTTAACCCTTTCAACTTGTAATCAAACCTGTCTTATTACAATAGACGTTTTCTTTACGCTGTTCCCTTCAGTGTATTCCTATTTCAACGACCGCTTTTGTACAGCCAGTTTTATGTAGCTCCTTGTTTATATAGTATGTATTTTTTTTAACTTTACTATGTATTCGAAATCTAGTGTTAAAACATTCAATTCTCCAATTTTTGAGAATATTCGCTATGTCGCCTTACTATTAATATTCGCGCTTACAATCCGACGGCGTAGATGCAATATTTAAAATAAAATTTCTTTGCACATATTATATCGTAATATTAAGTAATTCATAAAGCTTATACCAATTATAATTTTTAATTTATTTATTTTATTAAAAAATATAAATTGATAATACACTATTTACATAACATTCACATATATAACAATATAAACAAAGTTCTAGTAAAGTACCTATTACCTATTCAAATTGGCTATATATAGTTATATAGTTTTACTTTTTATAAGTACATATTAAATAATCTAAAAAGGAATAGTAGAAATATAACTGTTTCAAGATGGTATCGCTTTCAATATCGTCGTCAAACGTCAATGTACAATCTAAGAAGAAGATTTAAAAATTGAATCAGACATTATTTTATTCAGATAAATATTAATTACGTAATTTTAATATACCTAGAACATCATTTGTTGGACAACACATGACATATGTAATACAATATCTTTGAATCTATACTAATATTAAAAAGCTAAAGCTTGTCTGTTTGTTTACTAATTCGAATTGAAAAAATATTTATGTGTTAGATGGGTATCCGGATAAGCTGTAGACTATGTTACATATGCCTCAGTCACTTAGAATGTGTCACGTATGAACTTTTACTCATTACCATATGACCGCACAGGCAAAGCCGTGAGTAAAACTAGTCTTGTATATAAGTACAATTATTTTCTTTTAAAAAACCCGTTGGTTTTACACTTATTAGAAATTATTTTGCATTATTATATGTGTATTTATTATTAAATGCTTCAACTTATAAAAAAAAATTACGAGGCCTAATATCAAGCGCAAAACATAATAAAATATTAATCCGCAATAGTTGCGTAGAACGCGCAAAGTAATTGTAGAAACAAAACGACTGTAGATATTTGGGCATGTGAAACCCTCAGTAGCCATTCACTTAGCCTGCATAACATACATTGTTTACCTCAATGAGTAGCAATATGAAATAAATTACTTTTAGGTTTATTACTTTAAAATTGTTTAATTTTTTTCGTTACTAGCTTTAAAAAATATTCCTCTAGGCAAATTAATGGCCATTGTATAATTAATTACTATAATTTAACAGCAACTTATAATATTTATGTCTTATTTTTATTTTTGAATTTCATCTCAGAGCACTTCCATCTATATTTTAGTAGAAGTAGATTAAAATTGTGACTGCATTCCAAAATAAAAGCATATTTGATTTTATGACAAAAATGAATACCGTTGCAAAGTAGGACAGTGTCTGACGAAACACGGTGGTTATGGGTTTGAGCCCCACTGGTGCAACGAATTATTTTCATATCGCCGCTCTGGCACGTGGCACTTAGTGTAAGTGCAACGTTGAGCTCCGCCATTCAACAACCGCCATGAATAGAGCATACTAAATTGTTGTTGCTTCCTTTACTACATATATGTGATAGTGTGAAGCTAAAATAAACAAAATAACCTAAAATTATACACGGATATTATTTGACCAAATCGCAATTTTGACACAGGACCTTGTATTAGCGGGACGGTATCAAATCTCAAGTTCTCAAGTAGCTCATGAAATGTGCAATCGTGATTGCCGACGTGTGAAGCGTGGCGGTAGGTGCTATGTTCTTTTTGTTTATGTAATCAAACTTTAATGTGCTCTAATGTTGTTTTGCTTCACTAGTAACATAGTGTGGCTCTCTCTATATTGCAGAAAAAGCTGTGAAAGGTTATATAATAACATTATGATTTTACTAGTTATGGAGAAAGAACCGCTTACTGGATGGTAGAACCCAAGGCCTCTCTTTTTCTCCGAGAACCAGGCCACAGAATTAGTTAAGTGGTTTTTTTTTTCAATTTCACGCTTTTTCGACTATGTAGAAGGATAGACATGGATTAAACAGGCCAGGCAAGGCTGTTTTCCATGAATGTGTCATGAATTCAAGACATTTTCTGTCATGTCGTGTTAGTAGGGGGCAATGAAAATAATCACTTTCCCCCTTGTGAAAGCCGAACCCACAACCATTGATGTTTTTCACAAAACATTTAATATTAATATTTCTTGAACTATTTTGCGGTGTTTTATAACATAGATAAGTTTTGTATATTTCCTCTCCACACTCTGTATATTGTAATTAGACTTACAATATGCAAGACTTAAACTTTCAAGGACCTTTCAATGTGCTAAGAGCTGTCTGAATATTTTTTTATTATCATATGACAAAATATCTTTAATACTTTTATTTGTCTGTTACTTTTATATTGGTACTTAAATTTAGTTTAATACAAACTGAAATTACAAAAAAAAACGGTAACATTTTAATGTAAAAGTTATTTATTATATCAATGTAATCGTAAGAATGCAGGAGCAATCTAACAACATTCACTGAGGAGGCTCGCCTACAAATCATCAATCTATGCCGTGAATATATAGTTACAGACGTGGCGCAATTTATTTTACTTGCTGTTATATCAGGTATTTTTAATTTTATAATACCATCTAATATTAAAAGTATACACATCAGTCAATACACATACCTGATTGTTTATAATTACAATGAATTTGATGATAACAATAGAAACATAAATTAAAAGAAATAATGGACAGAAAGTGGAGAACGGAGTAGTTTAACACTAGGTTCCCTCTGCCTACCCTGCTTTATACGAGATATAGCGTTATCCTGCTAGTACATAAATATACATTTTGGTATATGCAATATGTATGTATGTACGAACAGGTGCCGGAAACTACCTTTTGTTGGTTGTTTGTTTTCATGAATTCACGACCTCTGCCATTCGATTTCCATTTACCATCCATTGCCATTGAAAATAGGGTAAGTATAAGTATAAGTTATGAAACAACTATTCTCTAATTGCATAATTATGAAATGATCCAAGCCTTTTAGCATTTTAAACGTCAAATAAAATACTCCTCACGCTAATATTGTTTTACTGAAATGACAAACATTGTAAAACATTAATCCGTTATTTTTTTAAATTAATGATTACGCTTTAGTATCAAAATACTATACTAGATATTATTTATTGAAACACTATGTCTTACTAGACCGGCGGATATGAAAATAACTCATTCCACCAAGTAGGAGTAGAGTCCACAACCATCGCGTTTGTGCTCATTCGCTGTCCCACTGCGACATAATGCCTTTAATTTCTTTTCATCGCCCTTAATACCTTTTGGTAAATATTTTAATTGCAAGTTCATACTGTTTTAATTATGATTGTTTTATTTGACCTTATTAATTTATGATTAGCATAAAAAGTTTAAGCCATTGAGCCGTGTCTGACAGAAGGCTAGATAGAGCTCTATCGGTTCGAATCCCATGAAAGTTAATAAAATTATAAAACTTACAGATTTTTATACACTGGTATATTTTATATAAGTAAGTAAGTATGTAATAACTTTCAAAGTCGATCAAAATTTTTAAAATAATAAAAATGGTGTACTCTATGTCCCGCATATTATGTGTTAAGACACTCCGTTCCCAAATTTTCCAATGCCTTGTTACCAGAGCCAGGAAAATTAAAATAATCCACTGTCCACCCGAGTGGGAATCGAACCCACAACTGTCACGTTTACAGTCAGACAGAGTTATTTATGACACTTTATATTATTATATATTTAATATTGCAGTAGATTAAGTATCTAAGCTCTCATTATAAAATGTTAAATTAAGTAAAAGCCATGGAGTGCAAAATTCATGCAAATCTGATACAATTTAGTTTTATATTCATGTTAGTTCTCGTATATTTTGCGTAACCATTTCATATTTTTACATTTCGCACCGCATTTTTGATTTGCATTTTTCGATTGCATTAAAGTTAAAAAGTGTATCGAGTTAACGTTACATAAATAAAGTGACGTATAAAAGTAAAAGTAATTAGGCTATATACGTATCTACATTTATTTAAAAAAAATGGAATACAAAGTTGTGGTAGGTTCACCATACAACGTGACATGGTGAAGTGGATTGTGGTCAAGCACGCTGTCTCTCGAAACGCCATACTTACGCCATTACTTAAGAGCAGAACAGAACTTACTTAAGAACATAAAAATGTATATAAATTATCTAAAACTTCTTACAATATACATAATAGACTATAGATATGTATGTTTATTGTTTATACACATTCAGAGCGCATCGATATAAAATATTAACAATTAAAAAAATATGATATGATTAGTCAAGACTTATTATTATGCACATAATAAATGTATTTAGAATTTAAGGAAGCAAAAGAAATAAATCATTAAAACGTATGAGCACTAATTTTACCCTAGTTTTGAAGACTGATAACAACACAACGGTCCTAGGAACGCATATTTCATTGTCTTCCTCTAGATTTACTATTGCTGATAAAGAGTAATTTATGCAGTGGAACCAATTTACTTCAACTTCATTATTTATTATTAAAACAATTTCGGTCGAGCCTAAATGTTCTGTTACCAATTTTAATTAAAATTCTGATTATAGTTAGACGACCTTCACTTAAACACAAGTTACGTTAAGTACAGATATAAAAATTAAAAAGCATTTCAACATAGCAATTGAGAAACGAGCGCGTAAAGTTAACGTTCGTAACGTAAAATGTTTGGTGGGCGGGCTACATGATAATATATTGGTCAATTATCACCTTTTTAACAAAAAAGTTTTGTTTTTAATTTAGTAAAATCACTTCTTTTTACTATTTGTAGTTAAATTCTCATCAGACATGAAACTATAATCGTGTAACATTATATCTTAAATTTAATTTAATTTAAAATAAAACATAATAATTATAATTTGTATATATATGAGGCCTTCGTGGTACATTCACTAAGAGAAAGGAGTAGGAATGTATTTCCAAAGGTAAAACCAATTAATAGAAGTCAAAGGCAAAACCAACTTAATTAAAATTGGCAAACTTATATTTACGGTCGTATGCATTAATTTTGTATGAAATGAACTACATATATAAATTTGTAATTATTGTTATCCGTAAATTATATATCTATAAATTTTAAATTTCATAACTTACCTTTTATTATCTGGATTATCTGGATGTTTGATATTAATTTCAGCCTGATATCTTCACGCGATCTTCAGAAAATCTTGTCTTGACGGACAGACAGACAACAAAGTCACGGAAAACGATCTTATAAGGGTTCTGTTTTTTTTTCTTTTGAGGTACGGAACTCTACATCAGTTACAACAAGTGTATAAGAATTTCAATAGGAAAGCATAGGTTAATAGGCTAGAATGCATGGACAGTATTAAGGAGGCGCAGCAGTGAGTACTGTTATAGTCAAACTTTTTAACCGTTTTCATTATTTTTAAATATATTTTTCATTATTCACAACAGACACATAGTCCGTACCTTTTGTAAAAAGTTCTAACATACATTTACAATATAATTTTTCTTATGACATGTACTCCAAAACAATATTTAAATCTGCAAATATTCTCAAATTTTAGAGTTTGAAAAGTTGTTGTTATGCGTAAAGTAGCTTTCATTATTAAAGTGTAATTAGGTTATGGACATTTTTATATAAAATCATAAGACATATTTCATCATCTGGATTGCCCTTCGAACACAAAACCACCACGTCGTTGTAATTATTGACATAAAGTAATACAATAATACAATTTCGTATTATTATTATAGAATAAATACTTTTTGTAAATATGTCTTTGATCATCGATAATATTTTAAATTAAGAATTTATTTAGGCAGTAAATGACAAATTAGTAAAATTACTTCAGTAATAGTCTAAATTTCGTGTACAATGCACATGAAATAAATTTTGATGTTTTTTTTATTTTTTTTATGATATTTTTATTGATCTAAAAATTTAAGTGTATCTATTTAGACTCAAAATTTTTGCATTTTAACTGAATTTTAGACTCAAAATTTTTTGTATATATCAAAATGAGAGAAATAGTCCATATTCAGGCAGGACAATGCGGCAACCAAATAGGAGAGAAGGTATTAGTAATTAAAAACGCGCTATCAGTTATAATAATATATTTAAACAATAAACAGGCAGTATTTTCAGAACAACATAATGGACATACAAATGTGCCCTGTAAATAATTAACTAAAGAAATAACTTTGATTTTAGTTCTGGGAAGTAATATCAGACGAGCACGGTATTGATGCAACGGGTGCTTACCACGGAGACTGCAATTTGCAACTTGAACGCATCAATGTTTACTACAACGAAGCATCTAGTGGCAAATATGTACCTCGAGCAGTTCTTGTCGACCTAGAACCTGCTACTATGGACTCTGTACGATCAGGCCCTATAGGACAAATATTTCGACCTGACAATTTTGTATTTGGACAGTCTGGCGCCGGCAATAACTGGGCTAAAGGTCATTACACGGAAGGAGCTGAAATTGTAGATTCTGTCCTCGATGTAGTCAGAAAAGAAGCTGAAGATTGTGATTGCTTACAAGGCTTTCAGTTGACTCATTCCTTAGGGGGTGGTACTGGATCTGGTATGGGTACATTACTCATATCTAAGATCAGGGAAGAGTACCCTGATAGAATTATGAACACATTTTCAGTAGTACCCAGTCCAAAAGTGTCCGATACAGTGGTTGAGCCCTATAATGCAACGTTGTCAGTCCATCAACTCGTAGAATACACAGACGAGACGTTTTGTATAGATAATGAAGCATTATATGACATTTGCTTCCGAACTCTAAAAATAACTCCCACATATGGAGACTTGAATCACTTGGTATCAGCTACGATGTCAGGAGTTACCACATGTCTCCGGTTTCCCGGACAATTGAACGCAGACTTACGAAAGCTGGCAGTGAATATGGTGCCGTTTCCACGATTACATTTCTTTATACCTGGATTCGCACCTCTAACGTCTAAAGGATGTCCGCAGTACCGAGCTGTATCAGTACCGGAGCTGACGAGAGAAATGTTCGATGCTAGAAATATGCTTGCGGCGTGTGACCCTCGCCACGGCAGGTATCTCACTGTAGCTGCAGTTTTCCGCGGACACTTGTCAATGAAAGAAGTAGATGAACATATGCTTAACATACAAAACAAGAACAGTGGTTACTTCGTAGAATGGATCCCAAACAACGTTAAAACGGCTGTATGTGATATACCTCCACGAGGTCTTAACATGTCCGCGACAGTGATAGTTAACACAACAGCTATTCAAGAGCTTTTCAAAAGGATATCAGAACAATTTGCAGCAATGTTTAGGCGGAAAGCTTTCCTTCACTGGTACACAGATGAAGGTATGGATGAGATGGAGTTCACGGAGGCTGAAAGCAATATGAATGATCTCGTCTCGGAATACCAACAGTGGCAGGAAGCAACCGCCGACGATGATGGTGAATTTGACGAAGAAATCGAAGAACAATAACATATTTTATATACTTACATACTTTTGTAACTGTTTTTTTTTTAAATAAAAGATTAAGATCAATGTTTTTTTTTATTAGTTCTATTAATTGAGAATATTGTTAAGTAATTAAAAATAAAATAAAATACAAAATTTGAAATATAGGTAAAATATCTGTATCTATATGAATTTGGCCCACCAGGGATAAAGCGTAAAGCCAAAGTAAGTTTAAAAAATAAACGTATTAAAATATTTCAGTAGACCTAATAATTCCAATTATAATTTAAAAGGTTTTAATATACACATGATATATAATAATAATATTTATTGTTACAAATTTCAATACAACAGCTTAGAGATAATAACTGCATTAGCTTGAAACTGTGTTGCAGTTAATAACGCCCGACTCAAGCGTCTGTCATACTGTACTAATATTAAGCATAACAAATAATTAATTAGAAATAAAATACATACAATAAGAAAAAAAAATTATTCGTTATAATAATTTGTATGTGTACGTGTGAGTGTGCGTATAAGTATGTGTATGTGAGTGTGAATGTGGGTATAGTATAATATATACTAGTATAGTAGTAACATGATAAAAGACTGCACTTAAGTGCTTAATAGCTTAACGATACACATTGTCGGTAACAATTAATTGTGTGTTAGTGCAAATTGAAATTATTTTTAAGTTGCAGTTTCTTGTTATTTATTCTTGGCGTTTTATGAGTCATTTGAAGTCTGGTAGACTTCAAAAAAGACCCTTATGGGATCACTTTACAGTCCGTCGGAGAGATAGACAGACGGACTGACAGTGATTCTATAAAACCCTCTTTCCACCACGAAAGAGTAAGGAACGAGTAATGCTAGGCGGGACGGCCTCCTCTTAAATTAAGATCAGAGATTTGATTTCCACTGAAGTGAATGTGAAAGAGGAATGAGTACGAAGAAATGCTTTTGAATTTCTACGGACCGCGAGTGCAGTTGTAGTTCAAAACAACAACTGCACTCGCTCTCTGCGTCAAAATATGCAACTCTTTTACCGTGGAAATGTACACCTATTTAATTTAAAAGGCCTCCGGGCTGCTTAAGCATTACTCGCTCATTACTCTTTCGCTGTGGAAACCGGGCTTTGTGGTTCCGTTGCTTCCTTTTAAGTTACGGAACTCTAATTACACGATATCCATAATAAACAAGCAATCATAATAATATTAATTCATTATCAATAATCAGTTTAAATTACAAGACCTTAATCTCTACTTTACATAACATTATTACAGTAGCCTATTATATAAGGCTCTTTGCAAAATACTCGTACTTAATAACCAATAAAAATACTTTAGTATACCTTACACTAGATGATATATTATCATGAGCTTCGATGTAGATTTAACTAGGAGAAATAATTACATTAGGAATAAGTAACTTTATTTCCGCGTTTTATAAGTATTTCTGCTTATACCTTTTTTGTAATTATAATATATTATTATCAAAATAATAAAATATTTATATCCAAAAAAAAGCACCTCGCTTTGTGGAGAAATAAATCAAAAAATATTCTATGGTTTAAAATGAATTTATTAAATTTATAAGGGAATGGATAAATCCTTGAAGGTAAAAGAAATAACAAGATACACTATAAAAGCTTAAAATACTTTAAAACGGAACGTATATACGTTTCATACATTCAAAATTTTCTATACATTAGAGAAACAACATAATAATGTTGGTAAAAAAATATATATCATTCACTTTAACCAGCTTCGCTTAATTGAACGGATCAAGCACAAGTTAATTTTTTGTTGAAGCTATTTTGATAGACGCTCAATCATTTATACCTTTTACTTTGAAAGAACTGTATAAATTCAAAGACCGTTCAATGTATATTTTTGCTAATTCCATTTTATTGTAAAAAAAATACTGTATCTATGCAAAAGCATCATAATCTAAAACCAACACAAATGCAAATTTTGTTAAAATGGTAGGTTTAATATAATTTAAGTAGTGTATGTGTATTATATATATATATATATATATATATATATATATATATATATATATATATATATATATATATATATATATATATATATATATATATATATATATATATATATATATATATATATATATATATATATATATTATCTAAAGAGATCTAGACTGACAAGACTAAAATAACTATATTCCTAGATTTCTAGATTTTAACAAACTTCCAATATTAACGAACGAATGTCGGCAGATAAAGGCGGTATAGAAATCGCCGTCAGATTATAAAGTGGGAACTACGCAATGACATACAATAAAATCAATAGTATTTCGTCACATTGCATGTTCGCATTACATATGAAATACAGTTAGCATGTATTATAAACATTTGAACTCAGTTTACTAAATGCACTTAATTATAAAATATAACTACTAACTAACTTACTATATAAAATAATATCAATATAACTTACTATAATATACTAAACTTGTAGGTTGTTAGGGGGAATGAATTCATTTAATTTCATTTCTCCGCTCTGGTAACATAAAACACGGCGTTGAGCTCCGCCACTCGTTTCGCTTCGCCACACCACACGCAATGTTTCGAATTCGAGCCAAAAGTGGGGAACGGATTGTCTAGTAACCAAGATGTATCTGCTTACTCTGATATATGTGGGATATAAAGAAAATGTCGCCGCCTATGACTTTTAAATCGAATATTACTATATTTAGACATTTTCAGGATTCCGCACCTAAAAGGGAAAAACAGGACTATCTATCTTATAAGCCCCGATAGCTATAAAGCTGAAATTATGACAAATTATATATTTCCGTTGCCGCTTTAACAACAAATACTAAAAATAAAAAAAACCTACAATCCAGTACGGAACCAGGTACGAAACTCTCGGTGCGGGAGTACTACTACCGATATTTATTTAATATTGCTTATTTTAAGATTAAAAATAGCTGTCTACTAAAATTGACAACTGCCTTCAATAATTGCATTCAATAGCATGGCTCACTAAAGAAATATGCGAATTTAAGAGGACAAATAAAAAAGAAACCTAATTATATTCTGATCATGACCAAAACAGGTTTTGGTGAAATTGTGAGAACAAAAGAAAAGCAAAACATCGTTATGTTTCTAAGCAAATAAACAGATATCACAGAGATCACACGAGATACACGATTTTATCGTTACCATTTTATTCAATGTATTAATTATATAGTTGGACAGCGTAATGACTTTTATTACATTAATATTATGCAAGTATCAGCCCATAATATGTATTTGAACACTTAATTTTTCATATTACATATTATTATATTTTTTTAGCTTCACGCTGAATCCCGAACATGGCAGGGTACGAAGAGGGAACCTATAGGAACTTAGTGTTAAGACACTCTGTTCCCCACTTTCCGCCTTTCGAGGCATAGCGTGTTCAGTGGCCATCGTGTTTACAGCCAGATGCTGTGCCTCTGCGCCACGAGGGTCTTCATATATTATTATTAAATATTATTTAATTTAAAATATCTGAAATTAATTTTTCTTTTTAAATTTTAAAATATTATAAATTTAATTTTATAGGTAATAAACATCACTAGCATATCACAGCTTTCCGCTGGCGCCTTTGTTCGCGTATTTTCGACTTTTCCCATGAAGTATATTGACACAGTAAAAAGTAAACCTTACAAAATTACTTAAACATTTTATTTTTTATTAGAACTAATTATTTTTTGTAAATAACGATATTTCTTACAATATTATAATCCTTATTTCATTCCCTTCCGCATGGACTTACGAGTTTCATTCATAGTGATTACATACGCTATAAAAGTAACCGACAGCAATAATTCAAGATTCTAGATTTTATGGTTCGAATAGCATTGAACTCTGAGTATGTCAGTCAGTCACTTTACCGTTTTATATATACCTATACGAATTTATAGACATGACCTCATCGTGGCGCAGTCTGAACGTGCCCCTTAAACACGGTGTTGGTGGTGGTGGTGGCTTATATGAAAGTTAGTTTTTAGTTAAGTAGTGTTAGTTATGTGAAATAAATATTTACCTGATTTTGTACGTAAAGTAACTTGAAGGAAGAGCAAGCTAGTTAAAAAATAAATTATTATACGTGTGTATATCTTTTCGCTTCTTCTCTCTTAGGCAAGGAGAGACATGGGATGAATGGTGAATACACTATTCATCCATTATAATAAAAATTCATACATGCGTGGTAATTGAAACCCAACGCTATACCTTTTCTACATAGACCTTCTGCCTGTCTTATCTATACTAATCTATACTAATATTATAACGCAGAAATGTTTATTTTATTGATCGCACTAATCTCAGGATCTATTTGTACGTACGTACGTAAAATTACGTAAGTCGTTTTGTTGTAACTCATTATAACTACCCGCGGCCAAACAAATCTTAGTTGACCACGGGAGCGAAGCCACTGGTAAAAGTTAGTTTATTATAATTATAAACATCCCAAGACTTTAAATCAACATTCCCAGTCCCAGCTGCGTCGCGATAACGTTTTATATCAAAATAATATTTTAATACTTATTTCCATAGCATTCTTAGCTAAAATTATTATTTATTACTCATGAACACGCTATTATCAGACACCGCTAATTACACACTTAGTATCCAATGTAACGTAATAAATGTTTACATAACTGCAGTAGCATACTTTTCTGGCAGAATCAAAACTTGTTATACTAATCTGATGACTAAATGATATTACATATTACATTTATTATTAATATTATGTACTTGATACACCATTGTAAATATATATATATATATATATATATATATATATATATATATATATATATATATATATATATATATATATATATATGGACTTCTTTTTTTGTGGAAAAATTATCATAATTCTAATAATGCAAAGGACTAGTACATAATTAAGTTATTAGTATTATTTTTCTAGTTTTCGCAATGTGATAGATCGCGAAACGCTTTTCGTCTCACAAATCTTCTTAAAAAAAACAGAGAGAAGCGTATATTATTATTATTTTATTATTATAAAGTATACATAGCGTTATACATATTGTCATATTACAATTGAATACATATTTTAATATAAGCGCTATATAATATATGCTTACCTAACAGTATCGCCGGAAGATGAATTATGAAACTGTTTTATTACTCAAACTTTATGTTCTTGAGTAAGTATTCTTTTTATATCTCAAATTAAATATAAAAAAATATATATTTAAGTAGATTGACTGACTTCAAATGCGAGAGTTATGGTTTCTACTTCCCACACGGAGAGAATAAGCTCGTTCTAGTTACAATACAAAGGGCGGTGTTGAGTTCCGCCACGCAACACGCAATGTCTCGGAAGGCGGAAACCGGGGAACGAAGTGTCTTCCCTCTACCTATACAGAAATACGCGGGATACAGCCTTAAGCTAAAAAAAAGTATATGTTAAGTTAATTATAATCTTTCATATGTAATCACATCGCTTTAAACGAATTGTCGTAGAAAGTGTTATGCGGACGGACGCGGCTAATGATGTTGCTGCAATCAGGTGATTGTTATTTGTTATATTAGAGTAGGGAAATTATCTTTTTTATATAGCTATACATAATATTCTTCAGTGTGTAAATATTATAATGATCATAACTGTGCGTTGCTACTTGCCCTCCTTTTATATACGCAAAACATAAATGCAATTCCGTCTTTATAAGGGCTCTAGCGACTGCCATCGACTTCGTCCACGTGAACGTTAATCCACGACATTTTTTTTTGCTGCTCTGCTGCTGCTATTAGTCATAGCGTGATCTTTTATAGTGTATAGCCTTTCTCAATAAGTGGACTATTCCACGCACAAATATTTTTTCAATTCGAACCGGTTGTTCCTGAGACCTGTGCATTCACACAAGGTCCGAAAGGCTCATAAGACACTACAATACAAATTTCCTGTATGTAATTGTTTTACAACTCAGTTTCAACTGAGGGTACTAGATGAAGTACCCTTAAAAGGGTGTCCTAGGGCCCTTACATTTGCTGAGACGGCATTGATTATACTTATATTTAAAGTAATCCTGTTCATTGAATTTAATTTAAAGAGGTTTTTTTAATTAGGCAATTTTCAGGGTAATATAATCATAAGATTATCTTGTTATATATTACTAAAATTTATATTTTTTAATAGATTCTCAACGCTAATTATTTAATTATAATAATTATTAATGTGTTGTAAGTAATTAGTACCCGAGAGCTACAATACTTTCTCTTATGTTATTAAAGTTAAAAATATAATTGGAAGTAATGTGAAAATGGTCTAGTCTATGTAAAATATCTAAAATATAACTATATTAAAAAATATAGTACGATGTATGAAAAATTTAGTATCGATGACCATATATAAATTATGCTTTGTCTATCGAGGGATAAGGAAAACGAATCATTAAAAAGCTCTTTGCTCGGTAATCATTATTATTATTATGTCAAAATATAATTACATATTACACTTTTGTAAGTAAAAAAAATGCAACTGTATATTAAATATAATTTCAAATACATTTTAAATACGCGTAAGTGCCTCTCACCAATTTCATTACGTATATTAAATTATATATCGCTTATTTAGTTAGAAACAAACGCGCTCTACTTTCACGACTTAATGTCTGAGTATTGAAATATAATCTAACGAAGTATTGTTACTCGATACGTATTACAGCATCCGATTGAGATACGATACTACTTATGCCGGGATCGATCACGGCAAGGTTTTAAGAAACGTTACATAATTATTTCAAGAAACATTTATTAAGTAGGTAGGTAGGTTTAATAAGTAGTTAGTGGTATATTTAACATGACGAAATGAATTATTTACATTTACAAAATACTAACTTTTTAATGAAATTTAATTATATAATTAAATTTCATTGTCTTTTGAATTACAAATTTATTTCACTGTCACTGTGTGTTTTGTCTATGATAAAATATATATATTGTGAACCAGAATAAAATAATCTGATATGAATTTTAAAAATAATAAAATATTTTAAAAGCTATAAGGTAACACTTATTTGTATCTATTTCCTACATATATCAAAGTCTCAAAGTATGATATAAAACACAAACTATTTTAAAAGTAAAAAAATACTAACATTTTTTTTTAAATTCGATTCAATTAAAGAAGATTCCCTAAGGGACACTAATTTGGATAACAGTTTATACTAATAATATATATATATATATATATATATATATATATATATATATATATATATATATATATATATATATATATATATATATATATATATATATATAAATATAAATATCTGATTTTTATTATAAATATAGTTAAATTAAGAATCAGGAATTTAAAAGACGCCTCTTAGAGAACATAAAAATATTTTAATATGACGCATCATCCGAGAGTTATCTCTGAATAACAGATTTCTTGCCCAGAGATGGTTACTGGTTACAACATACGAGCTATTGAGAATATGGAACACTGAAAAGGCAAAATGAGATCGAGTTTAGAAGGACTGAGCGCTGGACTTTTGGATGAGGATTAACGGAGGTCCGATATTTCAAGTCTCGTTGTATTGTTAACGGCAATACAAATAAAATAAATAAATATATCTTATATCTACACACTATACATTAATGCAACATCTGAACATAATAGATAGTATCATTTGTATCCAAAATTATAAGTTACGCGTAACTTCTAATGAACATCCGCTCTAGTTTGCTTTAGCTGGAACTAATTCGATGGTAGAACAACCTTGCACACCTCATATAAAAGTTGGCATAAATGTATATGCTTTATTTTAAGGCGTTTAAAGCTTAAATTCTAATGCATACTTCTTATATTTGTTATGTAAACGAAATTCTTTTATAAGACACGCACATCAATTACAGACGTACGTTGATAACTGAAGCCCAAAAACAAAAATGAACGCCGATGGGTAAGAATCCGCAGAATAGTGTTTCTTAAAACGTAGACAATTGTTACGAATACACAAATTATCGATCAATGCCATCAGGACACATTTAAGATGGTTCTGAAAGGTATGTTTATTTGGGCTTAAGTCTCACTGTGGTAAAATTTAACATTTGTTATCTAGATTGTAAACGCGATGGTTGTGGATTCAATTTCCGCTCAGGTCAATTAATTATTAACGAGCGGCAAAAGCGCGACGTTGATTTAAGCTACACAACAAGTAATGTCTTGGAAGGCTGAAACAAACTGGCTTAACACTAGATTATCTCTGCCTACCCTGCTGTACGCGGGTGACTTGACTTAAAATATAACTACCCATCTCTTCTTTACCAGTATGGCATTAGATTCCGGTAGAGCATGTCTGTAAATATGTGAAAATAGACTGTATTTTTCATATGTATGTATGCATCCCATAAACATAGGAAGCGCGTAGATTTACAAACTACATTAGTCTTACCGTAAGACTCTTACGTATAGTTTTACTTACATAATATGAATATTATATGATGTTATTTTAAGAATAATTACTGATTCATCCTCGCCTAATAAATAAATTAACATAATCTAATATCATCAACATTTCATGCATGCATCGCGTCACCCAACAATAATATAATAAAATTTGCTGTCTAAGATGAAATTCACTCCATATACTTGAGGAATATTAGGGTTCCGTACCTCAAAAGAAAAAATACAGAAGCCTTATAGGATATATATATATATATATATATATATATATATATATATATATATATATATATATATATATATATATATATATATTGAGAACGGTGATCTCAAACTGAATGTGTCGA
Source organism: Dione juno (assembly GCA_037127375.1). NCBI lineage: Eukaryota > Metazoa > Arthropoda > Insecta > Lepidoptera > Nymphalidae > Dione > Dione juno. The sequence continues at coordinate 4,298,670 of JAXRJS010000077.1, read as the reverse complement.
AGACCGAGTACATGGCTTGCGGGAACCCGGACTCGAGCACCATCCATATCGGGCCTGAGCCAGCCGTTAAGTCGGAGCTGTTCAGGTACCTTGGAGCAGTTATGCATGAGTCTGGAGGCATCGACCATGACATCCATGCCCGTATAAACGCTGCCTGGGCCAAATGGCGGGAGGTCACTGGTGTGGTCTGCGATAGCAGAATACCGCCAAGCTCAAGGGACTGATATACAAGAGCATTATCCGACCTGTTCTTATACACGGCAGCGAATGTTGGCCAATATATATGATATACATATCATTGTGTATGATATATATATATAAAATATATATATATATATATATATATATATATATATATATATATATATATATATATATATATATATATATATATATATCATACACAATGGAGGATACGACCGCAGATAGAAGTCTGTAAATTTTTTTAAGTAGTATTTTCCTCAGCTGTATACCTATCATGAAATAGTACGGAACCCTCGGTGCGCGAGTATAAGGCCCGCACTTGGCCGATATGTTTCTTAATAGTGCTACTTTGTCAAAACAATTGTTACTCTTGCTTAACAGTAAATTTACTTATTATTGAAATAAATATAATATAGATTATGTAAAATATCTACATAATTTAAATAGTGATGAAAGCCATTATAAAAAGCCTATTCTCAAACGCTATTCAAAGATGAAAGCAAGTTAGTTCAAATAGAGCAGAGTATAAAGCGAGGGTGAACAATGTCTTGCGCGCGCCAATCAGGGGCCGGGTGGAAACTTCAGCAGGATTCAATTAAACTTGAGCCCGCCCTTATCTGATGCTCCGTAGCTACGTAACGAGATCCAATAGGGCTGTTTCTTATATAACATTTCACTTCTACACTTTAAATGTTTTACACGTGTTTTAAAAATGGCAGCTATATGCCTAATATAGGATAGTAACCACGAGGCATAAATATACAACTAATTTTATTTATATCTATCTATTTCCGTACAAAAAATTGAGCAATTATTTATATTATGTATGACAACACGAATTGTATATTTTTACATATTATAAAGCTTAAGAGTTTGCTTTAAACTACTAATTGCAAAATTCCAAAATTATAACTAATTGCAAAATTGAGAGGGCTTAAGAAGAGCGACCCGATGGCCGTGATAAATGTCTCGAATTTTAGTGATTAGAAACCTTTACACAGTAAGATTAGTTTATAGCTAAGCTGCAGAAAATTTGTCAATATCTTCCCTTTTTTCATTAAAATCATGCAACGCATTGCATCCATCCCATGTCATTAAATAACTGAAAACACTGCATAAGGATACAAATCTCTATTAGATTCACCAAATTAATAAAAATATAGGAGAAATGTAATTTATCAACCCTACTGTAAGCAATAATGTCTAACGCCCCAATCTCTGAAAGCGGAGCGTCAAGCGAAACTCGTAAGTCTCGTAACCGCTAAGCCGAACCTGTGACGTTATCACCTTAAGGTCCAAACAGACTTAAGTATATGCCAACTTTCCCCTGAGATTATACAATCATTAATAAATTGCCTCTTATTTATATAGAAAGGCTACATAATATAATAAAGGATGTTAAATTTGGGGTCAAAAATATTATGATTGATTCTCTATTATAGGTATGGTAAGAAGTTGATAAGTAATCATAATATATTATTTTACGTATTTATTTATGTTATTATAAAAAAGGAATATAAGTAAGTAAAGGTAAGTAACGTATTGCATACCCTTGTATACCAATATTGCGTAATATTGGTATACAAGGGTATACTAGTTACCTACCTTGAAATATAAAGAAAACGAAAATAATAATTGGTGGGAGTTAAGAAAAAATTGTAATCATAAGATTTATGCAATAGTATCGATTATACGTGCTTAGTGTAGTCGATACTCTTTTTTACTACCTATTTATAATAATATATACTTATGTGTATATATATATATATATATATATATATATATATATATATATATATATATATATATATATATATATATATATATATATATATATATATATATATATATATATATATATATAGCTCTTGCAACTTTTGTTTTCATGAAACAATGATTATAGTGGTCAATCATAATAGTTACGATAATATTGGTCGGTAAACCTCTAGGGAACAGCGTCGCTGTGACAAGCTTATCAGTGTCCCGCACTCCCGTCTTACGGTTTAGTTCAACCCATCAAATAATAGTCTAAGTTAATATGCTACATTATATATACATTTATAAACTTAAATATTTTCATATCTTCAGTTCAGATCAATTATTTTAAGGCGCCTGCAAATATTTTATGACAATTTTGATAAAAAATGCTATATCCACTTACTCACGTATTTGGAATATTTTCCTCGTTTCAATATATATATATATATATATATATATATATATATATATATATATATATATATATATATATATATATATATATATATATATATATATATATATATATATATATATATATATATATATATATATATATATATATATATATATATATATATAAACTTGGAAACCCAATAAACCATTAATTAAAACATTATCTCCTCATTGACAGCCACCGACTATCAAAAGTAAATTAAATATTTTCATTACTCACTAAAACCAATATTAAATTCGGATGCCATTTTCCCTGAAAGAGGCTTTCGTTTAAAAACCGCAATGATAAGCTTGACTAGAACTTAAAAGAGCCTAAAACAAAAACGCTTATGCGAGTTTTGTGTATTGCTTATTAAGGTTCATGTCTTTAAGGTCTATATTTACAAAGATATTTTGGTTGAAAATCTGTTTGGAAACTGAAATCGAATGGGCGGGAAAAATGGAATACGATGACAGCACTGAGAGCCGTGATAGCGCGCTAAAAGCGTGGTGGGTGTTACGTAGGGTTGTAATTATGTTTTCGTTTAGATATTAAATATTAGATAATTTTATAAATAATTATTCCATAATTATTATGAATACTATTCTTAGTAACTATATGTTCTTTTGTTAATTTGTAAATTGTTCGAAAACTCGGATTTCCAAAACTGTATTTTTCAATATTTAAATATACGGAAGCGATTACTTCAGTTAAAGAATTTCATTTATAGCTTTTTGATGTCTACAAATTACCAACAAATTAAATTTTATCGATAAATAACTTTTAAGTAAATTCAGAAATGCATTGTTGATTGTCTACTGCTACTACTGCCAGCTATGTACCTTGTATGTATATATGTACATATACATAAGGTACATACCTTGTATAGCTCATTATAGTAACGCACGCATGATGCACGGTACTATATTTTAAGCTTTTGTCTACAAGGAGATTGATATATATATATATATATATATATATATATATATATATATATATATATATATATATATATATATATATATATATATATATATATATATAGATACATTTTAAAAAATATGCTTTTAGATATTATCTATATTATTTTTATTAATTCTTACAATTACAATTTGCACTATTTTAATAATTCTAACGTTTTAACTTGGATTTTAAATGTAGCAAGCAAGTCTTCTAAACTCTTTTAGCTTCCGCAACAATATTTTCCATTGTCCCACCGCCAGAAGTCACAACCCTATTGTTAGGCTGTATCAACGTGGCGGTTGACTGGAAAAATTAAAAAACCTATATTGGCCCCGCGCGCTCAATTAACGGAGGGATTGTGGCTTGGGATGACAGCGTCATTCAACTTACATTTATTCGCGCCTTTGTTTCACACGTGAATAAACTTTTCCATTATTTTCAAGTTAAAATAAATTTACATGAAAAATATTCTGATGGTTTTGTGGATAGGTATAGTTAAAAAATATTTGAATATACATACCTATGTACCTGATACCTATCAGTAACATTAAATATTTGTTATTAATTCTTGTTACAATAGTTATTGATTGATTTTGTATGCTTTAATTGAAGACACGTCTTCAATTTTATATGTATTAATCTTAAGATGGTCGGATTTTTGAATGACTTTTAGCAGTTATTTACATTAATTAGAATTTTAAGTAAATAAAAAATTAAAAAATATCTTTAAGGTATTTCCTGCATACAGATGATAAGTATAGAGGCCTAGCGTTAGAACACTTCGTTCCTAACTTTCCGCCTAATTTTAAGATATTGCGTGTGGTGTCTGAACTCAACGCCGCGCTTTGTCTTGTTGCCAGAGTTAGGAAATTAAATAGTTCATTCCCTTCGAGTGGAAATAAAACCCACAATCGTCTCGTTTTCTATAAGACGCTGTGACACGACGGCGTAAAACAAGGACAATAAGTTTATATGTATAAATAATTATAAACCTTATCAACAACAACACCCATAATATGTTTGCTATTTTGGAAAAATAAAAAAGAAAAAATCTTTAGAAGCTTTATTTCAATTTATAATTATAAAAATCATTCTATGGACTCAGTATGCGGGTGCCAATCATGGGCCTCGGAGATGTGCGTGCCACCTTACACACCAAGGGTAGGCTTAGAAGAGTTCCTTTGAAATGAGCATTAATTTCTCAGCTAAACCGCGAGGTAACTTTTTAGTAGGAATGCGAATTCCTACTAAAAAATTAACTTTGATTCTATTCCAGGTAGTTCGTTCGTAAGCAAACGCTTGATTTTATAATTATAATTAATTATTATCTGAATATTTATTAGGAACATAATGTGTTTAACCTTAAATTACATACCAAATATTTCTTTCTAGCATTACTTTTCGCAATTTTTCTCTGCACCACCAAGTTTCTTTGTTTATCTTCTAACAATCTCTTGCTTATACAACGGGTTGTATAAACTAATATTAGCAACTATTGTAATATTTTTTCTAAAATAATAACATATAGAGTCAACATCATATTCGACGTCAAGCTCCTTAGACTACTATTTTAGCTATCACTATTTGGTGAGCTCGAGTATATACCATGGTTTCACCTTTAATGTATTCTTTAAAAATACACAACAATATCATTCAATCTCCCGGTATTACATTGCCTGGCCAGTGATAGCTCCTTTGACTTAAACATAGTCTACCTGCGGTCTTGTTTGGCCTGGCAACCGTTTGGTAAGCAAATAATTAACTAAAATAGTATTCTGCTGTTGTATAGTGATGTTCATGCACTCTTTAAAAATATTGTCCAAGTACCCTATGTGACCATTCAAGTCATCACAAAATAATATAATCTAACTCGTTATAAAATCAATACAAAATTTATCAGAAGAAAGTTGCAGAGAAGCGTAAGTAATTTAAAAGTTTTCCTATGAGTAATACTTTTATATACATCATCAAAAGAAAAAAAAAGTAGTAAAACTCTTGTGAAGGGATCTTTTGAATAACGTCGTTAATTTAGCCCGTTTGTTACTCTGACTCGGCAGCCTTCACTCACTGTTCACAGATGCAAGTGGATATATCTATACGATATTACGCAGCGATTAATATGCCATAGGACAAGATGCTATAAAAATAAATTAAATAATCGAGTGGAGCATTATCAACATCCATAAGCTGTCTTACTTTTCTAACAGCGTAGAGAGCGGAACTAGATTTACTAGCAAGCGAAGACAGACGAGGGCCCCACTGAGGTTTTGAACGTAAGGTTAATCCTAGGAAACCCGCGGAATCACTCAAAATTTTAAATGTCATTATTGGGCCTTAATTTAAGCGTCTGTCTTTTTACGTTAAGCATTATGGTTTTCTTTGCATTCAACACTAGATTATTGGCAGTAGTAAACCTGTGTATATAATATTAGCGTAGTGCACTATTCACTTTGTTATCTTAATTCTGATCTACTTAAAAAAATAGAGAAGTATCAGTAACAAGCAGAACAATACCCCATCGATTTGACATACAAAAAACTTGCCGAACGGGTGAATGCCTTATTATTTCATCAGGGCGTCGTTCGCCTAAACGTCGTCTGTTTATCAACAGGATGTACTACGTATATGTAAGGTTGGTAAAGATTTGAGATTCATTCCAATAAATCTTTAAGAATATATCTACGTCAGATAGCTTGATTATGATTAGAACGTTAAGTGCATTGGTATAAGTATTGACTTATATATTTGAAATTAACTGTTTCAGTCGCGATAATTTTTATAATTATATTTGCATAATATTTTAAATTCAAATGTTACATAATGTTTTTATTTACAGTAGACTATGAGATATCAGTATTTTTATCTCTGGGTCAGGTCATGAACCTCTGAGTGCATATTTACAGAAAATTTTGGCGACAAAAATTTTTACTTATAATATTTATCTTTAAGTATTATTATAATTTAAGAAAAAAAGTGCATGTTTGGAGTTATTTTATAACATTAATTACTTGTTATATAAGCTTTTCAAATGATGTATTGGTATTTGGTACATTTAAAATAAACTAAGTATGATAAGACATCCTATTGTAAATGTAGTGAATTGTGAAGGAATTAACGCACATATAAAAAAATGTATAGTATTCGGGGAAATTAAAATTACTTTGCTCTTAATTGTCAATGTCAATTTTTCGACGGTGCCTTTGACGGTGTTTCCTTTTTACTGTACCTAATTTGTGATTTCAAAGTTTAAACCATTGACATAACACTTAGCAACCGGGAAAGCTCGGTCAAAGTGTATTGTCCGGCAAAGTCAAGTCGTTATCCACTTATTAAAAAGCACTTTAAAAAAATAATTAAACAACTTGAAAAAGTTTTTTTCTTGTACCAAGTGATAAATAAGTACTAGCGATTATATATATGCGATTTGTTTTCTAGTTTTAATTTTCTTTGAAAATAACCTAAATGGCCAATAAACAACAACAAAAGAAAGAAAATAAGAAAAAACTTAACGAAAATGAGAGAAAGAAACAAAAGTTTTCGTTACTATCTGTAAGTAATATGAATATCTTAATATATTTTGATTTAATAACTCTTTCTTTACATTATAAAATAAAATAATATTCACTTTTATTCTACAGTTTGGCAATATTTCCTTCATATTTGCAATAATTGCATTCATCTCATCATGGTACACATACAAAACTCTGACAACTCCGCCTGATCTACCAAAACTTGATTTGGAAGCATACTGGGGATCCTATCCAATGGAAATAAAACCAGATTTATCTATAAGGCCCTATAAAATAGAGTTTTCAGATGTGGTAAAATATTTTGTTGTTACTAATATAATTTTCACTTTTTAAGTAAATACTTTATTATGATTTTTTTTTACTTTCTTTACTCTAGATGATTAATGACCTAAGAGAAAGGCTTCTTCACAGAAGGCCATTTGTCCCACCACTGGAAAATGCAGGATTTACTTATGGTTTCAATTCCAATTTTGTGACTAGAATATTAGATTACTGGCAGCGTAAATATAATTTTAAAGAAAGAGAAGATTTTTTCAATAAATACAATCATTTTGTAACTAAAATACAAGGAATCGATATACATTACTTACATGTTAAACCAAACAATGTTGCATCAGATGTGGAAGTGAGTATTTTATTATATCACTTAAACAAAATGGTGATTGCATCAGGACAATTTTTAGCTTCCTCAATTACTAATAATATTCTTGTTATTATTTTACTTTATCGAAGATGTTCAAGTGTAACATACTAATTTTTTAAAACTGTTAATTAATTCTTTTAAGTATTATTTAATCAAAATTTTAACTTTGACAAACTAAATCATGCTCCACTAGCATATCTAAAAACCATAAAATTAATAAATCAATCAAATAATTGGAAAATGTTTGCAATAATTAATAAAGAATATTTAAATATTACAATTACAAACACATAATAAACGTAGGGTGATTATTTTATTTCTATTGTGTACTAGCTTTTACCTGCGGCTTTAACTGCACAGTCTAAAGGACATAACTAAGTTGTGTACAACACATTGTTGATGGCCAAGGTCACTCTCACATTAATACTTCATTGATTGTTTTTATGTAATGGGTTACATAAAAACAATCAATGAAGTATTAACATAGATTATTTTTTTAATCTAAATCAATAGTTCCTAAGATTAATAGAGTATTGTTTTATAAATCTTCTCTAGCATTATAAATCACAAACAACATTTGAATATATTTTTTTTAAATTAACATATCTATATTTCTTTTACAGGTAGTTCCTCTTCTATTGTTACATGGGTGGCCAAGCTCTATAAGAGAATTTTATGAATTAATACCTAAGCTGATTACCCCTAAAGAAGGCCATAATTTTGTTTTTGAAATTATTGCACCTAGCTTGCCTGGATTTGGATTTTCTCAGGTAATATAATTAAAGAGGTTAATTTAAAAAATAACATTCTACAAAAAATCTTCTTTGTATGAAATTGTTATGCTTTTGTTATGCTTACTGTTTTTTATGTACAATAAAAATATTTTTATTTTGTATTGTCAACCATTCGCTGTAATTTTTATTCATATTAAATTTCATAAATATGAGTCGCGTAATCTAACGCCGTGCTTTGACCACTAAATTTGCACCAGACCAAACAAAATGGAAATATACAATACTGCCTAACTCCTACTATACTCCTAATAAAAAACATTTGGAAAATTGATTTGTTAAAAAACAATTTTTACTAATCAATAACAACATTTCAGGCACCAACACGGCCTGGCTTAGGACCATTAGAAACGGCCATCGTTTTATCAAATTTAATGAAAAGAATCGGCTATGAGAAATATTATATACAAGGAGGTGATATGGGGCATATGCTAGGATCAATATTATCGACAATATTCCCTGAAAGAGTCTTAGGTTTTCATACCAATTTACCAATAGTATGGTTCCATAGACTTGCCAATGTTTATGTTTGGTTAGGTAAGTTAAGTTATACTTATGTATAAATACATAACTTACTTTTTTTGAATTCCTTAAGTAATGATATTATTTAAAGTATAATATCATTACTTAGGGACTAAAAAGTGTGAGTAATGATAAAAAATATATCATCTTCTTTAGATTGCTTAGATCGTAATAATTTTAATTCAATAATTTTTAGTTTTCTCTCATTTTAGGATCATTATGGCCATCTTTAATAGTAGAAAAACAACTGGAAAGTCGCATTTATCCATATAGTGAACATATCATGAGATTGGTGGAGGAAACTGGATATTTACATATACAATCCACTAAACCTGATACTGTTGGTAAGTTAATTTACTTCATTCAAATTCAGTTCCTCTGCAATTTGCAATATGTAAAAAGAAATAGAAAATTATATGACACTATTTTGATCAATTACTGCCTCTATTGATTGTATAAACATAAATGTATTAATGATCTGAATAAATGGAATAGTGAAGTGCGCAGGCGCACAGAGTCAGACTGTAAACGCGAAGGTTGTGCGTTTGATTCCCATGAGGGGATAATGTATAATTTTCATTTTCCTTGTTTTGCTAACAAGAACGATCGAATTCTGCGAGTATCGCGACAGACGGAAAGCGGAAAATGAAGTATCTTAACACTAGGTCCCCCTGCCTACCCTGTTACATGCGGGAAATAGCGCATTTAATTTTTTTTAAGTTTATTTTACTAATGGGAAACTTGAAATAAAGTTTTATTATTTTGCATATTCCATAAACTGGTACCTGCTGTTGTATTTCCCCTCACAATATTTAAAATATAATTCGGCAGGAGGTGGAGTTATATGTCCCTACGTTTTGATTGTTCACGTTAAAAATGCGATAAAGGAAAAATATGTAAAAAATAATTAGATATACCATTTGTTTGCGTATTTGCAAAAAAATATTATAAGTCATTTTTTGAGCGTTGAATTTTTCTGAAGTAACTGAATTTTAGTTTTGCGTACTTAGTTTAAAATGTTATCCTCAATATAGTAGCGGAGGCAAAGGAACCATATCTAGTCAAAACACTGTTCTCGGGTTTCCACCCGAATACAATAATTCCTCGTACCAGAATGGAGAAATGAAAACAATTCATTGCTCCAAATGGGAATCAAACCCACAACCGTCGAGTTTACAGTAAAACGCCACATTGTATTGGGCCATAATGGCCTTTTCAAAGCTCAATTATTAATAAAAAAATATTTTTCAGGTATAGCCCTAACAGACTCTCCGGCAGGTTTATCAGCGTACATATTAGAGAAGTTCGTCACTATGACAAATCCTACATACAAAAAGTCTGGGGACGGGAATTTATTGGACAAGTATTCTTTAACACATCTCTTAGATAACATAATGGTGTACTGGACCACCAACAGCATCACCACCAGCTTGAGGACTTATGCGGAAACATTTAATTGGAGATTCTTTAATATGCGAATTGACGAGTAAGTATTTACTTTTTGTTGTAATTACACTTGTCTCTATATAATTATAAATTTGGAAAAGACCATAAAAGGTCGGTTTGGAAATCAGACAGAGCGCGGTGTTGTGTTCCGCGACTGAACATGCAATGTCTTAGAATTGGACGGAAAGTGAGATCGAGCGGGGAGTGGAGAACACAGTGTCTAGATACCACATTCATGCATGAATCTCAATAAATATAAAGAAAAATTAAGTATACTTGTTTTTATTACTATACATGTTTACAGAATACCGACAGAAGTACCAACGTGGGGTATAAAATTCAAACATGAAGTAGTATTTCAACCAGATTGTATTTTGAAACTGAAATACAAGAACTATTTACACAGCACTATTGTGGAGGACGGCGGCCATTTTGCCGCTTTAGAGAATCCTGAAATAATGGCCACTGATATATACCAGGCTGTAGATACTTTTAGACAGTTTCATAATGTTGGGAAGTAAGTATATATTTAAAATATAAATACAATCACGTATGTATTTGTATGGTATGTAAAAATTTGTATGTATGAGACATATTGGAATCTGAATTTAGACATGAAGTCTCCAAGTCAAGAGATACGTAATTTGTAAAACTACATTATATTATTTATAATTATTAGAATAAATAATAATAACAAAGCTTGTTTACAATTTACTTACAATTTAATTTAATTTACAAATATATATGTATTTCAATCTAGTAAACCAGAAGAAGCCACAGAAGTGAACTTTGAAAATGCCAAAACAATACACGAGTTTAGTGTAAAAGATATTTATGGAAGAAATATAAAACTCGATAAATATAAGGGATATACTCTAATAATAGTAAATGTGGCTTCACAATGTGGATTAACAGATAATAACTATCACCAATTAAACGAATTATATGAAAAATATGCAAGATCTAATAATTTGAGGATTTTAGCTTTCCCTTGTAATCAATTTGGTAGTCAAGAGCCGGGTTCAAGCAATGATATTGCCAAATTTATTCAAGAAAGAAATGTGAAGTTCGACGTTTTTGAAAAAATCGAGGTGAACGGTGAAAATGCTCATCCGTTATGGAAATTTTTGAAACGCACCCAAAGCGGTACTTTAGGTGATTTTATAAAGTGGAATTTCTCTAAATTTATTGTTGATAAAAATGGAGTACCTGTTGAAAGATTTGCACCAAACACTAATCCTTTAGATTTAGAACCATATTTGGCTAAATACTGGTAGTTTTAATACTGTTGTAAATGCAAATTTATATATTTTTTTATATTATTATAATTTAATTTTTTCTTGTATTTTCTTAATAATATTCTTTTTGTAACAAAATGTTATAAATTATAACACTTGGGGTCTGATACTAGAAAGTAAGTTTTAAAAGTTAAATATAATTGATAAAAGTAATATGTTTGTAAACGAGATTTTTACATTAAGTATATGTTTATAATAAAATGTTATGAAATTAGCAGCAGTAGCAGTAATAAGAACATTCGAGAATTTGTTGCATTTAAGTAATTGTAATTTCTAATTAGATTTTTTTTAACAATCATCATTAGAATATGTGTGAATCCATATTCATAATGTTTGTATTTTATTAAATATTACACCATAGGTGCCTTTCATTATTGTTACTTAAACATTTATAAATATTGTGCAATTTATTAATATATATATTGGATTTCATATTTTCTAATAAACTGATTTATTTGATATTTCTGATATGATATTGATAGTAAACCTAATATCCTTACCTTCCTCGATAAATGAACTATATACATATATCTAACACAAAAGTAATGATTTAGTCCGAACCAGTAATTAGACCTGAGATTAGCCAAACTAAAGATTCAGTTTTATATTAGTACATAAAGTGAAGAGTGTACTGTGTGGCCAATTCTTATTATTTGATGTTTTTCTGGTACAGGCTTGGGGCTTGTATCACTGCTTCCTGCTATGTGGCTAATACCGAACTAAGGGGATTATTTTTACTCTGTCCTATTAAACAAAAATGAAGAACAAATCATTGCATAAGTGATATTGAACAATGTGTTCTTGTGTGTGTTTCTCTACTCAGTCTCTTTACTCCGCAAAATACAGACAATTAAACAAATCAAAAAGTATCGTCTGGAGGGCCGTCGTGACGTTGTCGCATCTGATTATTAAGGCGACAAATGTGGATTCTATTTCAATTCAGGGGAATATATTATTTTCATTTCCCCGCTTTGGTACCATGAGAGCGTGGCGTTGAGCTCCACAACTCTACGGAACGGAGTGTCTTCACACTAGTTTCTCTCTGCCTTCCCTGATGCCGAATGCGTAATACAGTGTAAAGTTAGACACTAACGATTGATGGTACAACGCTACTAATGATTTTATAAACATCCCTGCTATAGTTTATATAATTTTATAATTATCTAAAATTAGTCTCTTAAATCCCTATCATAACTTTCGAAGTAAACTATTAAAAAAAAAGGTATATAAAGAGAAAGAAAGAAGGAATAACAAATTTTAACATGCTTTAATGAAACATCATAGCTTGACTGAATTCACTAAAATATGAACAATTCAAACAGTTTGTCTTCCTAATCTTAGACGAGACAGATCTTGTAGTGTATTTCTTGAACTGTTCTCACTCCATTGTAATTCGGGAATGGCCGCGATCATCTTTAATAAAACTTTGGTTAGATTTCATCTACTATATAAATTTGACTATTTACTTGACAAATAAAAAATGTTAGGTGTTTGGTTATTATCAATCTTTCTGAAGTCAAATTAAAACGTGAATGCAGACAACTGATACTAAATAAAGGGGTTGATTCCATAATAACTTCATGTGTACATAAAATTAAAGGACATCCAAAATGGAAATTTGACTTTAATCATACTGAAAATATTATTATTGTATAAAATTATTATTTTTTTGTAAAAATACCTAATAATTACTACTAAATACTTTAGCCAAATATTGACTGTAATACCTACATATATACGAAAATTTAAAATGTCCTAAATATATATTACATTCTAAACTATTCTAAGGTACAAATACAAGTATGTAAATAAATACACAATACTGAAGTGTTGAATTTTTTATTAAACTTTGAATACTTACATTAAGATTCTTAGAAACACCTTCACCAAGTAATATTTTAACAAAATTGCATGACATATACTAATAATATACTTTGTTTTTGTAATGAAACAAATATGATTAAATTTACAAGAAATCAAATACATCTAAGCTAATGGTTATTATATACTGTTCAGACTACAAGTAAAGTTCAACTTTTAGATCAAGAAAGTCCAGATCTATGATTAAATACAATTTACTTAAAATATTACTACTAGAGGCAAATATGGTTGGATTTTTATTCAATTTGGATTTATAATGAGGACATTAGTTCTGTATTTAAAATATAAATATAATATCTTGAATTGAACCATTCATTTTACCTTATAATATAATTGAAATTGAAAATTACCAAAAAAATTGATTATACATATAAATCATTACAAAAATCCAACCAAGAATCATAAAACACAAACTAAGGTATATCTTTAATGACCTCAGCAAGTTGTTCTCTTGTGAACATGTGGAACAATGACTGTGGTGTCATTGTTACAACTTCTACATTGTTCTCAGACAACTTCTCTTCCATTACTTGCTTCAAAATAGTTAGAGCGGACTTGATTGCTTCTTTAAGTGTCATTGATTTGTGATAGATTTCCTGAATAATAAATAAAAATTATTTGTTTTTACAAAATAACTAACTTTTTAATATAACTTTTAGATTTACAGTTCAGGTTTAATATTTCTATTTAAAAAATGACAAATCACTATAAAACGTAAATAATAAATGTAGTTGAAAAGAGTTTTCAAAGCTATTGCTGCTAATGTGTAATATTCAAATCTATTACATGTTTCATTTAATTTGTTAATAATATGTTTTCCAGTTAAATGATACCTTCAAGCTTTGTTGAGCTCCTTCACTTCCTGAACCAATTGCTTTAGCGTCATATTGAACAAATGTACCACTGGGGTCCATATGGAACAACTGAGGACCTTTCTCACCAATACCTGTTAATTATATGCAATGTAATATATTTAAAAAGTGTAGTTCTATTGATGACTAAAGAGAGACAAATATAAAGTTTATGAAATAATCAAAAATGGATGCATTAGTATGTAGTGTAGTGTATTCAAAATATCACTCAATATAATAATAATTTAAATTATTAAAACAATATACTGTGCTCTGTACCTGCAAACATTACAGCCACACCAAATGGTCTTGACATGGCAGTGCCACTGTCATCATCACTGTCCCCAAATTGTATAGCCAAATTAGAAACAGCTTGAGCACAAGATTCTACCGTCATACGCTCATTATACACAAACCAGTGATTCTGACACTCCACACGAGCTCTTTCTATCAAGGTTCTAGAAATAATTATGAAAGAAAAATTAAATTCTTATGAATCTTGTTTCAATGAACCCTTAGTAAACATATTTATAAATATTTAGTTGGAACACAATCATATTTACCTAGAATCAGCCATCAAACCAGATACAGCACAGGCAATATGTCTGTCTACTTCAACAATCTTTTCTATAGTAGTTGGTTCCATCAATGGTGACGTGATTCTCTTTTCCACAGCCAACACAACTCCTTCTGATGTAGCAATGCCAATCGCTGTGGAGCCCAGTTTTATGGCCTCGATAGCATATTCTACCTGGAAAAGCCTTCCTTCCGGGCTGAAGGTATTAACTCCTCGATCATATTCGGAACGAGTTAGGAACATCTGAAAGTTTCAAGATTCAATTACGCTAGCCTTCGTGCCGGTAAATCAGGTTAACCATATATAAAAATGAAAGAATCCATGTAATTACAAATTATTATGAAAACAGATATTACCTTTGATATAATTTATTCAATTATTAACTTAAAATAAACGTTTTTATTAATAAAGTATACAGAACAAAATGAGCATCAAGCGAGTAATTTCGTGAGTAATCAAAAATTTGACAGCATGACAATGACAAGCATTGTAATTTATTGTACGCTGTAAGACAGTGTTACCAAATACGGATTTCGGATATACCGGACTGATTCAAATGAAACTTTTTTATTGTATATCTGTTAGATCAGGGCAGGATCTCAGATGTACTAGATTTTGAAGATTAGTATATCTGATGCAGAATCACAGTAGACCAGCTGGAACGCCTGATGCAGAACCATAATTAAATATCTAAACTATAAGAAACCAGAAAATGGCTCTTTAGTAAAAGTTGTTGCGCGTGATGAGCATTTTTCGTTGGAATATGAAAATCCAAGAACTAGAACATCTCACGAAGCACCATTAACTCTAACTATACTATATGAAACACTAAAATGGCGCCCCAACAGTAGTCATTTACCGCGATGAACATTTTCATATATCCAAAATCTGGAACACCTGATGTAGAACCAAAATAGATAAGCTAAACTACAAAGCAAGGAAAAAGTATATTTACTAATAATTATTGAGCGTAATTAACAGTTTTCGTAATTATACAAAAATGTAACATGTGGAATATAATCTTAAGATTCATGAGATTGTATTCCACAGTAGAATTAAAAAAGAAAGATAGCACGGAGGCAAGTATCATAAAATAAAAATTATTTGCAAGCATTTGCATTGCAGCTGGGCTGAACTGCCTATGGGATATATAAATTATTCTGCCTATAACATTAGCTATCTGGGTGTTCCTTAAAAAATATAGTTTTAACTATGTTTTTGAATTTTAAAAATCGAATCGAATAATTGTGATGGAGAACAAAATGATTTGTTGTTGCTGAGAATAATTCATTATCAAAAGAGATGTTCCAGTTAAACCAACATAACGATTTTTTCTATTCAATTTCTTGTTGAATATGTTCCACCGTGTCGTTCAAGGCTGTGACAAGAAGCCATCCTGATTGAAGTTCAGCTTCGGTAATCATAAATAAAGTATTTACTATACAAACAGCGTATATTTTTATGTATCAGAGTAAATTTAATTAATAGAACCCAAAAAACCAATCTTAACCAAGGTTCAACAAAATTACTAATATGAATATATGGTACAAAAGAATGCTTTCATTAATGAAAACTATATTATTAAGATTTAAAATAAAAGAAATAAAAATTAAAGATTTTTCTTCGTATCTTCAATTCAACGCTAACTACGATTTCAAAAATATTTTTATTATTTTCAAACAATGATATTAATAATATAAAACTAAAAAAAAACTTTAAAAAATATTTCAATCTGTTTTTAATTAATTTGGTGTATCCACCAGTTTACATTTACAGTTACTAATAAAACAATATTTGCCTTTGATTTCGGATATCCAATATTTTCGATTTTATTACGAAGGAGCTCTTAGGTATACATATACTGGCAACACAAACTAATGCTATTGTCAAAATTGTTAAGCTTAATTTTTTTTGCAATTCAGTAGTATTTGTAAGTAACTTTACGTTGGATATCTTTATTAACTACCAAGTATGAAATTACGTACTAATTTAGAAACATATACTTATTTTGACTACAAAAGAAGTTACTAGTTATTACTAGTGCAGTTATTACTGCATTAAATTTTAGATCTGAAAAATTAAAATGCTTACTGAATAGTTACTTCACAAAAAAAAACATAGCTTAAAAAAATAATGATAACATACTCTTTTGTTCTGTTTCAAGGAACAGAAAAATCAACTTTGACTGTTTTCACAACAAACATTATAAATTACTAAGTATTATTACTGCAGTTCTACTTACAATCATGATTCAAAATTGCGAACTAGAAGCCGTTTTGATTGTTATCATAGATATTATTTAGTCTTTCTATACAATTTAATGTTAAGAACTTTTTCATTTGTAAAGAAGTGATAAAAATGATAGTATATATATATACAAGTAGTAATTATTTTTATATTACACCTAATGATAGTTTAAATTTTATGAGCCATTAGCCTCAATGTCGAACGTGCTAACAAAAGTTTTTTCAACTAGTCCACAACAGTAGGTCATGAGGACATATTGTTACTATTTAAATAAATGAACGTCGGCCCTAGTCTTTAGTCCTACGATGACCAATAAGTAATATGTACGGCATGTGTTGTTATCAAATAGTTTGTTAAAGAAAAAAGTAAAAATAAATTAAATGTGAGCTTATTTTAATATATATCAATTGGTAATCACTAGAAAAATTTTAGGTAAGTAGTGTTAGTTTCATAATTTTTTTATGAATAAATATTGTAATGTTCGTGTTATAGTTCTCATATCTTTACATATATTCCCATTATATTATTAAAGTATATATTCCGATTGGGTACAAATTATTTGGTCATAATATCCTAAAAAATCGTATTTGCTCTGTGCTCTTTATATTCTTCACTGTAGTCTTTCTGAGATTTCTACAAGTATAAGACTTTAGCAAAAATATTTTTAAACTTTCAGATATACAGAACTATTTGTTCATCTAATCCGACATGGCACAAAAAGGAAAGAAAATTGTTGGAAGTATAAAGCTTATAGAAAAAGATAAAACATTTTATACTATAAAATATAAAACACGAGAAAAAGGAAGATTATATATTTTAAATGATCATGTTTTTAGATATTACATGTCGCCGTCTGGAAAGTTTCGAGAGTATCCAAAACCTATAAATCTTGAGGATAACGCAAAAATAGTCATTAAAAATGCAGACGATTATGGCTATCAAGAGTTTCAGCAATCGAAACTTGTAGATGCTAAAACGCATTTTATTGTACAAACTAAAAGTGTACAAATAGTATTTGATAAGATACAGGGAACTGTTAAGATTCTTGACGTCGAAAATGACAAAGAAATCTTACGCGAAGCGCAACCTTTATCGTATGCAGATTATAAATCAATACAAACAATACATCAAAATGATCAGGAATATTTTTTTGGAGGTGGAATGCAGAATGGACGATTTAGCCATAAGGGAGAAACTATTAAGATTGTAAATAGTAACGACTGGGTCGACGGTGGCGTAACATCACCCTCTCCATTTTATTGGTCTTCTTACGGCTATGGCATATTAAGAAATACTTGGCAACCGGGAGTCTATGACTTTGGAGAAGAATCAACTGAATTTGTGAAGACTATTCATAAAGGGGAAGATTTTGATGCGTATTTTTTTATAAATGCTAAACCGAAGGATATTCTAATTGATTATTATGAATTAACTGGACAACCGCTTCTTATGCCGGAATATGCATACTATGAAGCACATTTAAATGCGTTCAATCGGGATTATTGGGTTGAAGTTAGTCCAGATGTGTCTGGTGCTATTCTATTCGAAGATGGAAAATATTACAAGAGTTATAAACCAAAGGAAATTGGAAATAAAAAAGGAATTTTAGAGTCCTTAAATGGTGAAAAAGACAATTATCAATTTTCCGCGCGTGCAATGATTGATAGATACAATGAATTCGATATACCTTTAGGTTGGTTTATTCCTAATGACGGTTATGGCTCTGGCTATGGTCAAACAGATTCGTTGGATGGCGACATACAAAACTTAAAAGAATTCGTTGATTATGCCTTAGAAAAGGGAGTAAGGGTAGCTTTATGGACAGAGTCAAATCTCATGCCAGAGGACCCTTTAAATCCAAAGAAAGGGGATCGTGATTTAAGCAAAGAAGTTGGCATTGCTAATGTAATTGCGCTGAAATGTGATGTAGCGTGGATAGGTAGCGGCTATTCATTCGGATTAAGTGCCGTGGAAAATGCGGCTAACATATTTTTAAAAGCAACTAAAAACAGAGCAAGGAATTTTATTATTATGGTCGATGGTTGGGCTGGTACTCAACGTTGCTCTGGTATTTGGAGTGGGGATCAAAAAGGAGGCCAATGGGAATATATACGATTTCACATACCAACCTATATTGGAGCTAGTTTATCTGGCCAACCAATAGTAGGTTCAGACATGGATGGTATTTATGCTGGTGGATGTAAAGAAGTTAACATTCGTGATTACCAATGGAAGACATTTACTCCTTTACAACTAAATATGGATGGGTGGGGTAATACACCAAAAACACCATTCAGCTATGATAAAGACGCTACAGATATAAACAGAGCATACTTAAAATTAAAGTCTACTTTAATGCCGTATAATTACAGCATTGGATATGAATCGATTCATGGTCTTCCCATGATTAGGGCAATGTTTCTAGAATTCCCAAAAGAAACTGTAGCATACACCAGAGATTCACAGTACCAGTACATGTGGGGCCCAAATATTTTGGTTGCTCCAGTCTACAATGAAATAAAAATTGACAACTACTCTGTACGTGATGGAGTTTATCTTCCGAATAAAAATCAAGTGTGGATAGATTTTATTACAGGTAAAAAATATCAAGGTGGCAAAATATACAACAACCTTATGATGCCCCTCTGGAAAATTCCAGTTTTTATCAAAGATGGATCTATCATACCAATGACAAATCCAAATAACAATCCATATGAAATAAAAAGAGACTGTCGAATTATTACTATATATCCAAATGGTACTTCAAGTTTTGACATTTACGAAGACGATGGCATAAGTTCAGATTACTTAAAAGGTAGTTTTGCAACGACTAAGATCTTGGTAAATGGACCATTGTCTAATGCGATTGGAGATTTATTTATTACTGTGCAAAAAGCTCAAAATGCCTATGAAAGTATGATAAAAGAGCGGACCACAGTAATTCAGATAATGGCATCAACAAAACCCACAAATATAAAACTTGATATAAGCGGACAATCATTCGTTTTAAATGACACCAACAATATAGATGAGTTTAATACTCAAAGCAATGTATTTTACTTTAATGAAGAATTTATTCTCAATCCATATTTAAAAGAATATAATGAAACAAAACAAAAATTTATTTTGATAAAAATTGAAAAAATTGACGTCACTTTAAGCGAAATTAACATTAAGATAAAAGATTACGCAAATCAAGGAGATGTGTTTGGCGTCCTTGAAGTCAATGAAGAAATAAATAGTCCATACAATTTTAAAGTTGATAGAGCAAATACTACTTGGTACTCTATCACTCTGACATGGGAAGTTGTTAACGCTGATTTCTATGAAGTAGAAAGAGATAACGTTATATTTAGTAATATTAAAGGTGGTTCTGTTACATTCAACGATTTACTTTGTGGAAGCAAACATGATTTTAGAATTCGAGCGGTGTTGAATAGATCTACATCGGAATGGAGTGATATTGTTTCTGGGGTAGGTAATGGATGACCCTTTCAAAGATGCTATAAAAGGAATTACAGTCAAATGCAATCTTCCTTGCCAACCGGATCAAAATGTACGTCATCTTACTGAAAATAACAAATCGTTATGGCACACTAACTGGGATGCATCCGGCAGAGCTAATCCTGAAAAAAATAAATTAATTACTTTAAATTTTGATTTAGGCGATGTTTACGAACTATGCGAAGCTCATTACGTGCCTCGTCAAGATGCGGGTAACGGTACTATAACAAAACTTCAATATAGTTTTTCCATAGATGGCACGACATGGAGTAATTTATCTGATATCATTGAATTTGAACCAAATAATTTTAATAAAACCATCATATTTAATGGAACAAAAATAAGATTTTTGAAACTAATTGTATTGGAAAGTGTTGGCAATTTTGGATCAGGACAGCAAATAATGTTCATAAGCAATTAAAATTTTAAATCTTATTAATTTCAAAAACAGATTTATAATATAAAATGTAAACTAACAAATTGTTAAGCGAAATAAATAATTATGTAATTAGAGCACATATATTAGTCTAAAATTAATTTTGCAAGTCTTCAGCACTTCTTAGAGCTATGATAGTACATAGATACAAATTTTCATCAAAAACACAACTGACAGATAAATCTTCTAAAACACAATTATATTCATGGTCTGGATATCTTGTCCTTACATAGACTGATCTAGGATCTTCTGACAGAAGATTCTCAATATTACTTTTAAAAGAAGCCGCTCTTTCACCAATCAAATTATTTAATCTTTTAAGAGCATCTTCTGAAAATATCACTTGATATTTCAGCGCTGGTGGGTTATTAACCCACGATGCTACACGAATGCCATCTTGATTAAGATTCAAGCTATTTTGAGGTGGTGTAAATCTTTCTTGACCGTCCGGAGCCCCTCTTTCAGCTTCAACCCTTCGAATCGGTGAGGAAACTGGTCCATCAAGTAAGTCTTCACTTACTGGTGACTCTGGAGGAGAAATTGGTGTAACAAGTTCGATTCCCGGCGAAAGAATGTCTGTAGGAGAAGATGGGCTTGATGTGTCAATACCAACTGCCTGAGATAAGCAAGGGCTTAAGCTGTGAAAGAAGGAAATAATTTTCATTTATTCTACACATTGTTGAATGATTTATATTAAATATTATTATTGACAATATTAATCAGATAAATACTGTTTAAATAAGAGTCATATAATTTAAATATAAATACAACTTAAAAGATAAATCAATAGAAGAGAATTACATTACAAAAGATATTTTACGAATACTTATAAAATTTTCAAATATGGATTATATGACAAATGAAAACAATTGTAAATTAAAAAAATATAGATTTTAAGAGTTACTTATTTTGGTGATAATAATTAAAAAGTCATATTACGTAAAGTAAATGA
This sequence comes from Dione juno, assembly GCA_037127375.1. Taxonomy (NCBI): domain Eukaryota; kingdom Metazoa; phylum Arthropoda; class Insecta; order Lepidoptera; family Nymphalidae; genus Dione; species Dione juno. The sequence goes on along the minus strand of JAXRJS010000077.1, from coordinate 4,276,631 downwards.
AATGTTACAAAGTGATAGTATAACGAAATCAAATTAAAATACTCAATTTGATTTCATTGTCCATCCCTGCAATGTGCTACAATATTATTTAATTATTTTTAAGTTATATTAATATGTCAAATCTCAATATAATAATAGAATATGACAAATACACAGAAATATTATAAAAATACTAATTTATGCATATAATGCACATCTTAAGTAATACTGGATGGTTTTGAATGAAACCTTTTTTTAATGTTTAGCTAAATGCCTAGGCAGGATATGTCCATAATAGACTACAATTATATTATTGTAACCTATGGGTTACAATAATATAATTGTAGTCTATTATGGTATGGTATGATATGGTAGGCAGTTTTTGTTGACAAATAAAAGCAACTCAATGATTTTTATAAGTAAAGGTGAGGCACCTTTACTTATAAAAATCATGCACCTTGGATACTTTTATAATGTCCATGCGAAAAAAACTACAACTAGTATATAATAAATTTAACAATAATATCATATATGTTATTAGATTTTTAGAGTATGAAAAATTTTAAATATACATCTTCTTTTTTACATATTAAATATTTGTTTGTTTATTGAAAATCTGTATGAAATTTCTGTTCCCTTCTTTAAAAACCTCCAAGTACTTTAGTCAAATAGTCAAATAAAATGACTGATATGTGTATAAATTTACAAAACTTTTATATAAAATAAATCAATATGATTTATTAATTAAGCAATAAATATAAAACTTGCATGTAATAGTACTAAGAATATTTATCAAAATTTTTACTGGAACAGGACAATGCAAAATTTCACCATTCACTGTCTAACAAAGTTGCAAGCTATAAGTTGTAACAATATGAAATCATTTTGCATTGCATTGCATTTCAACACTGTATCTACAATAAATAAATAGCTCTACCAACCTTTCAACTGATATATCATCATCTATCTGTAAATTAGCCATTACATTTGCTGGATCATTATTTCCTTCTGTAGGAGGTCTTTCGGAAGCTGATAATATTTCACCATATGCTTGTGGATAGTCATATTGAGGTATATATGGTTTTATGTCAAGCACAGGTGTTCCATTTACCATGTCTACTCCATTGAAATAAATTTTGTTTCCTGTAGTAGAATATAAGACTCTAATAAAGATATTAATTACAACTACAAGTAAAATTTTTGCATAAACTATTTATAATGTGTAAATAATATTGAGCATTTATTATAATTAAAAAAATTACCTTCAATGCTATGGATTTTAACAAGAGACAATCCAATTGGACAAGGTCTGTGTGGAGACCTAGTGGAAAAAACACCTCTTCTTTCACCACCAAGTCTAGGCGGAGACACCTTTGCAGGAACATTAATGCTGTCTGTCATGTGAAAATAAAAAAATATCCTGAAAACAAAAAAAGATTGTAAGCATTTTTATATGAAAGAAAGTAGATTAATTTATATAATATAATAATGTTATATATACACAATTTCCAAATAAAGGTTGGACTTTAGGAAATAAGTTTTCCAACAAAATTCATAGATAGTTTGTGGATTGTATGTTGTTTGGTATATGTTTTGAAAGTTCTATAGTCATAAGAAAATGAATTTTGTCTCTTTGTATTTTGTACATACATAAATTTAAATTACCATCTAAATTAAAATAATAGTGCTAATATTAGTACAAACCATATATGAGAAAATTCCTCTAATCCACTAAGTGCGTGTTCAGGATTATTAAAAACATTTGTGTCAATGACAATAGACCCTTTTACATTACTCAAAACAGAAGTTTGTCTAGGCACTCCTCTTTTATTAGTGAATGAAGTTTCAATATATCCTATTGGTTGAAAAGATATACTGTTAGATGGAGATGTTAAAGCCTGAGAAATATTTTGATCATTTACTATGGATGTCGCTAAAATTAAAGAAAAAATTATGATTATATGATATGAACATAAAGTTGGAGTTATTTTTTCGCATTTGTAACTAATTATTTATAAGATAAGACAATATCTCTCTCTTATTATGTATTTTTTAAGTAGAATTGTCGAAATTACACAAAATTCTGTACCTTCAGCTGCACAAGTGGAACAACGAAGTTTATTTAAAATTGACTTAATTTGCTTAATTTCCTTTTGGTGTTCTTGTTTTAATGCTGAAATTCGTTGCCTAAAAATAAATACACTTTTTTATATATTACTTATTAATATGGAGTTCTAAAATATTAGTTGCAACATATCGTTTACCTGAGATTTTTAATTTCGGTTCTCGCCATAGCTATTTGGTTTTGATATAAATCAATATTGTCCGTCATAGTCAGAAAATTTACTAATATATACTTAATGATTTCTTATATTTAATATATATTTTAGTTATAAAATCACTTCAACGTATATAAAATATAAGAAACTACGAAGTATAGTACTATAAAAACTATCTGGGTAAATTTTTATGTTTACCATAATCCGACAACAACATGAGTAAGGGAGATAACTATATTTCAATATAAACAACAGATTCATAATACTTCTACTAGATATGTACTTACTTAGACAGATGTAACTTACCGATAATTATTATTATAAACTAAGTCATTTAGTTATAAGAAAATGCAAACATACAAATTGGAAAACCAAACATTTTGAAAAGGGGTTGAATAATAAAGCATTATTAAATAATTTTATATTTGTTTCCTACTGTGTCCACTTCAAAGAACATATTTATACAATTTTGAAATTTATTTTATATAAATCTTAAATAATTTTAATAATTTTCTTTATCAAATCATACTTGTTCGTTTTAATTATTTTTTATAAAATAGAAATCAATAAATTATATTTTGATACATGTTAGGTCATCGGTTTTTGAATAAGAAAACAAATTATTCAATCACTATTGCGTTTTTCCAATTGCCGCACACGTGCCGAGATTTGTAATATTTTTCGGTCAAAATTTTTTGTTTAGCACGCGCTGAAAAGTTTCTTTAATTAAACTGGTCTTAAATTAGTTATATATTTAACAACATTCTTCAAGGAACATCATATTAAAATAGTGAGTTCTTTACACTTTATTTTGACATACAGGGGTGGGGCAAAATGTCTGTGAGAGAAGACCGCCACGTGTCCTATTTTTTATTTTTTTACTGATTTCTTTATAATTAAAATTTTATTTTAGTATCTCATGCTAATGTTCAATACTATGTGCCTTTAAAAAATATTTCCAATTTACGATAAAGGCTATTCTAATTTCTTTTCTTATACTTTCCTACGAATCGATTTATTTTAGGCGCCTGTATTTTCTTATAGCGGCGTGACATCACTTTTAAGGTTGTAATATTTATTAAATGATTTTGTTTGTTTTATAAATCGTTAATATATACGAAAATATCTTAATATGTCTTAATATTATAATTTTTTATGATATTTTTCTGTGACTATAGTACCACCTACACATTAGGTAAAACCCATCATCGATCGATTCGAGCACCATTGATATTTACCAATTCGAAAAAGCTTGAAATAAATTACACAGATACTTACTAATAACACTGAGGGTAGTAGGCTTTTACTTTTTTTCTAAAAATAGAATAGATACTTAACTTTTTTTAGTGTAACATAACATGTTTACTTTTATGTCGCAGATCAAACTTCCGTACTTTCATGGCAATGGTGTCTGAAGCGAAGGTGAATGGCAGTGGGGGTGAAGCACTCAATGAGGTCCTTCCAGCATTAGCAGAGAAGCCAGTAGGTTTGCCACCAGGAAAGTATGCCCTAGTAGGGTGGGACATGGACACGACTGGAAGGAGGCTAATTGATGAGGTAATTACTTTACTTCTAATTCAGTTTCTCTTGGTTTTATTTGTTACTGCATATGACTGGGTAGGTAGAGAAGAGTTCAGACACTCCAATTCTTCTGACATTTTGTTTTTTCTGCCTAAATTCAAGATACTGCTTGGTGAGTGGAAAGCTCCACTGCGCTATGTCTAGGGGAAATAAAGACTAAATTAAAATATATAATATTCCAAAATAAAGAGACAAAAATACTACTGTCATATGTATAATAATTGCATTCAATTTTAATATTAGTTTTAACCGCATTACATTAGTCCATTGCTTTTCTCATATATTCATATAATATTCATATTATATGTAACTTATTCCATTGACTTCCTAAAAAATACACATACATGAATCAAAATAAATAATATTACAATACATAACATTTTTTTATGTGTAACTAACTATGAAGCTATAGGCTATATGTTAAAAAAATATATATTTATATAGTTTATTTCACAAATTACTCACTCACTCACTTTTATTTTGTCAGATATGTCAAGTAGCTGCATTCACACCAAAGGAAACATACTCCCAATACATAATGCCATATGGGGACTTGAATCCTGGAGCCCGCCGGCGTCACAACGTGCGCGTGGTTACCGTGGGAAGATTTCGTATGTTAAAGGATACTAACACTAATAAGGTGACACTGTTAAATAGAAATAGAGGCACAATATAAATACTCACTTGTTATTGTAAACGTGGCCTAAAATCTTGTGGATTTCATATGTGAACATTATGGATAGCAAATAGATAAGATTAATTTTTTTAAATATATCTTCTTCCATTATATTTTATTTAAATATGGTATAGAAATCACTTTTGCAGAAACAAATATCTTAAATAATTTGAAATGATCCATAATTTCCAATAAAAATATTATATATAATTGTCTTTATACTATATTCTGGTAAAGTATTATAATAATAATAATAATAATATTTTATTGGCATAAGTGAATACAGTTACAATGTAGGATTCTCTAACACCTGCGCTAGTAAAAGTATTATTCTTTATTTGTTTATACTTTAATCATCAATTAATATAACATTAGGTTATAAAATAATCTTTTGTATTATTTTTAGATATTGAAAACAAAATCTGAGATATCTGCCCTATCTGACTTCTTGGATTGGTTAGAGAAAGAGAAGGGTGATGGTAGTGTCATACTCATATATCATGAGCCTCGTCGTTTAAGCCCTACAATGCTATTAGAGGCTCTCACTCGGTAAGTTATTTACTGTGTTCATAAATAATTAATAGAGATAGTAAATATATTAAGTGTAATACATGTGTAGTTGTGTTGTTTTCTTTTAAGTATATGTATGCATAAAAGATAATGATATATATTTATTTATGTTTTTGAGGTATTGATCATGTTAATTGCTCTGCCTTAAAAGCTTAATTAAATAATTATTGAAAGGGAAAAATAGCATCAATATGTATAAAATTTACACTCCAAAGAACCCGAGAGTCGAAATAGGATAACAATGTTTTATTTTATACTAAAACAGTAAGTAAAATTAAAAAAGTCAAAAAAATTGCATAATTTAATACACAATATAAATTGAAAGAAAAAGCCTTTGTGAAGCTACACTGGCAGGATTTCAACTCGGAAGAATGAGTTATTTTCATCTTGTATTGGAGGTGATAAGACAAATCGCGACATTGAGTTCTGCTACCATAACATGCAATATTTTATAAATTGTGCAGAAATTAGAGAACAAAAGTTGCTCTGTTCTTGACCCTTATATATGCAGTATACAGGATGAACATAAAATATACCATTATGATAGTTTTGTTATAATACTTTTACTAATCTTACATGTTATCTTTCAGTTATAAGTTGTTGGACCGTTTCAAATCAATAGTTGCTGGCTTCACAGACAGCTATGCCTTAGCAGCTGACAAATGTAAATCTACAGTGAAATCAGTGTCTTTACGAGTATTGGCCAGAGTATTACTTGATGCAGATACATTGTCAGTAGACAGTGCACTCGATAGAGCCACAGCTGCATATAGAATTGTAGAACATCTTGCACAAGGTTAGTTTATATTTACAAATGCAGCTACAAAAAAATAAAAAGGAAGATACTTTTACATACTTTTTCTAAACATATATAGGACATAACACCCAGAGTAAAAATGGAAGGCATTTTGACTGTCTTCTTTCAGCATATATTCAAGGTTATTATCTATGTATATAATGAAAATGTAACTTATCACTGCCTGTTCATGGAAAATCTACTAAGTCTCCCTATAGTGGAGGCATTTATCAATGTAATATAATAAAAAACAATGATATTTAAATTTTTTGTCTGTTTCTTGTTGTGTTTTTACAGTTATCACTATATGCATTATTGTCAACCTCTCTATTGAGTGTTATTCCATTTCAAACAGTTATTAAATAAAAAGTTGCTATAAGCAGGTCGAATTTTTAGCAATCGAAAATCTTTATGAAAGTTTCAATAATGTAGACCATTGTATTTAAAAAATATATATTAAAAGTATAAGTACACTAGAAACACTAATGCAATTCAGCTTATTTAATTATTAATTGTGTAGTTCCAGTTTGTGAAGCCTTGGGTAGCTAGCTATCTAGCTAGTGACTATGAAGATAATATATTTTATAGGATTAGAATTATGTTAAGAAATATATAAGATACTTATAATTTACAAAAATTTTTTTATCAACAGGTGAACAGCAAGAAGTAGGCGCAGGGGGTGAAGGTGCCACAGCCAGTAAGGATATGGTAGAAACTGCAAGAGTGTGGGCTCGGCCTGTTCATACCGAACTTGAAGCGCTTTCTAATCTTAAGAAGTTGTTAGAAAGGTTTGTTATTTTAGTTGCTGGGGTCATATAAACAATAATATTAACAAAACTTTATTTTCCATCATTGAAATAACAAGTATAAAAGATATAAAATGGTCTTTGTTAGTAATATTATTAGTTTTATTATTTAATTGGTTTGATTTTTTTAAATTTTTTGGTAAATGCATTTACATTTGTGTTGATATATTCTTATTCTTAGTATTTCTTTAGTTTAGTGTTCATTATTTGTGCTACAGTTGGTGGTTTTCAATGTGCATCCCATCTGGATAAAAGCCTCAAAACTTCCATTCCTTTCCAATTTTTACTAAATAATTTATTATTTTTATTTTCTAATCTAACAGATACTGAATCCAGTTGTACATATTTCAATTTGTAACCCTATAGCCATATATACCCCTGCCGGATTGGGGATAGGTTTCCAGGTGTTATATTGCCTTGTTTGTTATTATTTATTTAATGCCTCCTAGTTGCAAGTTGGGCTTAGAGTGATTCATATCATCATATGCATTTATTTTATTATATATTTTACTTATCTTCGTAAGTGCATTTTGCGCTTATTATATTTTGAGTTTGATTGAGGTGGTGTTTTTGATAGTGACTTTTTCTCTTGCTCTTTTCTAAGTTCTAATATATCTTTTGGGAAATATTCTGTAAGGTTTATGGCAGATTCTTGTTATTTTATAACAAGTCAATTTTTTTTTCTAAATAATGTCAGTTTCACTAATATGGATTTTTACTTATTGTTTTATTCTCAGCTAGTGGATATTGCTAATTTCTAAATTCTTACATAGCATTTACATTAGTTTACAGTTAGATACATTGTTTAATACTGATTCTATATTTCCTTGGGTTCTTCTAAACCTTGTACCAAATTTAGATCTTTTTTCTTTAAAGTGGTTACTTCAGTTTGAAGCATGCCATTTCTTTCAATCAGTGACTTAAGTATTAGTTTGCATTCTGTATTGAAGCTTTTACTTCATTCACGTTTTGAAGTACCATTTATTAACATAAATTTTTAATAACATAAATTAATAGAAACACGAAATTTCCATTAAAACGTGATCCATTTATATGTTTAAATAATATATGTTTTTCAGTTCTCACAAATAAAGCTTATATCGACAAAAATTCATATTATATATAGAATAGCTGCATTCATAAAAAAATCAATATCACATTTTACAGATATACCATTTAATTTGCAGACAAAACACATTCCGTCCTGTGTTTGCGCCGCTACTGAAGCTTACTCGGCCTGAGCGTAAACGCGTAACTCAGTTACGCCGCCTTCTTGCCGATGCCGGGCTCTTATATGAACAATTACGCGACGCTTGGCAAGAAGAGAAGCTGACAGGACTGGAGAAACAATTGGAAGCATTGTCCTTGTCTGTATCAGCTAAAGAAGAGGATATCAAGGAGCTGATAGAAATTTTTGACTGTCATTTTGACCCTGCCAAAGAACCGAAAGGTCCCAAACCAAGACAAATGACTAATAGGACTAGAGTATGTATTTCCTTTAGGTGTATTTTTCTTTTCTTTAATGATATGATTTATAACTATTTTTTTTTATCTAAGTCCATTCCTTGTTTTTGACTGTCGGTTTATTGAACTTTCATTAAGTAAATATTAAGTTAAGAACATAGAACATATTCATAATATCAATGTTTCTAGGCCACATCGTCTGCAGGAGAGACAGGGGAGGCTGAAGGCAGTACCAGCGAATCGCAAAAAACATCTACTCAAAACTCACCCAATAAGACTAATAATGGTAATTTACATGTATCCTACACAAATATGTTAAATGCACCATTTCCTTTGTAGTTCATTTATATCGTAACTAAAAATAATAATTTGATATTCAGGCTGCCAAACAATGAAATAAAATAAAAACTTATTGAAATGCTGAGTAATAATTGAAAAATTGATAATAATAGTTATATTATGCAAATAATACGAATTTTTGTTTCAGACTTAACCCCAGCAGAGCCTAGTCAAATCTTGCTACCAGAAGTAGCGGCTAACTAATGCCAATATAATAACTAATACTTAGATTTTTCTATCACATACTATTTAGAAGTATATAGCATGTGAACATTTATTCATATATACATTTATTCATAAGTCTCCTTTGGAATTGAAAGTTTGTTTTGCATTGGTGAACGAGTTTACGGTTTATTTACCTTGTTAACCTTTTATTTTATTCAGCTTAAAGTTTATATACATATAGATGTAGTTGAGTGCCTTAGCAACTCAGTGTTTTATGATTCACACTTTTGTGAGATATATGACAACTATTTGTTGTATTTTTACTAAGTGCCCTAGTGACGGAACTGCTATTTTGTTTCGCTATGGTGAGCTCGACGAAGATTGCATAATATTTTTATATATATAAAGAGGAACTATGTATATTATGTTACAAATGGGCTTTTAAGTACAATTTATAGTATTTTATTTTAAAGTTAAAAATTTATTTATTTTTTTCTATGTGTGCAATCACAAAAGGGTGGACTGATATTTACACCCTGTATTTTATTTTTTAATTTATTTTTCCTCTTGCATTTTATGATACTTAGGCATGAATTTTCGCTATACTAATAAGCTGGCGCACGTGTAAGTTGCAAGGCCTTTGTTCTGCCATGCAATGCTATATAAAGCAGTGTGTACCTATTAACTTACCTTAATTTAGTTAGTTTTAACATAGACTGTACATATAATTTAATTTCTTATTTTGTTCAGATCTCTAATAAATATGTAAGTCTATTTATTTGTTGTTTTCAACTTCTTCCTATTTTTTTTAGACATAGTTAAAGCAAAAGAAAATGTTCATATATGGTACATATTTACATGTATATTTTATACCTTTGTAGTTGAAAATTAGATATTATAGATTAAGTTCAAATTGTTCTTTTTTTCAATTCAATTAATACTTAAATATCCCAGGAAGAGCTCAACGTATTTTATAAGAAAAATGTCATTTCGATTGTAATAGGGGTCAAATAGAAAAAAACAACCATTATATAAAATCTATTTTATATGGTAACAACATCTTGTTTTGTCCAACCTTCTGCAAGGTGATCTCTGACGGCTCTATCCAGAATTACCTAAAATGAAAGTTGCAAGTGAGTCTTATTTACATAAAAATTTAGAACTTGGAAAGTAATTTACAACAAATGATTTTTTTTATGAGACTGCTATTTGAAATTTTTTTTATTTAAATTCTAAAATGATATAAAATACCTCAATATCCCTACATCCTTGCATTGCCCGGCTCAAGACTTCTTCAAAATAATCACTGTGTAATCTGTGGGACATCTCCATTAGAGCTATACTTCCTGCAACAGTAATCAGACAGTACATATGGAATACTAGCTGCACCTGCAGTTTTGCCTACATGGGAAAGTCACTAAAAAGTTTCAGCCGATTCAATATAATAGTTCTTTTGTAGTAGAAAATACTTTAAATTATTACTTAAAAAATTAATATTTTTTATTTATGCACTAATTCATAAAAAAATTAAATATGGGAAGCTTACCATAATACAATGGTGGGAACTGCATTTGAATGGGTTAAGCCCTTGCCGAGATTACTGTGCACAAATGCACAGAGATAAAATTAAAATCATTGTTTTTGGTTGTCTATTACATTGATAAATATAGAATAACAAACATTTTTTTTATTTATCTTCCATGTACAGACAGTGATCAGTCACATTTTCAATTTATGTTAAAAATATATAGGTGAATTTGATAAATTACTGACAATTATTATTGGAATTCTAATTAGTTTCCAGTCAAGTAAGTAACATTATTTTAGCTATTAACTATATAACTTTTAATATATGTGCTATAATGAATTATAACATTTTCATAAATGTTACTTAAAGAAATAAAATGTACAATTTCAACAGTTATTGAAAAACAAAATCTAAATTAAATATAACAAAATGCTACTTTTTTAACTTACCAGTGCTAGGTAAGCTAGCAACAGTCAGTACAACACCACCTGCAGCCTCCTCAACATGTCCTACATCCAGCAAAGGGGCTGGCATTCCTGCCTTCCATGCCATAGATGCTGTACAAGCACACACATATGCTTTAAGAGGTATACCAGCGTCAATTAAAGCCAAGGTGGCACAGTTTACACTTGCACAATATGCACCACCATCTGCCTAATGAAATTAATCATAGTGTTACTTTAATAAATTTATGTTGGACAAAATATGTATATCAATCATATTGTAAAATATTATAGTTATTTGTACCACTTACAATAAATTATGGATATAATTTAAATTGAATTAATGGAAGTTAATTTATTAACTGGTAATGTTATCCAATTACAAAAATAGTCACCAGTTCAGTGATTTTAGGTAATTTTAATGTAATACCTGTTTAAGCTGATGTATATAATAATTAACTGAAGACTCAAAATTAAACTTACAAGTAGTATTTTATTTTTATAATAAAATAAGAGTACTGTAAAAATAATTTCAATATATTACATTACATTTATAATTTATGGTTCACTCTTAGGTTTCAAACTCAAAAGAAAAAACAGGATCCTTATGAAATCACTGCCTTCATCTTTGTTTGTTTAATATGGATTCCAAAGTAACATTTTTTTTGTGGTAAATGTATATTTAATGTATTGCTTTCTAGCTATAACTTACATTATATTGATATGCAAATCTTATTTGTAATAGAAAGTATTATTATTATATTATATGGTATTATTATTTGTAAGTGCAGTATTATTATTTACCTGCAGAACTTCAATGTAAATATCAATTTGTGACCGAGGATATAATTCTGTTTTGATGGCAGCTGTTAGTGCTTGTCGTAGATGCAATGACATTTCTTGAGATTTACGGTCACCTCTTGGGCGATTTTTTCTCTCACCTTAAGTAACACATTGTAAGTTATTAATATTTGGAGTATTTATAAAATATCTATATAATACTCAGAATTTAAAAGAACTTGCCTGTAGAAAATGTGGCCATACTATATTGACAGTTAACAATCACTGCTTCTTTCGACATTTTAGATTTTGAAGCCTATAATATTATAAAAATATTACTAAGATATATCAAAATTCTTTAATATTATATTAGTAACGAATCACACTGCAAGAAGCAGTTCTCAAGCAGACCGTACCTGATGAGGTCCATATACAGCAGCTAATACTTTTGTATTACCCTCTTCTAAATATGCACTTCCATCAGGCTGAGTGAAAACACCGAGCTTACATCTTATTCTACGTAATTCATTTGGCCTTCTACCGTCTAGTCGTAAACCCTGACTTGATAATAAATCTGGTCCAGGCATATTATATCTAAATATTACCAATAATATATTTCAGCAGTATATAAACTGTTAATTTTTTATAATTTAGAATTTAAGCCTTTTTTTATTGATTGAAATTAATAAATAATGTATGAAATCTTTAATTTTATTTCAAATAAAAACAAACTTTATTTGTAAATACACAAATAACCTAATCAAAATCTGAATTCAAGCAGTGTAAAATATGTCAAACTTCATAGCCAGGAGCACAGAATAAATTTACACAAGGAGGTAATTAGTTTTCGTTAGTGATTTACCGGAAATATAGATTATACATAGCCAAGTAGGATATATCCATGAGAAAAAGATTAGTACTTGAAATTTCGTCACATTTTTTACATACAAGTACAAGTTATTTGGGATATTATTATTTTTTTTTATTATCAAAACATTAGGTAACGTAAAAACTACTCGCCAGTAACCACAATAATCGATAAAAAAAAGAATATAAATAAAGATTATAATCTAATATTCTACCATGTTACATCTTATTTAATACGTTACCATGCTTATTTATCCTAAAGATCGGGAGAAAGAAATAAATAACAGATTTAAAATATCTATATATTAAAATAACAATATAATAGTAGATAGTAAGTACTTTCATAGTATTTCTAAAAAGACAACATTATTGGTTCGTGTTAACGTTGAATGATCTATTCATCTACCTCTAGAGAGTCGCGTAACCTATGTTACAGTTATAGTGCATAAAATAAATATTTATAATCTATAATAAATCTCCTTCTGTGTATTGCATTGATATTTGATTGGACTATGCACTAAGTTACTGAATTACATTGATATTTTTTAATGAAAACAAAAGTATTTACATTAAATGATATTGTAAGGTAAATATAAATTTTATTATACGTTTAGATTTATTTAATCTTTTGTTTTTTTTAAGTTTTCTATTAGATTTGTTGTCACGAGCCATTGTCAATTTGTCAGTTTACTGTCATTTAGCGTTAGTCGAAATTAAATAAATTAATATGGATTTTCCCTAATTATAATGAACTAGTTTACGCCAGGACAAACAGTTACTACATTTTTGCAAAAAAAATATTTTAATTCTTTATCTATTTTGATCTATTTGTTAAACATGTTACGCTAACTCTATTGTGTAGTATCGATTTTTGGTGATTGTATAATTTTGGCTAATTAATTGTGCAGTGAACTACAATGGACGTAGATGATTCGGCGGTGGATCTTAGTGTAAGGTAAGTCAGTGTTATCTTTTTGTTGAATTTGTTGTTAGTGTTAAAATTTGTATTGTTAATATTGTAAATACAAATTTTAATCATTCATTATACATTAATTAGAAAATAGTTATATTATTCGTATATCTATATTACTTAAAGAACTTTTTAATGATTTTGTAATATATCATTATTTTTAATAATATGTGTCTTTAATTATAAATAATTACATTCAATTTAGTATTTAATATATGTAATTTTTCTTACTATAGCAGGTCACTTCCACCTGAGTTAAGTGAACTTAGAGCGTTGACTGCAAGTGGTTTGACTATTACTCCGGCCCAACCCCCACCTCATGTAAGTTCTACTGACATTATTTTAAAAAAAGTAAACATAATTGTAGAGATTAGATAGAAAGCTTACTAATAAACTAATAAGAAATTAATTTTTAAAAGTAAATATATTGTTAAATGTCTAAGTTTGGCATAGTTGTGGTTATAAATGATAAGAAATCAGTGTGACCTAAATAACACATTAAAAAACTTATTTATCACTATGTATTTAATTAATACATATGTGGTATTATATGTGTTTAATTTTATGATTTGAAATTATAAAGGCATTTCATAAAAACAAATAAATGCAAAAATATTTTTATAAAAATATTGAATGTACCTATGTACATAACTTGAAATTTTAGTAGGTTAAGAAGAATGTGTAATTAATGGCTTAATTGTGCTTGTACAGTTTAAGTGTCCCAATATGTAAATGTTTGTTACAATTCTAAATATGGTTCTTACTTAGTATATATGAATTTAACACACTAAACACTTTTTTTTAAACTAATGATATTTTTTTCTCTGAATGCTTTACTCAAGATTGACAGAGTGAGTATAAATGTAAGGATCACTTTTTTTAATATTTAATAAAAACTTTTACATTTACTTTTTTTAGCATAATTTTCTTGATTATGATATATCATTTATCAGAATGCCTAGTCTCATTATTTGTGTATGGCACTTTATATTACCAGAAGTGAGTAATACTATTAGTTAATAATTTACATAGATATTTCCCCAAATTGAAATTATACCATATATCCAAGAATAATAATTTTCTCTACTATTAACTGTACATAAGTGTACAGGTTAAAAATAACTCTTCTTGGATATACTAAGCCGCCTTGGCGCAGCAGCACAGCTTCTGACTGTAAGCACAACAGTTGTAGGTTTGATTCCCACTCAGAGGAAATGAATTATATTGTTTTATCTTACCAGAGGGTAAGAAGTCAAAGCCCGGCAGTAAGTTCAGCCACACATGCAATGTTTCGAAAATTGAACGGAAAGTTATCTCTGTCTACACTGCTAATATAATGTTGTTTATTTTTTTATAACATTTTATTTTATATATGAAGCAAGCCAATTTTTGTTCAATCTTATCTATAAAAAAGATGAGGAAAATTGATTAAATATGAATACTATTTTGCGGCAGGGCGCAAGTGGCAAAAGAGTGTTGCGTCCACGTTCAGAGCAACGCAGTTACACGGAAAGTCCGGACATTGTTTTGTTGCCAGCAGCACCCCCACACCACCGGAAGCCTTCATTGCCCGCACCTGCTCCTTTTACAGGTATTAATGAATAAAGAAATAAAATAAATTATCAAAAATGTTGCTTTATAGTATTCAATGATCTGTCTTTCTTACTTTGTTTTTATTTATCAGTAAAATGTGTTACTTAAATATAAACTTTGATTGCTTGTTAATGAAGTAATACAATTTTTATTTTATTAAAAGTCGCACACACCTTTTCTTTAACAATCCATTGCTAAAACTACTTAAATGAAAATATATTGATGACGCCAATGATCAGTGTTTTTTGTTGTGTTCTTGATGTATAAGAACAGCTAACTCACTATAACAGAGCTAGCAGGACAGTACACAAACAGACTTGACATCATTAATATTTTATTATTTTTCTTGATGCAAATTTTAAGTACCATTGCCAAACAATTGTAACATATATATCTGTATCGTATTTATATTTATAATGTATTTAGCAAGAAGAAGAGAACTCTGATCAGGGCTTGAAGACTGAGCCTAGTATATTTACTAAGTCTAAGAAATTTAGTACTTTTTTAAGATAATAAGTGATAAACTATTCCTTAATAAATTAAACAGAAGTTATAAAAATGATTACAAACCTTCTGATATAATTTATTGCAGATGTATAAAGTTTTATTATGACAACTATAGTTATTGTGTTTTAATTCTCATAAAAATCTCAAAGTATACCTATATTCAATAAAATAATTAACGACCATCAATTTAACCTCAACTTTAGATGTATGGTTATTTTGAAGTTAATATTGTCAGCCTTTGTAAGGTCGGGGGTTGAAGTATGGACCTCCGTGTGCCTTAATGGTAAAGATTAACAATCTTTTGTTTTCAAAACAGATGTGAGCAGCAAACTAAACTCAAGCGCCGTGAATGTATCAATAACGCCAAGTGCAACGCCAGTCCTACCAGAGTCGCCCCGTGACCCGGCGGACGAGGAGGAGTCTGAGGAAGAGAATGAGCCGCCACTACCTGTGGTGGGCCATAGAGTGAGTTGCTTTGATATTTGTTTCATTTCTTTTCTTTTTTTTCTTAGGGGTAGGCAAAGAAAGACCAGATGAGGACCAGAAGAAGGACTAAAAATGTTTTCCATTTGTTAACTTTTTAATACGTTTTTATTAGCTTTGAATTTGAATCTATGCATGCTTTTTTAGTAACGATGACAATATAATACTTTGAAAAAAGAAATTAGCACTTTTTTTAATTTCGTTTTTGCAAAAGTTTCGTGTTTTTTTAATTTTAAAACTTTTATTTATTTTTCGATTATGCAGTAAGCAAAAACCGTATGAGGAATAGGACGAAAATATAATACGTTTTGTTAAAGCTGAGTCGAAGAATGAGTGGGATCGTTTTTTCTTTTGTATAGGATATGTATATTGCTATAATTTTGATTTTTTAGGTTTCTTTACCTCAAAGAAAAAATTAAACCTTTTAAGATGCACTTTGTTTTCAGTCTGTCTATTAGTCCGTCAGTCAAGTCAAGTTTATATTACGTTAAGCTTATAGTCCCTTGGAATACAGAAAAAATTAAACTTTAGATTAGTAAAGTTAAAAGCAAGTTAAAAGTTAATTAAAAAATACTAAAGTTGTTTATGCTTCGTTTTTGCTGCTTTTTGTATGAAATCCGTCGCGTAATCGAAACGTATAGTGTAATCGTTGGCTTGAGATATAAAAATTTGGCATGGAACTAGTTCGAGTTAAAATTCAAAAATGTTAAGTCTACATAGAAAAGACCCCAAAAACAAAACAAAGCCCACAAACGTCACGTTTACTGTCAGACGCGGTGTCGTAGTGTGTTAAGTATACATATATTTGATCAAATATAACCAAAAACAACTCATTCTTGAACAATTCCATCAGGAGCTATCGAGTGCAGAAATATGGGAGCGGGAGCGTCGTCTCCGCGCGTTGAGGGAGAAGCTGCGCGCCGAGGAGACTCGACTCGTGCTGTTGCGGAAGCTGCGACAGTCGCAGCAAGCCGCCACCATAGCGCCGGCTAAGGTAGACATTACA
The DNA here is from genome assembly GCA_037127375.1 of Dione juno. NCBI lineage: Eukaryota > Metazoa > Arthropoda > Insecta > Lepidoptera > Nymphalidae > Dione > Dione juno. The sequence continues at coordinate 4,259,799 of JAXRJS010000077.1, read as the reverse complement.
CAAACAATGGCCTATGGCTGCCTATGGTCACTCACACTCAGGGACTTACTGTGCGCTCGTCCGTCCCACAGGAGCCGAGCGCGGCGGCGGGCGCGGCGGGCGCGACGGGCGCGGGGGGCGCGGCGGGCGCGGCCAGCGCGGCGGGCACGGCGCTGGCGGGCAGCGGCTGCGTGGTGCCGCCCGGCGTCACCGTCACGCCCGCGCCGCCGCCCGCGCACCAGCAGAACAAGGTAGCCAGTAGTCAAGCTTTATGAAAGAATAGATGAGAGAGCTCTTTCTTGAGAAAGTGAAAATAATTGTATGGCGAAAATTACAATAATTTTTTACCCACAACCGTCTCCTTTGCAGTCAGACGTTGTCCGACCGCGTCGTCCCGTATCAGATATCCTATCCGAGTAAGTGTAATTTTAATTAAACCATGTGTTCCCACTTGATCCCACAGCGTCCCAGCGCAGTAACAACTAACTTGCCTACCAACAACGTGGGGCGACGGTCTTCCAGTCTGCCCGGAGGCGCCACTCTCACGCCCGGACCTTACCGTACGCAGGTACACGATATAGGATATATTTATTGTATGATTTATACCTACAGCTTGGTAAATATTTTTAATGAAATAGAAAATAGATAATAAATTCATTTATTTGTAATACAGAATATTAATATAACTACACAAGATCGGTATGACGCTCTAGAAGGGACGAACTGATATACTGATAGACTGTAAAAGTATATGTATATAATATGTATATTTTTCTTTAATATTTTTGATGATATGATTTTAGAATTGGGATCAAAACTCACAACCACCGCGTTAACTCACACCTTTAATTACTTTTAATTGTGTCCATAAAATATAAATAAATATATATTTGCAGTCGTCTTCAAGTGGCGGCGCCAGTATCACGCCGTCCGTCACCATCACGCCCGCGCCACCGCCCGCCAACCACTCTACACCCAAGGTAAACAAAGCTTAAATACTGTATTTTCGGTGGAACGCTATATTTTATTATGAGTTTTTATATCATCATATAATATTGCTACTGATATGCTTGTTTCGGCTTCCTACTCAACCGGTGTAGCCCCGAACTCGTGGAAGAGTGATGGAGAGTATGATAAACAGCCAGCTCGTCTAGAGGATCACCGTTTGATCACCGGTGTTCTCCTGGTTTAACTTACACACCGCAGGGCTGTAGCTGTCGAAAGCAAGGAAGAGGGCCTGGCAATTGGTCAGGGCGCTCCTTGCAAACCTTCCATCGTATGGGGTTCTTGAGAATTTTTGCAAGTGGGTCGCCAGATTTCTTGTAGGGCGTAGCAATGAGAACTGTCAAAGATATTTGCTCCGATAATTTACCCATAAATGCTGGCGCCCTCTAAGGCTGTGTGCTGTCCCCTACTCTGTTTCTTTTCCACATTAATGACACATTGGAGGATTCTAGCATCCATTGCTATGCAGACGATAGTACGGTGGACGTCATGGTCGTATATCCTGGTCGTGCAGGTTTTCGTCTGGAAAATGTCAAAAATTTCCGAAAGAAACTTGTGTCTTCTATCGAGGCATCGCTCCGGAATGGCTACTTATGGAGTGCTTTTCACTCTTCAACTTGGTTCAATTCAACCCCCAGGAGAGTCAAGTTTACGCGTTAACTACTAAGGAAACCCCATTAGTCGTGTCGTCAATTTCTAAGAACTCTTCTCTCAAACCCGCGTTCTGTATTACTATATTGGGCCGCAACATTTCGAATGGCTGTCAGTTAATCAATCATCTGGAAAGGAATCTGGGTCTTATTGCGAAAGAGAGACAGTACTTCACGCCTTTACACCGATTGTCTCCGTATAGAGCTCAGGTTCGGCCTGATATAAATTACATCTCTTTTCGGGTGCAGTATCAGCTTAAACCCTTTTTATCGCATGCTACGTAGAGCGGTTCGAATCTTTAAACGGCTAGACGTTTCCTCGTTGTGCGTTTTCAACCTCTTATACCGTGGAGCCACACAACTGTGGCACAGCCTACCGGGTTGATATGACTGGGATATCTTTAAAGATCGCGTCTCCGTCGACCTCAAAGGCCGGCAACACACTTGTAGCACCTCTGGTGTTACGCGGGGTCGCGGGCGGCGGTGATCACTTACCATTAGGTGATCAGAACGCTGGTTTACCTTGTGTTTCCCTTAAAAATAAAAAATATCTAACATAATATTTTATTTAGGGGTAATTACTTTGAGGAACTAGATATAACTTCAAATCTTGTGTTAGATACTTACCACATGCACACGATCATGCATCGAGCTAATTTATTGTCAAAATAAATATATATTTTTTAATGATAATACGAGAATATTCATTGATATTCATGATTTCATGCAAGTGTATTACAAAATAAGAACAGGTATAAATAGGAAAATAATTGTACATACTGTTTTGCAAGCCGGCTCAGGATAATTCTTCAGTGACGAGTAGTACCAGCGATGCAGTGAGTATGGGAATGTGATGTCGACTACCTTTTTATATTTTTATATATTACTTGTAAAGTTAATTTTTTTTTATTAAATTAGCTTCACACTGTATCCCGCACATGGCAGGGTAAGCAGAGGGAACCGTTGGAACCTAGTGTTAAAAGACACTCCGATCCCCGCTTTCCGCCATTTTGAGGCATTGTGTGTTGAGTGGTGGAACTCAATGTCGCGCTTTGCCTTGTTACCAGAGCGATGGAAATGAAAATCATTCATTCTCCCCGAGTGGGAATCGAATCCATATACCATCGCGTTTACAGGCAGAGGCTGTGCCTCTGCGCCACGACGATCTTCAACGGTCCTCAACTTGTAAAGTTACTGTAGAATATGTTAATAGAATATTTGGAATCTGAAATTAATATGTTTCAAGAATGAATTTGTAGTGTGAAAATATAAATATGAAGTAAACTTTAAAAAGTACTTATTTGAGATTCAACCGGCGAATTTGACATAGTAAAGAATAAAATTTGAAATTTAAAAAGCCGAAAATGCTGAACTGACAGAACTATACTGCCGGTGTGTGTGTGTCGGCAAAACTTGTAATGACGAGAAGGTTTTGCATTCGTTTAGATTAAATCCATTACATTTTTTTTACAAAACCGACTTAAAGAGATTTTTTTCCGTGTAATAAAGTTTATTTGTATTGTATTGTAAAGAGGTCGCAACAAGTAAAATATGGTCTTATATGGTCTTATATTCTATGATCTATTCAAAGTGAAAAGACAAATTCTGTCTGCATTAGTAACTGAATGAATATTCGTTGCAATCAATATCATATGCTATAAATTAAAATAATCAATTAATAACTCATATAAAATTTTCGTATATTCTAAGTTATTATAATAAGTGTACACCTTGTGCAGGCGAGCTCCCGCAGCTCGGACGACACGCAGACGCCGGCGCAGCGCCAGGCCGCCGCTAAACTTGCTTTACGCAAGCAACTTGAGAAAACTCTACTTCAGGTATTCCATCATATTATTCTTTTCGTTAGCTTCATGTTGATTCTCGCATTTAGCAGGGCCTACCCTGGGAACCTAGAGTTAGGACACTCCGCTCTCCGCTCCTCTCACTCACACGCAGCGTGCTGAGAGCTGAACTGGAACTCGACGCCGCACTTTCTTGCTAAAGTGAGATTATGAAAATAATTGATCCTCTGAGTGGGAATCGGTACCACAATATCGCAATAATAGTCAAACGTGTCTATTCTTTTATATATAATGTGAAGAATGAGTAACATTTCTTACGCAGGATTATAAATTTATATATTTTTAGATTGTATTCCATAAAAAAAACATTTAATGGTCAATGGTTTAGCAATAAGAGATACAACATTATTATAATTTTAATTTAACTTCCTAAAAAAAAAGGATATAGGTCAATAAGAAGACAGAGAAATAATGATTAAAACAGAACATTGTGCCTAGTACTTTAATAACATATTAATCTCTTAATGTGCATTATTTATTATTTTTCTAGATACCACCACCCAAACCCCCGCCACCGGAAATGAACTTCATACCCTCTCCTTCCAATACAGATTTTGTGTACTTAGTGGGACTTGAACATGTTGTGGATTATCTCACTAATGAAGATCGGTTTGTATATACTTATATTTTATGATTATATAATTATAAGTCAAAAATGTTATTTATGTTTATGTAATTTTGGACTAGTTATTACTATAATAAAATAGTAAAAAAATTGTGTCTGTACATTGAATATTTTTTTGAATAAAATGATACAGGGCGAGGGCTGGCGACACTATTTCAGAATTGAATATGATTTAATCATTCATTTAATCTATTATAAAATGTTTGTCTCTCTGTTCGAACACGCATCTTTTTGGATCTACTGGACAGATTTGAATGAAACTTTTTTGTTTTATATCTGTTAGGTCAGGGTGTAATCAATTTTAAAGACTTGCATTCCTTATGCTGAACCAGTGAAATATGAAAATCCAACATCTGGAACATCTTATGAAGAACCATTATGTCCATCTAAACTTATGCAATATAAATTGCGCCTTAACAGCAATCATTTAACGTGATGGATATTTTCCGTTGTAATTTTGGTATGTAATATCAAAAGAATTCTGTATCTTCAATTGAAGATACAAAATAGACAAGCTAAACTAATAAATAAAAAATATGTCTTTAGTAATATATACTTTTTGAGCATAATGAGCAATATTTCTTGAGTCTCAATGAAAAAGGCAAGCAGTCCGTAAGGTGGCAAGGATCATAAAGTCCCCGCCGACGAAGTCGCCAAGAATATGGTGCAATTAACGTATATTTCGCTATGAAACTTATGGTTTCAAGTTGATTCCTACTCGAGAGATGATTGTGTATTAAATGTTTTTTAATTTCTTCATTTTGATTACAATAATTACTATGTATTGTCGCTTGTACGACCCCCATTGTTTCTAATATAGTCTTAGTAAGATTATTCAAATATTGTTACTGTAAAAAATATATAATTTTATGTGGTCTCAAATGTCAACATATTTCACGTACGATTGGCAAGACTAGACAAGCTCTCGGAATGTCTCGAAGCACTCCGCTTATGTCTCCAGCATGCCGCGCTCGACGGTGCCGTGCGTGTGCGCGCAGTGCGGCAGCGACTTCACGCCGGTGTGGCGCTGGGAGCGCGCGCCGCCGCGCCGACAGGACGCCACCTTCAGCTGCGCGCCCGCCGCGCACTCCGCGCACGCCGCCCACGCCGCGCCGCCCGCGCGCCGCCTCTGCGAGCTCTGCGTCTCCGGGAACGTCAAGCGCGCGCTCAAGGTACTCGTCTAGCTTTACATGTACCGTATTGGTTCACTTTGAACATTCGTCTCATTAATTGCAGATGACATTTTTTTTATTCGATATTTTAAAAAAATATTCAATCTTTAAAATATTAATATTGTTTAAAAATAACGAATTACGAAAATTTTAATATTATAAAATAATATCACGATAATGTACTCCTTTTGAAATGTTATAATTATGTAATATCGAATAACAACTTGTTAAATTGATAACTTAGACACCAGAGATGTTTGTTGTTTGTTCTGATATGGAATGTTAGTGTTTTCTTATCTTCATTGTACGCATTACATTTTAAAAAGTTATGTACGATAATTCAATTATAAATATTGATTTATTAATATAAATCAATATATAAATAAATATTAAAAACAGGCGGAACACACGGCCCGCCTCAAAACGGCATTCGTACGCGCCCTCCAGCAAGAGCAAGAGATCGAGCGCCGCCTCGCAGCCCCGTCTCCGCCGCCCACGCCGCACGCGCACGCCGCGCACGCCGCACACAGCACGCACAGCGCGCACAACGCGCACGCGGCGCATGCGCAGCACGGCGCCGCGCACGCGCACCACGGCGCCGCACACGCGCACGCGCAGCCGCCGCCCGCGCACGGCCTGCACCGCAGCCAGCAGATGTCGGTGTCGCGCGCGGCGCCCCGCGTGCCCGCGCCCACGCCGCCCGCGCCGCCCGCCGCCAAGCCGCAGCCCGCGCCCACTAGGTGAGACCGACCTGACTAAATTGTTATAGTTTTGGGAAATTAACCATGATGAATTTGCTATTTCATATTATAATGCCTATTTTAGTTAACTGAAGCACCAAGAGTACTTGCCTAAAAACATGAGTTAAAATTGACGCAAGTGCGATTATACATATTATTTTTGTTTGTATTATACAAAAGTTTAGATCATTTGGTTAAATGTGCTTATCTCAGAAAGTACTGATTTGAATTAAAAATATTTTTGTATTAGATAGTCCATTTATCGATAAAGGCACATAGGCAGATTATCTCGATGTAATTCACCATACTACTCTCTCATGTGTAAATCGCTAGTACTTAGTGTAACTAAACAAAACAAAAACATTAAGATGCTCTCCCCGCAGCAGCCGCTCCATCAGCTCGTCGGAGTCGCTGCGCGGCCACCACTCCGAGCGCGCGCGCGACGCCGACCCGCCCGCCAAGAAAGGTAAAGGTAAACGTACACTTGCTTATTATTATTCTACCTCGGCTTCGCGTTGTATCCCGCATACCGCAGGGTGGCGGAGGAAACCTGATATTGAGACACTGTATTCCTCTATTCGTGATGCGTTGCGGAACTGAACGCCGCGCTTTTCAACTTGTCTTAAATAAATAATTATGTGAGAATAGAACCCACTGCTGCGCCTCCGCCTTCACTGTCAGACACTGGGCAGGTGTCTTAACGCTTCGTTCTTTTACCCTACCTTACCCTGCTCTGTGTACAATTCAGCGTACCGCTAAAACAATATTAAATTTAGATATATATTTCATGAAATATTTTATTCAATGGATATGTTTCCTTTTTATCACGTATTTTTTTCCAGGATCGTCTTCCAGCACCAGCAGTCAGGGAAGCAGCAGCAAGCAACACCAGGTACAGGATTATATATATATATATATATATATATATTATATATATATATATATATATATATATATATATATATATATATATATATATATATATATATATATAGTTTATATTTTTTTTGGTTGATGATTTTTTAATATGTACTAAATGGCCTACTGTCTTTGATATGTAATACTCGCAACTTCAATTGGATTGCAACAAATCACGATTACATTGTTACGTACATTATCGTTTATACAATTACAAAAAAATTAAGATAAAGGATTATTTACATTTCTTTACGTTTGTAACAAGACCGAGTGTGGAGTTGAATTCCTGCGTTCCACACATTATGTCTCAAGAATGAGCCGAAAGCTAGGAATGGAATGTATTATCACTGGGGTCCCTCTGCCTACCCTCCTGTGTACAGCGGGATACAACAATATTTTATTTTGTAACAGTTGGCGGCGGCCGCGGCCGCTCAAATGGCGTTCGAGCAACAAAGCGCTGCAGCGATGCAAGCGCTGCAGCACCAGCTGCTTAGAGGTATGACTCGTCGTCTACGTGTGGATACTTATTATATTAGTGCCCTATAGTGACGTGACGTGACGCCGGCAGGCCTCAGCAGCGGCTCGGGCGGCGGCGTGTCCCCGGCGGCGGCGGCGGCGGCCATGATGCAGTTCTCGCCGCTGCTGTACACGTACCAGCTGGCGATGGCGCAGGCGAGCGCGCTAGGTAAGCGATGTACGTATTACGTGTCTTTTGTTTATTACTTTATATATACTCGTATATCTTCATTGGGTCGGCGGACTAAACGACATGAGTTGAAATTGGTGGCTTACAAGTCACTCTCAAATAATATCCGACGGAACAAATTGCTTACTTCACGCACTTTAAACATTTAAAATGGAATAAAACAATGCTACTAAATGCTTTAGTCTGTTGATCCTAGAATTATACTATTAGGATATAAACGTGCATGGATAAAGGCCATATGTTGCATTGTTGGATGTGTACTTTATGTGTAAATAAAGATTTTAAAGTGTATGTTGTAAATATTTTCATCACATTTAATTATGAAAAAAATTCTTTGTAAATATTATTAGTATTATCATTTAAAAAAATTTTAGTTTCAGCTATCAAAATACCAATGTATTTTAATTTCACACTTTTGAGTCAGCTCAAATTTTGCGATATGTATAACCTTAACCCATGTATATACTCGTACGTGCCAATTAATTACATTTTTCAAAGTCGCAATTTAAATTTCTGCAAAATGTTGTACTCGATATTCACTTTCCTCGTGTTGCTGATTATGGAACGGCTTAAATACTTTTATTAATTTATTATTAAAGGTCAATATGTATTTTTTTGTGTTGTTCAATTAGAATAAAACATTTTTTATAATTCTTGGAAACCGTATGTGTAGCGGGCAAGGGCGGAGGCGGCGGCGGCGGCGGCGCGGCCATGGCGGCGGAGATGCAGCGCATGGCGGAGGCGCAGCGCCAGTACCTGCTCGACATGATCCCGGGACAGCACGCGCGCAACCCCTGGCCCAAGAACTAGGTCCGCCTCTCCGTCCTCTCATATCAATACTGTTGTCAAATAAACAACTTAACTTTGGGACGCACCGCCCAATTTTCGACACATTGCGTGTTGTGTAACTAAGCCCACTACCATCCACTGCCATCGAGTTTACAGTCATATATATATACATACTATTTCTCCTTACATATTTTATAAACTACCGGAACTACAGAAATTGAAAACATTTTTGTAGTGGCCGACCGAAACTAACTCTTACGATCGAAATCGAAACCGGAAACGAATTTCGGCAACGGTATCAGGTTCGGCCGAAACCGAAACTTCCTTAAAAGTATCATGTTTTGAGTCATCGAACCGACCGTGACCGAGCACAGTGCGGCAACTCCTAAGTGCAGTTTCGGTTTCTAAGTCTATTTAGCGAGGAATGCTATAATGCTATATTATGTCACGTTAATCTTTTCTGTAATCCACCGTACCTGTTCGGCGGTCGAATATGCATAGGGCATTTGGACTGTGTCGTGTGTCATGCATATTACTTGGTAATTTCAATTGGATTGTTGGGTAGCAACCACAATTAAAACATATTGCAGTATAATCTTTAATAATTTTGCTCGACCAAAAAAGAAAGCAAAGACGCTATAAGTCTATGTAAAGAAAACATTTATTTGTAATAATTTTATCATTTTAGAATTTTTTATCAATTAATATTTATAATATATTATTTGTATTTCAGGGGTGAGGTGTCGACTCACATGTTAACATAAGAAGAGCATTTTAATTTTATTTTACAGTATGCTAGATAGATAATATGTTTTATGACGCATAGTTTAAGTTTTAACTTCTCAAGTAGTGATCAAGGTTTTAAGTATTCTCTTCCGTGAGTTATATTTATTAAATATTATTGTGAAGTTGATCCACATTAATTGGGGGATTTGCAAGTTTCAGTGTATACTACAATTAATTGTCAGTTCATAGATTATAATGACTACAGAACAACTAGTTTGAAATTGCATATGAAATCCTTTTTGGCAGGACCTGCAACACTAGACTCAAGTCTACTTACTTGGTTTGCTGGTAAATCCGCCACTGTCCATATTTTATAGTTCCTTTAAATTTTAAATTATTACGTTATAATTTTTTTTTTGGTTAATTGGAAAAATTATTAGTAATATTTTGTACTTATGTTGGATTTATTTTATGTGGTCATAGACTAAATGTATGTAGTAGGTTACAAGGAATATAAAAACAAAAAGCTCACTTTTAATGGATTCTTATTGTCGATAATGTGGATCAACTCTAAATATTCATGATTATTAATTTTATGATTATATACTTATTAATGTAATTAATATACATGTTCCTATTTTTTGAAACAATAATTTTATTGACATAATACAACATAATATGTGCAAACGAATTGGTTTTAATTTTATTTTAAATGTAATTGGGCTCTTACGTTATTAAATTATGTATATGGAAACTAAAAAAAAATATCCGAATGAAATTTATTATACATATTTTAATATAACAGCAGCGATAAAGTTAAATGTAATATTAATTTGATTATTTTATATACATGATAACATGAATTAATTCTAGGCATTGAGTTACTTTATAAATTCATAAGTTGCATTATTGCAATGCCTTAATTGTAATTTGACCCGTACGCAGTCGCTAGCGAGCATAGTGTCAATAACTCACGGTAGAGACGCCGGTTTCGGTTCAGAGAGCTAGGTGTTAAAGATAATTAAGTTAGGCATTTTAATACTGCACAAGAAATACGTAATTTTAGCAAAACTATTTTAAGGAACTATCTATAAGATCAACTTCAATCATTTTATATGTGGATTTTTAAGAACTTAAATAAATATTGTATGCAGCACAGTGTTTTATTTTGGAATGAGTAACATACATTGCACAGATAACACATAGACACATAGAGTTACATTTTAGTATATAATGTATATAGTTTGAGGTTAATAAATGCTTTTCTTTATTCCTTCAACATAATAGCTGATTCGACGAGTTCCTGAAACAAAAATTATAGTATAGTTGCAACAATAACAAAAGACAAATAATATAGAAATAAATGAATATATCGAAAAGATACAATAATAATAACGTTACTAACATAGGTTAGGTAATAATTTTGTGCTAACAATTATCTTAACATTTATGGTTCAAGTCTGAAATAAATTGATTATTATTATTAAATAAAATCGTTTGTATGAAGTTGGTTGGTTAACAAAATTAATTTATAATGACTAGTATTCCCGAATTTTGATATTTCCAATTCGTTTAGACAAAGAGTTGATATGAAGTATTAACTTATCTCTACCCGACTTGACTTACAAGGTGTGCGGTTTATAGACGTTCATAGATCATTATGTACTCGTGAATTTTGGCAGAGAAGAAGAGAAGAGAAGTGTATAAATGTATGTAAACCTTGTGACAGTCGAGGTACGCGTGGTCGGCGACCATGGCGATGCCCTCCACCGCGGTCACGATCACGTCCACCGCTTTCTTAATGTTCTTCGCAAACATTTCCAGCACTTCACTCACCGACACCTATAAAAATACATTTTTGTACTATTGAATAATGAAGTGTTGTGTGTAGTCTCTAAGTCTTTGTCGTGGTAACCTCACCAGAGGAAAAAGATCATAAATCATTATCACAAGCACTTTTGACTCGTCAAGATTTCTAATAATGTCCGTTTTGTAGGTCCTATATAAATCTACCAATCGGACATCAGGTGCATGGTATTCTCTATTCTATCTAAATTTATTAATAAGTACTGAAGCAAACGAAAGCGTATTAAATATTTAGATATGTCAATTAGCAATTATTGTCATTAAACCCTAATTAAGGTTGCTAAGTCTGGTTATTTTTCACACAACATCCTTCTTTTTTGTTTAAAGATTTAGATTTGTGTACTAACTGATTCATTCATTTTAATAGATTAGTAAAGATAATATCTCTATTCATATTGTTATGAAAGTTCATGGCATTCAGAGAGTGTAGTAGATTGATGGACTGTAAAGCGAAAAGGCTGATTATGTTTGTAATAGTAACATAAAATAGACTCACAAGTCAGTTTTCTTTTGTTTTACAGTGTTGGTCAATCATTTAGTTTTTGTGAAAGTTCATTTAAGTACAAGAATAGATATTTCATATTTTTTCTTATAGGATAGTAATTCTTATAAGATATTTATTTATTTTATTATAGATATTTTTTTATTTTATTATAGATATTTTTTTATTTTTCTTACATATTATCTTTCAAAAATATGATGTTTTTTTTCTAGAGAAGGAAATGCGCGGGTTTTAATGTCGATACCTCTAATAATGTTTAATGTATATTATAAATAAATATAATTACCGATTGTTCATTCTCCCGCCAGCAATCGTAGTCAGTGACGAGCGCTATCGCCGCATAGCTGAGGCCCACTTCTTTTGCTAAAACCACCTACAATAAGACGTAAGGCTTAAGGTAAGACACACATTTAGTGACAAGTTTATTATTCAACGTATAATAATTTTAGCGGAGCGTGGACAATGGTACACAGTGGACATTATATAAAGAGTTTTGTGTTAATGATTTATATAATGTTAAGAATATCGTATATGAGGAAACATTTTCGTTAGTGCTAAGCATTCAAATCAAATCAAATCAAAATATTCCTTAATGAAATGGGCTATTACAAGCACTTTCAAATCGTCAATTAACATAAGTGTCAGTATTGTCAGTCCTACTATTCCTATAGTCCTATAATAAACCGCGAGCAAGTGATAGTTGGCGAAAAGAAGAGTGAGCGAAGAGAGCGTGGGCTCTTATTTATAATATAATTTTAAAACAATATCCATAACTCAAGTTTTTCGGAATACGAGAATCATATCAGATGAGATCAAATACCAATTTCACTTTATCCACATTACCTACCTCTGGTACAGTAGTCATGTTGACGACGTGGCCTCCCCACTGCTTGTGCATTAGACTTTCCGCGTAACTTGAGAACCTGCATAAGTAATCAAATAATAATATTACAACTTTACGAAACGAAAATGATTTCATATTTTGTATTTCGAATCAATTTGTAAGTATATTTACTACTAAGGAACTTGCACAGACCCTTTGCAAATGAGTAACATATCGTAACAAATCATTATTTAAATGCCATCGGAGGCCGAATGTATATATGTGGAAGCCCCGGGGCACCAATGAAGTAGAAGTCCCTTTTTTTTCTGCGATTCAGTAAATTATATATGAATTAATGATAAACATAAAAACTATGAAACAAATATTTTCCTCCACAATTTCAACGACTAAGGACAGAACAATAATTCGAAAAATATCCTTAAAATCTGTTATTCACGTTCTTTAAAGATTTTTTGCTTCAGACTTTTCACATTTATTTTTAGTTAGAAAATTAGTATCTTTAATTCGATTTAAGTATGCGCCATTCCAAGAGAAAAGTTGATGTAAACGTGTATGTTTTAAGATTTGCGCTGAAATTACTGAATTTCCTGTAGTTGACTTCTATACAAAGGATATTAAATATGTACATATATATTTTAATTTTAATTTAAAATCATAGTGCTACTTGCTTCGCAGTTTGCTTCACATTCTCTATACAGATTGTTCAAAATAGATACTATAGTGTAATGTAGTAAAACCTCTACCTTGGTCCCTGTATAGTAACAGCGGTGCCCCGATTATGGCAAGTATGACCCTCTGCACGAGATGCCTCCAGCAAAGCCTGCCGGGTACGCTCGCAGAACGCGGGCCGCATCGGGATGTGGCACACGCCCTTGGGTCCCCCTGGTGTGTTGTCGTAAAATGTACATTTGCGACCCCATGTTCTGAGGAATTAAAAGAATGATAATAAATTAAAACAATTCAATAATTCATTAAAAATGTATGATATTATATACGAGCGTCCCATTCCTATAATTTTGAACGTAAAATTAGTTTGTTACTCTTTTTTTATAGTATAAGTTTCCAAAGATTTCACCATTACATTCCACTTTAAGCTTTATTTTTCTTTAAACAATTTTAATAGTCAATTAGTATTTAAAACAAACTAAACACCTGTCAATGAAATCATCCAAAACGACCAAATCTCCAGGCTTGTAATGTTCCACAAGCGATCCCGTCGCAGTCGTGGCTAGGACGTGAGTGCATCCCACTTGTTTTAGAGCCCAAATATTTGCTCTATAGTTGACATCACTAAAACATTAACAAATCAGATGTTATCTAATGTAGATATTTGTTTCGACAGATTGCGGTGACTAAGGAGTTATATTTTATTTATTTATTACTATTATAAAGAAAGTTACAAAGTCGTACAGAAAATATATTTCGCCAAACTGTAAGCAGTTTGTTGGCGAATAATGCACTCACTTTAAATTAAACACAATGTCGTTTGTATCATAATTCTTCATATAAGTACAACAATAATTGTGATACACTCAAGTAGGTACAATAACTAGCTAACGTGTTAGGAACAGTCTAATTTATGTAATAACAACATTTTTAGCTTATTTTGTTATGTCATGTTTACTTTTAGATTGCTCTTCTGGAAAGATTTTATTGAAAATAAAAAAAAATCAATTTCTACATAAATTATATTAGCTGAGGTTTCTACATATCTCTGTATTGTGTCTAGATATATTTCCCTGACTAGGAGTCCAGCTCATAACCATAGCGTGTATTTCTATTTGTTAACCTAGTATTTCTAATAATTAACAAACTATTCTAACAACGGTACTTAAGTTAGTATAGAATAAACATCGCATAATTTGTAAAGTGCTAACTTACAAATTATGCCATATTTATTTAAAAACTCAATCAAGTGTTGCGTTATAACATATTTATGAAATTGATTCTACTTAGTTAAATTCTTACTATAATAATATTGAAGTAAAAATATAAATATATTTTTACTTAACTGTCGCTCCAAGCACACTGTATCTAATATAAAATTTTGTTCAATCAAGAACATGTTTCAGATATTCCATTTTAGCTTTGAAACTTCTTCCAATATTCGTTTCTGTTCCAGCTGTTCCGAAATTTTATTTAATTTTTTAATGCCTTACCATACTTACATACTTTTGATTATTTTATTTTATAAGAAATCTTACAATTTTTTCTTTATTATTTATTAAAGTCTGTCTGAAAAATAGTTTACTATGACTAGACGAATTAATAAGTAATACTAAATAAAAAATTCAATAATTAAATATATTATGTAGGTAGGTATATCAAATATGTTATTTCTTTAACAAAAAACATGATAAACAATTTTTAATGGCTCCTTTACTTCAACAATAACGAGGGAATAACACTTATAGATAAACATAAAATTTGAACGTAGCGGGACTTTTAAAATTCAGCATTTGAAATATTGGAATTAGTGGATATTGTTCTAGAATGACTATTCTAGTAGATGACTATCTAGAGTATTATATATCCGGATAATGTGCCGACTGAAACGAAACATCACTACTGCTTACCCGGCTCTAACATGCTAAAGATGCTTAAAATGAAAATATAATGAATACAATACCTTGGTTGGAACTGGTGTTTCCTTCCATGTCTAGCCAAGAGCACGCAGTCAGCTCCTCTAATAGTGCCTTCTATCAAAACATCGGAAGGCTTTCCAAAGGGCGTGGTAACATCCCTCTCGACCGGGTTTTCTAATATTTCAGGGTCATCGAACCCAGACCCACCGATTATGCCGATCTAATATATAGATAATAATAGATAAAATATACTATAACATTTTAGTTTCGCCAAAAAAAATATTTGTAAATTATTTTCTACAATGTTAAGAAACTGTTTAATCCTAATGAGCATGTACATAAATTGCAATAGCTGTAACTTATTTATCGAATTGAATCGAAAAATAGTTGCTGATATAACTCATTTATGTGTATATATAAATATTCGAGTGGAGTGTAAGCACGATATCTATTAAAAGCACAGACTTCGTTTGAATGTAAATATTATTTTTATAAACTTGATACTTGGTAGAAACACATGAAATAAATTTTCTAGATATATTTATAAATTATCTTTTATATATATATATATATACATATATATATATATATATATATATATATATATATATATATATATATATATATATATATATATATATATATATATATATATATATAATATATATATAGATATATAATATATATATAATAGTATATAGATATATATATATATATATATAATATATAGATATATATATATATATATATATATATATATATATATATAAAGATAATTTATAAATATATCTAGAAATTTTATTTCATGTGTTTCTACCAAGTACCAAGTTTATATATATATTATATATATATATATATATATATATATATATAGATATATATATATATATATATATATATATATATATATATATATATATAAATTTTCAGTTTCACGTTTTATTTGCGGGAGAGATAACAGGGTAATTTCGCAAATTTGACACATTAAGAGTTGAGACGGAACTAAACTTCTCACTTTATATTACTAGTGGAAGTCCCCCAAGTAGCGATTGAATCGATAACCACCGCATTTATAGTTATAATATTTTAGTTAGTTCTTGGTCATTTGTATTTAATTTTGTAGATCTTATAGTGTATTCAAATTAATTTGATATATGCCAATGTATAAGCAATACAAGAATTTGAACAGATCTTTAGGATAAAGTATTAATATTGTCATTATTTTAAGCCAAATGGGATTGTTTAAGGCGTTGTAACTTATGTGTCAATTAAATAATTATCAATAACATGCTATGACAGTAATGAACATGGAGTGATATACCTCTACATTAATTTTGCTTACCCATTAACACAAAAGATGCTTGAAAATAGAGAAAGATTCATATTTTCTTTACTATGTATTTGTTGCAGATATCATTATTTGGTTGTAATTTTACTTATAGTATCACAAGGAGATAAAGGAAACAAAAAAATAACTACAATATGTTCTTTATTAATTTAAGAAAACACACAAACAAATAAAATGCATAAGTATCATTTCAATGTAATAAAATAATAAATCTATATACTACTTAGTTTCTTCAAGACCTTGCTGAAACTTTACTTCTTTTGTAGTTTCTTGAGCTTTTTGTAAATTCTGTGCAATTCTAAAGTATTTTTTGGATTCATCAAGATTTTTTTCAGTTCCATCTCCTTTTTTGTACATTAAGCTAACATTAGCACAAGCAAATACATTTCCCAATTCACAACCTTTTTTTGCAAATTGAAAAGCTTGTTTGGGATCTGGTCTTATAATATAGTCTAAGTTTGCATTTTTCTCTGGGTTGTGGGGGTTATATTCTTTTGGGTTACGGGGAACTCCACTCAGATACATGCCTGCTATGTAATGACATGCCATTGCATCATTTTGATCACAACTTTTTTTTAGATAGTTGTAACCTAAAAAAAAATATATAAGTATAATTTCAACAATATGTATATACTTATTTATTTCAACATATGTTGAAATACATGTTTATTAAATATCTTTAGTTTTTTACGAACAATGTCTAATAAATTATTATTACAATATTATTTACCTTTTGGTACATCCCTCGGAACAGTGATGGCAGGTCCAGTTGATGTTAAAAGAACACCAGCATGAAGGCATGCTGTAGGATCGCCTAAATCACATCCTTTTTCAAAATATTTTAGTGCCTCTTCAGGGTCACTTTTATCCCGCCCCCTCCCGATCAATGCATAGTTTCCGTATTTTAAACATGATTTACCGAAATTATAATCCACACAATTACTTTTAAATACTGTTGCCGCTTTTGAGAAATCCTTCTTTATAGCTTCCAAATAATCGGCTAAAAGATGACAAACTTCGGGTTTTTTTTCTTTATAACAACCAAAACGATATTCTATTCCCAGATTCTCTACGTACTCTTTCACTTCCTCTTCCCGTTTCAGGTCATAGGACATTTTTATTTCTAAATTATAACAAAAACCTTCAAAGGTTAGATAACTCTAGGCGAAATGTCAAAATGATAACGCTTATCAATTATCAACACAATTGTTGAGCAACTTTTAATTTATTAAAATAATAATAATTTATAAGAATGACGTCTTAATTTGTATAGGGCAGATACTTGGACAGGTGTACGTTTATAAATAAAAACTTTAAATTAAATAAATAAATAACTCCAAAACCAAACATGTTTTTTACCTTTATGCTTCTTCTGTTGTACATAACGTCTTCAAAATCCACTCAGTAGAGAATAATAAAATTTATTTCGTAGTTATCTCAGTATGATACGATTACTGTTGTTTAATTAAACAAATCGAATCGTATAGTATACCATCAATTTAAATTTGCACAGATCATATACTGTTATAAAAAATATAATAATACATAATATTATAGATTGACATAACCCTTGTTTATTTAAAATTTATATTTGCTTGGCTTTTATATTTTGTTTATTTTTTTACGCAACTGTACCTACTTGGTTATTTCTTCGTATAGGATCTAACATTTTCTTCCTGTTATTACTTGTCAAGTGTCAAGTCAAACAATCTTTGTTAAGTGTGAAAGAATAAATTGAGCTGAGAATTGAACATTGTGTTATGTACATTATACAGTGGTAGTGACTAAATCAATTAAATTTAGTAAATATTATATATTTCAAAATGACTCAAAACGAAGAGCTCTTTACCACACAAATGCGTAAAGCGACAAGAAAAATACATAACGTCAGTGACGCTCTGATAAATGCAAAGTTTGCTATTTGTAAGTATTCAGACTATTTATTTATTTGAAATATTGTTATATAGTATGATCATCTATTATTATATTCTAGTTTTCATTATATCATTAATCATTTTAGCAACTGCTGTAAAATATTAATAAACATACATTTAATATAACATTTAAGTACAGGAATTAGAACAACAATTTGTTTTATTTTTAGCTCTAAGGGACGAAAATGTCTGGGGTGGTGGACTGTTTGTGTTTTATCACATCTTTGCATATTTAGAAGATGCAAAAAAAAGATTAGACTTGCCGTATTTCGATAAACTTTTTGTCAGTAATGTTTTATACAGGTATTTATATACATAAATATAACAATATCTTTATTAAAAATTACAGAATAGAAATTATTTTAAAAACTAAATTTACAGAAAGCAAGCTTTTGAAGATGACTTAGCACATTATTTAGGAGAAAACTGGAGGAGCTTGCCAAAATCAATGGCTTTGGAAAACTACTTGGAACATCTTCAAAATTTAGAAAAAGAAACCCCAAAGCTGTTAATGGCATATGTGTATCATTTGTACTTGGGGTTGCTCAGTGGTGGACAAATACTTGCCAAGAAAAGGAATGTTTTTGGTGAGAGTGAGTATTTTTGAGTTTTCATAAAATATCTTTACATATTTTTATATAACAAATATTAATTAAATAAACAATGTTTATATTTTAGATGATCCACACAAAGCTTCATATGTTGATAGAGTGACTGATTTCTCAGGAGTAGATCTCTCCCAATTGAAAAATGATTTCAGACTAGCAATGAATGAAATAGCTAAAACAATGTCAGAAGATGAAAAAGAAGCATTTATAGAAGAAAGTAATCAAGTATTTTTAATGAATAATTTAATTGTTAATTCAGTTGGCGGTCAAAATCAGGTTCTTATTGATTTAGTGTTCAAAGTTTCGGCAGTTCTTTTAGTTATAGGAGGAGCAATGTTAGCATATAAGATGTATAAATGAAAATATAAAATAAAATTTTCTTTCAGGAAGTCTAAATTAAATTACATCTTATAATAAATATACCCAATAGAGGAAAATTTACAATTTATAGTGTGAATTGATTTTATTTGTTTTAATATTGTATCACTAAAGTTTAGTCTTTGATAATTGTTGTGATTTATATATAATCTTCTTTTATATATTTGATTTAAGCTAAAATTAGTCATTTATCATTTAAAAAAGTGTCTTTCTGTTTAAGTAGATATTTTGAAAATATTACTATTGTGTATGGATGAAGGTCATGTGCAACATTTTCGGATTATATAAGCAGTACTACGCTAAAATAAGAGTTGGAATAATAAACTTCAAAACTAACATTGTTTGATGTTATATGTGTATAATCAATCAAGACGAAATCATATAAGAAGAATCAAGATAAAATGTTGACTCAAGATGTTAACTTAGTTTTCTTGAATAAACAAAATATGCAACCTCACCATCATATATTACTATATATATTTAATATATATAATATTCTTTATTGTACTAAAAAAAACATAAGCGTAACAACATAAAAAAAGAAAAAGTAGTACATAAAGGTGGACTTATCCCTATAAGAGATCTCTTCCAGCCAACCTATGGTAGTGGATGAGTTTTTAAGCAGCGGGTAAGAATATAGTACAAATTATTCTATTCTATAATTAGTAATACATATATAATTAATTATATGTCACACATAAATAAAACTTGATATATACAAATATGGAACTATAATATATACTAAATACTTACTTATTACAAATACATAAATATTCACAAACATATAAATAGACCATACAAACATACATACATATACAACATATACATATATATATATATATATATATATATATATATATATATATATATATATATATATATATATATATATATAAATAAAAAAAACATAATACATACATACATAACTGAGCTGAAAATAAGGTTATCACATTGATGACTGTCTGAAAATCAACTTTAAATTTACTCGTTTAAACCAGCGAGTAAGTGCTTTTTTAATTGACATTTAAAGGAAATGATGGTTGGACTATTTTGGATGGATTTAGGAAGTTGGTTCCACAGGGTTGCAGCATACACTGAGAAGGATTTCTGGAGGTATTTAGTATTACTCTTAGGTATGTCTAGTGTCGGTATGACACACGACCGCCTAGAGCGTGTGGGAGTGGGAAGTATGTTAAAACGAGAGCGGAGATAAAGAGGAAAATTTTCATAATTAAGAATTTTAAAAAGGAGTGTAAGTATGTGCATATCTCGGCGAAGGCGGATAGGAAGCCAATTAAGCTGAGCGCGAAATTGAGAAACGTGGTCAAACTTACGCAAACCAAAGATAAATCGTATGGCGAGATTTTGAAGACGCTCTAGCTTGTTTAATAGCTCCTCGGTCACATCCAAATAGCAAACGTCGGCGTAGTCAAGAATTGGCAGGAGAAGAGATTGCGCAAGCATAATTTTGGTTTTGTGAGGGAGGAAATATTGGAGACGCTTGAGAGAATGGAAAGAGAAATGCATGCGTTTGCTAATATCATTAATGTGTGAAGTCCAAGACATATTACTGTCAAAAATAATATATAATAAAACAAATTTATTTTGTTAAGCTTGCAATGTACTAAATTCAAAGTATTATAATAATGCACATTGACATTATTTGGTTTATTAATTCAATTCACTATCAATACATAAGAATTTATAAACAAAAGCTTTGCTTTAAACATGTTATTTGATTAAATGTTGACATAGTTTTGTAATATAAGACTGATTCAGTATGTGTGTGGTGGTTTATTTTTAAAATCCTACTTTGTTAATTATAAAATATATTATATAATTACTATCAAGGCTCGTTTTGTTAAAAGTTAAGGTGTTTAATAAAAAAAATATTGTTTGTCAATTGTAATTTATTTGAAAAGTCATAATATCAAAATAATAGATTTCTAATACATTAAATATATTGTAACTATACAA
This sequence comes from Dione juno, assembly GCA_037127375.1. Lineage (NCBI taxonomy): Eukaryota > Metazoa > Arthropoda > Insecta > Lepidoptera > Nymphalidae > Dione > Dione juno. Next base: position 4,238,585 of record JAXRJS010000077.1, on the reverse strand, counting down.
GTTTCAAAATTATTCTATGTTAATTATTATATACACATCATGTATTAACTAAATGCGGATGCTGGTAGCGACGGTGGATCCATGGCCATATCGATCAACTCGTCGATATCTTCAGAATTCCAAAATGATAGTTCCAACTGAAAAATAAAAAATATATTTACTGATGGCTGTCAAAGCCTGTGACGATTGTGTGGTCGAGCGTACTGACGTTTAAAATGAATGCGTCTAATAAAAATTGTGGAATAACTTAAGTTTATAATGAAAGTAAAAATTGAGGTATAAAAAATGATGTCAGAAAGTAAACTAATGTAAGTCTGTTTAAATGTAATAATTGTAACTTAAATTTGTTGAGAATATTTGCTAATTATTATTATTACTGCCTACAATCAGTAATAATAATAATAATGATTTTATATTTATAATTTTGTATAGTAAAATTCTATACTTTATCACCTTTTAAGCAGATGAATACCTTTATGTGTATTATGTTAAAGCCAAAGTAATAAAATCAAAGATACAACGAATATAACATACTGTGGAATTTAAATAATATTGATTACAATATGGATGCAGATCCGCTCCGATGCCGTAGGCCAGGGAGCACGAAATGATTATGCGCTACTAAAATTCCCTTATCCTAGATGAACTAGCGCTGGGTGATTAAATGTGCATGTGGCAGCTCAGAAAATGGTACATAGGACGGTCAGGGACCGGCGGGCCCCGCCTTTACATAAGACGGGCTGCGTCGGCTGTTACTGCCACGACGGCGTGTCTTTGGGACTGAACAGTGTAACCTTCCGTTATAGTGACGGTTGGCTACAGTATTGGGATCATCGGGGTCTACAAGGACGCTACGAGGGCATCGAAGTAATGGATGTGGATAGTGAGCGTACTTAGACGATTCAACGATAAGCGCTCGTAGTAGCGCTTGGCTAAGACTTTGCAGAACTCCTTTAACGATTCCAAGTCGAAATCTTTATTTAGGTCCAAGTTACGTATATACCAGGGGCATCCGGATGCTATTCTGAGAAATTTATTCTGCACTCTCCGAAGGAGATCTATCTTGGTGTTCGCGAACACTAAACAAGCGTATGTAATTATGGGGCGGATGCAAGTTTTGTATAATGTCTGCTTGTTACGAAGTATCATTTTACTCCGCTGGCAGACAAGGGGGTACAGCCTGTTCAGAATTAAAGTGGCTTTACTTCTCACTTGCGTAATGTGGGGTCGGAATGAAAGACTAGAATCTAAGATGACGCCTAAATATTTAACCGGGCGTTCGTCGTCGTCGGCATACATCACTTCGACGAGTTCGACTTTCGGTGTTCGCTAGTGTAAAGTGCGTATAGAAGGGAGAGTTAATAGTAGTTAAGAGAGGGGAAGGGAGGAAGAGAGTGGGGAGTTGCGGGACTACGGTGCGGACGGGACGAGACAACGAGAGAGACCTTTTTATACGGTAGCGAAACGTACGATTCGACAGGTCCTCTCGAATGATGTGCACGAGAGAGTGTGGCAGTGCCATGTGGCGGAGATTGAGGAACAAGCCATTGTGTCAGACCTTGTCGATAGCATTGGCAATATCTAAGAAAATAGCAGCCGTGTCGCGGCGGATCGTCCGATGGATGTGGTATTTCGCGATGTGCTCGGTTAGTCGGTGAACTCGATGTATGGCCGAGTGGCGTTGGCCCAAACTGTTCGTCGATGTTTTTCTTTCAGTTTCTACTATTCCTTTTAATCTAACGAGGACAATTCTCTCGTATACTTTCCCTAGGCAGCTAATGAGACTGATATGTCTGTAACTAGAGGGAAGGTTGGCGGACTTTAAAGATTTGCGGATGGACTATGGCTTCCTTCCATTCGATGTAGCAGGAGCGTCCTGCTAAGACAGCGTTGAAAATTAAGACCAATAAAGACACGTATTAGATCGGGAGATACGTCAGGAGCTTGTTAGAGTTATTGTCAGGCCCCGGGGCCTTCTTGGGATTAAGGTCCTTCAGAATGATTTTGACCTCGTCTACGTGGGTCGGGGTTAGGGACAAAGTATGTTGCGATTTATGTATGTATACGTGTACGTGTAGCAGTAAGCACTGACCGGGTCACGCGCGACGCAGGGCGCGCAATGTAGCGCGGCGGCGCGGCACTCGCAGCGCGGCGCCGCACAGCGCTCGGCGCGCGCCACTCGGCCGCCGGCCACCGTCGCGAAACGACGCGCCGCGCCGCGCTCGTGGGACAGCTTGGCGCCCGCCCATATCGTGCCTGCGGGTAGTGCCGTAGCGTTATGTACAAGTCCTTCATTCTAATTCATTTATATATTTTATTATCAAAGATATTTGTATCATGAAAAATGAAAAAATATATTAATAAAAATATATAGGTATGCATAGATGAAAGTGATATGTCCAAAACAAACATTTGAGCATTTTTTTTTAAATTGACGTTACGACTTAAACTACAACTTAATGTTGCCATTGTAATTAATGTCGTTCGATAGTATTAAATTATTTATATATATTCACTATTGATATTGACCCGCTTAAGTTAAACACAGAACTGTAAATATTCAAAAATATGTTACCTTCATCCATACTTCCGTTTTTAATTACCATTTCAAATATAAAAAAATAATATTATATATTTCTTACCATTTGTCTCCAAAGCTAACGATGTGCACATGCCCAACTTATCTTTAGGCAGTCTAACCTGTTTCCGGAGTCCTACGTCGCCAACAAGACGCTCGTAGTCTTTATTTGTATACGCTAGTGTACTGTCCACACCTGGGTTTATAAGAAATAAAATTATTATTACCAAACAACTTCTTCCACTTCCTTGTTTTAATTTCATATTAAAATAATAAATTTAAAGTAATTAAGCACATAGGTACGCTACGCATACTGCAGGGTAGGTGAAATCTAAGCAAACATTAGGGCACACTTCCTTGTACAGGGGCCCTGTACAAGGGCCCTAGGGTCACTAGGGTCCTCCATACGTTCTGTATGGACTATGGGCCCTTTGGATTACTACGGTAAAGACTACCTAGAGAACGCAATCTAGTGTTATAATACTCTGCTCTCCACTATCTGTAAATTCTTTCCATCTGGAAACAGTTTTGGACACCAATCTTCTTCGTTCGTTTTTCGTCTTACCAGATCAGAAAAAGGGTGACAGTTAAAAATTAATGGAATACTATAAACGCCACAAAAATTTGCAAAATTTAAATTATAGTGAATATATCATAAACACGACTATTTTCATAAAAAAACAAGCAAGGATAATCTTACCAAACAGATATTTAGCTACTCTCTTTTTGGACAATGAGAAATCATCATCCATAAGAATGTGTAGTGTGATCGAGTTCTCCATCAGGTTGTGGTAAATGGTGGAATAGTCCAGCTGTAAGCATATAATTACATATATTTATGATTTACACACACATGCGCCATTGTAGTATTTGTTGCTGCCAAGTAGCTCAGTAAGGCGTTCTATGTACTACAAATATTTTTGAAGTATCTCAATATTATTCCAAGATCCTAGTAAACCACTTTATATTTTTTAATAAATACTATTTTTTTATTTTTGTATCATAAAAGTAATATTTTTCAAATTCTGGTCATGTAACCAAGTTTATTGATTTTGATAATGTCAATAACCAATGAACAACGTTTGAGTGAATAAGTACAAAGATGGTATGACATCTTAAGAAGATAGACTGCTAAAACAAAATTAACAGATCCAAAATTTGAAAACTTCGATATGAATTATAATTTTATTATTTTATGAATAAATATCATTTTTTTCTGATAACGTACTAAGTTAATAATAGCTAACTTATTTGTAACTAGCCAACATTTTTTATTTTTTTTTTCACACTGAGTAAAACATTCAATTAATTTTTAAAAAGTTCCTTACTTTATTAAACAAGGCTTCACTTCACTAACTAGCGGCCTAAATGACGTGCAATGAATTAAACAGTGCCCGAGTTAGCGGGTTCATTAAAACGTGTAGTTCAACTTTTTCAAACATTAGTACATAATATATATAAGACATAAAGAGCACACGTACGGAAGCGCGCGCCTCGCAGGCGCCGCACGGCAGCAGCACGAGGGCGCGCGGCGAGGCGGCGCGCAGCGGCAGCGCGCTCACGGAGCGCAGCGCGCGCAGCGCCTCGCCCGGGGACGATTTGTTATTTGCGGATTTATCTGGAAAGACATGTTTCATCATTTAGAGTCTTACTTCGTTTTCATCATAGAACGTTTGTATAATTTATATTATATTATTTCCACCTAAAACATACTTAGGCGATACGAGGTGATATGACTAGATATTGATAATATTGCCTACTATACTAAGATTTAAATTTGCCAAAACTTGCAGAATATTTTACCCTCTTTCGATCTCAAGCCTCTTTCTGAAGCAATTAGAATAATGTACTTTGTACTTGGTTTGTATTTGTCAAGTATTTAGATAAGATCGTATAAGATAATCACCCCGTAAAGATGATACCTTGACTGCCAAAAAAGTGTAAATTATGAACGGGAAAATTATGAAAAGTGTAAATTATAAAACGATGAAATTCATAATTAAATAGTTTTTAAAAAAAGATTTATTATAATTGATAATATAGAAAAGAAGAAACGCCCGTAAATAGTAGGGCTGGCCCTCACTATGCACGACAGTTTTGTGTTTAACAGATAGTGCCTCTTGACTCGCGGGAACGACTTCTTTTATTTTCTCGCTCTGGGAAAGAAACATGACATGGCGTCGAGTTCCGCGCCCTCACAAGCAATGTATCAAAAATTAGGCGGACAGTGAGGTAGAAGTATTCAAGGTTCCCTTTGCCTACTTGGCTATATACAGATTATAGCATGTAAAGCTAAAATAAAAAATATTGATTTCTCACCAATCTGGAAAGCCTCAAAGTGCCTTGGTATATCCACGGCGTTAGTGAACAGCTTATTGTTGACGTAGAGCGCGCGCGGCTTGCGGTACAGCCCGCGCCCGCCATACACTACTACTGCGTATCTAGTATAAATGAAAAAAATAAGATATATTTTAAAACTTTTTGTAGACAGAGAATATATATATATATATATATATATAGATATATAATATATATATATATATATATATATATATATATATATATATATAATATTATATATATATATATATATATATATATATATATATATATTGTATATGGATAATATGGCGTGCTTATGAAGAGTGTACTTAATGAGACGACTGTTTCGATCTAAGATCCCTTTGTAGTCCCTTTAATTATACAAAGTCTCACAATATATATATATAAAAATATATATATATATATATATATATATATATATATATATATATATAAAATAAAACTTGATATATACAAATATGGAACTATAATATATACTAAATACTTACTTATTACAAATACATAAATATTCACAAACATATAAATAGACCATACAAACATACATACATATACAACATATACATATATATATATATATATATATATATATATATATATATATATATATATATATATATATATATATATATATATATATATATATAAAATAAAAAAAACATAATACATACATACATAACTGAGCTGAAAATAAGGTTATCACATTGATGACTGTCTGAAAATCAACTTTAAATTTACTCGTTTAAACCAGCGAGTAAGTGCTTTTTTAATTGACATTTAAAGGAAATGATGGTTGGACTATTTTGGATGGATTTAGGAAGTTGGTTCCACAGGGTTGCAGCATACACTGAGAAGGATTTCTGGAGGTATTTAGTATTACTCTTAGGTATGTCTAGTGTCGGTATGACACACGACCGCCTAGAGCGTGTGGGAGTGGGAAGTATGTTAAAACGAGAGCGGAGATAAAGAGGAAAATTTTCATAATTAAGAATTTTAAAAAGGAGTGTAAGTATGTGCATATCTCGGCGAAGGCGGATAGGAAGCCAATTAAGCTGAGCGCGAAATTGAGAAACGTGGTCAAACTTACGCAAACCAAAGATAAATCGTATGGCGAGATTTTGAAGACGCTCTAGCTTGTTTAATAGCTCCTCGGTCACATCCAAATAGCAAACGTCGGCGTAGTCAAGAATTGGCAGGAGAAGAGATTGCGCAAGCATAATTTTGGTTTTGTGAGGGAGGAAATATTGGAGACGCTTGAGAGAATGGAAAGAGAAATGCATGCGTTTGCTAATATCATTAATGTGTGAAGTCCAAGACATATTACTGTCAAAAATAATATATAATAAAACAAATTTATTTTGTTAAGCTTGCAATGTACTAAATTCAAAGTATTATAATAATGCACATTGACATTATTTGGTTTATTAATTCAATTCACTATCACTACATAAGAATTTATAAACAAAAGCTTTGCTTTAAACATGTTATTTGATTAAATGTTGACATATTTTTGTAATATAAGACTGATTCAGTATGTGTGTGGTGGTTTATTTTTAAAATCCTACTTTGTTAATTATAAAATATATTATATAATTACTATCAAGGCTCGTTTTGTTAAAAGTTAAGGTGTTTAATAAAAAAAATATTGTTTGTCAATTGTAATTTATTTGAAAAGTCATAATATCAAATAATAGATTTCTAATACATTAAATATATTGTAACTATACAAGTTTCAAAATTATTCTATGTTAATTATTATATACACATCATGTATTAACTAAATGCGGATGCTGGTAGCGACGGTGGATCCATGGCCATATCGATCAACTCGTCGATATCTTCAGAATTCCAAAATGATAGTTCCAACTGAAAAATAAAAAATATATTTACTGATGGCTGTCAAAGCCTGTGACGATTGTGTGGTCGAGCGTACTGACGTTTAAAATGAATGCGTCTAATAAAAATTGTGGAATAACTTAAGTTTATAATGAAAGTAAAAATTTAGGTATAAAAAATGATGCCAGAAAGTAAACTAATGTAAAAGTCTGTTTAAATGTAATAATTATAACTTAAATTTGTTGAGAATATTTGCTTATTATTATTATTACTGCCTACAATCAGTAATAATAATAATAATGATTTCGTATTTATAATTTTGTATAGTAAAATTCTATACTTTATCACCTTTTAAGCAGATGAATACCTTTATGTGTATTATGTTAAAGCCAAAGTAATAAAATCAAAGATACAACGAATATAACATACTGTGGAATTTAAATAAAATTGATTACAATATGGATGCAGATCCGCTCCGACGCCGTAGGCCAGGGAGCACGAAATGATTATGCGCTACTAAAATTCCCTTACCCTAGATGAACTAGCGCTGGGTGATTAAATGTGCATGTGGCAGCTCAGAAAATGGTACATAGGACGGTCAGGGACCGGCGGGCCCCGCCTTTACATAAGACGGGCTGCGTCGCCTGTTACTGCCACGACGGCGTGTCTTTGGGACTGAACAGTGTAACCTTCCGTTATAGTGACGGTTGGCTACAGTATTGGGATCATCGGGGTCTAGATGGACGCTACGAGTGCATCGAAGTAATGGATGTGGATGGTGAGCGTACTTAGACGATTCAACGATAAGCGCTCGTAGTAGCGCTTGGCTAAGACTTTGCAGAACTCCTTTAACGATTCCAAGTCGAAATCTTTATTTAGGTCCAAGTTACGTATATACCAGGGGCATCCGGATGCTATTCTGAGAAATTTATTCTGCACTCTCCGAAGGAGATCTATCTTGGTGTTCGCGAACACTAAACAAGCGTATGTAATTATGGGGCGGATGCAAGTTTGTATAATGTCTGCTTGTTACGAAGTATCATTTTACTCCGCTGGCAGACAAGGGGGTACAGCCTGTTCAGAATTAAAGTGGCTTTACTTCTCACTTGCGTAATGTGGGGTCGGAATGAAAGACTAGAATCTAAGATGACGCCTAAATATTTAACCGGGCGTTCGTCGTCGTCGGCATACATCACTTCGACGAGTTCGACTTTCGGTGTTCGCTAGTGTAAAGTGCGTATAGAAGGGAGAGTTAATAGTAGTTAAGAGAGGGGAAGGGAGGAAGAGAGTGGGGAGTTGCGGGACTACGGTGCGGACGGGACGAGACAACGAGAGAGACCTTTTTATACGGTAGCGAAACGTACGATTCGACAGGTCCTCTCGAATGATGTGCACGAGAGAGTGTGGCAGTGCCATGTGGCGGAGATTGAGGAACAAGCCATTGTGTCAGACCTTGTCGATAGCATTGGCAATATCTAAGAAAATAGCAGCCGTGTCGCGGCGGATCGTCCGATGGATGTGGTATTTCGCGATGTGCTCGGTTAGTCGGTGAACTCGATGTATGGCCGAGTGGCGTTGGCCCAACTGTTCGTCGATGAGCAGTTTTTCTTTCAGTTTCTACTATTCCTTTTAATCTCACGAGGACACTGCTCTCGTAGACTTTCCCTAGGCAGCTCATGAGACTGATATGTCTGTAACTAGAGGGAAGGTTGGCGGACTTTAAAGATTTGCGGATGGACTATGGCTTCCTTCCATTCGATGTAGCAGGAGCGTCCTGCTAAGACAGCGTTGAAAATTAAGACCAATAAAGACACGTATTAGATCGGGAGATACGTCAGGAGCTTGTTAGAGTTATTGTCAGGCCCCGGGGCCTTCTTGGGATTAAGGTCCTTCAGAATGATTTTGACCTCGTCTACGTGGGTCGGGGTTAGGGACAAAGTATGTTGCGATTTATGTATGTATACGTGTACGTGTAGCAGTAAGCACTGACCGGGTCACGCGCGACGCAGGGCGCGCAATGTAGCGCGGCGGCGCGGCACTCGCAGCGCGGCGCCGCACAGCGCTCGGCGCGCGCCACTCGGCCGCCGGCCACCGTCGCGAAACGACGCGCCGCGCCGCGCTCGTGGGACAGCTTGGCGCCCGCCCATATCGTGCCTGCGGGTAGTGCCGTAGCGTTATGTACAAGTCCTTCATTCTAATTCATTTATATATTTTATTATCAAAGATATTTGTATCATGAAAAATGAAAAAATATATTAATAAAAATATATAGGTATGCATAGATGAAAGTGATATGTCCAAAACAAACATTTGAGCATTTTTTTTTAAATTGACGTTACGACTTAAACTACAACTTAATGTTGCCATTGTAATTAATGTCGTTCGATAGTATTAAATTATTTATATATATTCACTATTGATATTGACCCGCTTAAGTTAAACACAGAACTGTAAATATTCAAAAATATGTTACCTTCATCCATACTTCCGTTTTTAATTACAATGTCAAATATAAAAAAATAATATTATATATTTCTTACCATTTGTCTCCAAAGCTAACGATGTGCACATGCCCAACTTATCTTAGGCAGTCTAACCTGTTTCCGGAGTCCTACGTCGCCAACAAGACGCTCGTAGTCTTTATTTGTATACGCTAGTGTACTGTCCACACCTGGGTTTATAAGAAATAAAATTATTATTACCAAACAACTTCTTCCACTTCCTTTTTTTAATTTCATATTAAAATAATAAATTTAAAGTAATTAAGCACATAGGTACGCTACGCATACTGCAGGGTAGGTGAAATCTAAGCAAACATTAGGGCACACTTCCTTGTACAGGGGCCCTGTACAAGGGCCCTAGGGTCACTAGGGTCCTCCATACAGAATGTATGGACTATGGGCCCTTTGGATTACTACGGTAAAGACTACCTAGAGAACGCACTCTAGTGTTATAATACTCTGCTCTCCACTATCGGTAAATTCTTTCCATCTGGAAACAGTTTTGGACACCAATCTTCTTCGTTCGTTTTTCGTCTTACCAGATCAGAAAAAGGGTGACAGTTAAAAATTAATGGAATACTATAAACGCCACAAAAATTTGCAAAATTTAAATTATAGTGAATATATCATAAACACGACTATTTTCATAAAAAAACAAGCAAGGATAATCTACCAAACAGATATTTAGCTACTCTCTTTTTGGACAATGAGAAATCATCATCCATAAGAATGTGTAGTGTGATCGAGTTCTCCATCAGGTTGTGGTAAATGGTGGAATAGTCCAGCTGTAAGCATATAATTACATATATTTATGATTTACACACACATGCGCATTGTAGTATTTGTTGCTGCCAAGTAGCTCAGTAAGGCGTTCTATGTACTACAAATATTTTTGAAGTATCTCAATATTATTCCAAGATCCTAGTAAACCACTTTATATTTTTTAATAAATACTATTTTTTTATTTTTGTATCATAAAAGTAATATTTTTCAAATTCTGGTCATGTAACCAAGTTTATTGATTTTGATAATGTCAATAACCAATGAACAACGTTTGAGTGAATAAGTACAAAGATGGTATGACATCTTAAGAAGATAGACTGCTAAAACAAAATTAACAGATCCAAAATTTGAAAACTTCGATATGAATTATAATTTTATTATTTTATGAATAAATATCATTTTTTTCTGATAACGTACTAAGTTAATAATAGCTAACTTATTTGTAACTAGCCAACATTTTTTATTTTTTTTTCACACTGAGTAAAACATTCAATTAATTTTTAAAAAGTTCCTTACTTTATTAAACAAGGCTTCACTTCACTAACTAGCGGCCTAAATGACGTGCATTGAATCAAAGAGTGCCCGAGTTAGCGGGTTCATTAAAACGTGTAGTTCAACTTTTTCAAACATTAGTACATAATATATATAAGACATAAAGAGCACACGTACGGAAGCGCGCGCCTCGCAGGCGCCGCACGGCAGCAGCACGAGGGCGCGCGGCGAGGCGGCGCGCAGCGGCAGCGCGCTCACGGAGCGCAGCGCGCGCAGCGCCTCGCCCGGGGACGATTTGTTATTTGCGGATTTATCTGGAAAGACATGTTTCATCATTTAGAGTCTTACTTCGTTTTTTTTATAGAACGTTTGTATAATTTATATTATATTATTTCCACCTAAAACATACTTAGGCGATACGAGGTGATATGACTAGATATTGATAATATTGCCTACTATACTAAGATTCAATTTGCCAAAACTTGCAGAATATTTTACCCTCTTTCGATCTCAAGCCTCTTTCTGAAGCAATTAGAATAATGTACTTTGTACTTGGTTTGTATTTGTCAAGTATTTAGATAAGATCGTATAAGATAATCACCCCGTAAAGATGATACCTTGACTGCCAAAAAAGTGTAAATTATGAACGGGAAAATTATGAAAAGTGTAAATTATAAAACGATGAAATTCATAATTAAATAGTTTTTAAAAAAAGATTTATTATAATTGATAATATAGAAAAGAAGAAACGCCCGTAAATAGTAGGGCTGGCCCTCACTATGCACGACAGTTTTGTGTTTAACAGATAGTGCCTCTTGACTCGCGGGAACGACTTCTTTTATTTTCTCGCTCTGGGAAAGAAACATGACATGGCGTCGAGTTCCGCGCCCTCACAAGCAATGTATCAAAAATTAGGCGGACAGTGAGGTAGAAGTATTCAAGGTTCCCTTTGCCTACTTGGCTATATACAGATTATAGCATGTAAAGCTAAAATAAAAAATATTGATTTCTCACCAATCTGGAAAGCCTCAAAGTGCCTTGGTATATCCACGGCGTTAGTGAACAGCTTATTGTTGACGTAGAGCGCGCGCGGCTTGCGGTACAGCCCGCGCCCGCCATACACTACTACTGCGTATCTAGTATAAATGAAAAAAATAAGATATATTTTAAAACTTTTGTAGACAGAGAATATATATATATATATATATATATATATATATATATATATATATATATATATATATATATATATTGTATATGGATAATATGGCGTGCTTATGAAGAGTGTACTTAATGAGACGACTGTTTCGATCTAAGATCCCTTTGTAGTCCCTTTAATTATACAAAGTCTCACAATATAATATATATATATAAAAATATAGAGGCTTGCACACATACACACACTTTGTATTATATAAAATACATTCCCTATCTGGGGGGGGAGGTCTACGGGCGCCATGGGACAGCGCCTGACTGTACACGTAACGGTTGTGTGCTCAGTTACCACTCGGGGGTGCAGATTATTTATCTTTTTCTGGTAACACAAACTGAGTTACGCTAGTTAAAACTCTATCTATAGAAATTTATTACTACTATTTAAAAAAACAGTATTAAAATTAAAAACTTAAATCTTAATAATGACGTATAATATTTATTTAACTATTCAATATACTACAGTAAATAAATACTCAAAAGGTATGTTTCACCTATTATCAGAGAAACCGTTGCCCTGCAACTTGCTATCCAGAGTATCCACAAATAAATCGATATTCTTCATTTTACGTATATTTTTGTTACAATTTTGCGCTTCCACTACGAATATTACATCCATAGATGCTGCAGGGCTCTGTAGTTGTATGAACGAGCCCTCTTCAATCACATCACCATCTGGCGTAGTACATCTGAAAATATGGGAATAAAAAATAAAATACATAGTATTTATTAGCTTCAACGCTCCAGGTGAATCTAATATATATTGTAAACAATAATTTTGTCCTACACTTGTGACAAGTAGGCATAGACTACCACGGCGGTGTCAAGAACGAACACGGCTAAAGAAGATGGTACCCAAAAGGAAGCTCTTGCGAAAACATTGCATCGTTGCATATATCGAATTCGCAGAAGTACTCATGAGTCGTTGGGCGAAGTGTGCGTTCCATCAGAAACACTGCAAAGGCAACAAGTCCCGTAACCTCACCTTTCGGTAAAACTGATGCAGCAGTAGTTCTATCTGACCTTCGGAATGGTCTTATCGAAGTTGACCGACATAAAATAAAACACCAAATGTATACTCACTGCACACACAAGTCCGGTATATGCGTCGGCACGTGCTGGTGCTCGCACAGCTGCCGGTACGCGTCCGCCAGCGCGCACGCGTCCACCCCCGACAGGCACTCCGCGTGGAATGGCTGGGCTGATATCTGTGGAAGGGTGGTGTCCACATATAGTTGGCAGGTAGGACTCTGTTTGTTGAGCGACGGAACTCAACGCCGAGCGTTATCTCCTCCATTATTATTCAAATACATTCTTTCGACAGAATTAAAAGTAGTGACTGTACTAAATACTGTATGCAAATACCAACTTCACACGGTACCAATTAATATTGATAAATAAGAATAACTTGTAAAAATTGTATAAATAAATTAATACTTAATAGAGATCTAAACAAAACTTACCAAATTGAAACAAGGATGCAATGGAGAAACTTTATTACTAAAGAATTTATCGCACACTGTATTATTTTGCTTTGGTGGTGTTTTGCCCACTGTTACATTTCTAATGGTCCACGCGTGGGCTAAATTTTTGATATCTGTTTCTATAGTATTATTTGGTAATTGTTTTTCATCATATTGCTCGTTATTGTAAGTACCGAGAAGGCCGCCGAGGCTTGCGTAGTGCCAACCTGGAAATTGAGATGCGTTGACATTCGAATATTCCAGCAGAGAATGCTGCAGCCTTGTCGCCTTGTACGGAACAGCGATAAATTGTTCAGGGATAGGTTCGCACTGTGACACAATCGCAGATATTTATGGAATGACAAAAAATGTCACACGATGCATGTGGGTTCGAATCTCACTTAGAGTAATGTTTATATTTAAAATATTTTCTTTTAAACAGTTTATCTGGTATTGTTAGACTGATCAATTTATTGTTTTCATCTATATAATATGCAATGTGTGTATTTATGTTAACATTATTTATATAAAAATGTAATTTACCTATAACTTCCAATTTACAAGTTTTGTGAAGTAAATTGCATTCTATATCCAATCCACTCTGTCCCTCTATAGAGAGTGTATCTGTTCGTCTGTCGACAACTAGATCGTCGACCACAGCTGGCAGGTTAAGAGGTAGAGAGCGACCTAGCGATACTTGCTATAAATAAACAACAATATATGTATATATTTTTTCATTGTCTTATATATATATTTTTAATGTGTCGGATATCCGTATCCGTATTCACGAATATCAAAAGCACTGTGTGTGGGGAGTGAAAGTGACTTTTCTTGCGGATCTTTTACATATCCTTTATATTATTATATAATTTTCTGTTTAATCTAATAATAAGATAAAATTCTATAATAAATCCAATGGAAAATCTCTTAGGTAGGAATTATTGTACAGGCCAACGTCAAAATAAAAAAAAAATCAGTCCTCCGTTCAATTGACCGATAAGTTGATGTTTGTTTGTATGAAGAACTCTGTCTTTCGTTTTCGATATTTGTCCAGAACAAAATATGTTGTTTCTAACGTTATTAAGTTGTACCTAAGTATTTTTCAGTAAATTAAATTAAACTAGAATAAAGATATTTTTGGGCTACCCCATATCTTTTCACTTTCCATGTCTTTATCTGGTTTATTTTAATCATTTAAGTAAAAGTTATTGAATTCAGTTCAGATTACTTTTAAATATTAAATCTAATATTTAGCACGTAAAATAGTCAAGATCCGTAGCCGTATCCGCAAATCTTAACATCGAATATCGGGTATTCGGATCCGTATCCGCGGATAGTCTTTGTTAACTATCTTGCAGCTCATTTATATGTTAAACAAAAAAAAAACAAAATAACGATCAAACACAAAAATACTTTTTCAATTCGTATCAGTAGTTCCTGAAATAAGTCCGTTTAACTAAACATACCTTTTTTAGTAAAAAAAATCGTTAGCGATTGTGAATCGACGCTGGACCGATTTAAATAAAATAGGAGTATTGTGTCAATATTTAAATTTTGCGGTGGTTTGAAAATCTTTCATCATGGTATCTTAGTTTAAATAAATCAGTCTAACTAAGAAACCACGTATATAAGTATATTATATATAGCATGTTATTCTTTTTGGATAAGAAAGCTTCTGTTGGACCCGTTTTATAATAAATAATATAGAAATAATTTAATATGTATGAAAATATAACTGGCATTTATCAAAAATATTGGTTGTAAAGTGGAAGTATGCTCCTAAAAATACATATTTTAATTATTTATTGTTTTTTTCTTAAAACACAGTAAAAATAGAAAACAGAGTATTTTATCACTAGATTATTTTTCACAACAAAAGATTAAAAAAATAAAAAAATATCACAAAAAAATGTTATACCTCCTTATATAAATCAATAAATATCAAATTCTTCTTAGTAAGAACGATTAAATCGTATCTGCCGTCTTCGTTACTCTCCATTAGCACGGTGAAATTGTTCTGTTTGTAGTCTTTAGTTAGGAGGAAAGTCCCGGGTTCGGATACCGTGAATACCTGCTTATCGAAGGTCACTAGTGTACCTTGGCCGGTCATCATTGCAATACCTTAAAACATTACTTAATTTATTGTTTTTAGTATATTTTTTAATATAATATTTATTTTAATATATTAGAAGCTTTATTAAATTGTTCCAAGATTTAATATTTAAAGGCATTTTCCTATAGGAAGTTGTTTTATGAACTATTAGATAAAATAAATAGCAATTAAATAGCAAATCAAAAATTGAATTAAAATATTAATATATGTATAAAGCAAGCCATTATTTTAAAAACTTACCACCAAACGGCGGCAAAATATTATTTAGATCCATATACGGCCGTATTTCATAATAATATGCCCATATTGTCCTGTTACTCGTCAGCCATTCATCTATGAAGTCCCTTATAGTTCTGTATTCTGATATTTCGCTGAAGTCCGGGGTTCGATTAAACGCGTGCCAGGACATGGGTAATTTTTGTTCTAGAATGATCTCTCCTTTATGGGGATCGAAGATGAAGTTTGTTTTGGGTGTGCGATGTCTAGTAATTAAAAAGGTGGAAATATTTATACATGTACGTAGTAGGAGACTAATTGTTAAAGTATAAATAAGAATTATAATATTTTCAATATGAGTTTATTAATTATAACAGAGTATTTAAAACTACGTAACAAAGCTATATTATATTTTGACCATTAAAGACAAGGATTTAAAAATTATATTCTATTAGTATAATAATATGAGAAGTTTAAATGAAATCTTTACATTTCATCTTTACAATCCCTAGTAGCCAAAAAGAACGGAGCGCCAATTGCTACAGTTCCTCACACATCTTTCTTCTCGTACCCTTTTTATTCAAATTCTCCGGAGTTCATCAAGTTTTATGTGTTTAGCGAACTGGTGCCGATACAACCGGAAGCTCTCGTCCAGTTGTATCGATACCAGTATTTATAACCAATATTCTTCCTTATCTCACTCTTCTCCCCTGACTTTCAATGTATCTCTTCATTGTGAGTTTGGTCAGCTAAACTGACTGCATATTTTATAAATAGGTCTACTGTATAAAAATATATAATACTTACATTTCCTCATATTCTAGCGCCGTTTTGGCCATATCAGTAACTTTAGCGTACAAAATTTCAAACAATTTATCCGATGCTTCTCCTATAAGGAAGTAGTCATACCACCATTTAAGACGTTCGTAGGCCTCTTTACACTGGAAAATATTTATAATATAAAAAATATGATTGCAATTTGAGCTTAAAAAAGTCTTTGAGATGGCGAATAAAATAAATAAATTTAAAAATAAGATGATTTTTGTTTCAAATTCTACTATACATCGGTATCTATCGGCGATAGGTCTAAAAAGAAAATAAACTTTTACGTTAACCGTTGTGAGGGTTCTCCCTTGTTGTAAGGGTAAAGGAAAAAAATGGAGTATATAAATTTCACAAGAAGTAAGTGCATTTCTTATATGTGTAATCATTTATTTTCACATGACTACTGCATATTGCGTTATAGACAAAGAGAAAAATGTGATGATATCTTTTCAATAAACGCATTGATCATGTAGACGTATAAAAATATATATTTAATGAATATAAAATATATTTAAAAGTATATTTTATTTGTTTATATAGAGAGACAAACAAGCGGGGTTGGCACCTGGTATTAATCATAACAATAAAATCAATAATAATAGTAGTACAAATATATACCTTTTCTCTAACATAAACAACTTGTGGAGTTTTTAAGAAGTTTTCCCAAGCATTTTTAAACTCATTGTAGAGCTGTTTGAACTCGTCCGTGAACGGAATGTACTTCTCTATTTTACCCCAAATTACGTGCCATAGTTTCTTACTGTATTTCCTTATATTTGTTATAATATCGTTATTCACCAGATCTTTGTAAATGCTGTAATAATAAATTACTGAATAAATTTGGTTAGTAATGAGTATGCAAAATACTATAACGGCTAATGAAGCACAAGAACATGACAAATTAGTTTAGGGAAGTTTTATAAAAGTAAATAAAAAGATTACCGGTCCATTTCATGTCCAAATGTAGATACATAATTGAAGTACGGCGTGTCTGTCAGTTCGTGAGTTCTTTCATGGAAGAAATCCATCACACCCCTCCATATAGTGACGACGAAAGCTTCAGTATAATGTAACATTTTGAAAAATAGCGGCTCTATAGATTTCAATAGATCGTGCCAATACTTCCCTAATCTAGACGTCGCATTCACCCAAGTCTCCTCCCAGTATTCCAAAAACTTCATATGTAAATCTCTAACAAAGTTGTCATACTGTAAAATCATCGCTTCCAATTTATCCGAGACTAGTTCCATTAAATCTGCTTCCAAAACCTTATTAACTGATTCAAGGAAATTAGCGTACGCCATCTTGATGGAATCTACTACGTAAGTTAGACTCTGTTTAATAGACGAGCTTGTATTTCCCATCATTCCCCACATATCGTTTACGAATCCTGGCAAACTTTCTAAATGATTTCTAATGGCCATTTCATCTAGTACATAATAAGTAAACTCCACTATATCCTTCACATAGAAATCATTATGATCGTAAGATTCGTTCAAGAATCGCTCAAATTCGTCCAGATCATCCTTTATGACATGTAAATCATTTAGATCGTCTAAGAAATCGCGCACTCTGGGCTTAGCATCGCTCCATATATTTCTTAAAGCAAGATGAGCTTCCATTGGCGCTTCCTTTATAATAATTAGCGTATCATTAATTTGTCCGTACAAAATCTTCATAGTGCTCACAGCTTGAGATTTGATTTCTGTAAATATTTCCGGTCGCCATTTAAAGGCGCTGGTAAGAAGTCGAGAGTGGTTCAGTCGTATGTAGGAAGCTAAATCGACAGTGGTGACGTCATCGTAATTCCTCCACGCGTCTACTCTGGCCGATCTAGTGTCTATTATTTTACCTATCATGTGGTAGGAAATGTCTGAAATACGAGAAAATATTACAAAATATTAATATGGTCATTTAAATAATGTAATATATTATTATCTAGAGGGTCATTACAATTTTTTTTCAGCTTCTTCTGGAGACACTGAATTTATAGCGGAACATTTCAATGTACTTTTGTAGATAATAATATGTTAAATATAAACATGCAACCTAGTAAGTAAGTACAACAAATATTGTTTAAATAATTAATTTAATATATTTAAAAACAACTAAGAACTTCAAAAAGACAAAAATTTACAAAATAATTAAATAATGACAAGTATCGATTGAGCTAAACAAACCTACGTTTGAACTTTAAATATCCTGAGTGCGTTCCTAGTACTGGTGCAACGTTCAGCACTCAGAGTGCATGTGTACTAGTACTAATGCAAACTTGATTACTCTGAGTGCGTGTGTACTAGTACTGGTGCAACCTTCAGCACTCTGAGTGCATGTGTACTAGTACTGGTGCAAACTTGATTACTCTGAGTGCGTGTGTACTAGTACTGGTGCAACCTTCAGCACTCTGAGTGCATGTGTACTAGTACTGGTGCAACCTTCAGCACTTGTACTAGTACTGGTGCAACTGGTGGTGGTGGTAGTGGTGGTTTTTATTTCAAAATCGCTAAATAGAAGTTCTTATTTTCGCCGATATCATATGTTTCGTCCACGAGTGATCATTACAATCTAGAGTGAAGTTTCTATTTCCTCGTCCGTGTTGATCACGCTAAACAACTTCTCAAAATAATTTAAGGACAGTTAATATCAATTTCTGTAAGCAAATCAATTCTCGTGTTCGTTGTTCAAAAAGTCTATTTAAATGAGACCAATTAGGCATCTGATTGTTAAAGATCTACACTCAGAGGATGTGTTATAATGTTATAAATTGTTTTTATTACTGAGCTTTGGTAAGACGTAGTGCGGCGTTGAGTTCCGTAATTTCCTGATTTAGGCGAAAAGTGTTAAACGGAATTTATAGACATTAAATAGGTTATAACACATGAAGTAATTTTTTAAGCAATATTAATTTTAACTTACCATCAGAGCTATTATAATGTGCGACCACTGCCTTATCAATCATTGACAACTCTGCAAACACTGTGTCATTCGCGTTGGTCCTCAACACGATGCCTTTAGCTTGGTATTTAGGATATACGAGAGACCATGTGCCGTTCATTTTGTAGTAATAGGTTTCGTTTTCACGCTAGAAAAATATATAATTAAAAAATTAAAACTAAATTAATTTAAATTATTATTGCTCTTGGCAAAACATGATATTTTACTATAGAGATGCCGATAAGATAAAAGCAATAAGCTGAATAGCAGGATTTGAATCTGCATTTCTTGAACACCGGCCAAGCCATAGCTATACTTTTACATACGACAATATTTTTTTAATCCGTCCAAAAACGTGATGGATTAGATCCATTCGGCGGAATGCGGAATTAAATTCTGCACGTCAATCCGCAATAATTCGAATTCAGTCAGGAAACAGAACGACTTGACATTGAAAAAAAAAGTGTGTAAAAATGTAAAACAATATATATTATGCATTACCTCCCAATTTACAAGGCTTTCACTCATATCGATTAGTAATTGATTCCTTCTCAATTTCTGATAGAACAATGACTTTTGGAATCTATAGTAATTGGACAGGTAGTACCATCGGCTGTGTATATTTATATCGGATGTCATGTCTAAATCTAAGTTTGTTGACGGATGGGTGCATTTCAGTGCAAATTTATAATCTCTGATCGGTCCGTTTGAGTTATCTGTTAATATAGATTTGAGTCTTAAGTATTCGTTTTCGTAGTCCGAATATTGTAGTTCTATGGATAGGTTCGACATGACGGCTGGAGTTGTGAGATACTGTCCTTTGAGTGTTACGTCCTGTAAATAGATTTATATGATAATCATGTTTAAGAAATATGACTTAGAAAAGAACATGAAGTAGTTAAGAAGCAATTTATAGTCCAGTAAAGATGAAGGATACTAAGCGAATTAAATAGCATCTTTCTTTAAAATATATTAAAGATAAAATCAAAATTATAGAATCAAATTAATGTCACTTGTGACTACATACTAAGCGTATATTTATATCACTATATTATATACTTCACGTTTATTAATTCTACAGAAGTTTTAAGTAGAATCATAATAATTATTATCTTATTTAATCATTATAAAACTGCATAACAAAAAATACGTAACAAGACTTTCCTTACCTTTTTAAACGACGGATGCGACAATGCCAAATACACATCATGGAAATTTCCATTTTCACTGACGGGGTTCTCCCATTTTCCTTTTATGACAGCACTTTTGTTCTCAGCTCTCACGTTCCACAGCACGTGCGCGGAGCCGTCCAGCAGCGCGTCCTGCAGGCGGTAGAGGCCGGTGACGCGGAATGTGCGCAGCGGATAGCGCACATCCATTATTATTTGTTGAGATTCCGTGTCGGCCTGGCGTTGAAGCGACAAGTTCATTAAAAATAATGTTTATCTTTTAACTATTTCAGCTTTAGAATGTATCCTGTATAGAGCACGGTAGGTAGGTTTCGTATAAAAACAATCCATTCCAGGGATTCCATTTCCATTTCCAAGCGATTGGAGAACAAAGTATTTTGATGCTAGTTATTCCCTGACTGTAGCCCGCATAAACCAGGGTTGCTTCTGGTTTGCGGGCTAAATCGTGGAAGTTAACGTTTAAATATATTTTACCGAATAAGAACAGACACAAGATTCGACTTATATAATGGGCCAAAATTTAAATAATAAATCACCTTTAAAAAAATAACAACATATTACATAAACTTACCACACTCATATTAGTGACGTGAATATCATAATTGATCCAGACATCCTCCGCCCATGTCACTTTGCTACCTTGTTTTAATTCCTTATCTATAGCTTCGTATTTATTCTCGAAGGTCCAGGTTCGATTCCCGTGTATAGCAGTCAATTTGAGTTGCTTGCCGATATCATAGGTGTACATGTCAAGTCGACCAGTTATGTTAGCCATTGTGGCGTTATGGAGGTGGAATATTGTGGCTTGTTTAGCGTCCTGAAAGTTTGAATTTTTTTGGAATATTATAAATGTATTTTGCGATTTTAAAGTAGTCTTTTGCTTATTTCTTATAGTGTGTAAATTCAATGAAGTAGTAGGAGAAGTATTAATTTTTAATAAAGTAATTATAACGTATGCGTTAGATCGTCACTTGTCGTCGAAAAAAATGTTTTACTTAAATAATTTTCATTTCTACATTTTGGATAGATTGCAAAAATCGCCATAAAATGAATAAAATATTTGATTTACAAGGTCACCATCAGGGTCACCTTTACCAGGGATTCGTCCGTGACACCACAATATATTTGGATATAGTAGTTCCTGAGATAAGCCCGTGTAATCATAATTATTAATAAAAATAAATATAGAAAAGATGAAAAATATCGATAATACATATTTTGCATATTTATGAAAAAAAAAAAACTTACAATGCTTCCAATCTCATCATATTCATGTATATATTTAACTCCAAATGGCGTGTGCACATTTTCTACTTCAATATTCATTGTAGCTAAATCCAAATTCCTCTCACTCTTGCTTAATATCTTATTAAAGAACACTTCCAAGAATCGTTCACGGTCAAAATCAATTGTAGCATTCCCTTTACTTCTTTTGTCTTCTTCTTCATAGAAATATTCAGTACTGACCAAATGTTGAGTGTTTACCGGCACAGAGAGTGAAATGGCGCCATATTGTGTGAAATCGTTTTCTTTCTTTATATAATTGTGTGTTGTGTTAATGGAAGCAGATTTATTCGGCCAGAATAAATCTACTTTGTTATCTGACTGCGGCTCTGCGTTATTTATCTGTTAAAAGAAAAAATAAGTTAAAATGATATAATTAATTTATTTATTCATATATTTCATTAAAATATTTATTTTTCTATGCGGAATATTTATATTTGTATAGCTATTAGTGTTTACATAATTAAATAACATGTATTACTTGTCAAAGCACTTTAAATATTTAGGTATTTAAAAATCACTTACATCAAATATAGATTTCAACCAAGGCAGAGTTTGGAAAGGCGTTGTCATATTAAAGTGTCCATCTGTGTGTTTAATGCCACCATATCGCATGTCTATTTCACCTATTTGGCAAGACCTCGGACGATGCATGAGTCCTCTGTTTATAAAATTGAAAAACAAAAACAAAATAATAACATAAGTAACTTACAATAAGTAAATAATAAGCAACACCTATAGTCAAGAATAAATAATTATTTTTATTTTTAAAAAAAAATTTGAAGCAATCGTTACTCAGTGGGATGGAATTATTATCATTTCCCCATTTTGGTAGAAAAATGCGCCGTTGAGTTCTGCTATTTGACACGCAATGTTTGGCAACTAGGGTAGAAAGGGGTCTAAATTAGTTCACACTTGATTCCCTCTGCCTACCCCGCTGTATACGGGATAAAGCATTAACCTAAAAAAAAAATATATACTAACTTCACAACATGGTATCCATGTACTATATCCTTTTGATACGATCCCTTAACAGTGAATGTAGGTTCGTTTCCATATATTGGCGTACTTAGTGTATAATCTATGTGTTTTGATCCATTTATATCCCATTTGTATGACAATATATTATCAACGTCTTTGTAAATGGAGTTCGACGTCCATGTTACTTTGGCATTACCATCGAAGCTCTCGCCTAGTTGTAACATCTATGGGAAATCGAAGACATTTTAAAGTGTTGAATTTTGTCTATGTTAAGCAAAATTTTTAAATATCTATAGATGTGAGATGTTTATCTATAAATATAATATAATGAACAGGACGATAAAATATTTTCAACAAAACATATCATATGAAAAAAAATACAGATTTTGATCACTACTTTATCTCTAACTATTTCTAATAAAATCTGTTTCTACTATGATTTGTGTGTAAAAAACATTTATTAATATATCATAAAATAAATATCGGTACAGTTGGACAGCGTCCGTCTGTACACGTACTGCATCTCAGCATTATGGAATCTATCGACTGAGTTTGGTTATAAACAATAAAAATAGATTATTTTTATTTCTCCGTTCTATTGAGACAAAGAACGCAGTTGAGTCTTGAACTCGCGTTCTTTGTCAGCCCTGCTGCGGGATACAGCGCGACGTCACAAACTAAAATTAAAATATACAATTCAATAATAATTATTATTTTCCTGTCCTTACCTGTCCTTTTAGCCCAGCGCGTATTTTAGTAACATCAGTGCGATACAACGCTTCTAAAGTTTGAGAGGGACTTGAGTCGTCTCCCATAAAGCCGTCAATGTACAACGTATGCACGTCCACATTTGGTTTTGGTAGGATTGCGTTAATTATTAAATTGATTCGCTTTTCCATTACAAGACCGAACGAGGCGTTGGCACCAATTCTAAAAATAGGAGATTTTGATGTTTTGCAATTTTATTACTAATACATAATAGTATAAGTGGTAGTAGGTAGTGTGGGTTCGATTATGATCACTTGGAGCAGTTAACTATTTTTAGTTCTCCATTCTGGTAAAACAAAGTGAAGCGTTTTGTCACTATTATATAACACTTAACTTACTGCCATATTCTGTCCAAGTCCATTCTAAAACCGGCATTTGTCTTAGAAAGTCCGTCCTCAGTGTTGTTACCGAAGTATATATCCAGGTCTACGCTGCGCTGTGTTTCTTTAAGTAGCTGTTGACCTATTGCCTAGAAATATTCGAAAATAAATATTATATACATATATATATATATATATATATATATATATATATATATATATATATATATATATATATATATATATATATATATATATATACGTATATATATATATAAACGTAACAATCAACATAATTATAATAAATTTAAGAAATGTTTTCGTTTTAAAATTTTAATAATGTGAAAATAAAAATATATATCATTAGTAATAAATAATAACATATATAATTAAATAAAATATTAGTTACTCACTCGTATAAACAAATCTCCAATTAGAAAACTCCACTTTAGATCACCATCTCCTTTCATATCTGGTAGTTCGTAGTTGCACAATAAATAGCCTGATTTTGGTCCAAATCTAAAAAAAATGTATTAATTATATTTTAAAAAACGTTTATCAATTTTATATATTACCTCGCGTTGCTCGAACGCGTCTCGGCGCCGTCTAAGCGCTCTAGCTACAGCCTAAATAGCTACATTGCTACATTATATATTATTAAAAATAAGTTTTCTCTAATGATTTTCTTTCCTAAGTGTGAAATAATACTTTGAAATATGCCAAAATACATCAAAGATTGAATTAATAGGATTGAATCAAAATTGCATTGCAAGACTTTTTTACACAATTTGCAGTATATATAGATAAACACAGGTGAGAATAATAAAAGTTGTTTAATTTACACAAAATCAGTGCCTCCTTTAACGAAGCTAAGTTTCTGTAAGGGCGACGACGCTTGCACCGACACCACTCTGCGGAGCTCCGGGTACATGTCTAC
Source organism: Dione juno (assembly GCA_037127375.1). Classification (NCBI taxonomy): domain Eukaryota; kingdom Metazoa; phylum Arthropoda; class Insecta; order Lepidoptera; family Nymphalidae; genus Dione; species Dione juno. Next base: position 4,213,812 of record JAXRJS010000077.1, on the reverse strand, counting down.
GCGGGACTTGAAATATATTTCTTTGCTTTTCATTTTTGGTAAGTCCACCTGGAAGTATTTTTTTCATGTGAAAAGATAAAAAAAATATTTTTGTACTTTTACTTTATTTATTTGGGCTATATAATTTTAGCATGATGGGCAAAATGGCTATGGGCAAAATAATTTTAGCATGATGATTGCATAAAGTTAATGGTAGTTTGCATTCTAGTATGCAATGCAATCTGTGTGACATACTAGAGGGAAAATAATAGGTACAAACATTTAAATTACGTCGGTTACTCGCAAGTAGAAATGGTAGACTTTGTAGCATAAATTACTTATCTTTCTATTTAATTTGAATATATCATTATAGAATATATAATCACTTTTTGGTGTATTACAAATATTATTTTAAATATTAAGTAAATAAATATGACTTTTCCTTAGTTTTTTAAAAATATTATAATACATACTATTTGTAAATTAACTTTATCTAACCTTAAAGTATACATCAGTGAAGTTACTCTCCATTTCTATCTTAGATCGTATAGTGGCTTCCAAAGGTCCCAGTACGTGTGCCGTGAAACCATATATAGTGGGCGACGTTTCACATTTTACACGTATTGTTATCTGCTGTCCTTGCCCTTTGGGGACTAGGGTTAGCGTTAACTGGAAGGAATAAATTTATATACAATTATATATTATAAACTTATTTAATGCCGTCTGACTTCAGAGGTTGTCGATTCCTACTCTGAGAATGATAAAACACGCAATATTTCTAAAGCTGGGGGGACAGTGTGGAGCTGAATGCCTTGAAAATAGGTTCCCTCTGTCTACTCGCTGTTATATAAGGGATACTGTGTGAAGCTGATAAAAAAATATTAATGTATTACGGGTTTGTTGCATAATCTATACTAAAAAGGCTACTATAAATTTTTAAAGATACGACAGTATATAAACAATATACATAACATTGTTTTATTTATTGTTAATCGTGTAGCAAAAATACTTTATTTTAAAAGACTTTAATAGTAGATGAAAAGTAAAATTTTGTCAACAGTTACGAAACCTATTTCATAAAAAGTGGAGATAATCTAATACAGATATTTAATGGGCAATATATTATAATAGAGAGGGTCGCACATTATTTTAAATTTGGACAACAGTGAAAATATTATGAAGTCTACAGAAATATTACTAAATCTAGGGAAATAGATCATTGTCAAAAAATAACATAAAATATCTAAGGATAAAAAATTACCTCCAGTGGATCTTTTTTGAGCACTTTTCCAGAAATTCCATATTCAATGGCATCAGTGACAAATGATCCTCTGATGTCGTCTGCCTCGAACTCCCCTATTATTTTCATTGCTCTAAAATTTTCATTGAAGATAGTTATAATATGTAGATATTGCCAATTGAACATTATAATTTTAAGATTTACTTTATAATAAAAATGTATTACGAACTATATGTATAGTACACAATTATTTTTTGTTTCTAATAGAACAAAGGTCATATTCAAAAACAAAATCTAAATAGATAACAATTATATTTAACGGGTATACAAATCAGCGATACTAATATAAGCACACTATTGTAAAGTATTTGATATATGAAATTAAAAAAATAATACTTTTTTAAAATTATAAACCAAATAAAGTAAGTACACAGATTATACAACCTTCAAAAATAATAATACTCAACATGAGTAATCACACAAATACAAACATAATTTAACCCACCTAAACCCTTTATGGGGCGTACCAATAGCAACACTCAATGTAGTGGGCCTCTGATCAGCTTTTAACGAATAATAATTGTCTTCACTGCTTAAATCTACAGTCAGAGTTCTTTGTTTATCTTCATCGCTGTATATTAAAGCTACATTCGATGGCGGCACGACGGGGACTAGAGCACCTCGTGCCTTGAAACGAATATGGCGAGATGGTGGTGGACGCCATACTACGTCTGCGAATAGCTGTTAAATGGAAATAGAAATTTAATTACAAAATATATTGATTTATTAATAAATATAAAGCTACTAGAAGAGCCGATATGAAACTTAACAGTTGCTATTTGCAATAAAAAAGTTTACACATTAGATATAACTTTTTATGAAGTTCACAATACCAGCTACAATGACATTGTGTTAAAGCTATTCTATTGAGATAATTACATTAGCGACAGAGTTTTAAAAAAGAATCTTTATAATATATTAAAGTATTTATCATTTTCTTTTTCTTTAAAAACATACAATGGCACAATTTTATCTTTTATATACTTTGAAATATAAAGTAATAAGAATAATATAATATAAACTTACATAATTATTCTGATTGCCCTGTTGTACATGTATTCCACCACCGACAACACTTTCGACCTCAGAAAAGTCTTTCTTAAACTCCATCTTAATGTAGTAATCTTCTAAGTACACAGAAGTTAAGTTTAGACTGCCAGAAGTTTCAACGAACGGATCGTCCAACTGTAATATACAACATGTAGTATAGAATAAAGTCGTTTAAAATATATAATTTGTATATAATTATATATTAAGTAAATAAATAAACAAGCAATAGATAAAAAGAATAATGTAGTTTAAATAAAGTACAATAAATGATGTTTAAATTTTTTTCTTGTTTAAATAATTTATCAATATTTTTTGGGACATTACCGTGCACTACACTCCGCGTGCAGATATTAAGTGACCTAGTACCGTCTCCTATCAACCAGCGGACGGCGAGTCGTAAGACGAGGCAACGTCGCGCTTACGGCTCGCCGTCCGCTGGTTGACGGCGAGTTGATATGTTTACGATGCGTTTCCGAGTTGATATGTGTGCTGTGACCCTTATTAGTATGATTATATATTAAAAGGCTCCCACCTTTAGTAGAGAGAGATAGTATAAATATTAATAAGTTATAAGTAAATATGCTGTCATATTTAAGAGAAAAATATCTGTGTCTAATATTGGGGAGGGAGGGTATCACATGGCGCAGTATATCGAATCATTAAATGGTTTGTTAACCACTTTAATGATTAGTTATATATTAATATTTTTCATTTGGTGGCAATGGAGTTCTTTTCATTCAAACACTAAGGTCACCTTTATCTACACAAGCGTTAATATATTTAAACAAAAGCGTTAATATATAAATATATATATAAAATAAATGTGAAGTAAAAAAGTCATATATAATGTAGTTAATAAACATTAGTTTTGGGTACGTCGCGCTATACTTATATTCAAAAAATATAGCAATATTCTAATATATATATATATATACAGCCGCGACAGTGACAGAGACAGCAAATACACATAAGAGAGCAGACCTCCAGCCGGGCGAGCGCGGTGACGGTGAAGGAGGGCATGGCGATGTCGGCGGACATCTTCCAGAGCGCGTCCTCGAGGCGGGCGGCGGCGCGCGCCTCCAGCGCCGGCAGCACCGCCAGCGGCGTGGCCACGCCCACGGACGCCGTGTACGCCGTGTACGCGTCGTCCTCGCCCGTCTCCGTCTCGTAGAAGATTTTGTAGGAGATCTGGGGGTTGAGGATTCGTTTACACTTTATCTCATAGTGAACTATATATATAAGATTTACTGTATCTGTTTGAGTCTACAGCTTACCTCATGCCAGTAGGTTCCGTTATAAAGCAAAGCGACACATGTAACATTGATTTTCTCTCCTATAGCTATATCGACGGTATAGACGGATTTCAGTTGCTTCACCGCTTGGAATGGCGTTACTAGATTTAATGTGTTACGCATTACTGTGTACGTCTGAAAGAGAATGTTGTTATTATTGTTGTTTTATCTTTTCATGCATTTTATATGTAACTTTTAAAGAATACTAATAGTTAGAGAGAACTCACGAGTAGTATTATCGGTTCTCTGTTTTCCACACACATACGACACATAGTGTGGAGTGGCGGAACCAAATGCCGCACTTTGGCTTACCAGAGAAATCGAACGGGGAAATGATTGGATATCAATATATCATGATGCACATGGGCAAAGGAAGGGGGGGTAGGTGGGGGGGGTAGGTGGTTCATGCCCACTTCAGAATGAGAATGTTAAAAAACTAGTGAAGTTCTTTAAAACCCATAATACATAATTGACACGATAATTAAGGCACTGATTTTTAATTTTTTAGATTTCTGTGTTTTTATAGACATCAAGATGTTACACATATATGTGATAGACATATCGATGTCTTGGACTCACATGGGACCAGGCCTCATTGGAAAAGTTACGCCAATTGTTATACACATCAACACTGCACAGCACATATTTAAGCCTAAAAGCCACATCTAGATTACGTAGCTGGTAAAACTTACATATATAATTTTATTTTCGATTTATTTTAGATTTTGAATAAATGAAATAGTTTAGTGAATATTTATTTACATTATTATAAAATTATTATAATTACACCGTTGTTTTTCAGAAACATACCTCCAAAACAAAAACGTCTGTCAATACTATGGGTGGTTTATTAGGCAGATGCAATGTGGCATTAGCTTCCAATATATCTTCTTCGTCTGGACCCACAAACTAAAAAGAAATAAGAAACAAAATATATTGAAAGCAAACTTATATTATAATTTTGTAAGTTACTATATGATATATCAATCAATTTTTTTTCAGCTACACGTTTAAACCTGCATATAGCAGGGACACCGTTATTCTTTTTCCTCTTGAATTTATAAAATTGCTTGTAGAGAGTGGTGCAATTTAACGCCGCACTTTGTCTCACCATAGCGGGAAATTGAAAGTAACTATTTTTTATTCAGTTCAGTATTAGTTCATTTCTGAGTCAGGATAGACGGCCTCAATTCTATTAATATATGTAAAATATTTAGATTTCTTCTTTAATACACTTTTTATGGAACATATTTATCTTTATCTATCTATTATATGATGTTATAGACAATACTGACGATTAGTCCCCCACCCTGTAGTTTTCAAAAACCAAAGCTTCTTTTGTCTAGCGGGAACTTCCGCCGTAATTAAAACATTATTTTCTTTAAAATACTTTATTTCAAATAATATTATGCAAAAATAAATAAAATATGAAACTTACCTTCAACATATGAGAATGAAACGTAATAGTAGGATAGTATAAAGTATCCAAAGTGACAGTGGCTTCAGTATCGAAGTTCTCCACGAACATATCAGAATTTCCAGGCTTATGTTGATACCTGTCATTGATTACGTCTAGGAGGCCTTTGCCGTTGTCGATTAAGAGAACTGCTATGCCGAACTGGAAGTTTAATTGTAATTTATTTAAAGTAATATGTACATACGTAGGTATGTATACTGTGTATGTATTTGATATGTATACTTTGAAAATTATATCTTTTTGTAGCTATATACAAAAATATATTTTCGTATATGTAGCTCAATAGTAATATGTAATCTAAAATTTCAACTAAAAACTATTACATTATTTTATACATTTATCTGAGCAAAACAAGCAAAATTAAAATATGTCGTAGCGATATGACCGCCCTTTGTATAATGCATCTTACATTTGTTGCCAAAACAGTCATAAGTTACAATAATTTATTGTAATATGAATATTTAGTAGCAACTTTAAACTTACTTTATGTTTCGACAAACGTATAGACAGTTCAGTATCTAGACCATTTCTGTATATATTCTTTAAAACGAGGCCGTTCTCTTCGAATCCGTCTAAGGGAGTATACAATTTATAAACGTATACAAAATCAAGTATGGACTTCCATTGCCATATACCAGTAAAGCCAAAGTCCATACTACCCCAACCTACTCTGAAATCCACCTAAAAAAGATATAAATAACAATTTCACAGAATATTTTTTTTTAAATTGCGTGTCTTAAAAATGAGTTCTTACAAAAAAATATAAATAGGTCAAAATATTAAAAAAAAATTACATTGAAATTAATTTCGTACTTTAAACTATAATTGTAATATAAGAAGTAGAATTTTTACTAGTTATTAGTCAGATCTAACGAATACATAGTAATTATTAGGTTTTCTATATTATATATTTTTTTCTAAGATAAAAAAGCCTAATTTACCTCTTCAGAACCTCTCTTAGCTGTGACCAACGCGCGATTCAAATATTGTATAGGCAACGCAATATGTCCAAACACTTGGAAATTTTGCAGTGACGTCAGTTTCAGTAATATTTCGATACCTGGAAAGTATATTAATAGTAATCTATATATTCACCGTACATTCTCCTTCGTGTATTCTCCATACAACGTGACATTGGCGAAGTGAATTGTGCTCAACTGGCACGCTCGAAACGCCATTACTGCAGTACAGAACAGAACAGTAATCTATATTGATTTTATAAAGTAGAAAAGTGTATCTGGTAAAACGCGTTTGTTTCAGCAACTCCTGGTACTAATAGAAAAATTATTATTGTGTCAGATAGACCATTTATAGAAGAAGGTAACTATTACTGCGGTCGAAGTTACCTTAGTAGAATGTGTGCATTTGTGTGTGAGTTATTCCATGATCATGTGAAAGACGCAAATAAAAGTTAAATTGTTAATGAGATATAAACTCATTGGATTTTTTTTGTTTTTGAAGAAAATTTAAATTAATTAATAATTGTAGCATGTAATATAAATTATCAATATACAAAAAAACAGACTGCTACTTTCCGCCACTCGCACGCAATGTAAAGCGGAGGCTTAAGTAGGATCTCTTTGCTCCTTTGCTTTTCCTCCTACATGCAGGGTACAAAATTAACATAAAAAGCCACATAAGCGATGTTTATATTTGAGCAGCATTAAGTCCTAGAAGAAATGTTTGTAATTTGAATACTGCCGTTCTAATTATATTCCAAACTGGTTCACAAAACGGATAATACAATTACTCAACACTGAGTCGTCTATATTAATAAAAAAGAAATGTTACCAGTAGTAGAATTAGGCGTAACAATCATGGCCACAAGATGTCGGTCCTGTTCAACAAAGCCGAAGCGCGCTGAGCTGTGGGAAAACTGCGCCATTGGACTCGTCACATTTACTATTAACATGCAGTTTGTTATGCGTCGCATGTGGCCTGCAATTTAGAATTTTAGTTACTTCTGGTTTCGGTTATAAATACATAGAAGTTTTTATGAAATATCCCCATTTTAAAAGATAATTATTCATATATAAATATTAAATTTAAAAATTAAATGTTTATTGATTTTTACAGAAGAACTCCTATGAAAGTGAAATAGAGAATGCCGAGGGTAAATTTGCAACACTTTGGAAGCTTGAAGAAATATATTAAAAAGTCGTTAATTGTTTTTTTCATTTCTAAAATATTATATCAATCTTACTGGCATCACTAACCTTAACGGCTTACTGGGATATTAATCAATCATTTATCTAAAAATACAAATACTTACCATTAACGTAAATTTTGATAACTTTTTCCTCTAAATCTAGATAAGTAACGCCCTTTATATCCCTCTTATGACCTAACACGAATTCTGTTTTTAAAAATCCTTTGGTGTATCCCTGAAATATTATTAATAATATGTTCATATTCTATACATATTATTTAGATACAATATAATTATTAATTTACTATAAAAATGAATAAAAAATATTGTATAAATATTAATTAATGATTCAAAAAAAGTATTATTATACTTTAAAACATATTTGAAAAAATCTCTCACTTGGAACGGAGTCAAAAGAGTCACTCTTCCAGTAATATTATTTTCATTTAAACCTTTATTGATGGCCCATGATGAATTCATCATGAGAAGACCATCCTCGTTATACTGAAACAAAAAACTCAATAAATAAAGACTTTAGGCCAATATGTCCTGGCACAGTGCAATGGTTGAGGGCTTATTGCAGGCCTCGGAGCAATACATTATTTTCAATTCTCCACTTTGCCAAAAGAAAGTGCGGCGTTGATTACCTCTACTCAACACAACAAATTATTTTGGACGCTCTCTCGTAGGTTCACATTGCATACCAGTAGAGAGGTGTCCATATAACATGATACCGATCGGGTTACTTTTTGTAAATGTTGTAAATACGTTAACAAATAGTATATAACAATTAATTATTAAGTAACACTAAACTCACTATAAATCAATTTTATTCCATGCAATAGAAATTGTAAAATAGTTGCCGAGTAAATAAACTTCCTCAATTAAGCAAAATTTTTATACTATCCTGATTGAAGTCAATATTACAAATTATCATATAAATTAAAAAAGAAACAAAATAAAATAAGCATAAGCAAATGAAACGATAAATATTTATTGTAAATTAATTCATAATTTAACAATAATTAGTATGAACCACTGCATACCTGGAAAGTAAGTAAAGTATCGGCACTCTTCTTCCATACGACAGTGTGTCTCGCTATAGCCACGGCTTTAGGTAAAGTCGGTATAGTAGAGTTAACTAAAGCGTTTATTTCTCCATAGAATTTAGTTGTAGTGAATAAATAATCAGCTAGTAGACCAAACGCTAAATAGTCCTCTTGCCAGTTCATACTGCCGTTTATAGCTTGGAGATTGTCTTTGTAGCGCCACCTATGTAAAAGTATATAGTAAAAGTTTATATTTATTAATATTTAATACTAATTTTGTACTATATTTAATATAAAATAATATTTATAAACATACTGGAAATTATGTAACTTAATCAACGTAATATAATAAATACCGTCATTATTTTAAAATTTTGAGATTTAATAGCTCAATATTGAAAATATGTAGATATAATAAATATTTTTTTTTTAGTTTAATGCTTATACTTACATAACATTAAAGCTAGTATCTTTCCAACCAGCAAACGGCGTACTCAAACTAGACAGCAAAGCGTACACAGTTTGTTCGTGAGCTTCGGAAAATGCTTTAACCCGCCAGACGATGGCCGTGGGACTCGCCCAGCCCATACGGACCATCCATTCACAGAACCAATCTGTATGAGTTACAAAATTATTATATATATATTTATATGCATTATTGGGTTTTAATAAATTTTATGTCATAAAAGTAATGACTTATGTACCATTTTTTTTTATTAAATTCATTTGGTAAATTAAATACTTTTTAAATTATTTAAAGAACAAAGAGTCATGATAAATACAAACCTCTAAGCAAGAACTCGAATTCCCCATTAACAACTCTGCCCGGGTAGTGCAAGGTGACGTGTCCGGCGTGATGCCACTTTCCCCGGTGGTCCAGCTTCGCGTCTATACTGACTTTCTGCGAGGGGTCCCGGTTCGCATCCCAGTTGAAGGAGGCGCTTAAGCGTTTCTGTGTTTCTGATACTGCGCGCATATACGATATGTGGACGTCGCGCAGTCTAAAATTATGTACATTTTTAAATACTATATGCTATAGCTAGTTATTGACTTCGCCTGCGTTGTTTAATGGCAATAACTGACAAATGCGTCTGTATTACACATGGCATATTTTAAGTGCCCGAAGATAGGTCGTAGGTCGAGTCACATCTAACCTATTAACGTGAATCATTCGTCGGGCAAATTCGAACCAGTAGTTTTTGACAATAAAGTTTTTGAAATTATTGACGGAGTACTTATAAGTACATAACCCATTATTATTATCTAATTTAATCATTTTGAAGATATTACAAAATATAAGATGTGACGATAATCGAAGTTTGTATTATTGTTAATTACTGTTTTCTTAAAGCATGCATAGGTATATACTTTATAGATATATTGTTTATCGATATTTAAATCTTTTCATCACTCGAGGCAAAAAAATTACTTAAATTATTTCATTTTCCCATCTCTATTAAAACAAAGTTTGTGCATATATAGTCCTATATATACTCAAATAGTATATAGCCCCATATAGTCCTTAGTCCTATAATCCTTATTTATTAGCTTCACGCTGTATACCGCAGTGCAGTGCATGCTAGCAGTGTACGCACTTCAGGTTTTCCAGTTTTCGTCTAATTGCGTGCTGAGTGGTGGCTCCAATAGATAGATAGATAAGATAGATATACTCACTGATCAAAATGTATATCCATATTAACATTTGTATTATTATTAAGATCTGCGTTCAAGTTGAGACTATAAGCTTTCCCACTAATGGCCACTTCTCCGTATGCTGTGAAATTTTGATCAGATAGCATTAGATATCGAACTAAAGCTTTGTATGTATCTTCATTGTATTCACCCTGAAATTTCAACAATTTTAATATTTATACTTATATTTCAACATATTTTTTTCATTCTTTAATAAAATATATTTTTCTTTACTAAGTATCTCAAAATTTACAATTTTAATATAAAATCATAATACTTTATTGCCCACATTGTAATTATAAAGCAGATAATGAACGCTTTTCATTTATGTATGAATTACAAAACAATATAAACAAATAAATTTAGTAAAAAAATACAAACCTCAGCTATAAAAGTAATCTGTCTATTATCTTGTGTGAATTTCGCATCAACGGCGATATCCTTGAAATGACTAGAATTGATTAACACTTTCAATCTATGGGACGCTAAGTTGGTTTTGGATTGATCTTGATATACCGCGTCTACGTTAAAGTCCACACCGGTGAACCATACACCATTTGCATTTACCTGTTTAATATAATTTTTTTTAGCATTAATTATAATTTTACAAATTAAAATATGTATGGTTGGGTTGATGTAAATTTGCCAGTTCTAGTAAGACAAAACGCGCCGTTGAGTTCCACCACTCAACACGCAATGTCTCTAAATAATGCGGTCAGTGGGGAACGGAGTGTCTTAACACTAGGTTCCCCCAATCTACCCTGCCATATACGGAAAATAACGTAAAGCTATTTAACAGGATATGCATAGAGAACTAGCGTCGTCGTATTCCACACCCCGCTTTCCGTCCAAACCAGAGACATTGTGTGTTAAGTGGCGGAGCTTAACGCCGCTCCTGCTAAATTAAGAAAAAGAAAATAAATCGTTTTTCTGAGTGGGGGTCGAACCCATAACCAAGAGAACAGATAGACTGTGCAGTGCTACGTTCTTTCCATATATTTAACTAATTGGTAACCTGAAATTCATTAGGCCTCTTCTCGTGTAATTTAGCTTTCAAAGAACAAGGGTGTAACGTCGGTAAAGTAACGTTTAATTCTGCATCTGCATACAATTGCGTTCCAGGCGGAGCGAACAGATATCCTGAGATGAATATTTCCCGAGATTTAGGATTGAAGTTTAGTAATGCCATTGCTGAGTATTTTGGTCCTGTCTGTAAAAATATAATAAATAGTTACTGTAAAAATGTAATAATATTTTCATTATTATTTAAATTGTTACTCATGCACTAAGGAGTACGGAGAGAAAAATATTTAGAGGCGTATAAAAACCTCCAAGCACTTTATACATAATTAATTATCGAGTTATATAGTAATATGACGTGTAAATTTTTATACGTGTCCAAATATAATAATTAGGTGTAATTTTTTTGTTCATATTACACTTAAAAGGAAATATATTAATTCTGAACTAAATTGTTTTCGAGACTCAAAAACGAAACTCAAATAGTTTAAAGTTAATTATGAATTAATCAACCATCGATATTATGAATTATAAACCAACGAAGTAAATTTATCAATTTAGCATTTAACATTTTATTAATTACACGTATTTATATCCAAACAATCCTAATTAAAATTAAAATACAATTAAAAACTTGTACCGAGTAATCGTTGTAGATATCCTTCTGTAGACTAGCAGTGGGCATCATAAGGCTAGAATGATGTCCATGAAAAATATAGACTGTGGTATAGAGTACTTACTTGATCAAATTGTAATTTTAACAGAACTGGTCTGGGTCTATTCAAAGACAATTGCGTATCTAATTTCAGGCCATTCATTTTGTCGATGCGACGGAAAGCGAATGTAAACGCTGGATCTGAGCTTAAATCTTTTGAGGCACTGACATTGAAACCAATGTCGATATGATTTTGAGTTTTCTGAAAATAAAAGAAAAAGGCAATGAATAAGTACTTTTTTATTTCACTTATTACAAGATAATCTGTTCTCCGGTTTCAACTCAAAATTGCGACACTGCGTGTTAAGTCAATAGACTGTATAAGTCTTACCAACGATGGGAAATTAAAATAAATTCATCCGAGAAACATTCACAAGAAGAGAAACATTCATCCAAGTGGGTATAGAATCCACAATTGTCTACCAGTGGTCTCAGTAAATAAGTTAAATATAATAATATTTGCTTAAAAATCCTAATAGTTAATTAATAATAATGATTTATATGAGATAACGAAACTCATGACCTGATCGGTCATAACCGGATACAAAGTGATATATATATATATATATATATATATATATATATATATATATATATATATATATATATATATATATATATATATATATATATATATATATATATATATATATATATATATATATATATATATATATATATTATATATCGCTACATACAGCTATACCTATGTACAAATCCCCCGAAGGTCCTAAGGCGAAAAATATATAATATGAGAAGTCAATTAAATAGTAGTATCTATATTTTATTGCATATTATTATTAATTATTAAATATACATATATTATATATTAGTATAATAGGAGAATAAATAAATGAAGCACCCAACTAACCTACAATAGCTACAAGAAACATTCCGGGATTCCCCAATACGCTTGCTATATGCAATAAATTTCAACGATTCCTCGTCATAGACAGCGTTCATTGTATAAATTATTTATATTTGTAGAGATAAAACATCGTCAATGTATAGTTAAAAATGTATTTACCATGAGTACTATTAAGAACTAGATTTTACCTGCGGCTACATACCATTTGTGAAATGGAAATAGAAAACTAAGAGTTGTGTATATGTGTGTACATATGACACATTAAATCACATCATCATCGAAATTGAGTTCATCGAAACTATTTGCGTATATTATATATCCTATAGTCTTCCTCGAAAAAGATTATCTAAGCCTGAGACTAAGCCTGAGCGAGATTATCCTGTTATGTCAGATTGCAATACTTTAGCTATTTTTATTATAATTTATCTATTACTGTACTTGACCAACTTCTACTAGGTCTTTTACCTAAATATCTGTGCAAAATATCGGAACGTATCGGGACTAGAACCTGAGCTCTTTGATACTGTTCAAGTGCTTTAGCCAATTAAGAAATAGAATTTCGAGATATTTAAAACGAGAAAGAACGTATAGGCGACAAGCTCTTCGACAGTATCCATGGAGCGTAGAATTTTCTATACGTTACCGAAAATATTTTTATATATATACTATTATATATATACTTTTTCTTTATTATATATATACTACCAAGTCCTTTTTTAAATATAGATACATGCACACATTCATAATTATTATGTTTTTTAATATTTGCTATCGGCAAAGTCATTAAGGAAAAGCTATATTTATTTAAAAAAAAATAAAAATTTGCGCAGAGTATGTCTTAATTGCATTTTTAGAAATTGTATAAAAAGTTTAGCGGTATATGAACTCACGTTTCTTAGAACACATCCAAGCGCTCTGACCACGAAGCCATACATTCTCATTAAGTTGAGTCAAAAATCTTATAAGCCTCTAGGTTTTTCAATTTATTTATGTTGTTAGCATCTTTGTAGGGAAATTTTTACAATTTTTCAACATCCAAAGATTATTGCTAGGAATAATCATTTGGCAAGAGAGATAGTGTTATTTCACACTAAAAAAAGAAAAATATTTTTATAAAAAGTGTAGATTAGACAAATAATATTTCTATCGTTAGTGTGAATTAACACTTTAAAAATAATAAAAAAAATTTAGTTGTTTGTATTCTGTTATTAACTCTGATTGATTAATTTGAAATGCTTACAACAAACTAGCCAGGGCCTATTTATAACTTTTTTTGTAATTCACCTATAACTTTTTCTTTGAGTGTACGGCAACACCCCATGCAATTACAAACGATAGAACAAATTTAACAATAAAACTTACCATAATATACACCTACCTAAAATCTCTCGCCTTTATTATTTCCCCACAAACATTTTTTTTATTGAGTTAAGTTTATTTGTTTGCATTTTTCTCCTTTCTCATATATATATTTACATGACAAAGGAGAAAAATGCAGTAACGTAATATATTCCATATTTCTTCATATTCTGTGCTGTATTTTTTTTTGCGTATTGAGTGTATGATATATAGTATTTTTCAGACACCATACATGCATTGTGAAGTAAAATATTTATACAAAACCACATGCCAATACATACTGAAGGGTTATAAAAAACAATGATACAAATGTATGAATTTTATTCCTTATTAAATGAACAACAACAACGACCACTACAAAAATTGACAAACAATACTAACTGTTTCCTCATATTACATATTAAAAAAATATATAATTTATTTACTCAAAATAAATTATTATTAAAAACAAGAAACAGTTACTATAAAGTATAAAGTTAAATAAGACATATACATATATATATATATATATATATATATATATATATATATATATATATATATATATATATATATATATATATATATATATATATATATATATATATATATATATATATATCAAACAGTAAATAAAACGGTAAGTCAAACACAAGCAAATAGTAAATAAAACGGTACCACAATATGTCCCAAAATTATTAATTGTAAAATGAAACTTACCACGTTTCTTAGTACCGAAAAGAAATTGTACATTGGATAAGCTGTAAACTCCATGGACAATTCCCCATACAAATCATGTCGATACGCCATCGGTCTTTCACTGTAAAGACCATCGATTTTGATAGTTTGCTTCGGACTTCCATAGAATTGATAATCTAATTGTAACTTAGTTCCGTGTGTAGGACCATTTATAGTATAATATCCTAGAAGTCGGCTCGCTAGCTGTTTTGTTTGGAAATCGGCTGTTATGTCCCATTGTGTGATACCGCCTTTAGTTTTCACTTTTACACTGCCTGAAATATTTAGATATGTTCATTGAAATAGTTCAAATAATATATGAAGTACTTTTATATTTAATTACTTTACAACTTCTGACACGTTAGGCAAAGAGATCGTAGTTTGTTGTAACATTAAGAATATTAACATAAGTATGACAGAACGAGTTTCGTGTTGATAATAACCGTTGAGTTTTGTCGAATTCGACTACATAAATATATAGCATTCAAATAAAACATTACTATTATGCATATATATTAAAAAAAATAATAAATAGCTTCAAGATAATTCCCGCATATACTAGAGTAGACAGACTGAACCTAGTATTAAGAGACTCCGTTCCCCACTTTCCACCTAATTTCGAGACATTGCATGTTGAGTGGCGGAACTCAACGCCGCTTAGCATTATTACCAGAGACCGCTCACGCATATATAATTAAAAAATATAAACAATTGTACATTTTGATAAGTAGAAAATACTAGTAATTATTTTTTTATCAGTCTCACGCTTAATTCCAAATAGAGAAGGTATATGCATGCAGAGATAACCTAGTGTCAAGACACTTCAACCTCCACGTTCCGCCCAAATTTGAGACATTGCGTGGCGTGCGTGTGTTTGTGTGGCGTAACTCAACCCCGCGTTTTATTTCAGCAGAGCGGAGAAATGAAAATAATGAATTACTGCGGTCAATCACTGTCCCATTGTACCATGATGACCTAGTATTCTATTTTTTTTTCATAATTTCTACTACTTATTACTTAACAATGTAACGTTATACCACGTTATACACTAGAACCACATTTTCATAAATAAAATACCTTAAATCTATAAAGTGGGCTTATGACGATAAACCTTAAAAGAAGAATAAAAAAAATTACCAGACAATTCAGCAATCTTCGCATCATTAACAACCCAATACGCATGAGGTAGCCATACAAATCCATATTTGATATCATGTCGTTTTATCGCCATTACCGTATCAAACTGTTTCTTTCCATCCACATCTAGACTTGCTTCTAACGATTTATCGTATGGATAGTTTTTATATAAAGCTTTCGCTTTAATTGTACTTTCAGATGATTGTAGAGTTAGAGATGCTGTGCTAGATGCGTTTGAAATGCTAAGTAACGCGTTTAGCATTCGTTTTTCCTTTAAAAAAGAACAGTTCAATTATGTGTATTTTTTGTTTTATTATTAATAAATTAATAATTAAAAAGAAGAATGTTCTCAAACTATTTTAGCATATTGAGAGGATGAGTGATGCAAGAGTGAGTAATAAGTGAGGTATGGAGAGACCTCGGTTGAACTTTACTTATACAGTATCCAAGATACTGGAGGAAGATTACTTAAAAAATATGAAGATCCTGCGAAGGACATGTGTGAAGAAGTTAATCACAGTATTACAATAATAAGATAATTATTATTGTTAGTATTCGAGCCTTCGTTATATATTGAAACAAGTATATATGGACTTATATGGATTTATTGTTTACATAATAAAGCTTTATCTTTAATAATGTATAGTTAAAGATGCTGTACTAAAAGCATTAAAGATTTGTGTAGTTTTTTGTTATATCAGCATATTTCATAATATGCTGATATAACAAAAAAACTACACAATAATATAATATTATAATCAGCATACATAGAATATATGATTAAGTTACAATGTTACTACTATTTGGCAATTATGAATAATTTATTATTGTATAAAATAACAAACGAAGTTAAATGTTTTTAAGCTGGCATATACAATATAAAACATCGAGCTATAATACTAAATCTGATAAGTACGTTTTTGTTTAAAAAGTTTGTAATGTCTTTGTCTATTTCCTAGACAGTTATAGGTCATAGCTTATTGCTCTTCCACAGGCAAAAGTTTATCCTATAATTTAATAGGTAGATAAAATAATAAGTTACAGGCCTAGGTGGCTCACAATAACATAAAATAGGCAAGAGTGGAAGAGCTGGAGAGAGGCCTTTGTCCAAAAACGGGACAGTACAGGCTAATATAATAGTATTTTAAAAATCTGAATCTTACCTTACTATTAGGAGTGTCAAATGAAAATCCTAATACATCGGTAGTTTCATTTCTTTCCCATTTGTATTGAAATGCATAAGTTTTAGCCGAAGGATCTGCTTTTTCCAAGGACACTATATATTTTGCGGGGCCACTCATTAGGAAATAAGGAGCGTTTCTAAGATTTGTCATGTTCGGAAACTGAAAGAAATATATACGTTTCGAATAGCGTACTGATTATTGTGGACTTTGATGTATGTTAATATATCAAAGTAAGGATATATAACGATATCCTTATTTACCTTTTAACATTTGAAATGGAATCTTAAATATATATTTTTTATATGCTATAAATGAGAATGAGAGAATGTAGTGTTTAGACACTGCGATCTTCGCTTTCCACTTGAACGCAAGACATTGTATGTAAAGTTGCGGAATTCAGCACTAAACTTTAACTTACCAGAGGGGGAATAATTCTTTTATTTCCCCCGAGTAGACGTTCTCTACTCGGGGGAAATAAAAGAATCCCAAAATCATCACACTTACAATCCCACGTTACTCCACTGTTAAAACGATGGCCCCATATTTCACATACTATTTACTATTTAACTACATATAAAATGAGACCATTGTGGCACTGTCAGAAAGTGTCGATATGTACATACTCGATCGAGTTCAATTTCGATTTGGAAAATTATATATTATACATAAACTATTTTCTTTTTCTTAGAAAAGTCTCAAATTTGGGCGGAAAGCCAATATGTGTCTTAACACTAGGATAAAGGAGCAATATATGAAGCCAAACAAAATGTCAATAGTAATAAAAGGTATACCTGATAAGCAGCGCACACTTTAATGCCAATAGCTTTATCGAACGTCGTCCAGCTACAAGTGTTTTGTTCTATTCTATTCTTATTTAGACCTTGTTGTGGTAGTTCTTGATCACCATGAAGAATAAGGAGTTCAGATCTGTTTAATTTGCATGCAATAAACTTTATTATTACGAGAAGAGTTAATACTTTCCCAAAATATTTTTATAATTTATGAAGTTCATCCAATCATCCACTCTAGAGATAGAAAAAATACTTATAGAAAACATAAAAATTTGAACGCAGCGGAATTTGAACCCGCGCCTCATGGAAACCGTCCATTATTTTCCGTCCGTTGTCTTTAAGTATACTTTTTAAAATTATGACAGACTGTCGTGTACTAGACTTTCATATACATACGTAACTACAACATACTCAGATTTATACCTTAAATTTGATGAATCTCTTAAGTAATATTTATGTAGATATTGGAAGGTCAAACAAAACATGTGAATAAAAAAACGCGAACATTTAAATACGCAAAGCTCGATGAATTAGACATTATCGTTTAATGGCATGGCCATGGCAATGGTTCGGGTTGGCAACAAAATCTTGCATGCTGTGGCAAGCCTCTTTTAGCTTTTACACTTTTGAATGTGTGGACTCTTGCCGTGCTTTGCCAAGCGCTTAAATCAAGGGATCACGATACCATTAGTGGCCAAATTATGCAGCTTTCTTACCCGTTTCGCATACTAACCCTTCACCCTTGGATGACTTGTTAACCACATACATACACACACAGTATTTATAAATTCAAAACACTCACTTAGCAGCAAAAATCTCTTGTTTATCTCTAGGCAGAGACAAATCGAGGCGCAAAAGTCCGATACCGCGTATAGACAGCTTAGCTTCTAAAGCTGTAGCTGTATATAGCCTAGAGGAAAGCCTTATTCCGCTGGAGGCTAATGAACCTGCGGACACACTCATTGTGGCAGCTATGCTTACTGCTACACTGTAAAATAAAATATATATATCTCAAAATTTACTGTAATGTATGTTTGTTGTTTTTCTGTTTCACGATTTTTTCCAAATAGAGAGAGCCTACACGTCAAAAGATACTCCTTTCTAACCAAATTTGATTGCGTTTCAAGTCTTTAATGATTCCCCCGAATCGGAGTTTTTTTTTAATTAAATACTCTATGACACTACATACACTTAGTTCGTTAGCCTTTTACCTTATTATTATTTTGTTTTCATATCATCAATATTTTTTAAAATTATTATGACTAATATATTTTATTGTATATATATATATATATATATATATATATATATATATATATATATATATTTATATATATATATATATATATATATATATATATATATATATATATATATATATATATATATTTATATATATATATATATATATATATATATATATATATATATATATATATATATATATATATATATCTCGAATGAAGATCAAACCCACAGGCCTCTCGCTCGCTTGACAGGTCAATATTTGTCATACTTACAGTAACATATTTTTTTTATCAACTAACAAATCTCTTAACAAATTAAATATCTACCTAGGCCGTATCTTTCCTTCAAAATCCAAATTTCCAGATTGCGTATATTTGTCAATGACCGTTCCCGACATTTTAGTATCGACATAACTCGTTCCCATCAGGTTCATATTTAACGGAAGACCGCATCCAGTTGGCACTGAAAATGTCGTGTCTAGGAACAACGACGCTTTATTATATGATATTTCCTGAAGAAAAATGTGTTACATATGAATATTGTTTAAATGGTCACTTTTCAAAATAAATGTAATAATTCAAGAATTCGTGTATATCGGAACTTAGCGCCGTCTTCGTGATTAGCAAATTTTTATGGAATAGTAATATTGAATATAGTTTATAAAAATTCCTCTTTCTTACCTTTCCTGATAAAATCTCAAGTATTCTTAATTTCGGATCTAGTCTTTCCAAGGATTTTTTAATTTCTTCGTCGCCTTCCGCACTCCAGAAGGATATTTCATTACCAAAAACTTTAAATCCCAACTCAGCCATTGGATATCGATGTTTTAAAGCATTATTCTTATATCCAAGATTATCGACTTTTTCTTGGACTTCCTCAGCTTCATTTGTAGATCGTAAAAACCGTAATTTGTTAATTTTTTCCCTTATTTTGTTTTTGCTTAGTGGTCCGTTGTAGCCGAAGAGATTTTCGAAATATCTCTCAAAACCTTCACCACGAGCTTTTATCTGCAACGGCATTTTTAATTTGCAATCACACATGCACAAAATTTAGTAAGTAAATGAAATTTATATTCGAATTTATATAACTTTTACCTTTTATTTTAAATTATAAGAAATAAAATTAAGTACCAGAAGTATAATAAAAACATTTAGTTATTTAAATTTAATATTTTTATTAAAATACTTTGTATACTACTTTATTCATGGACAAATTTGACATATTTTATGCTAAGAAGTGTTAGAAGTCTATAGATTTTTTTTAATTTAGATAAGTATAACGTACTATGATATAATGTATAAAGTAATCCGGCAATTAATTAAAACCCTAAGTTACAAAAAACTATATAAATTAACTAACGTACCTCTAACAAATTAATGGATTCTCCAAACATATCCACAGTGAGATTGAGGGACACCGACCGCGGAATATACGAGTCAGGTGAAAATATCACATTGGCTTCGTAATTACCACCTATTAATAAAAAACATTATTTAGAACTATAAAAGGAAAACAAAAATAAACTAATATGAAAGAAAAATATTAAAAAAAAAATGAACGTACCGGTACTTGAATATCTCTATCTAATATCTCAAATATCGAATATCTCTAATACACAAATAATAAAAATCTTTTCTTAATGTATTAATAACACTTACAACTTAACACCAGAGCATACACTTACCAGCATTATACTGATCGAAAAAAACACTCTGTTCGTAATTTCTCGAAAACATTCTAAAATCCGGGTTATCTTCTAATTGAGGCATTGTATTGCCAGATAGAAGACCCTGTATCTCCACGCGAGATGGTAGAGACGATTGACCGAGATTGTTTAGATGACTCCAGACAAACGTTGCCACTATAAAACAAATAAATACTTGATTAAAATGCATTTATAAATATATAAGTGGCATTAATAAATATAGCATTTCTTTTTTATTTTTTCATATTTGTCGCATATAGAAGGCTGGGCATGGAAAAGTTAGTATATAGAATACATTCTACCCCGCTGTTTCCTTTCTTTTTAGAGTTAAAGAACTATAGGGATACTGCGAACTATGCGGCGTAATTAAATTAAGAATATTTTAATGAATTATTTTATCGGTTGAGGTATTAATACTCACATATATATACTCACTCATACGTGTCAAAAACTATCTAATAACGATATCAAACGTTTAAATCCTGTTATGTTTTAAAAAATTAAATATCCTTTTAAAAAAAAGAAATAGTGTACATACATAAATATGATCTACTAAAAATCTTTATATACGGTACCAAAGCGACAATGAAGTTATTTAAAAATTATATATTTAATATAAATCCTATACTTATATCCACTTACCTTGATTAACCTTTTCATTTTTTAATGTGAGGAAAATCTTTCTAATAGTACTGAGATTAGGACATTTCATCATTTGCAAGTAAGATGCGATACGAATTTCAACGTCTACTAAACTAGCTCTATATGTTTCTAGGAAATAATCTCTGAAAAAAAAAGTGGTTTTGAAAATTGCATTTAAAAGCTTTTATTAAACTTTGACTTAAATATATTTATATAAAATAATTACTTTAAACAAATGTAAGTCAATATATAACTCATATGTATATAAATGGCTTGATTAACGTGTGTTGAAATCTCACTGTGGATGAGCTTGGTGGAAAAGAAACAAAGAGAATTTATATATCAAGGCACTCACTGCTCTCTTTACTCGCCTAAATTCGGTAATAGAATTAATATAAATAATTTATTTCATCCGCAATTTCTTACCTTGTTTCATCGCAGGGTGTACGTCTAAAAGCATCAATGGCCACTAATCTTATTGAAACTGGCAGGGCAGAGTTATCAACTACACTTAATAACGTATCACTGATTTCGTGTTTAAATCCGCCTATATTGCCCAAAGCCTTTATTGCTATTACCAACTAAAATATAAATGTTTTTATGAATTAACGGATGTTTTTATATATATATATATATATATATATATATATATATATATATATATATATATATATATATATATATATATATATATATATATATATATAAACAGTTAAATAATTTCTAATAGTTCTAAATAGTAATTAATATTGTTAAAATATTTAAATAGACGTATAAAATAGAATGTTGTACTATTTTTACAATACAAAATAAAATGAAAACAATTGCAAAAAATCCGTTAAAAAAGCTTACACCGTCTCTGTCACTTCTCTCATTTGGGACTCCTTTTTCAATCGTATCGACAACAATATTGTAAAATTCTGTTATTATTTTTAATGGAATTTCTTCTTCACAACATTCTCGAACTAGAAAATTAAAAAGTAACACAAATATAAAAAGTAAAGTTGCTTATATTACTGTTTAATATGGTTTATATTTTTAATTTTTTTTAATACTAACTTGTACTTATTACAATATTTATTATTATTCTCAATAAGTTTTAACATCATTATTATTATTATTTCAAATCACCAAATATTTTAAATCTAATATAGCTATTGATGTAACTTACGCGATTTCCCGCTGTGCTTACAATAAGAATGTAACATGGACGACACGGTAAAACTGATTACTCTATCGTTTTTTTGTTTTTGTAGAAGCTCTAACATACTTTCCAACATTTCTTTTTTGGGGCTGCAAGACAAAATCATTAAAAATTAAAAACTAAGTATATATACCTGTATATACCTAGCTAGCATAATAAAAATCCTCTTCCAGAATTGTCTAATATAATTTATACTTTAGTATGTTTGGTTGAATGCGCTATTCTCAGGAACTAAAGGATCGAATTAAAATGTTATGTGTTGGATAGCCATCCCGTGAAGGCTATAGGCTATACTAATTTCTCAATGTTTTTTACATTTATGTAGTAAATAAAAATAGATTCCCAATTTTAAATAAATAACAATACTTCATCAGTGTCTAATTGTGAAGATGGTTGTTGATTTAAATTTCCTATTAATATAAAATATTTAAAGTATTCTTATCACCTTATTTCAAGCACTAACATCACATACGAGCGCTGCGACGTGAACTCTAACACTTAAGTTGTAATATCATTATCTTAACAGAAAACCCTGATTAAAAAAATAATTGAGAGGCTAGAGGTGAGTACGTTGAGAGGTGGGTGATAAAATAATGGCAATAAAGATATATGACGCAAGAATGAGGATATCCCGATTAAATTTGAAACAACGAGGAGGACATGTATGAAGAGGTCTAAGAAAAGTCTGCTTATCCTGCTAGAAATAAACCGAGAAGACAAAAGATATATATTTACCGTGGTATCATGGCCATGGACATGAGCCACTCATGCCTTGTGTCCTTATTCACTTCGTTATTTAATATCATGTTCTTGATAAGCTCCACCGATCCTGTACTCGCTATATATGGTAGTGCGTCTAATATGTGTTTTCTGCGAACATATAATTAATAAATACAATACTTTACTTGGGACCCGTGCCCAGAGCCCACTATACACGCTAGTTTTTTAGTCTTACATCAGGTTCAACAAATTACAGCAAATGTTTCTATTGTAAATTTTGTTTTTTTCATGTTAGGTCAGAGTAAGTATATTATGTTGTCCATTTGAAACTCACTACGCATCAAGCATTCTTTTGAAAGATTAGTTTGATTAACAAACAGAGTAATATTTAATATTTGGAAATATTTTTTATTACCTTAATCTTCCGTTACTAACTGACAGAACACGCGCAGTTGAACTTATTGGACGTAGAAAGCTTCGAGAAATCTTTCGAAATTCTTACGGAAATGGGTACAAATGGAAAAATGTTGATGTCTACAACTCATTTAATGACAACAATAATATATTTCTACTTATTATATATTTTTCTAATATAAAAAAATACTTTTGTCTACTCCGCAACTTAAAACGTATCGCAATATTGTGGAAAATAAAAACGAAATGTCTTATCACTGGATTCTTGCAGTTACCTCAGCTATACGCAAGAGGTTCCGTAGAAATTTCGAGAACTCTTCTCTTAGTGCTCTTTTACACTCAAGGAATCCGAATATTCGTCGTTTTACATGTATGACAGTAAAAACTATTAAAACATATATCTGTGATATGTGTGAGATTTCATACGAAATGGCTAGGTTTCTCACCATTTATAAGTTGTACTTTCCATGAAATTTGTACGGAACTACGAATACGACACTTGACTTATATTTTTTGCGGGCACGGAGTCCTAATAATTTGTATAATATATAGACACTTACGAAGCGCCAGCACACAACGTAGGCGCTCTCGAGAGTAGTTGCGCTAGGGCTGGATGATGCAACTGGCGAGCTGAACGAACCAGCCGGCCCCACAAGCCCACAGTGGACCCACTGTCCATGTTGTCATCTACTGATGACGCTTGATCGTCGGAGTTAGGTTTTACTCTGAAATATTGTTTTAATATAAATGTCGAACTAAAATTAAAAGAATTCTAACAGTCGCGAAAGGCACAGTCTGTGCGTCTATAATAAATGAAATAAAAAATGTAGTACTTTTTTCTCAGTCATATGGTTAATTGTATTCTTCTTATTATTTGAAGACGAATACAGATGTTTTAGATGCAGTTACTTTAATTAGTCTATAAATCAATTATTATTATTATTTATAAATTAAAAGAAACTTACATGCATAATAATTTTAATACATCTCTAGCAGATTTCAGTTCACCAGTATCAGATTTTCCATATGATGGGGAGTGATGGTGTAGAATGTTCGATCTTTTTTGTATGACAGTCCAAGCTGCAAGACAAAAACAACTTTATAGTGTAGGATTGAAGTTTTAAATTGTGTAATATTTCAACTAATATATAAAAGCAACTGTATAGCATATGCTATATTAGTAATAAATCTTGTAGAAGTTAATAAATCTGTAATACAAAAAAATATGAACCTATATTTTCAGTATAAATAGTATCAGTGCCAGTCTTATTAACTTCCTTTATCAATATCAAATCTTGTATAACAGTGGTCATAGCACCCGAGTTCTTTCCTGAGAAGGGCTCAAATAAATGTCTTTCTTTACAATTTACTGCTTTATATATGTGATGATCCACTGATATCCGGCATTTGCTCTCTGACTTAAGAACTGGCCAGGTTTGGAATTTCTGAAAATAAAATATATACTATTAAATGTATACTACAATAAATATGGAATAAAAAATATTTATTGAAGAAATCGTCTTAGTGGAAGGTCATCGTCGTCGACTGTTAACACGATAATTGTAAAAGAAAACCAATTATTTTCATGTACGCCGCTTTGGTAACAAAAAAGTGCGGCGTTAAATTCCGCCATTCAAAACGCAATATTAGAGACATTGCGTTTTGATTTAGGAAAGTAAAGATTAACACTATTCTTGTCCATTCTTGAGCATGTGTCTACACACGTAGAACTACTTGTTTGGATACAAAAAATATCCTTATGTTGGCCTTTGTCGATTATTCCTATATCGAAGAAGGGTATAGGCTACATTATATGCCACTTTAATCGTTTCGATGTACTTTACTGGATCTCTGAAGTCATGACTTCTTCAGAATGTGTCATGTGTCATATACAAATCTTAGTTTTCATCACAAGAACACAATTTTCATTTGGCCACGCGGGCCGCAGTGAAAATTTAGTTGTTTATAATTCTTAAATATTTAAAGCAATATATGTATTGCAAATAAATAAAGATGTTTCTTACTTACACTTTGAAAATCATATCTCACAGTTTGCAATATTGACATATATTTATATCGGTCGGTACATTGAGATAGATCTCTTGTTTTAACCAGAATTAAGCTTGTATTTTCTTGTCCTCTTACTATATAGTCCACATTGCATGTTCCATGAATATCTTGCTGTAAGTATTAAATAAAATATTAAAATGTTTTTTTTCGAAAGTATTAAGTATAAATAGGGGACCATCGTGGCGCAGAAGCATAGCGCCCGCCTGTAAAAGCGACGGTTTGTGGGTTCGATTCCCATGAGGGGAGAATGAATTATTTTCATTTTCCTAGCTCTGGCAACAAGGCAAAAAGCGCGGCGTTGAGTTCCGCCACTCAACACGCATTGCTCGAAATAGTGGAAAGCAGGGAACGGAGTGTATTAACACTAGGTTCCTTCTGCCTACCCTGCTAAGTGCGGGATGCATGCGTTAAGATATAAAAAAATACATGTATTGTATAATATAATTAATAAATTAATTAGTCATGAAATTTAAATTATTTTCACTTCCTTATTGAATTTAGTTAGGTAACACGCAATATCTCGAAACTTAGCCGAATTTAAGCATGCACTCTTGATATTTCTATTCTGCTTTGTGGGGAAAAGAGTGGAGCTGCTTTTTAAGTTATGATAAATAACCTTTTCTTTTCTTTCCTTTTTATAAGTAAAAATATTTTATAATATTAACTTATCCTGGAAAAGGTTATTTATTACAGGTTACATTTAATATTTTATTATACTCGATGACTATAAAATATTCTCATATTCTTAATTTTACATAAGTAAGAGTAAAACATAAAGTTTATTTGTACTTATACAAAATCCAAGCTAAAGTCAAAGGCGCTTAGTATATTACACAAACAATATAAAATTATATATTACTAGAAAATTATTATAAAACAAATTGCAAGCAAAGTATTTTGTGCCTTCAAATATATATTATGACACAAAGAGTGTATGATAACTCTAACAGTGCTTAATATTTTAGTATTCATTTTGTATATAATATTCTGTTTCATATCTAATTTAAATTTATTGTGAAATCAAGTGTTTTATTTACATTACATATAAAATACTCAAAATTTTTATGAAAATATCTCATTGTCAGTAACAAGCACTAATGTATCACAGCGGCCCAGTGTCTGAGTGTAAACTAGACATTTATAGGATTATTTCTTACTAGGAGGAATGGATATTTTCCCCTGGCTCTGGTAAGAAGCGAAAGCTGCGGCTGTTGAGTTTCACCACAAAACTCAGTGTCTCGTTATTGGGCAGTAAGTGAGGCAGAGAGTGTAAAAAGTAGCAAAAAATATGTACTGTTTATTATAACTTTACCTCAACTCCTTTAAAATTTATATCAAATCTCTTCATGCTATTTTGAAAGAGGGATAATATGGCCCTCTTGAAATTAAGAACCCAATCTTCTTCCAATTCATTTGGACAAATTTCAGATATGATCCCATCATGGAATGAAAATCTGAAATAAATTCAAGAAATAGTCTATAGATAATTTCCACTATGAAAAATCTTTTATATTTTATTGAAACTGATACATATAAAAAACAGATATTTAAATTAATAAATTAAATATTAAAAAATTCTAAGTTGTTAGTGAATATATTCCAAGAATTCACTTAAAATAAATTATTAATATTTCAAACTTGCACCTAGCGTTAACTTTTCTATGAATAATATTTTGAAAGCCGATATCTATAAACCCTAAAGAGATACTGACAAAAAAACAAATTGTAACAAGCATATAAAATATTATTATAGCCTGATAGGAATGTGTGGTTTAACTGACTAGAGTGTTTGGAAATTTTATACAATTTTTTATATTTTTCCTTCCTCAGTGTATGAATATATTTTAAAAAGGAACAATAATTATAAAAATGTTCTGACCAACATATTTTTATACAGTGAACATTTTTCTCGCTCTAATTTCACACATTTGAACATCAAAATATATGTGACTGATACTTTTAAAATAGTTTAATTTAAAATGTTTTAATGTAAGGTTTTAAAGTCACATATAAATAGAATTAAATTCATACCTGAGGTCATACAATGATATGGCATGTATGAATTTCTCAGCTCTTTCAACTGGATAATTCTCATCTTGATCCAATAGCACTACATCAATAAGCTGTAGCAATCCTTCACACGGTTTAATAAACTGTACAACAACCTGAAAATTAATAATGAAAATTGTTTATTTTTCTGTATTCATCAATAAATACTTCAATATAAGCATTTTTAGTTTACAGAAATTACTTACTTCGGCTTTAACATCTAAGGTAGAACGGTTGTTACTCGAGCCGGCAAAGTATGTTTCCACGTTCACTTTATATTCATAGTGATATATTATTGGCGTTAAGTACTTAAACTTTTCAGAATCTGAGAAATACAATCAACTTTTTTTTATTTCCTTATTAGAAAATATAAAATACGTTCATAATTACTCAATCACATTTCATACACACTTTGTTTACAAAACAAAACGAATATGACAGAACTAAAGGACTTGCGCGGTGCACATTCATTTCATTAAATGACAAGTGACAACTACCTTCAATGGTCACTGTATCCTCACAGATAAATTAATTTTGACTTAACATCTACTTACTACTTACTTGATAAAATATTGTTTTTGAAATGTGATACTAAATATAACTCACTTGCACATGTTGGCGGTCCACAAATGTATGGATCTTTCAATGAATCTGAAATTAAAAAACTTTTATTATTCTTACGTGTATATGTATCTTGGTTATTTTATTTGTTGTAATGGATCATTACATTTATTTTTGAAAAGGTATCAATTTCAATCATAAAAACCTAAAAACTATTTAAAAAATTTATTATAGATAAGTGCCTTTAGATTTTCAAGTTTCCCGCGATTTTAACGATAACATTTCAGTTCAATTGGTCTTCTATACAACTGCACTGACATTGGTAATAATAAGTAACAACTTAATTAAGAACAAATTGTGCATTAATTAGTTGATACTTTGTTTGCTTTGACCGCTTATTACCTAAGCTGTACCAATTTAGATTTTTTATCATATATAAATGTGATAAATGTGCAATTCTATAAAATTATATAAATAGCGGATAATTTAAATTTTTTGTTATTTTCATCATTCAATATATTATTCACTATGTTACTATTGAATAAATTAAGCAAAAAAGAAAATATCCCCACCAAACCCACAAAAATAGCCCCACGCAATTTCCCGCATATAGAAGGGTAGGCTGAGGGAATCTATTCTTATGAAGACACTGCCACTTTCTGCCCAATTCTGAGAAATTGCGTATTGAGTTGTGGAACTCAACGCCGCTTTTGTCTTGTTTCCATACCAATTTTCTCCGAGCGGGAATCGAACCCTAGTTCAAGTTGCAATAATTTCGCGGTCGCGTTTATAGTCAGATGCTGTGCCGCTGCGCGACGACGGCCGCGATATCAGTAAGCTGTTGAGTTGAATAAATTAATGAACTAATACTTATTAGTAAGATATCCTTTTTTAACTAATCTTCAAAAATAAAATATTTTTAAGTAACGATACATTATTTATTAACGTCATTCACACCCGCATTATGTGAATAAAAGGATAAATTGGTTTAGCTACAATTTACACTGTAGTGGACGAGTCCAAGTAAGCACGGAGCATTAACTTTTAGATTGTTCATTTAGATGTAGAAAAGTTGTTTAATTATTTACATACATTCAAACTTTTAAAAAATCATAGAAGGTTTATTTTGTTTGTACAGTATGACTAATGAAAAATTACTTTAACCTCCAATTAAGTTAACAATGTAATTTACACTTAAGTATATTTTATTGTTATTGATTACTTACAAATGGAATACAACACATTAGCCAATGATAAAGAGAAAAGAAAAACAAAGAAAAGTAAATATTTATTGGCCAAAGCAGAGTTGCAGAAAATTAACCTTCCAACTTTATGTATAGAAAAACGAAATGGTCGTTTTCTATCCGAAAATTCTGGAGATGTTTATCTCACCCTTGTCACAAAGGATCAGTACGGTGTTAGTTACTGGAGTGAAAGGATAACTGTTACGCAACACTAACCCGAAACACAGAAAACGGACGTTTAGTAGAGGATTACGCTTGGAACGGGGATAGCTTGTATGACAATCCCGTAAACTAGGTCTTGTTTTTAGGTTTGAGCTAAATGTAACTTTCATGAAATGTAACATTCATTTGCCCAAAACTATCTCGTATACCTAAATCTAGTACAGCTGAAATAATTCTTACACTGTGATATGATTCCTTATTCATTTAATCTAGAACTATTTGTGTTTAAATAAATGGCTTTTCTTTCGATTGAATTGAAATACGATTGAAGAAAAATTGTCTTAACACTACGTTCTATCATATCATAAGAAATAGATAAATATGGGCACAAGTTTTTTGAATCGAATTTTTCTTTCGTTTAGCGATTTTTCGTAGGGAATAAATTTGTGCGTTTGCGTCACATAAATGTTAAGAATTTTTCTTTTCTTAATTCAGTTACCATAAGCTCATCTTATCCTTTTATAATAATATAATGAAATAAATAACAGCAGATGCAAATAATTTGAGTTTTGTTGAAGTTAATGATAATTATGATGATTAAAATACGTATAAATTAATTATTATTTAAATGTAATGGAGTTCCAATACTTTTTTTTTAAGTTTAAAAAAAATAACTTAATTTATGTGACAGTGTAAAATAAATACACTGAAATAAAAAGATATATATTTTAATTTCCCCCAGTTTACAGCCATTTACCAGTGCCATAAATTAAATACTTAAACATATTTTTTTCAGTATTACTTAGTATAAATACAAAATTCGGCTTATTATTCTGTTACAAATAAAACATGACACCCAAAAACTTATTATACTTTTATTTTTAAATTTATTTTAGAATAGATTACCTGGGTTATATAAACATCGCTTCGGTATAAAAAAAAGTGAAATGATTTTTTTAAATATAATAAGTAAATAAAGTAAATAGTAAGTAAGTCCCACGTTCCGCTGATACGAATGATATGAGTGTACTTGCGGTTCTTTTATATTGAGATTTCACTATTTTTCTCTATAATAAATAAATTATAAGCAAATACATTCATAAGTATATAGTACTCTACTAAATTCCGCGTTGAATCCGAAAATAGTTTTTAAAGAAATTCGTTGAAAATAATTTAACAAATATGTATTGCATAAATATGAATATCTTGTGCCGTCGCACGGAAATCCTTGCTGAATGTGGAACGATTGAGTATAGAGAGCCGACGACATGGAATAATCACCGTAGCGCAAGGAATAACAATAAAATGCTATTCAATTTACATGCTCCAGGTCCTGTGTGTGTTTTTTTTAACATGGAAATATTAAAGAATGTTGATTATGTTAATTTGTTTAATAGGTAATAGGTATTAAATATATCTTCCGCGCCTGTGTTTGTCACCTAATTTATTCTTAACGGTTGGACCCATTTGGATAAATGTTGTGCACTTAATGGATAGTTCGAAATTGTGAATATATAATTAGGTGGTGTAGGTGGGCACTGTAACAGACCAGTTAAAGTGTAAAAAACTAAAAGAATTTGTCATGGTTTGTTTCCATGTGATCCATTAGTATGCTTATAAATATTTAGCTAAACTAACTTTATAATATAAACAAGAATTACAAATGTATATCATATAAATATTATTGTATCGTTCTCAGGCACTTTATTTTATTAAATAAAAAATATTATAGAGAAAAAGGATAGGCCGAATGACGATAGAATTTTATAACATTTAAATACAAAGAACAAACAAATATAGACATGTATTGTTTACATTCATCGCTTTAGTTAAAGAAATTAACTATTTAATACTCTTCACAAAACAAACGGTTTCTTAGAAAGCTGCATTACTTAAATTACCCAGTTGAAAGCAATTGTTTTGTTAATTGGCAAATAGTTGTTATGAAGCATACTAAGAACATGATCGTTCATTACGTTATCATATTTTACACTTCCACACTGATTCTGTGAAATTATTATTATTTTTGTTATGTTTTTTACCACTACAGTACAAATGTAACAGTTATCTTCTTCCTGTTTTCCACCCAAATTCGAGACATTGCTTGTTTAGTGGCGACACTCATCGTCGCACTCTGAATCAAAGCGACGGTTGAACCCACACCCAATGCCATTTGGATTGGTATTGACTTGCTGTTGACATGAATATAACATAATATTCTAGTCAAAATGTAGTTTATTTAGTTCATGAGTTATGCATAATATACAAAATTAGGTACCTACATCCTATTTGTTTTATATTGAATGCAATATTGAATATAAATCTAAATAAACAAATTAATTGCATGCTTCATGTGCATAGTTGATGTCTGTTTAACCTAATTACTGTCAGTTATCTGTATCTCGTAATATTTGCACCGGATATTAATTGAACTATGACATAATGACATTATGGATTAAAACAATTTAATATATATATATATATATATATATATATATATATATATATATATATATATATATATATATATATATATATATATATATATATATATATATATATATATATATATATATATATATATATATATATATATATATATATATATATATATATATATTAACTTGGGGTTTTTGTAGGTTTTAAATAATCTTGTGTACCATATCTTTATATGAAGTTGCTTTATTAAAGGACAGAACTGAAGGCAGCATTTAAAGTTACTGTTCTTGTGTTCACTTAGGCAATATTTTACTACAACTGCCTATTATGTTCTGGTGCATAAAATTCGTATAGGAAACAATTTCTTCTCTATGTGATTTTGCCCACGTCTAGATATATATTTAGGTACATATATTTATAAAATACATGAATAATGTGCACGTTCAATTATAGTATTCACTGAGATTTATAATTCATTTGTAAATTTTTTAATTAATTTATAAGTAGAAACACTCTTACATGGAAAATTCCATATAAGAAACACGATTTTTTTACTAATTTATTGAAAACAGTGACTTATAAATAAAACAATATTACACATAAAGTACAACATAAATAAAAAACCTGACATGGGCAGAAGTATAAATTGTTGTATTATCTCGTCTTGCAAAAGCATATAAATGATGGCAAAAAATATATTTTTTATTACTAAGTAGTCTATATAATTAAATTGAATATGGATGTATGTCCATAAAATGATACGAACAAATCTTTTGCTCAATATACTTGATGTAATATTTATAAACTTTATATTTTACTTTGTAAATTTATTTTAGGACAACTAAGAAGTTAAAAATATTTAGGAAAGGATATTTTTCTAAAGTAAGAGGATTCGAAGCCTGGTAATCGTTCTAGCGCTCTAGCGAATTAAGCCAAACGTTCTTATCGAGGCACGATTAAATTCTTATATGCGGTTATTCTAACATTTATATTTTATTAGGGAAAGAAAAACATTTTTTAAAAATGTTTAGAATGTAAGTACATATATTTCTTAATTTATACTTAAATATAACGTATATAAAATTAAAGGAAATACGTCATCGCGTGTATGAATCACAAATATAAACTTTGGGTATTGACCTTAGCATGTTGACCCATACTTCTAATTATTTATATCATGTACGATAATAATATCAGTTGCTCGTTCAAATTAGATATTGTTAGAAAATGTATCTACTTAGACTGATATAAAATGGTAGTCTTTGTTTCTAACTAAGTACTTTTTAAGTAAAGAATAAAATTTCATAGTATTTGGCATACAATTTAAAGTTTCCGATCTGAAATTCAGTTAACCATAATATGTATACTACCAAGCGAGTGAATATTTTAGATTCAGTTCCTTGTAAATGAAACGAACTCTTTTATGGTGCATCTTGAGGAAATCTTTAGAAATTGTTTAGGTTTGATATATACAATAATTTTCACTATGGTAAGGCACAGTGTGGCGTTGAGTTCTGTCATTCAATATGCAATGTCTCGAATTTAGGCGGAAATTGGAGAACTATCTTATCATAACTCAAGGTTTTCTCTGTCTACTCTGCTATTAGCAGAATACAGTGTAAAGCTAATTATTTTAAGAATAAGTATACACAATTTTCCACCATGTGTGAAACACGCACTTAAATCGCATCCATCCAGTGGGCAAATGAAAGTTAAGCGTAATTTAAGTGTTATTAATAATATGAAGAACTAATAACTTGAAGTCAATAATGCCGCAAGAGCGCGGATATTTAATAATTATTTAATGAAAATAACAACTTCTATAGCTAATATTGTGTTAACGATATGATATGATTATAAGTACCAATAAACGTTAGCTTGTTTATATAAACCATAATAAGGAAAAAAATGATAAATTATAAATAGTCATTAAGTGAGTACAACAGTGGTAAACGAGTGGTTTTGCATTATTTCCTTAAATGACTATTATTTGCACTATTACACTAAATATTCTACACATCGTACTACAGATGTAAGCAACTACAAGACAAGACCGCGTGGTACCTCACCAGCATACAACATCAAAATGAATTCCAAAAACAAATCTTTTATAATATAACAAAGGTAAAGTAAAAAAAAATACATACTCCCTGACGCACGAGCACTTGCAAAGAACAAACACACAAGTATCACACACCAATTCATTTTGTCGGTCACAAATCAACCGTCATTGTACGCGATTCGCACGTCGCACTTCAAATGACGAAAATCTCATCCAATATCGGGGGTCGATGTAGGGTCAAAGTAAATACCACTATCGCGTTTTATCTTAACGGAGTACGCTTTCAATGGAGTTTTATATAATTTGTAATGAATATCGTTTGATGAGTAAACATAGTTAGCGAGGGACCGACGGGAAGGAAGCGATGGATCGAGTTGCGCTGGACTCGGACCTAATAGTAATGTGCGAGTTGTGACTCGGTGTTGTTATAGAATGTGTATTGTTTTGTAATAATGCTGCATTGGGATCTTTTAAATATATAAATATATAATGTAGGTGACATTTTTTATAATAAATATGTTCAATTCAGACATTTAATTATGATGAACTTCTTTTCTTCTTTAATTATAACACATTAATTAATGATACGACAATATTTGCATTGACGTTTTTATGTCAAAAAAATTATATACTTTATATTTGTATTAATTGAATTTCAAATTAATTTTAACAGTAATTTTCTACTAAGATTCGGCTTAAAACAAGAAAGAAAGAACATATAAGAACCCGCAAACGGACAGAATGCCGCTGCGTCATGCCGGTGTATGTAGTAAGATATATTTTATTATATTTTATGAATGCTTTCATTCATAAATGCATTATAATATTTACATTTTGATAACAAATGCATCTTCCTTGTAAACAGTTCACACCGGACACTTTTCATTGTGCTTTATCAGCACCATAATTCTTGCTAACACCTAAGAATACCTACGCCTAGTAATCATAATAATATATACTATAGAAGTAAATTGACTGATGTATTTATATTAATATTAAATCTAGAAGAATATATATATTTTTACTATATTTTTAACTAAAGTGAATGATAATATCAATAATTCTTTGTGTAATAGGGAAATGTGTACCTAAAACTAATATGTTCTGTATAAATATTAAGTATCTTTATTACAGTTAGCACAATTAAAGGCCTTATTTAAGGCCTTGGGACACGTGTATAATAAAAATATAACGGTGCGTTATAATTTTTATTTAGAAATATTGCCTATTGAACTAACGTATTCAAAAACATCATATTATCGTTATCTAAGCGGAAGACCCATTCCTTCAAAGCTAGTGCAGTATTGGAAGTATTCGATCGGATAATATTGCACAAACGCTTATGGACAAAGAAAGGTACAGTTAGAAATTTATACGATATGACTATAGTAATAGGGGACATGTTATTGGTCTTTTGTATGTTTAAATAATTAAAAAATAATATTTGATTTGTTCCGCAATTGAAAAGCCAGAAATCAGTTCATCATATTCAGCTAAACATACTCCACACATTTTTAAAGTAAATGGTATTTATATGTAGCTAAATAGCTCTAACTATAAACAATATTTATGACATTATGTATTTTATGGTGGAACCTTATGCCTAGTGGATTCTGATTTTAGAACTACCGTGCGCACTCAGATACCACCCGAGCGTACTACTAGTTACCCGAGCGTACTAAGCTGGCGCTGTTAGCCACTTTTATTTGCTTTAGTAAATTATTACCTCTACAGCTATAATATTATTCCTCAATTAGTATGTATTTAATGCTAAATTATGTTATTATATATGTCATTTCTATAGTCAACTATTTAATAGTGGAGCATATCAAAATCTACGTTTATATTGAAAATCGCAATAGATAATTCAGTATTCCATAAATTCCACTATTATAATTTAACCCTGCAACATTTCCATGTATTGCGAACTGAATACTGATTAAATTGTATTGTTGCTCAATCTATATATGAAGCCACAGTTAAGCTTTGATGTCAAAACATAGATTTTTTTAAGTTATTTTAATAGTTGTTATACTACGGAATAAAGTAATTGTAAGGACAAATACCATAAATATTCATAAATCGCAAATTATCTTTCTAATATTTTCAGACAAATTAGATATAATATTTCGATATGTTAAAAAAGCTTATAATATAACAGTTTCTGGTTGTTACTTAATTTCAAATGTGGTAGTTAAATATTATAATAATTACTGTTTAAGTATGTAATTCAGTATATATTAAATAATATTATGTAAGTATTATATACATACATA
This sequence comes from Dione juno, assembly GCA_037127375.1. Classification (NCBI taxonomy): domain Eukaryota; kingdom Metazoa; phylum Arthropoda; class Insecta; order Lepidoptera; family Nymphalidae; genus Dione; species Dione juno. The sequence continues at coordinate 4,177,237 of JAXRJS010000077.1, read as the reverse complement.
CATAGCAAACTATTATATTATTAATTATAATATTAACATATACCTATATAAGTTAATTAATATAAAATAAGCATTCTCGTTGTTTGAAATTTATATTGAAATAATGTTACACATTAATTTATAATATATGTCAGAAAATTACTTCTATTTTATTAATTTTCAAAATGTACATTAAGCTAACTAATGAGTAAATACTAAATGCGTTATGGTCGGATTGAACGCCTGACAGTTTCATAACGGCAATTTTATATTTAGAACGTAAAATATTTATATAAAGTGAAACAACGTAAACATCATATCTTTTTAATTTTTAACGGACAAAAAACGACAACTGTCCAGTTATTGATTTCTTATGAACCTTGAAGATCGAGAAGCCTTATAGCTTGTTTTTCGCCTAACTTACTCGTAGAATAGTATATTATAAACGTCTAAGATTGGTGAGAAATGTAGATATAATTACATTAGTGATTTAGTTAGCTTAAGGGAAATTAAACTAAAACCATCCATTCAATGTACACTGTTGTAACTAGATATGACACGAAAAAATAAATATAAAAGGTTATAAGTAGCGAAACAACTGTTATATTTATTTAATTTACGCATATCCTGTTAATGAATTCTAATTAACAATGTCATAAACAAATCTCTTCACTACATAGTATAGTATAATCACCATTCAGTATGCAGCAAACAGCATTCATCCTACGTTTCGAGTCCTGATTGTTTTGCTAGCGCTTATTCATTAGCCTGGTGTGGATATGACCTACATGCGAAGAAAATGCTAAAACATTTTAAGTTATACAATTTAGACAAATTAATTAATTTTAAATTATTAATTTGTCTATATTAATATAGCTAATATTAAAAAATGTTTAAAGTTAATAACACTGTTGCGAAATCTATAAATCTCATCTTATTTACTGCGAGTTTACACTACATTAGCAATTTTAGTGTTTTTTTAGCTCTAGAGTTAGACAAACTTCAGTGTTAGGTTTCATAGGGCGAAATGTAAGAAGATAATAAAACTTAACACTAAGCAACCATTACATATATTTGTCTTTGAAAAAGCTATAATGTAGCTTTGAGATAATTTAGACCTTTTATCATCACGCATCTTTTTAGTACTAGTGTGTAGAGATAACCTTGTGATACTTGTCTAATTTGAATATAATACTTCTCTACTTTTACAGAATTCACTTCATTTACCAAGGGACGGTGGTAACAATTTGAATCGCGACAGTGTCAAAACACTCTGTTCTCCGCTTACCATTCGAATACAAGACGTGTTGCGCAGCAGAACTCAACGTCAACGTTTGTTATTTTTTAACAAATGATTTTTATTTTCCACTTTAATTGATTGAAGTTCGAACTCACAATCACCGCTTATACACACAGACGCTGACCCAGGCCACGTCACGATGGCATTAGTTAAACTAAATAGATTGAAATTAAGTGATATATTATAAGTTGTATCAAAATAAGCATTTAGTTCTATATAGCTACTGGTCAAGCCTGTTCCAATAGAATTAATCCAAAAAATAATCGCAAGTAAAAATAATATGTTACACTTACCTCAATTTATAACACATCTGTAGAGTGGATTAAGAAAATTACATAATTGAAATAAATAAATATAGCTTAGTCCATTTTAATGGTAAAATGTTTAGTCACAACAGGGTTCCAGTTAATAATTGAACTTATCGACTATGTGGTCTCATGTATGATGCATCATAAGAGTCTCTTAAAGTGGTTGTGAAGTAAATAAAAATAGTCACACGCTGTGCAGCGGTAGTGGCTAATGAATGTAATATATGTTGTACTTAGTTAAATAAAGGATTTTTTTACGTTTACATATTTATTTGCAAATAGGCATAATATATTATATATCTCCAGTTGATGATCTGCATATCGGATCGAATAGGGAATAAGCCTAAGTGCGGAATTCGATGGGGGAAGGGTGATCAATACAGTGTAAATAATTAATAATGTAAGTCTTCTAGTATCTAGCATGTATTGATGTACTTAAATGCATTTCAGTAAGTACCCAACCACTTAAAGCGTAAAGGAACATTAGCGCAATCCGACCTGGACATCTAATTAGGAACCCGAGTGCAGCGACGATTTCATTACGAATGTATGAAGCAGGCCAAGACGTGGCTTGCAAACACACGACCCACCGTACAATGCTCCTTCCATCCCAACCGGCGCCCAACCCTGAGTGACCCCTGCACATTAGTCATATGCATTGTGTAACTTGTTGCATATATGAACCCCAGGGTGTCAACATAAATCGGACAAAGTAAGCCCTAGCACTTGCACAGCAAAAAGTCAAAACGTGTGGGACTGCAGACGAACTTGTTTCTCCATACATGGTTCTCCTCGACAAGTCGCTTCCCAACGCACCACCACATAATATTGTTAGCCGCCGCCGATAGCTTTTTATGCCCGATGCATTATTCGATACTCATTTAAAATTCTAAAATGAGCTTATAAAGAAAGCTTGCCATTTCCGAGCGGTCCCCTGCTGTCGACGGTCGTCCAGATCTGTACATTGAAACGTTGGGACGAGTTTATTTGTATTTTATTACTTGAAATATATTACGCAAAATCGCTTTGGGAGGTAGTGTCGGTGATAGCGCCCACGCGAAAATCGCGGGGGCGACCGCTAGAGGCTTCACGCATTCAAACGTGCGCGCGCGGCGATACACACGCGCCTATATAAACTTTTTTTATCTAAAAAAAAAACAACCAAAATAGCAGGACCGGTTTATACTCTGTGCAGTGTTCCATAGATTAGAATAGACCCGAAGGATTCATAGGTCCAGCTAGTGTTGTCAATGACACGAATTTTGTGATCGATGGTTCTGAATGGAGTTCGATGTGACGTCATGCCTAGTGTTGTGACTGTGTGCCGAAGTTTGGAGCGTTCATTTATTGACAATGCGTGATCATTAGACTGGAAAGGTGAGTGCAGTGACTTATTTGTTGGGGCAACACTAAGCCACCGTCATTTGTCAGAGTACAAATAAGCTGTAGTTAGGGGCTATTAGCAATAATGGCCCACTAAATTTGTCTTAACACATAGGGAACTAATCATTGTAACATCACATTGTTTTTAGTTAAACATTAACTGTTACTAAGTCTATAAGTTTTTGTACACACATACGAGTATATTGAAGCTTTAAATTTAAAAAATTATTTAAGTTCAATAAATTTATTCTAAAACATTTTGTTGAGTAATAAAGTACAGATGGCATCGTGGGCGGGTAACTAGTTATACCTACGAGATTTCTTAACATATTATAATGAGACATGTAGTAGGAATATTATAATGAACTTAAATTGTACGATAAATCTCAATTTAGATAAAATACACTTAAATAGTATATTAGAAGAAACTACACAGAGTATAAATAATGTTTGAATTTCTATCAATAATCAATGATAAGATAATAAAACATTACCCTATATTTTATTCAAAATGCAGTTTAAAATTTCCGCTGCCGAATGTAAGCTAATTTTAAATAAAATATCTATTTAATAGCAACAACCTGCTGTTTCACAGGTACTTGTTAGTGGTACAAATATCTACCACATTACATCGATTCTGCTCTTCATTTATTTACATACATTGATACACACATACAAACAAAATATTTGAATGAAAGCGTGGGTGAGCAGACCGAATGTCGCGACATTTCGAAATTAGCTTTGTAATTCCATTCTTAAATGTTTTTCGCCTTTAAAACTCAGCTTCTAAAGCTCAATATCGTAAAACATGTTTAACATTAACTAATTTTCAAATTATTCATCCATATACTAGCTTAAATAGGTTCCCATTCACTATTGTATACTAAAAAGGCTCTATGAAGATTCCATGAAGCTTATTTTATTCAAAAGCAAAAGTTGCCGTTTACATAACTTCTCCCAATTACATATATGAAGTAATACATATTATTTATAAGGTACCCACTAAATCGATAAAATTTTAATTTCTTAAAATAAATAAAACTAATTCGTTTATGGTAGCTATATCACTATATTACCCATAGAGATAGAGACGCTTTTTCTTTCTGTTTATCCGTAGATCGATGAATTTTCATATATTTTCATTTTAAGATTCCGTTTCCATTTACGATGTAATATGTATAGGTATGTACCTGTAGGCTACAGATTTTTATTAAATCGTGTAACTCAGATTCTCAGCATAGTAGTATCATCACATCCAAATACGCTATCTATGCTAAGACTTGATTAATGTTCCAAACACCTTCGGGCTACGAAATACGTTTCCTTATCCATCACCTCAATCCAACAGAGTTTACAAATTTAATTGCTTCTAATACTAGAATGATATTAGTAGCCTTCAAATTTGAATTTGAACAGGTTACATTTTAAACTATTATATTAATTATAGAATATCGACAAACCTCCCATAATATATATGCTATAAATTATATTGCATAATAATACTGTACTTGTTATTGGCAGGTGTGTGGTTTACCTTACGGCATACTGCCGCTGGTCTTATCACTCCGGTTACGTAAGAAATTATAATCTTCGAACTCATTGTTCTTACATCCTCATGTATACGAAGCATAGATATTATCGTTCAAAAACTCATATAAATATTCAATAAACATGTACATGTCATTTTGCATTCTTTGAGAACTAAAGCTTACAATTAATTACACATTAATTATGCAAACATATTATGTACTAAGTGGTCGCATTCGGTTCATTAGCATACTTTTTAAAGACTTTTGTTTCGGATTTTTGAAAATATCATGTCCTATTTATTTTCATAGACATTTTGGTAAACTTTAATGCTACGTACCTATACCTACATATTTTTAATTCGTTTTTGCTTCATATCTTAACCTGCATATAGCAGGGTAGAAAAAGAAGAAGCTAAATAAAAATTGTATTTTTTTAAATTTAATTTTCAAATAAGTTTCGACGTTTTTATATTAAAGTTCCTGATACGATCCAACAGCCCAATCGTGGCGCAGTGGGACAGTGTCTGGATGTAATCTTAATAGTTGTGAGTTCGATCCCTTTTGAGAGAATGAATCAATCAATATACCTATATAAAACCCTTCCGTTACTGAGTGACTGACTGACTGATTGACTAACAGACAACGCACAGCCGAAACTACTGAGCGAGATACCTGTAAAGTAGAGGTTTTCCCGAAATTCCAACGGGAACAGGGAAAAGCGGGGTTATATTTTTTATATTTAACGCAAATGAAGTTGCGGGCTACAACTCATTATTTAAATTTTCCTGCTCTGGCAAGAAAAAGCCTGTTAAGTGGCTTTTGTGTTTTGTGTTTTGTGGCGCAATGTTTCAAATTCGACAGAAATCTGAGAAAGGAATGTCTTATCGTCTCTGTGTACCTTGTGATACGCATGATGAATAATAATAATATTGCAAAAAATATATTATTTTTAACGTATAGATTGATACAGACAGTGCTGGTTTTAGCACTACCAGCGTCTGGTCGAAATCTATACGGCGCCCCTTTATTGCAAATCAAACTCGTGCTAGAAGAAGACAAAATGTATTTAAATATATACGAGTATTTATTCAAAGTAATAAAGTTAATTTAAAATAAACTTTAAAAAAATTTCTGCGGTGCCTTCCTTCCTGTCGTTTATACTCGGCGCCCTGGGCGGAGGCGCAACCGCATCCTACCCTTAGGTCGCTACTGCGCACAGTATTCTATATCATCTGTCATTCACATATACCTGAAGACAACGAAAGTTATGATTGTTTTTGAATAAATTTGTCTTTACTACGTAAGTTATATATACAATCTAAAAAAGGCTACTACAAAATAATTTTATGAAGCGAAAAATAGTTTCGCAGTTTGCAAAATGTGTAAGAAGTTCGTTATCTCCACGTCTTTTGTTTTCGTTAAAGTTTGGAAAAGGTCCAGAGAGTCGGGACACATTTTCTAGTTGAGTGACATGAAGTGACAAGGTAAAAAGATTGGGTCCGCTTTAATTTATATTTATATGTATTATATTATAATTTACAAATATATATATATATATATATATATATATATATATATATATATATATATATATATATATATATATATATATATATATATATATATATATATATATATATATATATATATATATATATATATATATATATATATTCATATATATATATGTATATATATATATATATATATATATATATATATATATATATATATATATATATATATATATATATATATATATATATATATACATATATATATATATATATATATATATATATATATATATATATATATATATATATATATATATATATATATATACATATATGTCGGGACTATATATATATATGTCGGGACACATTTTCTAGTTGAGTGACATGAAGTGACAAGGTAAAAAGATTGGGTCCGCTTTAATTTATATTTATATGTATTATATTATAATTTACAAAATATATATATATATATATATATATATATATATATATATATATATATATATATATATATATATATATATATATATATATATATATATATATATATATATATATATATATATATATATATATATATATATATATATATATGTATATATTCATATATATATATATATGTATATATATATATATATATATATATATATATATATATATATATATATATATATATATATATATATATATATATATATATATATATAAATTCAATAAGTAAAATGCGGCGTTGAGTTCCGCCACTTAACTAGCAATGTCGTCTTTCGTGTGTTCCGTGTATCTTTTGTAAAAGTATAAAACCATTTCATGAAAATAATTTAAGCATGTTATAATATATGAAGGAAGGTCTCGTAAAAAGCATGAGTACCCCCCGGAGAGGATGTATGTAGAGGTTAATGACAGTGGAAGAGGCGAAAGAGGCGAAAGAGGTATGCAGGGACCGCAGCGTTTGGCGCTCCTTTCTCTCTTACTACCCCGTTAGGGATAAAGCGTGAAGTTGTGTATGTATGTATGTATGTATGTATGTTTGTATGTATGTATGTATGTATGTATGTATATATATATATATATATATATATATATATATATATATATATATATATATATATATATATATATATATATATACTTTATATAAAAAATTAGCTGTCGTTTAAGGTATATTAAATGATTTTTTATTACGTCAATATTACTGATTGAAGATCGTAATATAAGAAAATTGTTATTATAAAAAGTAATATCCCGTTTAATATTATCCAGTAATCTAGCTACATTCAAAGATACACTTCACAAGTTGTTATATTACATAAAGTGAGTACAAATTAATTGGAAATAGTACTCGAGCGGAAACGCAGGCATAGTGTATCTAAGTGACAATAATTATAAAGCCATATTTTCCTATTAACGTCGAAAGTATGAGCTAACCTATATATAATAACTAGCTAACTAACTCACGTACTACACGATTATACTATTTAGATTACTATTTCGTTTTCGATTTATCGAATCGAATTTAAGTGCGCAAACATATGATTTTTCAACTCCACATTATTAATAACAATAATGATATTGAGATTTTATATTTATTATACTATAATATTCATTATATATATTAGTGAAAACCGCATTAAATATTATTGCATAGTTTAAAGTTCCACGGGAACATCGTGCATCGGTGAGAAGTGACTTTGTCTTAAATAGTGTAAAGAAAAAGAAATTAAAGTAAATCATCAAAATGTAATTATAATATAACTGCTAGAACTAAACTAAAAAAACTAGATTTAGCGGGTAGTGGCAAAATGCTCCTATCGGGCAAATATTCTAAGTACAGCATCTCTAAATTAATCTTAAATCTTAGTATCTACATTCTTACATTCTTACTTTAAAATTGCTTCACCTATGGTTACGCTAATATTTACGAGCGTTCATTTTGTTTTACAGTAACCAGATGTATTTTCGGTGTTCAACTACAATATAGAAATATTTCAAATTTATTTCGTGATTTATATACAAATATGTGTTTATATGAGCGCATAAATAAATCCTGTTCTTAAACCTAAATCACTAATTGTAAAATATGTAACATTTTTATGATAATATCACATCATAAGAAAATATAAATAAAGAAACATATTTATCGATTGGTGTGTGTGTGTATTACACATAATACACACACACACACTATATACTAGATAATATGTTATACATTTTTTATTTTATAATTTTTTAAATACGTACTTATAATGATATTATATAAATTGATGTGCAAAAGGGCTTAACAAGTTGAAACGCTAATAATTCAAGTGGCAAAGATCACCTGCTAATTAAGAACCCTATGTTTTTAGTATCCTTTGATAAAGAGCTCATTATCGTAACAAAGGATATATTACATAAGCCAGTTTAGTATTCCAACAAGTTTACGGGTATGAAGTATGGCTCATTAAAATTTTAGGGATAACCCTTATGCTGAGTGGATCTCACAAATTATAATGATTGTTAGAATTAATTAATGATAATTAAAAACAAAAAGATTTCTAATTTTCATCTCGTGTGTTCTTTTTGCATAGTAGTGTAGATCTAGAGGAGTGTTGGACTATAAGTCTTGACATACACTTTATTTGATACACTTGACACATTGAATTAATAAAAGCACTAAGTTGAATGTATGTAACTTTGAAAAGTAGCTGAATGATTTTGTATTACTTAAAGAGCAATGCTTACATAAAGCAAGTTTCCGTGTAAAAGTCTTGTTTTATAGTAAAAAAATATAAGCTACAAATACTTTTGTCGTAGAAATTGCCCCACACACTACATAGGTACTATTATAATAAATGTTTAAGCGAAATCATGATTGTGCAAAAAATATATATAAAAAAAATAATTTATTACTCAAGGTAGTTTGTAAAGTCATTTGTGGCAATGTCAGCTTGTCTCATCCAACTATTTAGAGTTCCAAAATGCAAGACATCCTTAGAGCAATTATTTGTCAAGGAATTTGATGCGTCCTCTAGATACGGCCGTACGAGGAACGCGAGGATGTTTAACCCGCACATATCATCACGTTAGGGTTTTTGCTACTCGTGGCATAATGTCTAATAATATACGGCAATTAAATTAATTGTGTTTAAGCTAATTTGTAAATTTTTTGGATATATTATGGTTCTTATGAACTTTATTTTAATATTGTCTAATACATTCACTTAAGATATGCGTGAGCTGCAAGTATGTAGGTTACTTAGGAATGAGTACTCATTATCATAATAAACACACATCTTCTGGTCGTATCTTTTACGGCTTTGCGTCGCATAGTACGACCGACAATGTCATAAGCCTCGTAGTATACTTTTGCGTTTGCATGATTTTCACTAGGTATATCAACGGAGTAATTATTGCGAACCTAATATATATATATATATATATATATATATATATATATATATATATATATATATATATATATATATATATGTATATATATATATATATACATATATATATATATATATATACATATATATATATATATATATATATATATATATATATATATATATATATATATATATATATATATATATATATATATAAGTAATTAGTGTTAATATATATAGTAGAGCTTAATATATATAATTACGGACTAAACAACTAACGCTCGTATAATCTCAGCTCATTAAAATAATAAAGTTGTCAATTTATTTCAAAGAAATATAAATATTTTCCACTTTAATTATTTCTATAGAATCAAAAAAAAGAAGAAAACAACCAAATCAAATAAAATTTTAATTATGCAATAATGATGAATAAAATACAAAAATTCCATGTTCTGTTCTGCAGATGGGTTGAATATTCTAAACGTTCCCATCAAATGTGTCGCTAGTCCATATCGGGGTTACCGGATGGCCTATTGTTTAGCACAGCATTGGTAAGGCCTGACCCGTACGCGTACGTATAATCGCCATTCTTTGTTGTTTTACTGGTTTTATTGTTCGCAGTTGAATTGGAAATCCCCATCTATGCTTTTCTATATCGACGTAATGTTGCATCCGTTCCTACAGTTATGTTATATAGTTATACTGTAGTTCTTTTTCTATTTTTAGATATTTTTCATAGATCAAAACACTAGCAAAAGAAAGATTATACCTTGTAGGGCTTATAAGATAAAATGTTAGAGTCATTGAACTTGATTTTATTTTTACATTGAAATTGAAAATGGTGACTGATTTAAATTCTTAAGCATTACAATTATGGTGCAGACATTATCGAGTTTTCCTATTTTCACTTCAAAAGAGCGAAAACATAATAACATTGCCTTGAGTAAAGAGATATGAGGGAAAGTATAACAAATATATAATATGCTGAATTAATGAATTAAAGCTTATGCTCATATACGTTGGTTTTTGGAAAATATTTTTCTTAATACTACACAAAAGTTGCCGAGATATTATTGCTATAAGAATGCACTTTACACTTGAATTTTATGTAATGCAGTCTCGATATTTTGTATTACCGCCATAAATGTATCGTCTCGTTGTGGACGAACATACTCGTACATACTGTATTTAAGTTTTGTATTCGAAACATTACAAGTTATTGAGGAAGAGATGAGAAATATCTTTCTAGCGCAGTTATGATAAGCCTGTCGCAATGTTTGAACGTACAAATCTTACCTTAGAGGAGGGGTTAGATTTCTTCACTCAATGCAAGATGCCTCTTATGGTGGACCGAATGTGAACACAAGTCTTGACACTAAATTCTCTGTCTGAAACTAAATTTTCAAATGTTTATAGTTTACTAATTGATGAAGTGAATTTGAAAAGCACTTGTAGTGAATTCCTATGAAATAAGTAACCTCAGTAGATCATTAATCATATTCAATTTAATTCAATTCGAAGTTTGATAAATAGTTTAAATAAAATAAAAATACATTTAGCACTATTAAGTGTAATAAATAATAATACTAAAGTATACTTGATAATATGAGTAGATGTCAAAAAATTTGATACCCTGAGGGCCGTTCAAGTCTGGCTAGTTAGACCTGTAGGGATTAATTAAAATTACAATATAAGGCACAATAGAATATAAATAAAGAAATATTCTATGAATAAAACACAAAATTTAATTTATTTATTAATTGGCTCTCTATTAATTTATGTATCATATATCGCCACAATTCGTTGTTTCCATCCACCATCTGTAACATCCGCGTCGACATTTGCTGTTGTGAGACGTAGGTATTGCATGAACAAGTGATTTATTTCCGCACAATATCCACAATTGTAAATTTAAAACATTCGTCGCGGGCTGCACAAAATAAGCCGCGGTTTCTTGTCGAAGTGCAAGTGACATTTTTATGGACTACCAGACGATAAAAAATGTTTATAGGAAAAATCGACATTTGTGTCTTTCGAGCTTAAATTTTTGTTTTTTTTTTTATTTTATGTGGCACGATATCAATGTCCATTGTTGAAATACTTATTAAAACAGCCTAGTGCCTAAGCAAACTAGTGTATTTATTCTTTTTATTTAATCATTCATTTTCGACTCTCTTTTTATTTTTATATAAAATAGTTTTAATTTATTAAAAATCTATACATAACTTTCACGGTGTCCCTAAAAACCTCTTTGCGATAAATTTTCTTACACTTTCTAATATTTATTATAATCAATATTTATTACATCGATGAAAAAATCATGACTCTTTCGCGTGGGATAGCTTTGTGGAATCACCTTAAAATGAGTCATCATTTGATTCATTGTATAACTTGAAAGCACAAATAAATTACAAATAAAAGTTTCCTTTTTATATATAGGGTATAATTTATAATCACTTACCTTGTTTCGTCGTCTAAACGGATATTATCTAATGATTAGTCCCTTCCGACCTCAGTTACAAATATCGATACATAGTATTATGGTTATACCTTACGCCGCACTTTCTCTATCAATATTAAAAATTTACAATAAAATAGCCTAATCTGCTATAAAATAGATCAAATCTTGTTCCATAGTTGAAATATTACCATAAGACCGCTTTAAAATCCGACTTCATGTATTTTACATGAACTAAATAGTTTTTAATTAACAAATAAAAAATATTTATATAAATTAAACATCATAATGATAGTAGACGTTTAAAGTTAAAAACAGAGTGAAATCCCCAGTTATAAAGAATTTATAGTATTCCAAAACCATTTAACTTGTACACATATCCGATAACGATGATAGCGACAATTAATTACTATTCAGTCCCATCCCAATTCTTGACATAAAGTTTTATAGCTAACTGAGAAATATCGCTATATAGCGATGCTTTGTCATTATAATTTTATTGATTAGCACGTAGCTTGTATGGAAAATTAGATGTTTTTTTCTATTGTAATATTTATTTTCATAAAATAGAAATTATTTTTTCATTAGAACACTTTATTTTATATTTTTTAAATATTTAACTTATATTTATTACTATTTAATAAAAATACTTTTATCCTATTATGTTAACACAAAATAACTAAAGTGATGTTTGTAATTTCAATAATACCTACGTACCTTAATTTAAAACCAATTTTTTTGTAATGCTTACATTATGTGGAGAAATAAAGTTATTTTTTTTATTATTATTATAAACATATACATAGACAGAATAATTCAAAAGGTAGACATAAAAAAATATATATTTCCATAAAGTAAATCCAAAAAAAACATCGATGAAACGGGCGAAGCCGCGATCTGGTGTATACGAGAATTATGAATATTATGAAGCTAAAGAGATTATTTTACAATGCGCTAATCTCAGAAACTGCTGGTATAATTTTTTTTTATGTTCGATAGTTCATCAATCAAGGAAGGCTATGTAACTTCACGTTACCTAATAGTTTTAATGTAACCCACTGTACGTGCAGATATTTGGCCGACGTCCATTTGCCGTGTGGGTGAAACCGTAGGTAAAAGCTAGTTACTAATCTGAAGCATTACGCACACGTCAATGATTATTTATTTTAATATCATTTAATTTGCAGTATATTTTTAACGCCTTAGCGTTAATAATAATTAGTCTATTATGTTATACTTATATAATTTGACTTATTAGGTAATTTCAATAATAATTATTATTTTCTACACAGTAAAATGAAACGGTATTGAAAGGGAAGTATCATAATAGCATTGTATAGCGTTAATCCCAAGTGAGCTTCTTACCTATCTTTCAATCTCGAAAATAAATATTTAACCGCATCTAATATATGCGTATCACCTGCTTAAGAAAGTAGTCCGACGGATTATTTTAACGCCCACCGTAAATTATAATTAAAAACCTGATGTTTAAGTATAAAAAGATTATAAAATTCTTTATGCTTCTGCTCTTGTATTGTAAAATTTTAAAAGTGTGAAATAACTTAGAAATATACTCGTGTACTGTGGGAACTAGTGAGCTTACTTATTTAAATGTAGCTTAGTTTGGACTTTTACTAAAATATTTTCTACGTTTTAAAATTTCCTTTTATATTTTAGATATAAATTATCCTAAAAATTGTTTAAGTACTCAACTTAATTTCTTAATGTTGTTGTATTACTATTATACTACTATTTAAAGGGTTTCTTTATCTTTAGTAAATTATATATGATATTTAACAATGTGAATTAAATTCGAAAAACATGTAAAACTTATATTCAACTTAATTTTTTTAACAGTATTATTCCACTTCTATCTAAGGAAAGAAATATATTTAGGAAAATTTATTAAAAAAAATCGTAACAGGACTCGAACCCGTGCTTATTGGATACAGTCCAAACGCTCTAGCCCTTAAGCTATACGTCTTATCATATCATTAGTCATAAGTTGCGTTGGAATTCTTATACAGTCTCATACAGTCATATTTTGTCATATTACTTAATTCAACTGTACTCTTAATCGTTCCTAGATTCAGGCAGTACCGTTAACAAGTGTTGTAATCGAAACGCAACACAACGATGTCAACATCGTGATGGATGACAGTGCACCCACAGATTTAATGTAAATTATCTATCGGTTAGATCGTTTTAGATAAGAATACTATATATTGAACTATAGATATAGATACTTAACTGTGTTAATTAGTAAGTGTAAATGAGATATAAATTATGAAAGCATAACATATAAATTTTAATAGCTTTGTGTAATACACACGTTTAGAGAAACAAAAGAGAGAAAATCAATTTCGACGTGACTCGATAAGAACGCATAGCTAATTGACAAGAGCACTGGGAATTTTAAGAACCGCAAATTCAATTTTTAAAACATTACTGTAAAAAAGATGTGGGTTGGGTGGGTGAAAAGTATTTTGATTTCTTCTCTCTTGTAAGGAATAAAGCTCCAAGCATATGTATTATGTATTCTTCTCAGAATTTACTAAATTTCATTTAGCTTATATACATGTAATGTTCATAAAATAATGCGATAGAATATTAAGTCTGGAAAATAAGTAATGTGTGTTTAGATTTCACGTATGATATATTATATACGAGTAAGTTATGTTATGTTATGCTATAAATTGTAATGTGTGGATGTGGTGTGTCCTTAATTCATATTAAAAGAACAAATGGATTCGATTTATTAAAATACATCTAAAATTTTTATTTTTCTTTATATACTTTATTTCATTAGGGAGCATCAGCAAGTTCATGTTTTTTGCAGATTAATGAAGAAAATATAGTATCCCACATACACAGTAGGCGTGGATCTTAAGTAAATTATTATAATATTTTCGCCATTACGAGTAATTAAAAGAGTTTTTACTTTTAATGGCCTAAGGATCATAAGCTCGGCTACTTTGGTTACTTCATTTAGAAAAACGACTTATCAAATATATTTTTTTGTCCTCAGCACTATTTTTTTCTAAGAAATTATTATTAGTAAAATTATTTTTAATATTATAATAAAGCTTTATTAACAATAGCCCATAAATTTAAGACAACAGAGGCCCAAGAAGTTCTCTTAGTTTTGTTTAGTCTAATAATAACTAACAGATATTTTTCGTCAAAAACTGCTTGAATCACCTTGGCTTGGTTTTCTTTATAAGACTTTTTATTTAGTCCTAAATAAAATAAAGCTTTTTCTTCCTAAGCTATCCTTCCTAAGCTAATAAATAAACAATTTTGAAGTTTAAATTTCTGTACTGAATACGTACCTATATAAGTATATTTTTTTGAATTGGTATATACTACTATATAGAGGATATTATGTCGTGGTCGCGATCCTCAACATTGAGGGAACGAGGAAGAAAAAGAATATACTATATAGTTTATGGAACTGAAATTGTGTTGTTGTGTTGTTTGGTCACCACACAGACACAGAACGGCGTTAAGTTCCGCCACACATCACATATTGTCATAAAATCATAATTATTTATCTATGAAATTCATGTGTCACAACTTGTTAATTATTGCTCGCTAGATAATCACAAGACATTCCTTTTAATAAATGTGCAATACAAAATGAGAGAGTATCAACCAACAACTTATATTAATATAGTATAGAAAGTTAGATGTTTTATGGTAAAATATATTTCGAGGTGTTATGGAATGTTCCATAAATACCAGATCCAGTTGGGCGAGTTTGTGAAAAATCCCATAAACTTAGTTTTACGACCGATGTAAGGTAGTACAACTTAATGCAAATATGTACGTGTATATATAAAGATGTGTACAACTTGAAACTGAATACTCTTACACGTTTCACTGAATGTCTTTTAAAAGTATTATACATTAAATAATGTTGTACTTGTGATAAAATTTGTCCATTGTGTATAGGTACTATATACGTCTATGGTTATCTGTATCGATATCATTTTGTATCGATTAACTATGTTCCGCCACTACAGTGCAATGTCTCGATTCAATTTTATATTGCGGAAAGCGGAGAAACGGTGCTACGAAAATATGTTATTTTCACATTTCTTTCAATATAATCGTTAAAATAACGTTAATATTATAATCTATTGTTAATTTATATATTATCAACATATTAAAAAACTACGTTAAAGTCTACACAAAAAATAAATATATAGATAATGGACTAATTTTTGTTTGAATAAAATCTATTATTATTAATATTAACGTCTAAACTTTATAAAGTTTATACGTTAAATAAGATTAGCATAGGCAACAATGATTTAAACGCTTTCATTTGGATACACGCCGGGCGGGAGAATAGCGGCGGCTGAATGTAATAATTATTAATTTGCATGAATGCATGTGATTCGAAGCCCGACCACACTCGATTAACGCCCATAACAGCTAAACAATAGCCGTGGGCAGGCGTCAATAAAACTAGATATGACCTAGTATTAAGGTTTCCGCGTTCATCTGTCAGTGGAGTATACTCTGTTAGTTAACAGTTTATTATTGCTGTAGCTGTAATAGCATCTGGAAAAAATGTTGTGGAAATTAATTATTTTCATTTTCTCATTATGGTAACAAGACAAAACGTGGCGTTGAGATCCGCCACTCAACACCCAAAATTGGGTGGAAAGTGTGTCTTAACACTAGGTTTCCTCTACCTACCATACTATATGAGGGATACAGAGTAAAAACTTTTTTTTATTTATAATTATTATCTGATATGTATATAGTTGGTACAAGTAGCTGTTTGTCCGTAGCTGTAAAAATAAAATACCAAACCCAATAAATAATATACATCAACAACGTTATTTTTACATATCATATTTTACACATTACCTATAAATATATATTCAATTTTATTTATACTGTCAAATAATATTTCCAGAACATTTCTATGTAGAATGGAATACTTAACACTTATATTATTAAACAAGCTGGAACAAACGTTAACGAAGCATGCGGCAATCTGACACTTCCTGCAATTTGATAACTTGTATTTGAATGAAATGGCATAAACTAGAATGCATTTGAATATAATGTAGCGTCGTGTTTTGTGACGACGACGACGACGAGTGCAATCGTTACGTGAGAAGAAATACTTTGAGTTGTTTAAGCTTTGTGCTTATAAAGTACAAGATTTTGCCTGCTACGCTATGCAATCATAGATTAATATATATTTTCTTAGTATTTTGAAACAGTAGTTCCTGAGATTAACGCGATCACTCAAACATAACTTTTAAAGTTATGTTTAAGTCATGGTACAACTTATAGTGAAATATAACTTTTCATTTTATTTAATTAATATCTTTCACCAAAGTAGTAATACGAGTTATATAAATAATTATTAAAGAGCAGCTATGATAATATTTACACGACACCTTAACTGAAAAAAATAATAAAAAACAAAACTGACACATTCTAAAATGTCAATCAAAATGACAAATTATCTAATTAACAAAAATTAACAAGTTAACTAACGATACACACACTATCACATTTTAATGCCTTTCATAACCAGTTCGGATGCTACTTACTTTAAATGTTGTTTTATGTGAGAATCTGAATCGTTTATTTATTCTTTTTTCTTAACACAGCTTCCGCGTATGACTTGAAAAGTCAGAAATACCTAGTGTTGAGATACTGTACTTGTTACATTATTAACTGATTTTGATATTATTAATCGGTCCGTTTAAACCAATTCTATTTAAATAACAATAATATTGCCTGTTAGATATTTATTTTAATCTTTTAGGACTTAGAAATCATAATAGAGGTGATTAATGTAAATACATTAACCTACCCATTACCTTTGTTACTCATAAAAATATATAAATTATTAAATACATTGTTTTTATGTTATATATTTGTAATTACAGATATGTTTATTTACTACTATTTATTACTATTTATTATTATATGATGCAAAATGTGTTTACAATTTATAGAAATATTTTTTTCTTATAACAAAAGAGATCAAATGGCTCTACGTAGCTTTTATTAAAATATCTATAGGATTAGATATTAATCAGAATAAATCGGAAACAAACTGAACATTATAAAATGATTGTTAAATAGTAATATTTGTAAGTGATACTTGCTGTATATTTTGTAGAAATGGGGAAATCTATCTATATATCTAGAATCATTTTAGCGCTATGAAACATAATATATATATTTTTTTTGTATTAGTTTGAAAATTAGTTTCCACAAGAAAAGAAAATAGTTTTATAAAATGTATAAAGATTTGGATGAGACTAGAAGCCGCGCCTCTTGGGAAAGGTCAAAGGTTGTAGACACTAAGTCATAGGCTCACCCGACAAATTTTTTATTATTATATTTCTTCGATATTTCTAGAACATTTCCGTTATTAAAGTATGTGCCTAAATTGAAATATTATAGACAGCAGACACATACTATAGCACGAGTTACATAACACAAAAAGGTTAAACTTAACATATTTAAAAGATACCGCCCACCCATCTAAGACAATGGCGTGTATTGCCTACGTTTGTGAACACACGAAATCTAACGTTATCACGATGATTCGATCTGAAGATTTATTGGAATAATATTCGTGAGAAATTTGTACTAGGTTAAAGTCCTTATGTAAATATTTACTTCCTATATATTGTATGTACTAATATATATTTTTATTTGACAAGTTTTTTTGTTATTTTTTTTTCAGTTTTGCGCTACTTGATCCGTATCCTACTTGATAGTCGCGATACTTGATCCGTATCCTTTGTCCTGCCAGACCGGAGAAATGATAGTAATTCATTGCTCCGAATGGAGATCGAACCCACAACCTTCGCGTTTGCAGCCAGACAGTCTCACTGCGCCTACGTAGCCTTAAATGGTACTAGTAGTGTAGTGTTTTTATTATTTAATTACAGAAGTTAGTTATAATATACTAGATAAGTAACACGTTAATAGCACTCTCAGTACTTTTTTTTATTTATATAATAAAATTAATCGAATAATACGTAAATGTGTGTTGAATCCCTTAAAAATTGTTACTTGTGAGATTTATTAAAAACAATTAACATTCAAAACGTAATATTTATCATACAAATAAGATAATTAATAAGAAATCGTTAATAATTCAACTTGTAAACGGTGTATTATATTCTTGCCATCATTAATAACTTAAGCTATAGAGGGCGTATCAAGATGGTATACAAAACATATTATGTAAATATTTTTTATGTTATATGTTTGTGAGTTACGTAACACATTTCTGTTTCAAATGGGCTAACAGCAAGGTGAAATAGCTTAAAAGTCTTAAATTATTAGATTTTAATAGTAATTTTGTAGATTTTTGCCATAATAGAAAAAAACAATTATTAAAAAAAAAAACACTGTAATTAGTTAAAAAAGCCCTACTATGTGAGGTGCTAATAAGTAATAAATGTAAAACACTCATATTGACCCCGTATGTTTCGATTTAAAACGTACACACAGATAAATAAAACAAAACGTACGCACTTAAATACTTGGTGCGACGTGAGATGAGTGGGTCGAGTACCGTTCAAGCCTGGGAGAGGCGATCATTTGCTCAATAATATAATTAAAACAATCTATAAGACTATTACTATATATATGTATGTATGTATATAAAAAGTCGTAGTCAACATCCCTGTAATGACTGTCAATTAAAGTCTATAGCATCTTATTAAAGAAACATGTAAGGTAAGATTTTTTATTCAATGCACAGTCAATCGAAACTGATATTTGTATCAAACCAGTTTTATAACAATAATTTTATGCGAAATATATCCATATTTGGTTCTCGTGTCTCTACAATGGATTTTCAAACAGAATATTTTTATAATAAATTGTTATTTAGTATTATAAGCATTGGCTGGTATTGGATATGTTTTCGATCGACATGTTTTTTAAAATTAAATCAATATGAAAATGAAACGTCATGTTTTGTTTAACAGTAAATATACCAAGTTCTTTTAAAACAATGAATAAATGAATAAATTTATTTTTGTGTCATAAATATGACATCGGATCGTTTACTTTTTTAGTATTTTAGGAGCTTTTCTATATTTTACTTCTATCTTTTATTCTATACGCGGGTTGGGCAGAACAAACATAATCATTTGGGTTGTCGTCATTCTTAACATAAAAGAAATATGTTTATAAATTATATATTACTTCACAGTCGCTTCCTCTTATAAATGTAATACTATTCTAAATATCATTCAATAGCACACTTGTGTTCGTAGTTTCCATAGCCCACGCGCCCGTGGGCGTCGCTACCAACTAAGCACCATAAAACAAAAACATTTAAAGAATTCCGACATTTTTTCTCCTGTACAATAATGACCATTTTTCTATGATTATTTTTTGTATTGACTCAAATATACTTTCCAGTAGGATATTTGTTTAACGGTCAAGATGTGGAGTATGGGGTTATGAGACATGTAGGTGGTAATTTAGTGGCAAATTACAGAATTGTTTAGAGTCGCAATATATTTTATTAGGATGGAAATATTTTGTTTTTTAATTTTATAATATTAAAACATCGTAATAATGAAACGCGATGATCGTGAAATCACATTCTACTGATCTACTTCGAAGAATATTTGTGCTTAGTAATTTCTACCTTTTTTTATTGCGTTTGGATTCCGCTACATCACATGCATGCATGCATCATCAGCATGGTCACATAACATTGCGTATAAAATAGTAATAAATAATATGGCATAATAATTGGAAATTACTTCATAAGACTTTATTAAAAAAACGTATACAAATTCATGTTGTATGTGTGTATTTTATATAAGTACTTACTTATTTAGCACTGCCGTTCCCTCTCGATGAAGCAAACTGTACTCTGCGTACTAAATGGTATTTTGACGTTTCAAATGAGCTTATGAAAGCCTACTTGAATAATACATATTGCAAGCTCTTTTGGATTTTAATTTTAAGCTCTGTTAAATTGTTCATTTCGGCATATTATTCATTTGTACGTAATGTATTTGGAATTCATAACTTACTGAACAGTTTAATGTATGAAAGAGTAAATAAGTAGCTATTAGAATTTTATAAAAATATTTAAGGTATAAGAATTTTGTAATATTTGTAAATATATTGAATTTACATTTATATAATTGTTGTTAATTGCTAAAAGCAATAGATCGTAAAAATCTTTTTTCATATTTATATACCACGTTTATCCTGATATATGCGGTATATCAGGATAATCAAAGATAGCTTAATGTATAGCAATATAATCCATTTTCAACATTCCGCCCCCAACTGGAAACATTGTGCGTTGAGTGGGGAGAATTAAAATATAAATACAAAATAAGTTCTTGAAATCACACATTTACTCTAATTCAAATTTATTTATAGGAAAATATAAATATATATGCAAGGCGTTTTTAATATACTGTCTACAACAAGTCTTTTGTTAGCGCATGGGATAGTGATTTTTATCTTTGTTAACAATTAAAGTGTAGGTGTAATATCATTCGCTCTCGTTACACTATTAATAGGCTCGATTTCATGCTGCGTGCTGTTCCATAGATTCCATATTTGTTTTGTTTACTCTAATTCAAATTTGTTTTTAAGAAAATCTAAATATATATGCAAGGCGTTTTTAATATACTGTCTACAACAAGTCTTTTGTTAGCGCATGGGATAGTGATTTTTATCTTTGTTAACAATTAAAGTGTAGGTGTAATATGACTCGCTCTCGTTACACTATTAATAGGCTCGATTTCAAGCTGCGTGCTGTTCCAGAGATTCCATATTCGTTTTGTTTACTCTAATTCAAATTTGTTTTTAAGAAAATCTAAATATATATGCAAGGCGTTTTTAATATACTGTCTACAACAAGTCTTTTGTTAGCGCATGGGATAGTGATTTTTATCTTTGTTAACAATTAAAGTGTAGGTGTAATATGACTCGCTCTCGTTACACTATTAATAGGCTCGATTTCAAGCTGCGTGCTGTTCCAGAGATTCCATATTCGTTTTGTTTACTCTAATTCAAATTTGTTTTTAAGAAAATCTAAATATATATGCAAGGCGTTTTTAATATACTGTCTACAACAAGTCTTTTGTTAGCGCATGGGATAGTGATTTTCATCGTTGTTAACAATTAAAGTGTAGGTGTAATATCATTCGCTCTCGTTACACTATTAATAGGGTCGATTTCATGCTGCGTGCTGTTCCAGAGATTCCATATTTGTTTTGTTAGAAATGCTTTAACAGAGATGAATTTTAGAAGAATAAGAATTTTAGAAGAGGAGAAGAAGAGAAGAATTTTATTTTATGCTTAATTTGGATTATATATAGTAATTCTTTTCGTGATTAAAAATAATTGCTTTAAATAATATAAGCTTACAAGCAAACTTTTCTATAGCAGATATATTTGATATCTAATATTAATGAATAATAAATTAAATCTTTAAACAATGGAGCCCATGTTTAATTATTTATATATTGTAATGCGACGTGGTTACTTTTAGAACTTACGTTACTTTTAGTGAAAAATATAAATTAGACAACAGTAAGGAGAGTTATTGCACTTACATTGTATTAAAAATATAAAAAGATGTTCAGATAAACATGCTTCGCTTAAGAGACTACTAAAGAAATTAATTTTTAACACATTAAAGTAAATTATATAAAAACAGCTCAGTCAATCGAAAGTGCATACCTATAAGGGACAAACATATAAATATGTAAACATACATCAACCATCGATCAAACGAAACCACAGATACAGAATAAGGAGGGCTTAGATGAAGCTAATATAATATAATATTTCTTTCTACACACAAATATGGCTACGTAGCCTACGTATCTGACATTGAAAACGAAGAACATTAATTTTGATTTCACATCCAATTTTGGCATTGAAAGGTAGGTCTTTTTGCTATATTTTCCAAAGTATTCGATAAACAAAGAGGCTCGTTAGCGACTGGAATCCTGGAATGGTCGGTATTAATGGAAAAAAGTATCGCCAATCAATCTGATGTCAACGACACATCGATGTGGGAATCCGGCTGGATACAGCATTGTCAGCTTTTTGCGGTACAATACTGCCGATTTGTAGACGCACTTGAACAGCGGAGAAGGACATCGTGTATTTAAAGAATAGCTTATAATGCTAACCCTTTGTTTGTTTGTTCATTTAAAATGTTATTAATGGTTTTGTATGTTTACAATTATTTCAATATGTTTATCTTTATTTATTAAGAATTATCCTTAAATAGATAAAATTAAATACATTTATGTTATAATATTATATAGCAGCAATATCAAGTTAATAAAGAAAATTGTAACGAAACTTGTAGATGCACAGAGCACAGTGAAAACATATTTATTTTGAATACATTTATATATATATATATATATATATATATATATATATATATATATATATATATATATATATATATATATATATATATATATATATATATATATATATATATATATATGTGTATATTATTATGTCTAAATATATATTTTTTAATATTACATACATATATTCCTGTATAACATATAATTAAAATTGCACCATATTATGTGGGAATGAAAAACGGCGTGCCTTAACGCTACGTTCTTTCAGCTTACTTTACTATATTATGCAGGACGTTACCTGTAACTTGTATAGAGTTAAGTAAGTATATCAATAGATTTTATTTTTTATTCGTACGTAACTTTAATTTCGTTGCTTTTTTATTGGTTGATATTTAAAATTTCACTTTTATCGTTATATCGCACGAAAGTTTCGTTTTCGTGTTAAGTGAAATAAATGAGGCACATCCTCATCAGAATGGTGTGTTTGTTTCCCAATATTTAACGACCCGTTGTCTGCACCGTTACAATTGTTTAACTTCACTCCGTATTTCTCATACACGCACATAGCAGGCTAGGCAGAAGAAATCTAGTGTTAAGACACTCCGTTCCTCTATTATCACCCTTCGAGTCAATGTGTTTTGAGTGGCGGAACTTACCGCCGCACTTTATCTTGTTACCAGAGCGAAGAAAAGGAACATAATTCATCCTCCCCGAGTGGTAATCGAATCCAATCGAATCGAATTCAATAATTACTGATTTATTAAGTCAATTAATTTGATAATTATAATAATCGAATATATATATATATATATATATATATATATATTATACGGTATACGTATACCAAAATTACACTACACAAGTAACTTAGGCTACATTTATCTTTAAAAAAAATCTTTGTGTAAATACATGTACAATATGATTTCGTATAACATTTAGGGAAAGGGAATTTAATGACCTAATATTTCCTTTAAAACAATGTATTGAGTGGCAGAAAACATAATTTTAAGTTAAACGTATCCCAACGGCGCCACGATGACGCCTTAAATCCTTAAATTCTTATGGTCTGTTTTGAACCGGCCCGGTTTTATAAAAATAACATTTACATCTTTACCCTTTCCACTATAGTGGCCTTTAGCAGCTCGTCTTCATTACAGATTCACTGGACACTGGGACTGTTTTACCGTCTGAGTGTCTACTTGTCAAAAATGGTGTTGGTGTGAATATTTAATTCTTTTATGGTATCTTTATGCTAAATACGGGCGTACATATTATTGAGCGATGTTTTGTTGCTGACATATTGATACTTTGCTTTAAATATTTCAGTAAATGATGTTGATGATGAGATGTCACTACTCATTGCCAGAAAGTACAATTTCCCACGTTTGTCATTTGTAACAGTATTGCAATCCCTTGAATTAATATAAAAATATAAATATAAAATCAGCAAAAAAAAATTGCTTTGCTATTGCCATCTGGAGGTTTAGAATAAGAATCTTAAAAATCAGATTTTAGATATCAAAATTTAGTTGGTTGAAAAATGGGCCCTGACGGTGTGGTAATATTACTGTTTAACAAAAAAAGTTTCAAAAAAGTTTTTATATATTTTTATATATTTTTGAATTTACGCCTTTAGTAAGTATTTAAATTTGTATTAGTTATAATAGGCGTTAAATTTCTTTATTCTTTCTAAGTATAATTTTTATTGAATCTTTTTATTTAGTGGAGTTAAAGACGAGGGAATTTGAACCGACTTTTTGCTTTTGGTACTTGAAACTAAAAATACTGAAAGGTACCTATAAATAATAAGGCCTAAATACCTATTTAACATGTAATTTCTTCTATTGCAGTTATTACAATATTTGAGAATTTAGAATAGCTTTTACCTTCACATTGTAAACAATTAATAAACAATAACTTTCGTTGCATCATTTTACAACACAAGGTTACCAATTTCCGTATTGTCAGTCAGGCGAAACTAGCTAGCTTTCCATAGATTCAACTTGCGGGTGCCGAGACCGTCGAGTTCTCAGAGCAGCGTCTGGGACTTCCAACTAATTGTAGTTATAAAGGGTTAAGATACGCATTAATACTCACAACTAAGCGCTAATGTACGAAAAATTTTAATGTCTACCTAACCTAATTGACAGCAGTAACTTTATTTTTCCAGTTCAGTCCCATTCTTTAATTACGGCGTTTCAAGCGTGCCAGCTGAGCACAATTCACTTCGTCAATATCATGTTGTATGGACAAACACGGAGATCGATCGGTGAAAAGAAATAGCTTTACACAATATTATAGGATGCACGTGATATTTTCTATTTCTTTCTAATGTAATTGCCATTTGTTTATTTCTAATTATGAGAGATTCGAGTAATCTTTACTGCTAAAAGGCTAAAGTTTATTTGTTCATTTGTAATTTTCTATACTAACTTACTACAAATTAAATGTTGCAATTGAACTGAATTGTGAGGAACGGCACAAGTTTATTTGAATTTAAATTCAAAAGATTTTTTTTACATATACCAACGTGAGATCTGAGTCTAAAACACTCGGTTTCAACCAATATGTACCTACTCTTATGGCTAAGACTTGGGACTTGTATTCCATAGTGTAGAGTAAATTTCGCTTATTAGGGCATTTAGTGGCATAACATAGGATACATTTCCCATCCAGATTGGATAGAATAAGATTTGAACCCTAATCAGTCAGTTAGTCATAAGTTTGAGTCAAACTCTGCATCACTACGGTGTTTACGGTTCACATAAAACTCGAATATACGAGTTTTAAGAAAATAATGTTAGCGATACGACTCGACGATCGTGGATTTTAGGCGGAAGTGATAATTTAACAGTTAGATTTATCTCCTTGTATGGGCCGCAAACGCTATAAAATTTTCTCATACACTATAAATAAAAGGCAATCAATGGGAACCCACGCGAATAGAATATTGTTCTAAGAGTAATCGTTTAAATGGTAATGACACGACTTTCCCATAGGAGATCGTAAAATTGTATTTAACAATGGACTGTTTTCTGGATGAATATCTTGGAAACAGGAAAATGAGTTTTATTTTATAAATAACAAAAGCTTCGGGAGTAAAGTAAATATTTATGTATATAATTATATTTTATACGTCGTCCCCTGGGAAACAACTCCCTAGCCCGCCGTTTTGATTGCCGAGCTTGATGCCAAACAGCCTGTGTAGACTCAGTGTTAGTGCCAGAAAGTTAGTCTGCATCGGTCCATTGAGCAACCACCACTTAATCCGTGGCTGGTTTCTCCTTGTACCCAACTTAAATCGGTCTATTAAAGTGGGAAGTTACAATTTTTTTTGGAAAATTACTTGATTTGTTTTTGAAGATCGACTCCTTAAAACCCTATTTTGGAAGAAACCAAGAAAGGAAAAGACCAAAGAAGTTGGAAGATTTGGATAAGGGAGTAGGGACACCACTTTCATGAATTGGATTGAGGCATATAACTGGTGGCTCGAGGGTCCCAAAACCATTTTATATAGGACAGTTAATTGGCTATACACCTTCTGGAGACTTGGTGCTAGGTTATAAAATATTTTAATTTACGATGTACATTATTGACGGCAGGTTCAATTTTCACTTGGAAATATATTTATATAATATTTACTGATATATATTTATATTTTTTGACTACGTTATTAAACAATGAACTGTATATGAAAAACTGTAAAAACAATTTTACGCTGTACTCACATATTTATATTTTATATTTAGCGGGATAGGCTCAACATAATGCTAAGATACACCGTTCTCCACTTTCCGCCCGAATTCCGGATCTCAACCACGCTTTGTCTCACCAGAGAAGGCGTTGTGGAATTTATCCCCTATCAGATTATTTCTTAACAACATTTAATATAAAATAAATGCAATGTAAACAGGTGGAAACACCCAAAAAAAAAAGAAAAAATTAAAATCAATACAAATTTGCATATTAATCTGATTAGTCAAGTTGTTGCTATTCGATTTCATCAGGCGTTTGGCCTGAACAGTAGGGAAATAAAAATAATTGCCGATTTCCCACTACATCAATTGCATAATTATTTCCTCACACAAAATAAAAAAATGATAAATTTACTTATCTAACTCATCCACTGGTTTACTTAAATGGAACCTTTTGATATAAATTTAGTACATGTTCAATATTTCTATTTTTCCGCATTTCGTCGTCCTTCAAAACTTTTGTTGCTTACAGTAATTTACTCACGTGTTTGTGCGAAGTCGAACACTGAGAACTACTTAGTACGTCTAAAGTGATTGAATAATTTTTAATAGTATTATTTTTATTTAATGCTATTTATATATTTGAGGACCGTCGTGGTGCAGAGGCAACAGCGTCTGCCTGTAACCGCGACGGTTTGTGGGTTCGATCCCCATTCAGAGATAATGAATTTTGATTTTTTTCGCTATGGTAACAAGGCAAAGCGCAGCGTTAAGCTCCGCCACTCAAAACGCAAAATCTCGAAAGGCGAAATATGGGGAACGAAGTGTATTAACACTAGGTTCATTCTACCTACGGTTCCCTCTGCCTACCCTGCTATGTGCGGATATAGCGTGAAGCTAAATCATTTTTAAAATTTCTAAATAATAATTATTATTTAATGTTATAATCTGGCCATAATGGCCGCAATGGTCAGATGACCAGCGGATGCTCAGCGGAGTAGGACAACATGTGATTGTTACAGTGATCGTTGCGGCTTCGATCTCCCCTACCCCGCACGACGGTATGAATTATATTCATCACACTGTTTCGATTAGAAAAATTAAATACCACCACTCAATATTTGAGTGGAATGATTTAAACCGATTATTTGGTCCTATACTTGGGATAAAACGAGGCGATGAAAAAAATTATGACTATCATGGTATGCTATGGCATAATATGACTTCCATGGCATAGCACTTATCAAGTATGTAGGTTCGATTCTTTGTGTACATAATGCGGTATCTTTTTCATTTGTGCTTAATTTGGTAGGAGGCTAGTGTGACAATAATTTAACACCCGCGTTAATTGAATGAAGGAGATTATATTTATAATTAATTCGATATCATAATATAATTTAGCTTCAGTGTATTTATTTAGACACGTTGGCAATTAAGCAATTAAAATTGAATACAATATACATTTTAATTAAGTATTTTCATGTTTATATCTATTTAAAATTCATTAGGGAGAGCTTATCGTTATTGAATTTGTTTCACTTATTAGTGGTAGCCATGAGTTTGTAGTGCAATGATAAAAATAACAAACGTGGTAGTGGTATCGTTCAAAATACAACCACTTTTTTCTTCTCTTCTTTGTCGAAATTGCAAAGGGATGTAACTTAAAGTTTAATTTTTGAAAATAAAAATGTAAATTCATATTATTATATTATAACTACCTACACATTTATAATACATGTTTTAAAGAAACAAAACTATTCAATCCATCTTACTTGCGTATTATGAACGAATTTCATCAGCTCGGCTATGAAAATAAGACGAGACGACGCAGCTAACCGCGTTCAAGCAATATCCGGGTCCTTTGAAAATGTAACGACACGACAAGAAGTTCAACTCACATGGCGGAATATCAAACATTGGAATTTTATTTTAATTCAAAGCGATATGAGTATAAGTAATAGAAGTAAAATCTTAAGTTTGGTTTGTAAAATTAAAGTGATTTAAATAATGACAACAGTTATATAATAAACTAGATGTGATCCTTACTTAGGGTATTGGATTATTTTAATAATTCCTGTCTGACCAGATAACCGTTGAGTTCTGCTACATTCATAAATTAGGAAGTTGAAAAATATTGGTCAAGTGCGCGAAGTGCTTGCTCACCGAGGGTTCCGTAACTATTTCGTGATTAGTAGATATTTCGTTGAGAGTAGGTATTTCGTTGAGGAAAATAATGCTTCTAAAAATTGATAAACCTCAATGTGCTGTATCTATTCATTTCGTATGAAATGAACTACAGATATAAATTTGTAATGGATTTTTTTCTGTTTCAAACATCTAAATTATAATTATATTATTATAATATAAGTCTAGGTCTACTACTGATAAGTGTCGACAAACTTAAATTTGTGATCGTATGCACTAACTTTGTATGAAATGAACTACAGTATAAGTTTGTAATGGTTTTTTTCTGGAATATATCTATAAATTTCGAATTTTCCGACTTTTTCTCTCTTTGTACTATAAGTTCTAACTTATTGTCAAATTTTATAACTCTATGTCACCAGGAAGTACATTTTGAGAAACAGACAGACAGACCGATGGAGAACAAAGTGATCCTATATTGTTCCATTTCTTCCTTTTGACGTACGGAACCCTAAAAAAGAATAGGTTCATAATTCATGTAATTGTTATCACCTTTAACATAAAAAAAAATTGCTCCCATCCTCTATATAATACATTAGCTTATACATCTGAATGATATTATAGAACAAAAGGCTGAATAAAATTGATAACAAAGTTATAACTTTTTTATTATTATATTATTCTTGTAATTAAGATATTTATGGATATATAGGTAGCAAAAGAGTTCAGAGGTGACAAGCAGCTTGGTTAAGCAAGTTTCACTCTGGTCAGAGGTTAATTACGAATGTAACCTTTTAAAAGTTTTAGAGGTCGTGTAAAGTAGTCAATCCTAGTTAAGTGAATTTGGTATGAACAAAATTCATTATAATCAATGAAACATCTGTAAATTTATTTTTATTACTACTAAATACGACGATTGTGTTTGTACATAATGTAGAATAGACTGACTGTAGATCAATATTTACACAGAAAGATCGAGACGGAATTTTTAAGAGATCAAATTACTTATTACAATGAAGTCTTGTTGATAGTCATTCTTAGTTTAATTAAATTTTAAGGTTTTATTGAACACGCTAACAGTATTATATCGAATTATATTCAATGGTAATGGCAAAACAATGTGATTACCTTTTCTCCTGCCAATGTATGAAATAACCTGATCATATTCTTCGCTTAAATCACTTAGAATTTTCCCTGAATGTGAATCAAGAAGTCTGGCATTGGAAGTGCAAACATCGTTTGTTTATACTCATCAGCCATTCCATCGAATTCACAAATCCAATTGGTGATTTTTGTGAAAAATTAAAATTTTTCACGTTTCAAATCTCCTCGAAACGTTACTTTAGTTTGTTCAGAGCTAAATGTGCAGAGCAATTTCAATTTCTAATTTAATCCTACGATATTCGAAGTTACTTTCATATTTTTGTTACATTGATTTTTCTATAAATATACCCGTCTTTTACTCGTATTTAAATGTCTCGATCGTGATTACGACGGTAACTTTTGACATGTCGGTAATATATTGTAAAACTAGCGACCTTCTAGCAGCTTCTCTCGCTCCTTCAACTATCCGATTTTCTTTCACCTCTAGGCCGCTTGATTTTGAAATTGAGTTTGGAAAACAAGGTTCTTGTGGAAATTTTCTTAAAATGCTTACTCAATTTTAGAGTGATCTATTTCTTAGATTCTCATGATGGATACGTATGAGATATAATATGAGTACTAGTAGACTATGAGTATTAGTATTTAGTCATCTAGACCTAACGTGCTATTTTTTTAAATTTTTTTAGTTAGCACAAATCATTACAAATAGCACAAAGTACAAATAACAAATGCCTTCGTATTAAACAATTTGCGGCATTGCATCGCAAATCCAAAATATAAGTGAATTCTTAGACAAAATTTAAGGTTTCCGTTACAATTATATAATTCCTTCATTATATTTAGCCGACGTAATTTGAATTTGTCTATTATATTAAAAAAATCATATAAAAACACATCACGTTTAACTTCGCATCATGATGTATAGACTAAGCCCATTTTTAGAGAATGCCTTTTGCATGACAGAACTTAAAGCTTCATTCTGTCTAATTAGACCAGATAAAAACGTCTCAACATTCCCACGAATTTTATATATCAATCGATTGTACCACACAATAAGATATTTCCACAAAATTTACTGCTAGTATATCAGTTCCTAAAAGTATATATGATAGGTACTAAACTATTCATATATTTTTATACAATAGCTGACATAATATCGTTTTAATTTATAACGTAATCTGATGGTAAAATCCGTAACACATGATTGGGCTTAATTAAGCCAGTAATAATGAACCTTCAATAGGCTTTTTGCGCTTCATTATAGAATGTTGACATAATTTTTGTCGTTAATAATTAATTATAATTTATAGGCATTTATTTTAAAGTTTGTTGTGCGGATTTATTCTGCAAATATCAATTAGTCTTTGCTAATTGTCGTTCAACGCTAAATATTATTGTTTTACTCGTGATCTATATACCCATACCCTGCCCGTATCGTAATATATGAGTTTGACTGAAGGATTTGAGCTTTATTCGATTAGTTGGTTATAATGAAACTTATCTTATATGAAAATGAAGTAATATAAAGCTAAGGCGCTTGGTCAGATAATATTCCTCCATTGTTCATTGTTAGGTGTGCAAATAATCTTTCATTGCCACTTTATTATTTATATAATAAATCACCAAAGACGGGAATATTTCCTATAAAATGGAATATGATAATATAAGCAAGATGACGAAACTATGGTAAAAAATTATCGGCCAATATCAATACTAACGCACTTTACTAAAATATTAGAAGCTCTTATATGTTCTATTATAAATTTACACTTTAAGCCTTCCTTAACAGATCAACAGCATGGATTTGTAAAGGGCAAATCAACTGTGACAAATCTTGTAACTTTAACAGATACCTTATTTCAGATGGTTGATAAGCGATTACAGATATATGCAATTTATATTGATTTGAGCAAAGCTTTTGATCGTGTGCCACACGATATTTTGTTGGGAAAACTAGCCGCTTATGGTTTTGTAGGTCTATTGAGCTGGTTTTCGTCATATTTAAAGGGCCGTTCTTTTTATGTTGTAACAAATGAATATAAGTTAAATAAAAAAACCATCTTATCAGAGGTACCTCAGGGTCTCACCTTAGGTCACCTTAGTTCTCCTTAGGTCCCACCCTTTTTAATATTTTTTTGAAGGATGTCGTGGTATGTTTTAAAAACTCAACTCCGTATATATTTCCGGATAATCTTAAATTTATTAGAGCTGTAAGTACATTAGATGAATCAGTTCTTCTT
This sequence comes from Dione juno, assembly GCA_037127375.1. Lineage (NCBI taxonomy): Eukaryota > Metazoa > Arthropoda > Insecta > Lepidoptera > Nymphalidae > Dione > Dione juno. Next base: position 4,144,836 of record JAXRJS010000077.1, on the reverse strand, counting down.
CAAAAGGGACATCGACCGTCTAGTCCAATGGTCCATGATAATGGAATGAGTATTAATGTAGCCAAATGTGGACATATTAAATTCACCCGTAATATTCACCCTTTTTCTTCAACATATACCATTATTAAATAAATGCTTAAAGAAGTTACTGCTTTTAAAGACTTGGGTATAGTAGTAGATTTAAAGTTGACTTTCTTACCACATATAGAAGAGACTGTAAAGAGAGCTTCAAAAAAATTATGGTTTGTTATTCGTATCTCAAACAATTTTCTCAAACCACACACAAAGAGTATTTTATACAACAGTCTTGTAAGAAGTATTCTGGAATATGGTAGTGTTGTATGGCGTCCACATTATGCAACACACATTTTGAGGCTTGAACGTATTCAAAAGCGTTTTATGTGGAACCTATCATTTTCTACAGGTAACGCAAAAAAGATGGCTTCGTGTGATGAAAAGTTAAAATATTTTAAAATACCTTCTCTCGATAATCGTAGATTGCTTTTACATATGCGTTTTATTCATAAAGTTCTGAACAATAATTTTGACTGTCCTAAAATAATAAGTAGCTTAAACTTTAGAGTACCTCGTTGTGGCCCCTGATCTAAAATTACGCCAATGTCCATCCCATTTCGTCGTACTATACTTGGAGCTAATTCAGCTATTCCTCGTTTGTGCGAGCTTTTAAATAAGTACAGTATGGTTGCAGATGTTTTTTATGATTCTTTAAATAAATTTCGAAATTATATATTAACACATATGAAATAAGTTACAGTCATCTTTAAACACTGTTGTGTATTGTTATAGCTTGTATTAGCATGTTAAAAACTATCAATACTATATATGATTTATGTTTTTTAAGGATATTAGTGTTAAGTATACTATAAATGGCAATTACAATAACAATAGCATGTTTTGTTTACCTTTATATAGTTCTACAATTATTTCTAAACCCTGTTGCATGTTTAATTATAAGAGCATTATTGTAACAACTGCTGGTGAGCCTTATATAAATAAATAAAAAAATATATAAAACTTAAAAAAATATTCTGATATTCACTTTTCCTTATTTTAACCTTACGATTCGTCCCCCAGCAAGATTTTCTTTATATCTAGTGCTAAGACACTTCATTCTTCATTTAACTTAGATGAATTGATAATTGAGGGACGTAACTTATCGTTACTTATAGCTGAGCTATATCTCACTAGAGCGGGGAAATAAAAAGGAGTTTGTATCTACAACATTCGCGTTTCACAGTTCCGGCATCCACTCCACCTCTATGGCCTTAAAAAGACACATGAGGAAAAATACACTATTGTTACTTTTTAAACACGTACTCTAATGTAGGTACTCTGTGCTACAAGTTCTAGACAATGAAGTCTATACATCATTTCATTTTATATGTACTAAAATAATAAATTAAAAGCAGCTTGCCACTTTTACCCTTATAATTTATAAATAAACTTCAACATGAGTTTTAGAAGCAGTACTTTACATAATAATATTATCAACTAAAGTATATAAGCGCCTGTACGTTTAAATATAGCAATATTGCATATAATTGGTTGCACAAAACTAAATAGGTCAGGCGGTATGTTACTAGGAGATAATCCTTTAGATTGCATTAAAGTTTTATATAAATATGTAATATATTTTATGTTATTGTTAGTAAGTTAATCAGGTTAATATATTTCATTTAATTTTACTATACATAAATATAAATATAACGAATATAATGACAGTTAAATCAAAATGGTCTTTACAAAGTACCTATAAGATAAGAAAAAAAAGCTATTAGAGGTTATATGAACATTAAATACTTGTTATTGTGAGCTCGGACTAATTCGCGTAAATAATTATATTTAAATTTATTTATTTTCTTATTCACGTAACACAAAATGCGGAGTCAAGTTCTTAATTGATAAGTCTTTAATTGATTCGAGCGAAAAACAAAGAGTGTCTTACCGCTCAATTTTTCCTGTGTGTTATGCGGGATAAGCTGAAAAAAATAACTTAACTATCATTACTTATATTTTATTATTTTTTAACATTCCAAATGCATAGCTCATTTTATTCTAGTTCTAGCTACCATTACATAAACACGGTATTATACCAATAACTTTAGTGTTAGTCTTTGTTTAGTTTAGTCTTTGGACAGAAGTCAAACCTGCTACCTCTTACTCTTAACTATAGTAATATACCATACTACACCTCTTATATTTTTAGGTGCTTTCAAATAAGATATGATCCATTGTTCCATTGTGGCCAATAACAATTTAACTGAATTTAATATATACACCTATGGTGTATATTATATCATCGTTATATGGCGCGTGAAGCACATCTTGTGAGCTTCATGTATTGCTATATGCATATCTACATGTGAAAGTGCCTCTGCTAATCCTGTTGAAAGGCGAACCGTTATTATTTAATCCGATTTACTAAATACAGTGTTATCAAATAGATCGGCGTCTGTTTCATTAATTTCTATATAGTGATTATCATCCTACCACTAAAGATACATTTCTTGCTTCATTGCTTTCGAATACGAAATTAAGAGAAAATATTAGCTTTTGTCGTGACGCAGAGGGATAACTTCTGTGGGTTCGATGTCCATTTAAGAAAAGGAATTTTTTTTATTGTTTGCTCTGGCAAGACAAAGACGGCGTTGAGCTCCTTAACAATCGTCTCGAATTCTGATGAGGACATGTTATGCCACTGGGAAAACAATACATAAAATATTTATTTTAATAGCTATCTTACTCAGAACGGGAAAATGAGTATACGTGTCCGTCAAAATTAAAATACAAGATGATTAACGTCATTTGCGTGATCTTTACGATCCGTGATCATAATGATGGTCGTAATCATAATTGGTTCAAAACTTTTTCAATGTTCCGTATAAAATGATAAGTTCTTATGATTTTCATATGTCAAAACTCATCACGCTGATAAACTTTTTCAAAGACGTAATTTTCATAAGTATAATAATAATAATAATAATGCAGACGGCACATGCCATAAATACTGCATCCACCGATGGACCAAACCGTACGCGAAAAAAGTGGACAACGGACATGAACGAATTTATATGGCGTACATATCTGACTATTACATGTTTAGAAACTAGAAACCGCGGCTACCTTAATTTATTACACAAAAAATTTACTGAAAAATATAAAGACTTCGATGTTTCACAACAAAGAGTAGGAGTTCAACGTAGGGCCATAGTTAGTAACAAGCTTCTGCCACAACATGTATTAGACGAAATAAGGCAAGATGTTGAAACAAATATGAATGTATTAAGTTCCACAACTCAGTTAGACAATGTAGAATCAATTTTAACGACATCGTCGGCACGAATACGATGGACAGACGATGTTAATGAAGCTATTATTCGAGCATATTTTAAAGTAACAAATCTAGAGTCAAATAAAACATCTTATAGAAAACTTTTACACGTTGCCATCACACAACAATTTCCACAAATTTCACACTTATCAGAACAACGTATTGCTGATCAAAGACGATCTATTATCCATAATAAACTATTACCTGTAGAGAAAATAGAAGAGATCCGAAAAGAAGTAAAACAATCACTACCAATTATATCTATAAATAACGGACATAATCAATTTAGCTCTCGGCCAGAATCTACAGTAAATATTAATACAAAAAGATCTACTGCAGATGTTGTTCAATCTCTAAATAACGATGGTTGCGGACTACGTACATTTCAAACTCCACCAGGCTTTGACATCAAAATAGAAGAAACCTTTCAAAAAACACATCAGAAGTTCATGAATACTAATCCAACTACTAGACCATTCATACCAAAACAAAATACATCCAGAAGATTAACCTACATAGTCCAATATTTAGATAAAAATATTTTCCCACGATACATGACTACGGACACTAATTTTGTTAATATGCAAACAATTATCTATTGTGCAGCCTATACAGCTGCAATTTGTAATGGTTCCAAAATTAAAGATACACAATTAACATCACCAAGCATAAATAAAATAAACAAACCAGTGTGGAAATTAAGACTACAGAAACAGATTGAAAAACTTAGACGAGATATTGGTAGACTAACGCAGTACAAACAAGGAAATAGAAGTGAAAGATTAATATCACACGTAGCAGTTATTAAAGAAAAGTATAAAATACATTCAAGGTATGAAGAACCAAACACAACCAACGAACAGTTTCTTGACAGCTTGAAACAAAGACTTTCTGCAAAAACTAGCAGGCTTAGAAGATATGATAATTGTAGCTTAAGAAAAAATCAAAATAGATTCTTAGTAACGAAAAAAGTTTTACAGACATTTAAACCAACAGACCGGTAATATTCACCAAAAATCTGACGCATCAGCAAAACCTTTACCGACTGTAGAATGTATGAAAAATTATTGGGCAGGTATTTGGGACAACACAGTTGAACACAATAAGGATGCAGAATGGATACAAACTCAATTGGACAAACATAGTAATATTCCACAAATGAAGTTGAACAGTATACCTACGGAAATATTCACGAAAGTTCTTAAAACGACTCATAATTGGAAAACACCCGGCTCGGATCACATTCACAACTACTGGTATAAAAAGTTTACTACAGCTCATTCATTAATAATTAAGCACCTAAATACTTTTATTGAAAATCCTAATTCCATGCCAAATTACATAACACAAGGAATAACATTTATAATACAAAAAGATAATAGACATACCGAAAATCCTGCAAAATACCGACCAATAACTTGCCTACAAACTATTTATAAAATACTCACGACATGTATTACACAAGTAATAGATCAACATATTACCAATAATGACTTACTAGCACAGGAACAGAAAGGCTGTCGTAAAGGCAGCCAAGGATGTAAGGAGCAACTTGTGATAGACTCAATTAGAATGAAACAAGCTCATGCCAACAAACAAGACGTCTTTACTATGTACATAGATTACAAAAAGGCTTTTGACTCAGTACCCCACAGCTGGCTACTTCAAGTTTTACATATAGACCACATTAGTCCAATTTTAATTACTTTCTTAGCACACATAATGCAACAATGGCGAACTAAACTTAAAGCAGGTAACGACATGGAGACTATAGAAACTGAAGAAATACCAATTAGACGAGGAATATTCCAAGGAGACGCCCTTAGCCCTCTTTGGTTTTGCCTTGCGTTAAACCCACTTTCACATATGTTAAATAACATAAGCTCTGGTATCAAAGCTGTGGTAGACCAACAGCCAACTATCGATATAATCTCACATCTTCTCTACATGGATGATATAAAACTGTATAGCAATAGCCTAAATTCACTATACAAGTTAGCAGATATAACTCAGGTATTCTCGCGAGATATTCACATGGAATTTGGCATAGAGAAATGTAAAACATTCTCATTTTATCAAGGAAAACTGCAGTTAAATAGTTACGTTTTAGATACAGGAGAAATGATAGACCCACTAGATCACAATAGTTCATATAAATATTTAGGATTTCAACAAGATCGACAAATTCACCAAAAACATACAAAAATAGAACTTAAACGTAAATTTAAACATAGACTTCTCTCAATATTAAAAACAAATCTTAATTCCATCAACACTATAAAAGCCATTAATTCTTTTGCCGTCCCGATACTCACATACTCTTTTGGTATAATAACGTGGTCGCGAACTGACCTAATAAAACTGCAACGAATTATAAATACTACCATGACTAAGAATCGTAAACACCATCCACGATCATGTATACAACGACTTACTCTTCCCAGGGTAGAAGGAGGCAGAGGTATTATTGATATTATAAATTTACACAATAGCCAAATTGCGTCACTGCGAAAATATATAACAGATACTTGCAGACATTGCCACTGTAGCTCAGAAACAATACAACATATAACCAGTGCCTGTAAGTCTATAGCCCAGAGCGACTATAAACATCGCCACGACCAAGTGGCGGCTATAATTCATCAAAATTTAGCGCTTCAATACAAATTAATTACAGTAAAAGTGTCATATTATAAATATCAGCCACAACCAGTTTTAGAAAACGATACGTATAGAATATATTGGGATAGGACCATAGTGACCGATAAAACGATATATTACAACCGACCAGATATAACAATCTATGACAAAACCCACAATTCTGTTTATTTTATTGATATTTCTATTTGTAACACACACAATTTAGAACCGACATATACAGAAAAAATTACAAAGTATACAAATCTCGCTATTGAAGTTAAAACGCAGTGGAAAGTCACCACTACAAAAACAATCCCTGTAGTCCTATCCACTACAGGTGTTATACCGCACACATTACACCAAAGTCTTAATATGCTTCACATGCCACCATACACCTTTATGCTTTTACAGAAGGCTGTAATCTTAAATACATGCCGAATTGTTAGAAAATTTTTATCATAAACGTGAACCCTGCTCCTTTTAAATTACTAGTGCATTTTAATAGCTACACTACTTCTTCGATTACATTTCACCCAAACTGCACACTTGGCCTAGGCCCGTGTTTAGTTATTTATGACCTTATTACGTACGTATTACGTATTGTATTACAGTTTGACCGCAGATTCAGAGCGTATTAAATTTATTTAAATTTATATAAAAACTCCATTGCGTACAATCAAACTATGGATACATTTAAAAGCGCAAGGACATCTATCTAATTTTTCTTGAAACGCTTCGTCGTATTTTTAACCTTCTTAACTTGGATTTGGATTATATAGATATTTTTATAATTAATTTAGTTGATAAGATTAAATTTCAAGTAAATCGTGTGAAATTGATGAAAGACTTAGAACTTAGTTATTAAGGCTAAATTCTTAATGATCGCAGATATCTTCTTTATTTTCATAGATATATAGATAGTTCATTGGTACAAGGATTATGGCTCAAATTCAAATTCAAAATAAGAATACACGATTAATTTTTTAACGTCAAGAACTTTACCACTATTTTACTAAAGTTAATGCCTCGGACCTGAAACTCAGCGGGATATTTTTATTAGATCTAATACAATATAATTTTACAATTATTAATTGTTGACAATGCTACGTTTGAAATAAACCGGAGCGAGCATTTCAGTCCCAAGATGCATTTGCGCCTAGGATATTACAAAACTAAATCAGTTTGCAAATATCTCATTTTCAATTCTCTTCAAGGGAATACGTCGAAGTACAAATAACCCTGTATAATCTTCTTGATGAACGTAATGTGTTTTCCACATAATATATATATATATATATATATATATATATATATATATATATATATATATATATATATATATATATATATATATATATATATATATATATATATATATATATATATATATATATATGCGTATGATGACCCCATGCCAAATTTTGCCTATATAAATTCCTGGATTCCTTTTCTGGACACCGACAACAAAAATATTTTTTCAATTTAAAACAGTTGTACCCGAGCTTAAGACCAAGTTCCGGAAAGAAACTCATCAGCTTTGTAATATTATAATGAATCAATATCACAATGTAATGTTTAGTGACAAGATATTTTGTTTTATATGTAGTTTAACATGTATATATTTTTTCTTAACGCTTATCTCATACATAGCAGGAGCTTGGATTTGAATTGAATTCAATTTGAATCCGAGTGAATAAATTAAATGTATTCACCACATAAATTACTAAATTTATATGTATAGATGAACAGGACTACTCTTGACATAGATATGTTCATTTAAATGTATTGTAAATTGGATATAAAATAAAATAGCAGTGATTTTTCAATGCAATTTATTTGTTCTTACAAATAAAACGTACAAATATAGAAAAATTAATAATCTATTTTCACTTGTCCTAGATTATAAATGATATTATTAACTAAATATGTCACACGAAGGTGAAATCATTAAAAATAAAATCTTTAATGGAGACTTAAACTATATTGTACTTATTTAGTATGTTGTTATTGATTTATCGAGCATTACAACTGAAATGTATTATTAATGTCATAATGTCTAGTATTAATAATATAAATAAATGGCAGTAATGGTTATGGGTTTAACATAACAAATACGAATTTAAAATCGATATTTTCATCGTTAATGCTTAATAAGAAATAATAGAAATAATTATATTATATCTGAAATACAAAATACAAATGCTTAGACAAGTATAATTCGTTTGACAAAAATCATTAATTAGCATCTAGACAAGTCTGGTAGGCTCTTCTCTTTGCAATACGCGTATGAAGCCGGCCAGGCCTTAAAACCAACTCTATCGTAGATTCTTTTGGCGCAACGTACGTCATCAGCCAAATCCTCGTTTAGGAGATCTGAAACAGAATGTTTTACAAAGTAAACTTCAAATCAGAATTTTGCAATGGGAGACCGTCAATTAGCATTTTCGACACTAACTGTGGAGTTCTGGAATATCGTTGTTATTGATTTGACAATTAGTTTATACTTTTGTTCAAAACTGTACAAAATATCTATAATTATATTTATATAGAACTAGTAAGTCGCCCACGGTTTCGCCCGTTTGAATAACACGAATATTTATACATTAGAAAGCTGATTTGTGTTCATTTTGAAAAATTATCGATGTTTTGGATTTGTAGTAAGCCTGCATATTCTACACAAATTGTTAGTTTCGAAAATTAATATTTATATATATATATATATATATATATATATATATATATATATATATATATATATATATGTATATATATTATATATATATATATATATATATATATATATATATATATATATATATATATATATATATATATATATATATATATATATATATTATCTGGGCAATAGGTACTTGTGTACGTTGTGCGGTAAATGCGGAATACAACAATAAAAAGCAGTCTATATTTTGCTCCACAACCTCCTCTACCTCAAGTAAAAGCCCCAAAACATCAGTTCAACTGTTTCGGAGATTATCCTAGTCAAACAGACAAATAATTTTTAATTTTTATTTTAGTATGGCGTTAATAACAATATGTAATCTATAACAGTTGTTTTTAAATCACAAACAGACATCAATTTTATTTATATGTATAATATAAAAATTTTGATATAGTATACATAAAAAAGCTTAAACTATCAACTAAGTTGACATTAAACACCAGTGGCAGAAGCGGAAAACAAATCAGCACAATTATTCTGTCTGTTTGTGCATCAATGAGGAATCTAATATAAAATATGCAGTATCTATAAATTTGTGTAAAAGATCGACAATTTGAATGAAACTCAATTACACATTTCACCCATTCTGCCTACTCATTACTATATAAAAATTTGAGTACAATATCAATTGTATAAAAAGTAATCATATTTTCATAATTCTATTTCAACTAGAACACAATTTCTTTGAAATAATTTCACATTCATTCGAGCAATTATGAAAGTCAAGATTAAACGTAAGCTTGTATTTAGCAGGTGCTAGTGTGAAATAATAACCCGGCGTTAATTTAATTAGCAAATTATTTGTACCTTCACACTTCATACTGCAGTGGCCTCCTTTTCTACCTTTCTTGCACCATTCCTTGTTGTTAATCTGGAAACAGATTTATAGTTTTAAATACATATACATATGAAGTTTAATCTTTTGAAATATTTTATGACGACATTGTCGCGTAGTATTTTAGTTGTTGTGATTCGACATTCACTTGAAGGAATGATTTTTTTTATATATTTGCCTTAACGGAATAAAGTGCAGCATTGAATGTCGGCATTTATGTATAGTGTCTCGAATTTGGACGGAAAGCGGAAGGCGGAAATGTCTCGAATTTGGACGGAAAGCGTAGAAATAGTGTCTTGATACTATGTATTTAATTTTAGTAAATATTTCGGTGAACCCATTGTACTTTACGCGGGATAAAATGTGATGCTAAAAGAATTTGAAGCTAAAAAGTAAGTTTTTCGATTATTTTCATATCATCTTTCCGGTAAAACAGGGTGGCGTTGGACCCACGAAATTGGGCGGAAAGTGTATGCTGAGTGTCTTAACACTTTGTGCACATGATGTAAGGAGATAAAAAGTAAGAATATTTTATTCAATAAGTTTGCATTTCTTCAAGTACGTTACGTTTAATTGCTAATTTTATATCGCTTCGTAAAAATTAATGAAAGTGCTAGTGTAGTCTATTAATTCGAGATATTGCGTGTTTGCCGTTTTCGTTTATTCTTATTTATATATTATTTATATTTAACAAACTTTATATATTTTTATTTATATATATTTATATTTAAAACTACTTGCACTGCTAGCAATGAAATGTAGGTATAAATCCTGTAGGTATATACTCTATTATTTAAGCTTCATGTTCTATCCGACATATAGCAGTGTAAGCAAAGAAACCCTAGAATTATGACAAATTCGAGTCACTTATTAAGAGATAAACTCAATGCTACACAAGTAATTATTTATTCTCCCCAGTGAAAATCGAACCCACAACCGTCGCTAAAACATTTATAGTTAGACGCTGTCCATATGCACCAGGATGGCTTTCTTTTATGGATGGATGGATTCTTTAATGATTATAGTTATAAATTTGATTCGTCTTCTTTTCTTAATACGATAATGGATATACAAATATAAACACCATATTAACTGAAATGTTAACACAACATATCTCTCAAATGATAAACGATATAAAAAAACAACAAATTGACTTATCGCCTTGATTAATGACTCGAGACTCGAGGATAACATGCAAAACAAAAACGCTTCTTATAATGAAATTACTTGTTATTCCATTTTCTTATTTTAACTTTACGCTTTAACTTATAGCAATAAGCAGGGCTGTCAGAGGTAAGTTAATATCAAGTTTCCATTTGCCAGCTAAATTTGAGATATGTAAAAAATCAATCTCATGAGTTGAGATTGAACCCACAACCAATGTGTATACAATCAGACACTGTACTACTGTCCTACGTTGGCCTATTATTACAAAATGTAGAAATATATTGGAGATTTTAAAATCCTTTCCTTACAGAAAAGTTCTTTAATAAATTGTCACGTAAGAGTCTTAAAGAAAAAGGGAATTGGAAAAAACTGGCATTAGGAAAGCGACAGACCTATCTGGAGATGCAATAAAAGTAAAAGATAGTTCATGGTAGTACGCGTCCTTTTGTCGCTCGGTCAGCGATTCCTTACAAACACTTGACTAACAAATTGCAACTTATTGTAATTTTAATATAAACTCTGGCTTTGCAGCTTAAGAAATGCTCCAAGAAGTCTTTTCGTGGTAAACTTAAAACTATAACCATTTCTAAATGTCATAATAATATTTAATATACTTTTTCTATGAATTGAAATTGTTTTTGATTATAAAAATAATATAGGGGATTTATTTTTATGAAGCAGAAAAGTTAAATTTACCTACAGTATAGTACAGTTACGCAAGATAAATATAATCATTATTTTGAACTTTCTTGACTCCATGACACCATCATAGAGTCAATGGAGAGTCATTTGATCACGGAAACGAAACCTGAAGGTAAAAGTTATTTATTATTTGTTATTTTAGCATATAGGTACTTAGTATACAACCACCCACAACCCCCAAAGTCGTCACCCACGCAAATCGTTGTTATCGTTCAAATCTGTCACGTCACACAAAGTAATGAATGCTAAACCAACCAAAAATCTTTGTCAAAAGGACAAAAGAGCGAAGAGGAGCGTACTTTGCCTTGCTTTGATCAAGTGACATTTATTCGACACAAGATCCTTGTTTCCGTCGTCAGATTGAGACTGCGTCTTACGATCGGAACTGTCATTTCAGGATGCGATTGAATTTCAGAAAAATATTGACGTCTCGTAGTCTCGTACTAGAGTTGATAAAGTAAAGCTGGCTTAAGCTTTAAATGTTATAATATTAAAATATATGTTTTGAACAGATGGGTTGATGAGATGTTTAGGAATTTCAGTTTAGTAAATTCCTCCGGCTGCGTCACACTATAGAAACAACTAACTAAATACCTAAGAGGTCGTTAGGGGTCACATATCACTTTATCGGTTTATCTATCGGCCTCTTAGTAAAAATTTCTTTTATATTTGGCTTGAACAAGTAGATATCATAAATAATTAAAGTACAGTGAACAGAAATATCTCTAAAATTGTTTTTTTTTCAGAGAGCAAAGGCTTAATCTGTCTTTAGTCTGGGATCAATCTGCACTTTACATTTAAACATTTTAAAAATAAAAGTTTCACAGTTTCATTTATTCTCTTACTATGCCAATGAATATCTTTACAATGCCCACAACGTAGTCGTTTCGCACCAATGTCAAAAGCTCTCCCATTCTGTTTATGAGACAGGCATTTAATTTTATTTAGATATGAAAATATAAGTGTGCATTTAAATTTACAAACATTATGATTTCTATTGATATTTAATTTGTTGATTATGATTTTAATGATGAATGAGGGGGTTGAGACTAAATGGTAAGTCACCCAATAAAACGCAGTACAATGAATAAAATAATGAAAATATTTTATTTCATCACTTACTTGAAATCTTTGAAACAATTCATCGGATCGGATTATATCGTAAGTTTCGATAACGAGCAGAGTGATTCAAGAATAGGAATTATGTATATATTTTTATTTTTTAATTTTTTAAGGGAAACATAGAGTACAGTAAAATAATTTAGACATAAAATATAAAAAATAGAACAAACACCAATTAAGTTTCCACAGATTACCAAACACGTATACTTCTTAAACACTAGTTATTTATAAAGAACACAATATATTCTATAATATATAATAATATAAGTACAAACACAATCTAAAAACACATATATGTCTATTACAGTAGTGTAGATATAGCAGGCGACGCTGCGTGCGAAACACTAGTTATAAAAATAGTATATAACATGACTATTAACACTTAAATGAATGATAATTTTAATAGTACTTTAGTGATTTTTATGTGAAAAACGGCCGTCGCTCATTAAATCTGGTGACCGCTATATTAATCGCTTCACCGCAGAAGCTTGCATTATTTCATGTTTGTGACAATCATTCGGGAGAGAGGCGTTAGTGAATTTTGATTGCAATTAAAAGCTTTTCATCTCCAAAGTTTAGATGAATATCAACACTATATAAAATTTTATAATTTTTTCGTTTATTTCAAAGAATTTTGTTTAGTTTTAGGCCAAATTTGCATAGTTATTTTACTTTTCATATAACACTGTACATTTTTTAGCTTATCACTTGTTAGGTTTACAACAACATTATAGCCGTTGTCGCGAACAAATTACATTTTCATTATATATTCACGTCACGTCCAACCCCATATAAAAAAAGGCAATTAGCCATAATATTTCATTTTGACGAAAAAACTGTCCGATACGCATTTCTCCATTAGGGTCGCTATAAAAATGTAAATTTCAGAATACACCGCACTGCATTTTATATTTAGTCAGCAAACACGTTTTTAATTAATTCGCTTATTTATTTGGCCATTGACGGCACTCTGGTGTCTGGTATTACCATTACAGGCGTATTACCAGATGTACCTTTGATTGAGTGTGATTCCGATGGTATGTTATTATCGACGATGTTTATTGTAAACACTTTGCAGTGAATGTTTTCATTAATTATTTTTACTTATGTATTAAGATAATTGTAGATGTTTTAAATCTTTCATTAGACTTTTTGTATATGTATGTATGTATGTATGTATGTATGTATGTATGTATGTATGTATGTATGTATGTATGTATGTGTGTATGTATGTATGTATGTATGTATGTATGTATGTATGTATGTATGTATGTATGTGTATCTATATATTCTTATATATAAAGAATACAGAGAATTCACTTCTTTAAACAAATATGATTAACTTTGCTTAACAAATTTAACTAATAATTTAACAGTAATAGCCACTTTAATAATATGCACTGAAGAAATACTTGGACGGTAACTACTACCTTTTTTGATTATAAACAAGTAGATATATGTTTAAAAAATTAAAATAAATTTTCATGGCACGGAGGAATAATAAAATACATGTACCATATTATTAAGGAGAAGGCTATTTGTAATTAATTTTCTAAAAATAATAACAAAATATGCTTTAGAATATTTTATATAGTATAAAAGCTTGTAATAAAATGAGGCTCTATACAAAGAGAAAACATAAGGGTACTTGAGATTAGAAATCTTAGAGAGCGGGAGATGGCAGCATCGCTCAATGTTATTTACCTAGCAACCGAACTGATGCTTATCGCATCGATTTGTTTAAACTACATATTTGAGGTGAGCTTTTATTAAAAATAATAAAAAAACGACAATCGTTAAATGAAAATTGAAAATTCAATAATAGAATTGTAAATATGAATGTAAAAAAAGATTTAGTACTAGATTTTTATATACACGTTTGTAATTCTGCAATTTGGATAATTAAGCGACAGCTTTATTTATTTTTAATGAAGCCAAGCTAAATATGAATTGATTGTATTGAACGAAAATTTTTTTAGCATGGTAGTAAGTAGGGTAGTATCTCAACACTAGATTGAGACATTTAGTTCTTTGCTTTTTGCCCGAATACGAAACGTAGGTTATTGAGTGGCGGAAATTTATTCTTCACTTTGTACCGGAGCGTGCTAAGAGAATAATTAATTCCCTCGAGTAATCGAATCTACAACCATCGTGTCGTACGTCACACTGAACCCCTGTGCCACGGTCGCCTCGTTATATTAACAATAGTCATAATAATCAGTTTTAATTACTTTCATCTGTCATAAAAAATTTGGCGATGTTAATTATAATTATCATCTAGGTACATAGATTAAAATAAAAAAGAAAATAATAAAATGTGAATCTTGAAGAGAACATAAAAATGGTAGCAACATAATAAGTTGTAAAAAGCATAAAAGAATTTCGACGCAGTGGCCATTCCGTCAGTCAGTCGTCCCTTGGACGGTTTCTATAAGGCGTGGGTTCACATTTTTATATGTTTTCTTTAAGTATATATGTATAAAATATTACACTAAGGCGGTTTTGGATATAGGGCAAATAAAGACAAATCAAACATTTTCTGAATACATTTCATATCTCAAATAGTATACATGTAAAATCCTATAACATAATCTTAGGATCCATCCACATTGTAAACATTATATATATATTTATTTATTGTATATATATATATATATATATATATATATATATATATATATATATATATATATATATATATATATATATATATATATATATATATATATATATATATATATATATATATGCATAAAGATGTATATAAATTAAAGCTAAAATTAAAATACCAAAATTCTACGATTTATTCCCTTTGTTAGTATTCTTATTAATATTTCACATTTACGTCTAATATAAGTATTTAAGCAAATTCTAATGTAGCTAGCATTAATTTCTTTCAGAAATATTAGTTATTTGAATTTTATTCCACTATATATAAAACATCAATAATAATTTATTTAGTTTCGTCTAATAAAATATATTAACTTGTTATTTGTTATTATTCTATTATTATGTACACGCGGTTGCCAAGTCATGTTATTTTTATACAAATAAAGAAAACTTATAATATAACAATATGAAAATTATGACTCAGCTCTATATTGCAACCACCTTTCACAGTGATCCTTATACGATCCTCACATTCGTCAAAGCTTGGTGAGCTTGAAACAGAAACACAAAACGAGGTAATTAGCTTTTTAGCTTCATTCTAATCGTGGGCAAATATAGAGTTAAACTACTCCGTTCTTGGTTTTCTAGAGATAAACTCACTTTTTTTTTCCTTGATAATATGTCTTATTATATTTTTATCTTTTATTATATTTTCTCAATTACTATTTATGACTCACGGCATTTGATAGGAAGATTTGTATTTATAACTGATATGTTAACAACCCCAAAATCTGTCTTCAGTTAGACACCTCCCAAATGTACAACCACGGTGTTAGAGGATAAGATTGAAAATAATCATAATTTTTATATATATTTTATGACTTTACATAGTTAAATTTTAAGTACTTTTGAATTAAAAAAAGTCTATACTAAATAATAATATATCGATAATGTAGGACCATACCTAGCCGACTTTCAATGAACATAGACGAATGGTACTGTATTGATGGGTGCTAGTAACGACTTCACTTGGTCACAATACAAATCTATTTAATTTAAGCGGGACGTATCGTTTGAGTGTTTGTTTGTTCATTATTTTTATAAACATCGTGTTCTGAAAAAATTGTATTGACGAAATATTCTAAGGAAAAAAAAGTAGCACGTTCTTTCTTCGCATAATCAAACATACGCTACTTTTATTTAATAATTTAAAGTTTTTACATAAACCTAGCTAACGTGGTGAGTAAGCGACATCTACAAAGTTAGATATATCTTGATAAAACATTTCTGCTTTTGGGAAGTCCAGTGGATTTTGGAATAGTTAATTGTAGTTAGTTACTAGACCCGCCCTGGTTTTGTTTAGGGTAACTAAATTATACAGGCAAATACAAATACTATAAGTTAAGCCAGCTTTACAAGCGCAGCTGCTCAAGAGCTTAGCTCAGACTACAGCTTCTATACTAAATACAAGTATATTTAGATTTATTCTAATGAATTATTCGCTTTTATACAAAACAAAATAGTCTAACGTAGGGAATAATATGTAGTGGCACTGGGAGACCATCTGACTGTGAACACGATGGTTGTGGGTTCGTGTCTGACTCAGACGAATGATTATATGAAAGCGCGGCGTTGACGTCCGCCACACAACGCATAAAGTTTCAAAAATTAAGAAATAGGAGAACCGCTATGCGGGAAAAAATGTAAAGCGTTTATTACAGCGTTTTTTATATTAATTTACATTGAACCGACTGCACTACGCAAAGTTATAATATTATAATAAAATATTAGCTAAATTAAGAATCAATAGATACTAATGCATACATTAATTAAGGTTAAAAAAGCCCTGTTTTTGATGTATAAAAGTTTTAATTCATTTTCCTTTTTACGAAGGCCAACTTACCTAGGTTTATCTTTTCATCAGCGACCATGTAAAATAATAAATTTCTTGTACAATTACAAATTTAATTTCAAATTGTAAATTGCGAAAGCCAGGAGCTGAAATTGTGACCGAATATAACGTTATTCTCGAATCGAAGACGGTAACAAAGGGTCCTTTGGCCGCGAGGTCGCTGCACTGCCCCACTTCCATCTAAATTAACACAGCGAATCTGTCCATAATGCGTTTCATCCGTTTAGGTACCGTCAGAATTACCCTTATAAGATGTATAACCTATATCTTCTATTATTATAATTTAGTATTATTTCTTAATGTACAGAAGATATTCGAAAATACTTGGAGGACGTGGCTAACCGAGCTGAAGGAAAATACGAAAACAGCATATCATATCAAATGGGAGTAATATTGCGTAGGAGAGTGACAAAGAGAGAGAGAGAGAGAATTAGAATACATAATAAATATATTTAGATATAAGTTTCAAAGCTGAAATCTTATTTAAAAATATATTATTTTATTGACGTTGAATCTTAATGAAATTTAAAAAAGAAACTACTTACTTTTCGAATTGAATGTAAGTTAAATCATAATTCATAATCATAAATTTTTTCTATCATGCTTATGAATGGGATTTAAGTTTGATTTCTCAAATGTAAGACTTTTCTTTAAGAAATTTTTTGAAAGTGTAGGTATGATACAATGGTCTTAATATAATTTTCCATTCAGAATTAATTGTAAATTAAAAGAATTAATTGTAAATTGAAATATAATTAAGTAAATAGTTAAAATATTAATATATTGTTGGAACTTGCAATATCTTTAAAGGGACAAAGAGTGGACAAAATTGTGAAGAGAAATATCTTCATAAATCGCAAACAGACGGAGATGTGAAAAATAACATATATAGCAAAGTAATATTAAGTTATCAATAATTCCAATAATACTTCAATGCTTCATTTTCAATATTAATACGATCATAATGAAATTATTGAAATATTTGACAAACCATATATCAATGTCGAGCCAATAGGGGCGATGCAACTTGCGTTCCTATAGCAAGTTCAAAATGGTGGTACATTTTTACTATACGGCATTATTACTAACTTATTTTTGTTCTTTATGTGTTCCGTATATTTACTTATTTATTTAGATTTGTCCTATACGATTTTACCTAAAACGTTTTGTTGCCCGCTGTAAACGTTTTACTGTGAAATTCAGGTCCTGTAAGAATTTCGATAAAATGTCTCTTGTTTTATCGAAATTCTTACAGGTACAATGATATTAAATATTAATATATTATATATAATAAAAAAAAAACTTTAGCTTTAGTATAAAATGGCACACCTACATGCCCATTCTATTTCATTTTTTCTAAGATCAGTAGTTTTGGCTATGTGTTATCTGTCCGTCACTCAGTAACGAAATAATTTTATATAGGTACATATCTATATTGACTTAAAGGAGTATGCTATATATTTTATAGTGTTTTTAGATATATTAAGATTATAAAAATATAAAGATGCTATATAATAAATTTAAGAACCTTAATCCAGGCCTTATTATGTATTTCTATATCTTTTTTATACAATTTTATCAACTTATATAACCCGTCGACTTGCTCACGACTTTTTGAAGAAGCTTGGATTATTATAAATTTTAAGTAGATTTAACTTTATTAATAAAGTAGTAAATAATTATGTTTTAATATAGTATCTAATGCATTATTAATGTAAATAATATTATAACATCACTATTGATATAAAATGTTTAAAACACCAATAGGACTTTAGAATTGTATTGAAATTTTAGTCTCATAAACGCGTTGACAGAAAATGTGCATATGTATCTATCTACGTACATACATATAGTCTACCATTTACCAGTACAATTAGCGTCATTTGTCACGGATTGTAAAATTTTAAATACGATCGTTTTTGCTAACGCTACAGGATGAGCATTATCTGGATGTTCTGATTGTTATATCTATTTTATTACTGGAGTGCGGTCGCAGCGGGACAGGTTAGACTAGAAATTGTCGACAGTTCCATTTAGATTTAACTGTAGGATTATGGATGTTGAACTAAATGCCAATTACAATAATTGTAGCCGTATAACATATTTATTTATAATATTTTGCCACCTTGGAGTAGCGCACAAGATGAAAATCGGTTCGATATTATGATTATATTGATATCCCAGTCTACTTTAATGACAGGCGTAGTTGGATTCCGTCACTAAGCACATAGTGTACCTAATGAACTGTAAGGTGTAGAACATCATATTTGATATATTTGCTGCGTATTTTTATTATTTTTACTATTTAAAAAATATTTTATTTATTATCTATATTTTTGAATCATTAATAATGAAAAACAAGCTTTTACTTGCAACTTCATCCGCTTGGTCAAACGAAAATAACGAAGAATTTTGTATTTTGTATGACATATGACACGGTTGAGGTACCCAAGGAAATTCTGACCGCAGGGCACAGTGAGTTACATCGACACAATTAACGTGATATTATATATAGCCTTGTCTTCGATAAATCAACTATAGCCTACATAAAAATATATTTTTTATTCGATAAAATGACTTGAAAAACATATCATATTTCAGCGAAAATGACAATTTGGTTATACATATGAAATAGGTTTTAAATGGAAACATTTGTAGGCGAACATACGTAAAATTCAATCAATCATTTTTGTTACGCATTGAGAGTTTACTGTATAGTGTTTTATTATTGGCAATTTGTCTTTTCTATTATATTACTGTTTCAAAGATCTCATGTGCATGACATATCACATAAGCTGGAACGTTTTTTAGATTATAGATAACAGAATATACAGTAGGCAGGCTTACTCAAGGGGATTGAATAATTTTAATGTTTCCGCTCTAGCAGGATAAAGCTCGGTGTTGATTTCCATTGACTATAATTCTGGTGGAAAGTGGAGAAAGAAGAAAGTTTCAATAAAGAATATTATAAAGTGGAGTGTCTCGGTAATAGGTTGGCTGCGCCTACGCGGTACAATGCGTGACTGCTTTGTCATGTCGTATGACAGAACAGAAGAATAACAGAACATTCATATGAAGGTAATCGGCCCAAATCTTATATGTAAATTAATGTTTTGATTAAATTTCCCATTATTTTAGTCTATTGATCAACATGTAAATGTAATAGTTTGGATTAAATTATGGTTTTAGCCAGTTTACATATTTCATAATAGAAACAGTCATCATGATCAGCGTATCAGCTGGGATATGTCCACTGCTGGAGGAAGGCCTCCCCCATTGAGTGCCATGAAGACCGCTTCTGGGCCACTCTCATCTATAGGATTCGGTGACCTTCACCAGGTTGTCGTTCCACCTCGAAAGTCCTCGGTGTTTGAACAGATAACAATAATACCTATTAATTAAAGTAATAAGTTATCAAACATCCCTTTTCTCGCTCAATCACAAATAACAATTATATTCTAAAATACACACAGATTTGTAGCATAATTGGCACCAAACTGTCAATACCGCAATTATTTTATAAAAATAACAGTGTTAGGAAGTAATAAATAAACAAAGCTTAATTTCAGCTTAGCGCCGGCCTGAAATATATTCCAGATTAAATTTTGAATGGCACTCATGAATCAATACTTGTAATCTGGCGAGCGTCATTTGTTAGACGTCACATTCCACAGTGATTAGCGCTAAATCATGCAAGTATTTCACGAGTTTACGTGCATAACGTGCAATGTCAAAATGCAAACTAACGCTGTGTCCAGGTTTCTCTTAGTGATTAAATATTACCCTTCGGTTCCGTACTTCAAATGGGAAAATCGGAATACTTATAAGATCACTTTGTGGCCCGTATATCTGTCCGTCTGTCAATACCATTTTAATCAAGATCGCGTGGAAGCATCGAGCCAAACTTAATTTCTAATATCCAGGTCGGTAGTCCCTTGGAGTCCACAAGAAAATCAAACGTCTAAGTACGAGTATATACCATATATATGCTTAGTTTTTGCCGCATTTGTATGAATATCACCGTGTGAATCTATAGGGTTTGAATTTAGCGCGGAACTCTTAGTGCGTGAGTACGACTAACACTTGGGCGATATTTTTTTATTTGTATAAACTTAAAACTAATTAAATATTGAATAAAACTTGAACGAACCAAAATATCAACTACATGTTTTTTTTCTTTAAAAACTAAACTAATAGCCATAAATTTGATATGATAACATCTCCACAACATGTCCTGCCTTTTAAAAAAGATGAGAAAATCCATTTATAATAGCGTGACAAACATACAAAAAATTACAGATTTCATGAAAATCTCCTGTTTGTTAGACATCTAAGTACTGTATAAATTATACTACGTTACATCAGCCCACGCTTACTGTAAGCTAAGCATCTAAGTAACTACTACTAACTATAAAAACTAATTCTCGAACATAATTTGAAAGTATTGTGAAAATATTTACTAGTGTTTAGATGAGAATTAAGTCCAATAAGTTTCTAATAGACACGTGTAAGATACTTCAGGTTGGTTTTTAGTATACGTGGTTGTACGTACGAGTAAGTTAACCGCCCGTTTCATTCCACATTCCAGCAGTAACACCTATTAAGATAGAATTTGCTTGCAAACCTGGGTTGCTTCTAACACTACAATTTGTTTAAGGCACGGATATACATAATGTATCTATACTTTTTTTTAAGCTTTACGCTGTATCCCGTAAATAGCAGGGTAGGCAGAGGGAGCCGTAGGTTGAAGGAACCTAGTGTTAAGACACTTCGTTCCCCACTTTCCCCACTTTCCGCCATTCGAGGCATTGTGTTGAGTGGCGGAACTCAACGCCACGCTTTGCCTCGTTGCTAGAGCGAAGAGAATGAAAATATTTCATTCTCTCCGAAAATAAAGAAATACTTCATTCTCTACTAATATTATTAAGCTGGAAAATTTATTTGGTTAGATGTAGATGTTCTCGGGAACAATTGGTTCAAATAAAAAAAAATCTATTGGTAAATCGTGATCATAAAATATATTAAGAGTCAGCGTTAAAATATGTCATACACAATTCTTACTTGTTTTATTCGACGACTGCTAAAGCGCAGGTAAAATATGATAATAGATAAAGTAACAGATTTAATTTTTTGAATTAAAATCGTTAAATAATTTCTACAACACAGTTGTATTGCTTCATTGTTATTAATATGCGAAACTTAATGTTCTATGCCCTTGGTTGTGGGCTTTAATTTTATTTTACTACTTTTTTTATTATACAAATGTATTTGTGTATATTGTATATGTAGCGGAAAGTTGAGAAACAGAAATAAGGAATAATATATTTCTCAACGACCATACGCTTAGCATCAATGAATATCTTAATACCGAGGAACATATAAATATGTATATGACATATACATATAAAATATACATACATATATTCACATATATTTGTCGTTTCTAAGAGTTGACTGAATGTTGACACTACCACACTTCAAGCGTTTGTGTTTACTACACACGAGCTCTGAAGAGAGCATGAACTAATCAGGACGTTAGCATTTCCTTTAGATACATCTAACTGGAAGGCAAAATGTATTTGCCGTTGTTAACTAACTATTTTGTTGACTGCCTCATTCTGTCTGTCAAGATTTACTAGTGAATAGAATAGAAATGTGAACATTATGAAAATCAGGCCATAAAGGCGTAGTGTGACAGCGTATGAGTGTAAATACGACGGTTTTGGTTTCATTCTCGCTCGGGGGAATAAATTATTTTCATTTCTTTGAAAATAATGATAAGCCCAGTTTGGAGGTCATTTGGACAATGGATTATCTCAGTCTAACCTGTTATACATCGAAAAGCTTTTATTTTATACCCTTTTAGATACACCGTGAAGCTTAAAAAGTTTAAGTTGCACAGAGTGATATCTATGACTACATTTATATATATCCAACATCTTTATTGTTACTTATCAGCTAAAATTCTATTCGTTTTAAAACAAAAATACATAATAGTAAACAAATGTTAAACTGTTCAAAAGATAATGATAATTTAATTTTAGTAATTTGTAATAATTTTTAATCACAGATAGCTATTAAGACTTATCTATAATTAAAATCTTAATAGCTATCTGTGATTAAATGTGATTGTGATGTGTTGTAAGTTCAATTTTATTCGGAAGAAAATCTATGACTCGTGATACTGTGAAAAATAGCAGTTTTGGCAGCGCCTTTCAATATGCAATGTAAAAACACTTGCAGGAGCTTTTAAAAACGGAATAAGCTTTTTACGTAACAACGGAGTGTTTTATTGTTGAAAAGAAAAACGCAATGCTTTTTGATTCGATTTGTCTAGTACAAAAGTTGTGGTCATTCCAAAAATATTTGACATCTAAATAATAATGTTAACTTAACGTTTCAACAAAGTAATTATATATAAATGTAGTACAATCATAAATATGCAAATAAATTTTAGTTAAAATAAGAGAAAAATTAAATAATTTTACAAAACCCACTTTTCTCTCTTCATCACCATCATCAGGACTCAAGGCATATTTTTTGAGTAAGATTTTAATCCACAGTATTGCATACGAAATAGAGCATTGGTGAGTAAATATATATCCTAATATATTAAAATTCGTTGTAATTAGCTACAATGGAAATTCATATATGTAATTATGCTGCCAATATGTCAAATCTCAAATGCTCAGTAATATCAATAATCCAATTACTCTATACAGCGAAACAAAATAATCAATCAAATTTAATTTTGATTAAAGTTTCGGAAAACTCGTATTTAGTTACCAAAAATATTTCCCAATATATTTTATTATGAGAAAATACTTGTGGGCTTGAACCCAACCTGTTTTATAAAAGCGTAGTCTTGGGTTCTAACACTAATCACTCAATGTCATTAAATTAAGCTGAAAGTCGAGAACATAACTTTCTAACCTGTACCTGACAAGACAAGTGAATAAAAAAATATAATTACATACTAATTAAATAACATTCTTTCACGCATTATCCCGCAAAACAGGATATGCAGAGATAACATGTAGTCAAGACATCCGTTCTCCCGTTGTCTTAATTCAAGACATTGTTGTTGAGAGGCAGAACAAAAAAATAGTAAAAATGTACAAAAATCGCTTCAAAAAAGCTGCTAGCTAGCTAGCTATTTTTATAACTAAGTTTTATCTTTCAAAAAATATATAATTTATCTATACGCCATTTTATTTTATTTGCACATCCAATTATTTTCGCTATAGATTTGAAATAGTGTGGCGAAAGTAACCGGTACAGTGATTGGGACTGCAATGTTTATACAAAAAGTAATTGACTTAGTTCGCATTGTATGAAAATCTAACGATTTTTTATTGTTTATCTAAGCTTTTTCAGATAAAAATAGATTTTGGCAAGCTTAGGTATAGCTAGCTTTCACTTGGCTTTGTTGAAATATAAAAGAAAATTGGCTCTGTTTGGCCGATTTATTGACATTTTTGTTCAATGATCGCATTAGTTGTGTTGCCTTTTTTGTTATAAATAAAAGCTTATTTCGGATGTGTCCAATTGTCTTTAGCAATGGTAACACCAGTACTCATTAAGGTCATATCATATACGGTGGACTTTCTATCTTTGTATTGTTTAAATGTACGTCCGCTATTGTTTTTCATCATTTTAAATTAATGACCGTATATTGAGCAAATAAAACGATAGAAATGCATAAGTTAGTAGCATTTTTTATGCGTGTTAAACATTAATTGGCGTCTCTGAGTCACACTCAAGTCATATTAATCATTAATTATTTCATACTACATCTTATACAAAATAGTATATAACTATAAAGGTAATGTACATATATCGTGAAGGTTCACAATATATACACATATAATATACATACGTACACATATCAAAATTATACATTTGTCAATTAGCAAATTCAGTATAGGGAGTGAGTGATATTTGAATTATTTGATAGTTATAATTGTATGCGCAATAAATATTATAGTACGTTATATATCAGCTTGCTTCGTCATGTCATTTAGTGGGTGTAATAATTAAAAATTAATTTAAATTTGTGTTAATACTGCCCTAAAGATATAGCGTATATAATAGGGCACAAATTACTTCACCAATGTCATGGTAAATACATATATTAAATCTTTTTTGTTATAACCTATGTATGAGGTAGATACTGACAAATTCATACATTCGAACCTCATTACGGAGAATTTTTTATATTAATAAGTAAAGCGATTCCTTTATATGACAAGACAAAAGATAAAATACATATATACGTCTATGAGGTATATACTATTATATTGTACTAATATAAAGGCATTATGGCACTGCGGAATAGCGTAAACAACTTGGTTGCGAGTTCGACTCCCACTCGCAAAAATAGAACATTTTATGGGTATAAATAATTATATACATATATTACATACAAAATACAATATTGTTTCTTTTATTTTCCTAAAAGTGTATTCATATTGTTCTTCTTTAATTTCATATATTCGGTAAGTATATTGACTGACTGACCGGTCTTTGTCAATCAATGGTAAAAATGGAACACGGAGCATTTCTCCCAATTTAAATGTCAGATTAGTATTAAGACAAGATAAGGCACAATTATTAAAGCAATTCGTACGTCGAGTCAACCGAGACTGGGCTTATCTCTAAAATGTATAAACTAAATTAATGCTCGCCAGTTTATTTCATAAATCACTCTTAATTAGAGCACTTGATACAGAACGTATGCACGTGTGCATACAAATGTCCCATATACAGAAACAGTTGCATGTATCTCGTTCAAGTCACGTAGTATTATAGTGTAAATATTTACGTTTTTTCAAAAATTACCTACACGCTGCATACCGCATATAGTAGGGTAGAAGTAAGTAAGTAGGAATGGTGTAGCCATTCCTCACTTTCCACCCAATATTCGAGACATTGCATGTTGAGTGCCGGAGCTCTAGTCGCAGTTTGTCTTGTTATTTGAGTGAAAGAATAAAAATAAATCATTTCTTAAAGAAAACATATAAAAATTTTAAAGCTGCGTCGACGCAGCGTGAGGAAGAACGCATGGCTTAGTGGTCAGAGTGCTTGGACGGTTTCCATGAGGTGCGGCTTCGAATCCCGCTGCGTCAAATTTTGATATGTTTTCTTTAAGTATTTTTTCTATCCTTAGTATGGATATACACTTTAAAAAGCATTAAAATAATATAATAATTCACTTCCTTGAATGGGAAACGAACCCACAAACGTCGTGGTCAGACGCCGCGCTATTAACGGACTCAATTGACGACACTACCTAGAATAATAGTAATATTTCTTGTTTTTTTATCGTTTCAGCTTTACGCTGATTAGGGTTGGCAAAGAGTAGAGAGTTGTCTCAAAACACTACGTATTTATATATATATATATATATATATATATATATATATATATATATATATATATATATATATATATATATATATATATATATATATATATATATATATATATATATATATATATTTGTTTTATTATGAATCAAAATTACAATGGAGGAAAAAAACTTTTTGCAAGTAACCGAAAGTGGGGAGTCAATTGCATCATTATATATGAAGAATAATAATACTTTTTATGGTAGAATGAAAAAAAAAACTTTTTTACATAAAACATATTTACAGTCATATACAGAAAGGAATCCATTCCAGTGTATCAAAAAAATATATGTTAGCTACTCCAAAAGCACAGTCGTCTGTTATAATTATAAAAAATAATTTTAATAATAGCGACATCCAACACAAAATACCCTTCCGTAATTAAATAATCATGTAGGCGAGTATCAGTTATGATCCTCATACATGTTATTATGGTAACCGAATAATTGGTCCCGTTGGAACCCGTTATATTTTAGAAACTGAGAATTTTCCCGTTACATCGTGACACGTTTCGCGAATTTGATATTTATATTATCTTCCAAAGCTTGCCTGTTCGGCTTATGACACAGGGATTTAATTTAACTTAAACATGGAAATAAACGAACGTTTGAACGTTATATATATATATATATATATATATATATATATATATATATATATATATATATATATATATATATATATATATATATATATATATATATATATATATATATATATATATATATATATTATATATATATATATATATCTATACATTATTTCTATACTAAAATAGAAAAAACTTTAATAGAAATATTAAAAAGTGTTTTTTTATTGTTAAAAAAGATTTTATGAGATAATTTTGCGTGTGAAATTAATTGATACTAACGTGTAAGTCAGGTAAGTAACGGCGTCATCAATATTAGCGAAATGGTGTGAAATAGGAATAATTTGTCACTAGGCTCTGTGATGACGCGATATATACTAAAAATATATACATATGTATATATATATTATGTAACCAGCAAAAGTAAAATATGTAATTGAAGTAACAAAATAACACTTACTTGAAACAATCCAAAGCTCGTGTAGGAGTTATTGTGATTGGTCACCTTCTCCGTGGTCCTGCCGCTTGCGTGTTCTATCAAACAGACCCCTGGAAATAATAGAATATATTAGTTTATTTCTACACCTAAAATTGAACTCTATAGAAAAGTCAAGCGACTGCATTTAATAACTTATTTGACATAGTGCAACAATAGTACATGAAACATAATATCTAACAGATTCTGTATATTTATTATATTAGTGTGTCAATATTTAGTACGATAAAATGGAAAAGAAATCTCAATTATAACCTATTTGAAAAGTACCCTATTACTAAGGTATATTGTTTATTGAGTCATTATTTTTATTTTGTCAAACATAACTGCAGGATGCAGATAGTATTCGTATGTAGACGTTAGCGTTGCAGCGTCTGCAGGGACAAACGAAAATAAAGGATTAGACATTAGACGAGGTAGCTTCAACTAAATACAGTGGTTTATATCGAAACAATATTATACTGCTTTATATAATTGAGATAGATATACAATTATTTATGTTAAAATAAAATTAAGTAATACAATCTTCCTGCGTTTCCCTATTATAGACTCCCAACTTACTAACGTCATTACAGAGTTAACTGCACAATAACACGCTAAACAAAATTAAATTTCCAGAATTTAAAATAACTAAGTCGTATAATAACATTAAGCCGGAAACCGAATGAATTGCCGACCTTAATAAGCATTCACGGTGAACTTAGAGATCTTCAATTTGCATAAAAAGGAGCATGACTCAAATGACAAAACATTTCGAAGGCCTCTTTCATTTAAGTTTAAAATTGTTAGCGTTGGATTTAATTGACACAGTAAAGGGACGCAGGCCTAATCCGAATTAATTCAAATTGATACGGCCTTAAATCAAAAGCGACGTTTCCTTCAAATTTGTTCTGTACATTGATATCAGAAACAGATGCTGAAAGGTGATAGGATAGATTTGGTAGTTCGGTGTCTAGCTTGATACGGTGGTTAAGAGATACCGTTTTGAAATAAATTGTTTAGATGAAACGATATATATATATATATATATATATATATATATATATATATATATATATATATATATATATATATATATATATATATATATATATATATATATATATATATATATATATATATATATATATCACATTTACTATACTCTTCACATTCTATTCACTTTGAAACTTTAAAATACTTAATTATATATTTTAAGTATAAAACTATAGAAATAATTATTAGTGTCCAGGTAAAAAATACCTAAATGGAATAAGTTCTACATTTCTATATCAGATGTTCTGACAAAAAAGGAATTAAATATAAAAGATATTACATTTACATTATTATCTCACATATATTTTTTCTCATAAACGTCGAAATTTAATAATCGGCCGCCACATATGGATGGATGAAGTCAAATCAAAGTTTCAGATCAGCAACTAATATAATAGGCAAAGTTGGTTTCAATTCACTTAGCCAAGTTTTGATTGAAAGCAAGAATAGGCATATTACTAATTAAATCTTGCTCGAAAACTATTGATAATATCATTAATATTAATGTGTGTATCTTTTTACGGTACATTTAGTTTGGATATTCCATTTCTAGCTCGATTAAGCAATAATAGTTTACAGTACTTGACATTATTAACAATGTGAGTAATATTTGAATTATATACCCTGCAGCACAGAGAATCTAGTGTCTAGATATTCCGTCTCTCATGTTCCACTTAAATTCAAAATCTTGTGGGTGGGGTTGCCATGTGCATTTTACAAAAGTAAGGAAATTAAAATAAGTCGTTCTCTCGAGACTAGATCTAACCTAACTTAAGCATTTACAGTCAGATCACCTAGTTTTTGTGCTTCTATTTTAAAATTAAGTATTTACACATGTAGCAAAGGTATTCAAATACATCAATGGCAAATATAAAGCTTATTTTCCTCTTAAAGCGTAAGTCAAAGGCATAATAAACGTGTACGCCCCGGGAGCAACGCTGTACTCTACTGATTAAGTTCGTGCTAATGCATGCATCGCGCAGCATTGCCACCTCTGGGATATTGTCTTTGTTAGTTTAAGTTTGGTTTTGTTTGTAATGCAACTAGATTATTCCGTTAATATTAAATGAGTTCGAATGTTTTTACTTAGTTCTGGAAAATTTATTATTAACATTTAAATATAAATATATGCTATAAATTATAGTTAATAAAAGCTTATTAGAAATTATACTTACATATATAACTATATGATATACGTTCGTATATAATAAGTACGAAAGTACGAATACAAGTCGCTGCTATTTTACTAAAGAAAAGAATATAGGAGTTCTTTCTCAATTTAAAAATTGTCCCATTTTTTTCGTGTTCACGCTGTATCTTGTTCCATTTAGCTATAGACAAAGAGAGCCGAAACTCTCCGTTCTCTAATCACACACCCAAAAAATGAGGGCATTTTTTGAGACATTAAGTTCTTGGACTGAACCTATAAGTATTACGTATATAATATATAGAAACTGACATATAATATATATTCTCTTCCATAAATTCTGATAAAAACAAAATCTTTTTAAATCTTGCAGATTGTGGTTAGACGGTCAAGCTCCATTTCAGTTTAACTACACTGTTTTCTTTACCTGAGAACGTCTGTTCCCATCCATTTGGCTGTCTCCGGATTTGTTAAGGAAAATTAGCTAGTATTTCCGACGCTATTTTCCTTTGGATTAAATTCTTTAAAGGTAAAAAGGTAATGTAATTTTTATGTTCAATCTTTACATTTAAAATTAAACAATTTTATGCAAACAAATGGACGGCTATATTACAGTTTAAAAATATTTGACTCTAAAAATATTTAGACGTACGGGTTATGAGTTACTTAATTATTTTATGTTGCTTAAGTATGTAAGCGCAGTGTAAAGCACCTAAAAGGATTCTAAAAGAGGGCAAGTAGAGATTGGTGTGCTCTAATACTAGATTCTTTTTATTTACTTTGCGCATTTTGAAGCTAACAGAAGCAATGTATCTGTAGAATAAGTGACGTATTATGAATATATTGTGTTTATTTGATCATATTTAAAGGTCGAAAGGTTTTTAAAATTTGATTAGTTAGTAGATATTGTATAGTAATGCATTTATTACTGAATTAAATCTGTATACGCCAAGTAGTTTAAAAGTATATAAGAATAATTGGAGGTTTTTAAAGAAAAATCGTCGTGGCGCATTGTCACAGCGCCTCGATTGTATACGACGCGGCTGTGGATTGGATTCCCTCTCAGGGAGAATGAATCATTTTCATTTTCTTTGCGCCAGTATTATGACAAAGTGCGGCGTTGAGTTCCGATATATAATAAGCAATATCTCATAAGACGAAAAACGTGAAACGAAGTGTCTTAACACCTAGTGTGAAGACAGGCGGGATACAACGTGAAGCTAAAAAACGTACATTTTTTTATATTAAGATCTATGTGTCAAAAGAAAAGCCTAGCCATCATAATATATAGAATTATTGCCTTATTTGGTTGTAATGCCAGACCTCGTTATACATAATGTGTCTATGGCGTCGCAGTGAATAATCTCATCCAAATATTTTTAATAACATTGTAACTAAACCACGTAAGTGAAATGTCGCCTCAAAGCTAAACTGATCGAACAAAAACCTCTGGTATTACTAAAAATTTACAACAAAATTTTTTTGTAAGATTCTATTTGTATAGGCGTAGTTGTGGCCTTTATATATTTAGTTTAGTTTACATTTTTTTCGGTTTGCAAGAAGTCAAATGGTATATTTGGGTGACACAATTCAACGTTGTACCTATTTATAACGGAAATATCTCCGTGAAGTGGGATTTAATCTCCAAAAATTACGCGTGCAGGCAATATAAAAACATATATAATTAAATAATGTAAATGCACATCCAAACTTCAATTGTAAATATTTTTCCACAGTAAGAATCTTATTATCAATACTTTGCTAAATACGTACAATTAGGTATTAATGTTCTTGGGAAATTGTAGCGTAGCAGTTCCCTTGATAGTTGGCAGCGTGTAAAAGTTCTGGCGTGGGCGCGAGTGCTATGGATGAGGGAGAGCGCCAGCCAAATCAGGACTAGGTAACGCATCTTGACAGGTCAGCTGGAAAAAAGAAAGGAAATCAGTAAGGATACATTAATATGATGACATGAACTTTTACAATTGATTGCATAATCCACTTTCCGCCTCAGTCACGAGTTCGTACTGAGGTGAATTCAAAAAATGCGGTTTTTATGAAGGCAAATAGATTCTTTTAATTTTTTTCCACTTGTTTCCATCTCACTTGGGGAGAATGAACTATTTTAATTATTGAAAAATGACAAGACAAAGCGGGGCGTTTAGTTCCTCAACTCTACTTGCAATGTCTCAAAAGACAGAAAGCGGGGATCGAGGGTGTTAACGCTAGGTTTCCTCTGCCTACCCTGCTATATACAACGTGAAGATAACATAATAAAATTGTTGAATATATTTCGTTATAGCAAAGTTGTTTAAAATACTGAATAAAAAAGCAATTAGACAAACGATCTTATTTTTAATTAATTTGGATTTGACTTCAAAAATTATTTTAAATCAAAGCTTATTAATGATTTTAATCTATAATGGTCGAATCAACAATATTCTAATAGGCAGCCAAATTTGAACTATGTTCTATAATTTAATAGTAGAATTTCCAATAGTAAAATTTCACTTGAGACTGTTGTTGTAGTTAATTAAGTTACAAGATTTCTTAGTTGGCATTCCTTCGTAATTAGACAAAATTGTATAATATTCATTAAATTTAGTCTTAAAACGTATTAACAATAATTTTAAACATTTAAAAATATATAAATATTTAAAAAATGTCATCGATAGTAAGCTATTACTAGAATTTATATCTAAAAAAGATTATATTTTGTATTGAAACTTAAAATTATAAAATAAATTTATTAAATTACAATATATATAGTAAATATTTATAAATATATGAATATTTTAAAATGTTAAATATTGTAAAAATTATTTAACATTATAAAATTATTTCTATGAGAGTTAGTTACCTTAGCAATAGCCAGCGGGAGAGATGCAAGTGCAACTAAGTCGCGCTTGGGCGTAGGGATCTAACCCATTATCCATTTATTGCACGTATTGAAGTACGCATTAAGGAGACATCTGTACTGACAAAAATATTAATATTGTACAATTTAATCTGTTGTAATAAAATATTGTAATAAATAAAATAATTTCTATACTCTATAATAGCGTTAGGAAGCTCTGTTCGCTTGATAGACAATTTGATATCGGGAATAACTGGTAGGAGTATTTTGTATGTGTTAGTTACTTCATTTGTAGTGGACACTTATATACTATATTACATCACGTTAAACCGTTTCAATGTAACTCACTGTATCTACCTACGGTAAGAGCTCCTCGGGCATTATCATGTGTCATACGCATCTTGGTTATTATCACTTGACCACGCAGGCGTAGAAAGCGCAGGAGGTGGAAACTTGGCCTACATCGAAAAATATCTATTTTAAGATCTTAGCTATATATGTCATATTTTATAGAATTAAAGAAGTTATACTATTGATATACATACCTATATCATTGTTACTGATATTGATAGTTAACATGGTAAACGGATTATTAATGGTAAGACGACCTCCTTACTTGATATTACCTTATTTCTTTTTGTTTTTGTTTTGAGACGTTGATTAAATTTTATTTAATATTTTGAATACAAATCAGCGTAAGATTAATATTATGTTATGAAGTGGCTAAATGTCATATCTTATACAAAAAAACAATGGATTTTCTTTAGTCTTATACTTAAAAATAATAGAAAAAGTGCAAAATTAACGATCATAAATAATAGAGTCACGATTTGGTGAACAGATTTTATTATGAACAAACATTCAGAACGGTGTTTGAAGCCGAAATCACACCACGCTTTCAGCAACGTTAGCCTTATCTCATCTATACCATAAGGCCAATATTTATTTATATGAAAATATTGCTATATATAATTTATCAACATATGTATTTTTACAACACATAAACAATTTATATCATAAAAGTGCAATTTTTAAAAGAGATTTTCCTTTATATTTACGATACCAATTGAATGTAGAATGGCCTCTAAAGAACACTCGAGACAATATACTGCGCGTTTGCTATCGCCTAACCCCCGGATCATTTATGGGTGCGATTTCAACTGAAAGACTCCTAGTTTTTTAAACGGTGTTAGGAGACCAGTTTCGCTATGCAATGGCCGCGTAAACGTTGAATTTATATGTACGTTTTATTTAATTGTTTGTTTGATTCTACAATTTTAATACCAGTATATTTATATTAAATAGGTAATATCAAGATGTGGTTCTAGTGTTTTATATGAAATTATCATTTCAAATTTTGAAAGCCTTATTGTATTATTTTTATCTTAACTAAGGTTAAAAATAATATTACCAAAATTTTCATCAAGAAATAAATAATAGCGGTTCTTGACCGCTATCCGGTTCCGTACCATTGTTTTGTTACATGTCAACAGAAAGGACCATTTATAAAAAAAAAATTAAATTAAATTCACTAGTATTCATTTTGTATGCGTTATTCAGTGTTAGTTAGTATTCAATAGTCTATGAACATGTACATTTTAAACTTTTTTCTTAATTTGTATTGTAATTTTTGCCATATTTCATACCATATAAGGGTTTTGAATATCATATAAAATACTGGAAAAACGACGCATAAACATTGACTTAAAATAGATAGCAGTTTTATATTTATACGCAATCTTGAGAAAAATTGCCTCGATATATGGAAAGACAGACAGACAGACGGATAATAAGGTGATCTTGTAAGGGTTTTGTTTCTTCCTTTTAAAGTACAAGCCCTAAAAGTACCAATTTTTCATTATAAATCTGCGGAACAATGAACGTGCATCAACTAAAATAAAAATAAGCACCGCAAAGTGATGATGAAGTACTGGAGGAAAGTGTTTAATAATTTGCAAATTTAAAAGGTATTCTATTTTTAATGACAGCTCGCAATGAAGGTAGAACAAAATAGTATAAAAAACGTAGCACTCCGCTCTTAAATTAATATTCCGAAACCTCACTTCATAAACAAAAACACGCTACAAAAGGCTCTACATTTTTACAAAGCCTTTATAATTCTTCACAATAATGAAAATGAAAATGGATTCCAAACAATGTTTGTACGCGAAACTGTTATTAAGCGCGTTAAGCGTCAGGCACATTAACTCTTAGTGATGTATCGTCGGAGTTTCCAAAATACCAGCACAATCGGACCTTATGAAGCTTGAATTTTGTTCTAATATCATTTGAAAGTCAAAATTAATGAAGGTCAAATTATAATGGGCGAAAAACGGGTTAAGCTTGCCCTTAAGTGTCAGTTATTACGGATATTTTCTCACTTCTTGTAGATATCATTGTGGTCGTTTAGTGCCCCTTTTAGATTTAAATCTACACTCAATGAATTGTTATTATTTACTTACGAGCTCTTCTATTTCTTTTTATTAATTATATTTCATAAAATATTACATATATAGTAATTTTTATACATATTATATTATATATATGTAAGTATTTTGTATTGAAAATAATTAAAATATTACATTTAATCAACATTCCAATTATTTTGTACAACAAAAATAAATTTTGGTTTATAACGAATAAGAACGAAAACGAATAATTACATTCTAATTACGTAATATTTAACGAATTGAACAAACCTCGTGAAATATCATACCTATTCTAAAGCTTGCAATCAGAAAGGATTGTTGTGTTAATATTTGAATATTTGTATTTTAAATAAAATTATACATAGATCAAGAAACCTCAAATTCGGCCGTGAATCGGAGAACGGAGTGTCTCAACACTAGGTTCTCTCTGCCTACGCTGTTATATGCGAATCACAGTGTGAAGATATTTATTAATATATAATATTATTTTTTATATTCTTGTAATGCAGCTAATATGTATATTCATGAAGTGCCTAGTACGATATCCTAAGGCTATTAATATTTTCTATTACTTATGGACACAATAGATAGATAAGTTTAAACATTCCCATGAGCGGGGATCGAACCCATAGACATCGACTACACCCCAATAGAGAGAAGCTATAAAAATGATGACAAAATACATAAGTAACAAACTATATTCAACAGGATATTTGTACAAGTATTGCAATATCAATTGTAGAGCTTTCTAGTAGACGTTCTCAAGGCATTATCAATTGATTCAATCTACGATCTCGCATGTTTATCTCTCGATCTAAATATCCAGTAGGCCAATGAACGTCCATCACCTATAGTAATAGTCCTGTTATATGATTGTGTACTTGCGTAATGTAAGGTCTAAAATATAGCCAAGTAATATGTAGATTTTTACTATTTATTTGTAAAATATATTATATATGGAATATATGGAAAAGTGATTAATATATTTTTTAAGTTTTATTATTAAGTAAACCTGTTGATGCTACTACATTTTTAACGAAAATAATTACATAACTGCTTTTTAAATTAAGTATAAATGTGTTTATTGGGCAAAAGAAAAAGCTTTTTTTAAACACAGTAAAATATTGATAAGAAATAAGGGCTAAGTACAACGGGTATGGGTTCAAATTATATATTTTTTATAGTTATATAATGTTTTAATTCTTTAAATTTATAGCAACACTAAGTAAGTAAGACGTATTAAAATATTAGTTAATTAAATAATATTATAATATAAATATAAAGCAAATCTTGCTTTTTTCAAATACTCATAGTCCATATCATCGCATAGTCTAATCATCGCAGCATCGAGTTTGACTGTAAATGTGACAGTTGTTGTGAGTGCGATCTCCACTCGATCGGGAATAAATTATTTAATTTACAATTTTTTTTATATATATATATATATATATATATATATATATATATATATATATATATATATATATATATATACATTTTTTTATATATATATATATATATATATATATAACTAACATCTTGGAATGACCAGAAATATTATACAAACAAAATAACTTATTCCCTTCTCTTTGCAACGTGCATTTTACTGGTAAAATTTTATTCGCGTTCGCCTTTAACTTGTCGAGTACTCCGTCCGGCACTCAGTCAGTGGAAATGCGCTATTATGTCGTAGCCACACGCATGGCAAAAGCAATTCTTACAAGTAGCTTGGGATATGAGAATTACCTTTTGAGACACTATTATTATATTTTATATTGTTTCACCGCGTTTAGTTTGACCCAGCAAATATTCTTATGGTATTTGCTATTGAGAAAATCACCTCTTTTTAATGGGAATCAAAATGATAAATTTAATTTGATTTTTGATTTTGTAAAAACTAAACATTTTTTTCATTTTTCACTAAACATTAAGAATTTAACGTAAAGTAAAATTGTGCCAAATATTCAGCAATACAAATACGTTGTGATTTATTTAACATTATTATTTTTTTGAATTTATTATACGATTTCAAAACTATAAATATTTTAAGAGAGAACCTCGGTGCCTCGGATAAGATTTAGTTAAACCAACACTTGGATTACAAGTCCCAGGCGCTGCTCCGAGCTCCTTTTTTACAATAAGTGCCTGGCACCCACGGTCAATCCTCCATGGACTGACCGTGGGTGCCAAGAGTGCCAGTGGACATGCTAATGTGTTTTATCTCATTTATTTGTTACAGAATGTGGCTAATGGGCGTAGTGTCAATACTGTGCGCGGTATCTCATGCAGTATCAGAGTGGCACTGTCCGGATCTGAGCGCACGACCCTCCGCTGAATGTTCCTGTGACCTGCCACATACGTTGCGGTGTACTGGTGATCATACTGGTTTACAGGTAAAATATACACCATATAACCTACACTTACTTTTTTAACATATTTTCTATTATACTAGGAAATATAACAAGATCTAGGAATAATAATTCATCGTGGCGCAGTGTGACAGCATTTGATTGTAAGCGTGATGAGTGTCGGTTCGATTCTTACTGATGAATAATTTATTTTAATTTCGTCAGTCTGGTACGACAAAGAGCGGCGTTTAGGTCCGGTACTAAGCATTCTATGTTTTCGATTCGGACGGAAAGTGGAGAATGGAGTATCTGAATACTAGGTTCTTTCTGCCTATCCTGGTATATGTGGAATATATTGTGAAAGTAGAAAAAAAAACGACGAAAAACGATACGAGATATTCAATATTTGATATATTCGTAAATCTACTTTCTATCCTGTTCTTCTGTTCCTGGGAAAAAATGTTCTTAAAATGATAATAATGAAGATGATTATGATGATATTCAAATTAGATTTTTTTTATAGTCTAGAATAAAGTGATGCATAATTAGATTGTTCTTTATTCTATTTGACGCGACCTGAGGAATATCTACAAGTAGCAATGAAGTTGGTTAATTGATTTATTATTCTATCAAAAAATTGCGGAACCAAGTTCAGATAAATTATGTACACATCTTTTAAACGTATTTAAAACTCATAAACACAAAATAAAATCTGCCTCACGATGTAAGTTCACTCCATATAACAAAGTAGGGAAAATGTACCTAGTGTCAATACACTTCGTTCTCCGCTTCTCGCCGGAATTCGAGTCATAGCGTGAGTGGTGGAACTTTACGCCAAACCAAAACCTAACGCTAAAATAGAAAATGTAAATTGTCATACAGAGCCAGGAAATGAAAATAAGTGACAACTATTGCAAATCCAGTCAGACGCTCTCCTACAGCGCCACAACGACTTAAACTTATTTCCAATATAATTTTATAGGAAAAACGTCGTGTTCTTTTATTTTACTAAAATACAAAACAGTTACATTTTAAAACAAATTTTTAAAATCCTATGTTTATTCATATTACTACTACGATTAATACATCATCAGAATAACTTGCACAGATAACTCTATTAATATAAATGTGACAATAGTGTTGTGCCAAATAGTCTCTTAAACGTATCATGCTCTGGTTTAATTGACGCCTAAGTAGCCTATTCACTGGGCATTAGTATGCTAACCAAAAGAGAATATAGTGACCAAACCAAAATATATGTAAATATAGATATGTTAAGATATCTGTAAAAAGACAATCCAATAAAGAAAAGGAAAAATAAGTATATTCTTATTCTACAATTGAATAAATTTAGTTTTAATCACTCCTTATATTGATTTCATACCAACTATTTTATTAAATTGTTTAATGTGTATAAAATGTTTTTTTATCCCTTATATATTATATAAAGCCTGCTTTATCTGGGAATAACGTGAAATTAAAAAAAAAAACAACTTTAAATATATAAGTTCCAAAAAAAGCTAATTCTCACTTAAAACTCATTGTGTAAGCTTTCATATTATACCCATACCTATTTTCATGAATAAAACGAAACAAAGTCCAATCGAAATAACGCAAACGGAGCGTAAAACAAACAGTTATCACTGACTAACACGGCGAAAATTTTGTTCGAAAATGTACATTTTAGTATTAGAGTTGTTTAAGAGGTTTTACAATTTTTTTGATAGAAATCTATATATGGAAATCATTTTATTACTCATATATATAAATATATATTTTTTATGTATGCGTTAATCTCTCAAATCACTTGTCGAATTTGATACAATAGTACAAATAGTAGTTCACGAGGAAGGCAATAGGCTACACTAAAGTTAGCTATGATTAAATAATTATTTGTAATGTAAGCGGATAATATGCCAAGTATCATAAAATAGCGAACGGGCGACAAGTTTATTACAAAACAAAGAGGACTGCAATGGATTAATATAAATTATATTAAATCAATTTAATACTTTTATATAATAAATTTATAGCCACAACCGGCGTATATTTTCATATTCGCCTTGGCGTTAAATTACGCCACTCAACATGCAATATATCAATCGATCTAAAGGTAGGTAAAGCATATATAATATTCTATAATTTCCACTTTGCTTTATCACCTTAATCTTAATATTACAACAATTTCTTTCTTTCTCTTTGTAATATTTTTAAACAAAAGCCGTGAATCTTAAAATCAACAGACCTTACTGTCCTGAATAAATAGCCTCAGTTTCATTAAACAAATCTACAGTACCTTAGCCCTTAGTAGGGTCGTCATAATAAGAATAATTCAAGGTAAAGATCCTCCATGATTAACCTAGAATAATAAAGTAAAAAAATTGTAATTTTCGTTGCTATCTAACTTGTTTATATAATAATTGTATGAATTAAAGTCGATTATAACAAAATATATAAAGTTTTATTAAAAAAAAAATATTTCAGGCAGAAATGTATTTGAATTACATTTTGATTATAATTTGTTTGAGCTTCAAGCTGTATCCCATACATGCATGGCAAGCAATGTGTCACTATGACCCCAATTCAATTATAATATTATTAATTATTTAAAGGTTTTATATTTTATTATTTATACTTATTATAGGTTAAAAATGAAATTCAAGCTTCACGGTGTATCCCGCATAGCAAAGTATGCAGAGAGAGCTTAGACACACTCCGCTCTCCGTTATCCGCTTAAATTCGAGAACATCCCGTGTATTCAAGATCATAATTTGTCTTACCAGAACTGGGGAATCAAAATGTTTCTTTTGCCCGAGAGCTTTTGTTTTAAGCCCACAACCATAAAATTTTCGCATTTGATGTCAAATTTGAGACACTATGGTCTCACTAATAATGACAGAAAAACTTTTACACAAAGATTAGTATAGAATTTAGGCCATTTTTCAGCACAATAGTCCACAAGAATTAGTCTTCAGTGATTCAAGATAGGTTTTCATGTTGCTTCACTCATATACGATAGCAATGGTTGGAAAAACTATAATGTTATTGTGGCTATTGCTAAAGGAAAATAGACTGGGGGCATGAAAACAGCCTTTGTAGAGCATTTGACGAAACATTGTGACTTACTGAAAATAAAGTCTAGGAAAAAACGTATGAACCTTTTATGCGCAAATATTTATCTAAACTGAAGTATAACAGATTTAAAAATATAAGTTTTGCGAAATCATCGTAAAGTATCAGAAAAGGCTTTTATTAAAGAAATGTTACGTTAGGCCACTTTGATTTAAAGCGTCTTTTAATTGCTACTAGCTTATAAGTCTTCACTTCACTTCCAAGAGATATAGATAATAACTCTAACCAGAACCACAGGTATCAGTGGGTTACATAGCATTGTGTCAATACACTTCGTTCTCCGCTTCTCGCCGGATTTCGAGTCATAGCGTGAGTGGTGGAACTTTACGCCAAACCAAAAACCTAACGCTAAAATAGAAAATGTAAATTGTCATACCAGAGCCAGGAAATGAAAATAAGTGACAACTATTGCAAATCCAGTCAGACGCTCTCCTACAGCGCCACAACGACTTAAACTTATTTCCAATATAATTTTATAGGAAAAACGTCGTGTTCTTTTATTTTACTAAAATACAAAACAGTTACATTTTAAAACAAATTTTTATAATCCTATGTTTATTCATATTACTACTACGATTAATACATCGTCAGAATAACTTGCACAGATAACTCTATTAATATAAATGTGACAATAGTGTTGTGCCAAATAGTCTCTTAAACGTATCATGCTCTGGTTTAATTGACGCCTAAGCAGCCTATTCACTGGGCATTAGTATGCTAACCAAAAGAGAATATAGTGACCAAACCAAAATATATGTAAATATAGATATGTTAAGATATCTGTAAAAAGACAATCCAATAAAGAAAAGGAAAAATAAGTATATTCTTATTCTACAATTGAATAAATTTAGTTTTAATCACTCCTTATATTGATTTCATACCAACTATTTTATTAAATTGTTTAATGTGTATAAAATGTTTTTTTATCCCTTATATATTATATAAAGCCTGCTTTATCTGGGAATAACGTGAAATTAAAAAAAAAAACAACTTTAAATATATAAGTTCCAAAAAAAGCTAATTCTCACTTAAAACTCATTGTGTAAGCTTTCATATTATACCCATACCTATTTTCATGAATAAAACGAAACAAAGTCCAATCGAAATAACGCAAACGGAGCGTAAAACAAACAGTTATCACTGACTAACACGGCGAAAATTTTGTTCGAAAATGTACATTTTAGTATTAGAGTTGTTTAAGAGGTTTTACAAATTTTTTGATAGAAATCTATATATGGAAATCATTTTATTACTCATATATATAAATATATATTTTTTATGTATGCGTTAATCTCTCAAATCACTTGTCGAATTTGATACAATAGTACAAATAGTAGTTCACGAGGAAGGCAATAGGCTACACTAAAGTTAGCTATGATTAAATAATTATTTGTTATTTAAGCGGATAATATGCCAAGTATCATAAAATAGCGAACGGGCGACAAGTTTATTACAAAACAAAGAGGACAGCAATGGATTATTATAAATTATATTCAATTAATTTAATACTTTTATATAATAAATTTATAGCCACAACCGGCTTATATTTTCATATTCGCCTTGGCGTTAAATTACGCCACTCAACATGCAATATATCAATCGATCTAAAGGTAGGTAAAGCATATATAATATTCTATAATTTCCACTTTGCTTTATCACCTTAATCTTAATATTACAACAATTTCTTTCTTTCTCTTTGTAATATTTTTAAACAAAAGCCGTGAATCTTAAAATCAACAGACCTTACTGTCCTGAATAAATAGCCTCAGTTTCATTAAACAAATCTACAGTACCTTAGCCCTTAGTAGGGTCGTCATAATAAGAATAATTCAAGGTAAAGATCCTCCATGATTAACCTAGAATAATAAAGTAAAAAAATTGTAATTTTCGTTGCTATCTAACTTGTTTATATAATAATTGTATGAATTATAGTCGATTATAACGAAATATATAAAGTTTTATTAAAAAAAAAATATTTCAGGCAGAAATGTATTTGAATTACATTTTCATTATAATTTGTTTGAGCTTCAAGCTGTATCCCATACATGCATGGCAAGCAATGTGTTACGATGACCCCAATTCAATTATAATATTATTAATTATTTAAAGGTTTTATATTTTATCATTTATACTTATTATAGGTTAAAAATGAAATTCAAGCTTCACGGTGTATGACGCATAGCAAAGTATACCGCTGTATCCCGCATAGCAGAGAGAGCTTAGACACACTCCGCTCTCCGTTATCCGCTTAAATTCGAGAACATCCCGTGTATTCAAGATCATAATTTGTCTTACCAGAACTGGGGAATTAAAATGTTTCTTTTGCCCGAGAGCTTTTGTTTTAAGCCCACAACCATAAAATTTTCGCATTTGATGTCAAATTTGAGACACTATGGTCTCACTAATAATGACAGAAAAACTTTTACACAAAGATTAGTATAGAATTTAGGCCATTTTTCAGCACAATAGTCCACAAGAATTAGTCTTCAGTGATTCAAAATAGGTTTTCATGTTGCTTCACTCATATACGATAGCAATGGTTGGAAAAACTATAATATTATTGTGGCTATTGCTAAAGAAAAATAGACTGGGGGCATGAAAACAGCCTTTGTAGAGCATTTGACGAAACATTGTGACTTACTGAAAATAAAGTCTACGAAAAAGCGTATGAACCTTTTATGCGCAAATATTTATCTAAACTGAAGTATAACAGATTTAAAAATATAACTTTTGCGAAATCATAGTTAATTTTAAGCAAAATCTTATATTAAAGAAATGTTACGTTAGGCCACTTTGATTTAAAGCGTCTTTTAATTGCTACTAGCTTATAAGTCTTCACTTCACTTCCAAGAGATATAGATAATAACTCTAACCAGAACCACAGGTATCAGTGGGTTACATAGCATTCCTCGAGAAGTGGACGGCAACACAATTTTTTTTTAATATAAAATATTATTATAGATATAACCCTGGTAGTCCTTAAACTACAGGGTCGAAATCCAGTGTCTTTCTTTTTTCGTTTTTTTCAATAAAGTCTCGTGATAATTCCTTGCAAGGTTATATGTATGGCAAATGTAAACAAAACGATTACATATATCAAAGAAATAAAAAAAACATCTCTGCCTAGTAATATCTTGATTTAGGTTGCCGTGGTTGTCCTAACAGTGGCTACATTATACAGTAGAAACTCAATTTACCGGAATAAACTAATAATGTGTTTATTAAAAATTCACTTTTCAAGCAGAATCATTGTTTTTCTTTGTTTATCAAGAGATATTTATACACATATTTCAGAATTTCCTAAATAATACCTCACTCGTCTACATCTACATTCTACATAACACCATATTGGTAGTCGGAATAATCGCTAATAGATATTTCTGGGGACCGGAAAATGTTAAAAAAGTCTACTATATGGTTACGATGTACTATTATTATATAAATAACAGTCTACTGTTATAGAAATATCTATATTTCTATATAAATAAAAAAACATAACATTTGTGCATATTGTATTACTATATAATATATCCGAAAAAAATATTTTTCATTTAAAATGGACGCGGTGAATCGCATTTCTGCATTTAAAAAGTGCAACCAGCAGTATATTTGAACTGTTATTTCTATATTCCAAACCTTTCATTTTAACATTTCGAGATTAGTTTTTGCTGAAAACGTTGCGCTTATAATAATTTTTAGTCTACAATAATAATTTTTAGTATTCAACGAACAACATGAGGCAATCAATGTAAATTTTACAAGAGCATATTTTTGGATGATTGGAATTATAAATATTGTTTTATATAGAACGCCTGTAAATTGATGCTTAAAGGGAAGGGAAATAAGGGACCCACCTTATGTCTATTTGAAGGGTCAGGTGCAGTGATGAGTTCACCACACTTCACTTCAGTACTTGTTTACTAATATGAAATTTCATGGACAGAAGATGGAGAACGGAGTGTTTTCACAGTAGGATCTTTGTTTAGTTTGAATATAACAATATAAAGCGTAAGACTAAAAACATATTTAGAGGATCTAATACCTGTTACTCTAGCTGCAAACTCTTTCTTAGGTGTTCATAAGTATACTGATGTATAAGTAACAACCGCTACAAAATATACTATATAGACGTCTACATAGTATATTATATTTTATCTATATATTATATATCTATAAAATATATTAAATATACTCGTATATAAAATATAACAAGCTATGTAGACGTTGATAACATAATTCCAAAATAATATGTACCTACATACATCTTATTTATATTACAAAAACATGTCTTAATTAAAGATCTCATACAAAATTCAATCATTAAGAAC
The DNA here is from genome assembly GCA_037127375.1 of Dione juno. Lineage (NCBI taxonomy): Eukaryota > Metazoa > Arthropoda > Insecta > Lepidoptera > Nymphalidae > Dione > Dione juno. The sequence continues at coordinate 4,099,988 of JAXRJS010000077.1, read as the reverse complement.
AATGCCTACAAAATATAAATCCTGAAAGCTTTAATTAAGTCGACAAGAAATATTCACATATTTTCTTTTCGGAATGAAATTTCACCGTGACAGCTCTACGGTATGGCGATGATAAAAGTACGAATGTAACGACTTCTGTGACAATAGACTTCTGATAGAGTTTCTGGTAGATTATATTAAATAAAACGATGTAGAATCAATATAAATATTACAAGCTATAGCTCGTGTCTTTGCTTGTAGGGAATTACACTTTTAGTGTTATTTTGTCATTTGTCTGTTTGTTTCGCTAATTTTTAGACACGTCACGTCAGAGTGAGTAACGTCAGAATTTATCATATCATAGGTTTTTGTAAAAACCATACAACATATAATATATACCTATTATATATGTCTATACCTATACACTTATTCTCCCACTTGTCAAAGCTGGGACAGAATGCTTTTTAGTGTTAAGCCCGCTTTTTGTGCGTCTATTTTTTTATGTGTGCAATAAAGAATTAATAAGTAAATGAATAAATGAACATGGTTGTATCATTGTAAAAGCCGAACATTTTTACCTTTTTTACTATAGTAAAAATAAATAAAATATCGGTTATGTTTGTATTATTAACCGCTTTTACAGCTTATGAGCTTTTTACTTTTTGCGTTTTTGTACATATATGTGATGGGATAGATACTTGGCTAATATTTCACTCTCTATTTTTGTATATTTTATGAATATTACGTCAAAACAATATTTTCATTAATTAGGCCTAGCATTATTATGAATATTATGAATATTAGTATATATCCAAGTTAAACTGAATCCGTAAGTAGCCTTTATGGTCATCTAGGGATCAATGAGACTGAACAAAAAGGGGGCAATAGGTAGCACGACTATACAGTGTCTTTTTAAATTATTTTATATACAATGAGTAGTTAGTAGAGATGGGATCTCCACGTACGATATGCAGAATGACTTCAGTAGAGTCACAGTAATAGTGAAGAAGAAAGTTTTCAGTATTTATAAGGCATATTAGTGAAATAATATTGTAAAATAGTATAATTTAATTAGTGTTATATTTTAAATTTCATAACAGCAAATTTGAAACTTGAACAAAAGAATATATTTGAACAAACTTAGCTATTATACATAACAGACTCATTGAAAACAGAATGGTTAATTCCATAGTTTAAAATGAGAAGGCATTGCCTAAATAGTTTTGCTTAAAATTTATATTTCACTTTACATAACAATAATAAAATTTAAATTTGCTTAGTGTTGTACAAACGGCCGGGTTATTTGTACGAAACTTCTTCGAGCAAAAATTATCTTAACAAAGGGAGAATTGATGTGAGTAACTTTTTGATTTTCTGCTTGAAATTTTAATAAAGTAAGTAAATTGAAACAAGAAACGTTTTAAGGATAAACTGTCTTGGATACTCTCTCATACTTTGTTTATAAAATATGATTGTAATCTAGTATTGTTAATCTTTTCTCCAATGCTCAATATTTTTAATATAAACATATGTATATCTATACATTTAATAAAAATCTAACAGTTTACTGTTTGTACATAGAATATATTTGAAATAAAATGATTATTGAGGACGTTTATCAATATAATAGAACACAAAATATTGGTTTTTAAAACTTTTCTTTTACCGACTTAAATGCAATTGTAAGTATTGTACCATGGTAAGGTTCACTTAATATTTTTGTTTATTTAAATGCAAATAAAAAGTTATATCGAATTTTATGGTATTAAAATGTTCATATCAAAAGCCACACGAACGTAATGATTTACTGAATAAATATTCCTTTAGTTCAGGCGTAGTAATAAATAAATTTATACTAATATGATAAAGCTACAAAATTTGCTCGGTTTAACCTAATATTAGATATAAATTATTTTTTTTTGCCTTAGTTAGTCTATTTATCAAGAATGGCTTAAATGCATACGACATGTTAAATATTAAACATACACGACTCTTAGTTATTCCTATTTGATAGTATAAGTAAACCTTATCCTAAATAACTATATTACTTTTATAGCCGCTAGGTCAATAAATAACAGCTTAGAATATTTAAGAATTGGACTAAATCTTGATTAAAAGCAATCCGTCACATTTTGACGCTTAGATTTTACTTGTTAGATATACGAGTGGTTTAATCAATATAATTTCTCAGACAATTGTACTCGCCTAGTTCATTTGTTTAATTTTTTTTTACAGATTGATTATTCACGTTTTTTTTAAACTTTAGATAGAAGGTGTAGGCAGAGGTAATCTAATGTTCTTAACATTCAACACCTCGATCTGCACTTTGTGCCTAATTGTTCGGGACATTGAATTGAAAATTGAATGAAAATTAAAATATAATTCATTTATTCTTATATTTTAATAATATTTACCCTCCCCGCCATACGTGCAATTAAAAAAAATTAAAATAATAAAAATTTACCACTTTTTGCTAATAAATTTTCAAAATATCCTTTCTTTCAACAGATAATCGGCCGCCATCTTCGTGAACAGAGAGCAAGGAGCAAAAACAGCGCCGTTTCACTCCTGGATTGCGCTTTACGAGGTGTTACATCTCTATCTTCAGCATCTATAGCAGAATTGGCAGGTGTCGGTTTACACGGCCTGGTTATATCCTCTGGAGATATAAAGAGAGTCCAGCAAGGAGCGTTTAGTAGTATATCTGCTACTTTGCTAGCTCTAGGTAATTAAAATTCTAATATTTAATAGAGCATACACTTGATGGTTTTAATGACTCGTTAGATTGAAAATAAATTTTATTTTCTTGATTTGGTAAAACAAACGCGGCGTTAGGTTACGCTTTTTAACATGGAATGTTGGAAAATTGGGCAGGAGGTGAGGAACGGAGGATTTATTCATAATAAACCTATAACAGCAAAATATTGAAAAGTATTTCCTTCAATATGCTTAAACGGTAATAATTTAGATGATAATTTAGATGTTTGACTTTAGCAATTTCATTATAACCGTAAGTAAATCTACTATATTTATTTTTCATTTACTCTAGTGACTCTAATAAAAAAATTAAATTATCATAAAAATATCCAAAAAAAAATGGAAGAGCAAAAATGTCTATATATTTACATTTATTACATTTTCTCCTACATCCTTATTATATTAGCTACATCCTTTATTATTGTGACAATTGAAAATACTTTTATTTTTATGTAAATTATAATTAAATTAATAATTGCTAGTTGGTTAATGTATTATAAGTCGAATGTTAAGTAAACATATATTATAAAATGCTAGCAGATACCGGAACTCTGTCCGAGTAAACTATATTATCATTTTCATACCAGAATTAATCACACATATATACTTCCAAAACTGTTGACTTCAATTTGTAAGCTTTGTAAACTTTGCGAAATGTGATTTTATCTCGGGTAATGATTATATTAATTTTTTTTATGCTATAGCAAGATGAAAGAGAAAACGCGACACTGAGTTCAGCCACTCAAAAAACGATGGACAAGGTCTTCTCTCCTTAACTCGCTACTCAGTAAAAAGGGTAAAGCTAATAAAAATTAAAATAATTTATTCCTTTCCAGGTCTACCAAACAATCAACTGCCGTCCGTGCCTACTGAAGCGTTGGCGTTCCTTGCTTACTTGGACCGGCTAGATCTTTCCAATAACAAAATACACACTTTGGACTCCAATTCCTTTAAGGTAAACTTAATTCATATAAAAAAAACTAAACCAATTTATTATTTTTAGTAGCAAAATTATTATTTTAACAATGAAATTTTCGTCGAGCTGAAATTTATTTTACAACTTCGACTACAAATTGTTATGTTCTCTAATTAGGAGGATTTCGGTATGTGCCTGATATTTTTGGAATAACTAATGTAATATCTATATTTTCTTTGCGTTTTAATAATATTATATAGAAATATTTTTACTAGTATATAAAAAATATAATATTTGTCTGTAATTTGTAACTATAATATTCGATGTTACCATAACACACTTTACTGCATACAATTTTATAGATACCAAAATATTATGTACTTATCGCTACATAATGAATAACTTTGTATTTAATTTATTAAAATCGATTTCTCTCTCTCTTTTTAATTGTGTTTTTAAGGGATATGTAAATTAGGGATACTAATAGAATGTTATCTTATCACTTATAGATTCACGGTTTAAATTCTAGTCTGTCTTTTTGTACACGCACGTCTATGGATCTACTGGACAGATTTGAATGATACTTTTTTGTTGTATATCTGTAAGATCTGGGCCGGATTTAGGCTATAATTGATTTTGAATACTGGCACACCTAATCAAAACACTAAAGCTAAATTTTAAGAAATAATGAAATGTGGTAATAACAAAAATGATCGAACACGAATAGCACTTTTCATTGACATATAAAAATCAAGAATCTGGAACACTTGATATAGAATCATAATAGATAAGCTGAATTATAAACAATGAGAATAAACCGATAAATGAAAATCGGGCAAGGTTCATAAAGTCTAAGCCAACAAAGTAGAATCTATCAATTCAATCAAGTAAAAATATATATATATATATTTCAGGTCTATGTTCTCAAAATTGTAAATGAAAATTGATTTTGATGAGGCTATAAGATTTCATTCTTTAATTCCATAATACATTTGTAAACTAAAGCGTAAATTGCACATTATTTACACAGCCTCGGTAGCGCAGTAGGCAGCGCGTAAGTCTCATAATCTTAAGGTCGTGAGTTCGATCCTCACCCGGGGCATATTTTTTTATTTAAAATATATATCATTTTCATTTATTATTTACTATCTGCAAAATTTTGTATACGAAAAAATTCAAACGATTATAACGCTTCGCAGATATTAAACTAACAAGCATGTATATTTGGACATATATTATTAATTATATTGAAGGTTCTAGATATTTGAGTGTTTTTAGACTCCTCGTCTCTATTTACACAAATAAGAGACTAATTTTAAATAACTTACTTAAAGCGAACGTGTGTCGACGGAATTACAATAAAATTTTGTATCACTTTTAAAATTGTGTGGGTTTGAAATACTCTTGAAATTTTATGAATTTAATTAAAATGTTGTTTAAATAATGAATAGATTACAATATGCCAGTGTCTGTCTGTAAATAGAGTAATTGTGACTTCGGTCAAGACTAGTGGAAATGATTTTGAGTATTCAATGATATTTTTCAAAGTGTTATTCCACACTTAGAACAGAAAATACCTTTTGGAAAACATGTAGAACCACATTCTGAATTGATTTAAAAAAATTGATTTCGAATATTTATCATTTTCTTGATTTCGTAAGGCAAAGTGCGTTTTGTCATCTTTTTATTCTAATACAATTTATTCAAATTGAGTAAGATATACAAGGCTCCATGCAAGAGTTTTTATAAAATTCAATAGATCAATTTAACAGCTTTCTTTTCATATTACATTTTATACATTGTATGTGCACAGGGAATACAAAATCTCACTTATCTTGACATAAGTGACAACCAGTTGACGACCATATCAGTGGACGCCTTCAAGCCGCTGTCTAAGATGGCAGTTTTACGACTTAGAGGGAATTTGCTGAAAGTATCTGCTTTGAGTGCATTAAAGGTATAAGTTATTATAATTTTATATAAAGATATAAAAGGTACTGTTAAAATATGTTTTATTAATATTTGTAAGCAATCATTTTTTTAAATATAAGATTTTACACTTATTGGACTAAATATACAGAATAATGTACGCTTATTACTAGTTATGTGGGAAAAAAATGTAAATAATTAAATGACATCAAATATATTTGTATTATCTACTTGATTTTACCTTACTAGTAGATTTAAATACAATAATAATATATTATATCACGGTAGGTATGTGTTATTTTAAATGTTAAGTATATAATTATTTTTAATAATAAATTTAAAACGTTAAAAAAAACATTATCACAAAGAAAAGTGTAATATAATAAAATACACAAATGCATTTGCTTGCACTACATAGTATACGTTTTATGAAATTGCAATCAATTAAGACTCGAATTGTTAATTTGTTTTCGAGGCGTGTTAATTAATCCCTTTGTTTGTCAGTCGACGGAGATAAATATTTACTCTATCGAATTTATTTCGATTGCCATCGATGGTGTTATTAAATTGTTATATGATTACGTATAATGCATAATCACTTATTTCGAGATTTTATGAGATTTTCTGTTATTCGGTTAATTTTGTTTTTTTTTTATAATAAATTAAATTTTGATTTTATGTATTTTTGTATAATATTATATTCTTGCAATATTCATTCGTATATAATTTTTTATTTGCACACTTTGTAGATTTAAGCATTTGTATAAACAACGCGCTAGTGTAAAATAGCTTGGCACGTACATGTTTGATTTTTAATTAAAAACTTTGTTCAAATTGTTTAGAAGTAGAGTTTTTAGAGAATTGAAGATAATTGCATAAATGAAGATATAACATTTCTGGCGCCCCACGTGTGCTGTTTTCAATTTTACACATAATAAACCATATGTCATATTATAATGATACTTTTATCAACAAATATTCTATTAAACTCAACTATAATCATAAATAATAACATAGATATTCTATGTAGTTAACATATAAATTAAAATTATAAATATGAGTTAAAATATATTACATTGTGTTACATTTGTACTGTATTGTGTATTATGCGTCGAGCAGTATTATCAAGACACAGTAGCGGTACTTAGTAATCAAAATAGCGTCTTCAAACGGTCAAAGCTAATCTTACCGCATGTGGCACCCTTGAATAATGGATGAACTCGGCACGTTGAATATAGGCTAGACGTTAGAACAAGAAGTCAGGTGTTAAATCCATTTACATATAGATTTAAAGGAATTAGACTGTTAAGACTTTCAAGTATGTAATATTGGTATTTTAACAATATAATGTTTTTTTGAAATTACTAAGGCATTCTAAATATTAGCTAATGTAATTAGTGTAGCTCTGGTAGTTTCATGAATGTACATTTTCAATCAGCTTCCAACATCTCGCTGCGGTGAGATGCTGGCGAAAAGCTTCTTGACTGTGTATCATGACGATTTACAGACGGGGGCGGCCTATGCCTGTTTAATTTATAAAATACAGTACAATTAAACGTAAATTACATACAAAATGTCGATACATTATAATTTTGTTTTTTAAGTATATTTCTGAATAATTAGATTCGGATCAGTCTGTTTCCTTGTCATCTGTATCCATAGTCCATTGTGCAATCCGTGGAAGAAGTGAAGATAAAACATAGATTTTTATTTCTAAATCTACAAGTAATTGCTGCACTCTTTTGCAGTTGTTTAAAAGTATAACAAAAATAAATATAATATATTTGTAACCAGGAAGCACATGTACTAAAGGAGCTGGACGTTTCAAGTAATGCTTTAGAAGGTCCTGTCGGTCCGTCCACAGTACCAGCGCTAAGTTGCCTAGAGACTCTACATTTATCTGATAATACTTTTGCAAGTATACGAAGGGGAGCTTTATCAGGTAAATAATGTATATATTTGAAATATTACTATCCCTTTAAGTAGAGTAATATATTAGAATTAAATTTTTCTATTTTATATATAGATTATATATTGGGTATATAAAAAAATATAAAATTAAAATATATAGCAAAATAATTGAATTTACATTACACAAATAAATGAGTTTAAAATTAAAGTAAAATATGAATTATTTTCATTTCTATGTCTTGGTATGACTAAATTTGAAGACTAGATGTGGCGATTAATATGTTAATTTAAAACAAAACTTAAATTATACATTTTATAAGGGAACAAAATAATGTCAAAGCTCTTATTTCAGGTCTTACAAACTTAACTTACTTAAATCTACACAACAATCAGATAGACGTGTTAGAAGACTACGCTTTCAAGCACCTCTCAAATTTGACACATCTGGATCTGTCTCATAATGAGATTGTCGCTGTATCAGGTAAATCCTATTAAGGCTTCTTTTATCTTTTAAAGCTTTTTGTCAAGTTTAACATTAAACTTGTATTGAAAATTTATACATAGTCGCAATTTAAATTGTTACACGTATCGTATGTGTAATTTTTTAATAAGTAATTTATTATGTTTATTGAAGACTTTTATATTGAACGAGCTGTAGTCCGCAATTTCATTGAATGAATGTATGTATGTATATTTGTTTATTTATTCTGTTAAATTTTTTATCAATTATTAGAGATTACACCCTAACCCTATTTTAATTTGCTATTTCTTTTGCCCTAAGGTTGCCTGATTATTATTTATTATATTTTTCGTATGTTTTCTGGGTGTGCAATAAAGAGTTATTATTATTATTATAAAACGTATAACCTCGCTTTTCCCTGTTCCCGTTCGAATTTCGAGAAATCCTCTCTTAGTGCTCCCCTACTCTCCCCAATGACCCTACATGCCAAATTAAAGAAATCTACGCTCCGTAGTTTCAGCTGTGCTTTGTCTGTCCGTCAGTCAGTCGATCACTCAGTAACGGAAGAGTTTTATATATATTGAGTTATTGAAATTGATGATTGATATTGCGGCGCGATGGTGCTAAGTTTGAACCTTCTCAGAAGTATGAATTATTTTCATTCCCCTGCTGAGACAGACAAGGTGCGGCGTTAAGCTCCGTCAGTCAACTTTATTAAGATTTATTAAATATTGTATTATCATACTCTATCATTGTAATACGAGTACACAAGTGATATGCATAAAAAATATTATTCCAATTAGTAACATGTTTATTATTAGTAATTTGATTTGTTTATCAGTTAAATCAACATTATCTATAAACATGTGTTAAAGATGTTAATATGTTGTTAGTTTTATCTCAAATTAAAATCTGATCTAGTCTAGATCTGTCCCAACCAATGAAAGTAAAATATTACTGGTAACTTAAAAGTTGATGTTGAATTAGATGATTTGATTAGATACGATGCGGGATAACGTCTATTGTTAAAAGTTCTTTGTCGAACGAACTCACTGACGTTTCAATTTCCGGTACAAAAAGGTACAAAAGTGGAAATAAAAGCAAAGATCCACGATTTGAAAAGAAATCGTTCCACGTGATTTTTAGCGTTCACGTTAATATATCGTCAGTGAATAGTTTTAATTTTTTTTAAATTTTATTACGTATTATTTCCTTATCGTATTATATAATTAATTAAGTATTGTTTTGAATAATATCATTAATATATGTAACGGTAAAATGTAGCTTTTCCAGTCGGAGGAGTTAATTATCTTAATTTTTCAGATGTGGCAAAACGAAGCGTGGCATTGAGTTACGCTTCGTTTTGCCACAGCTAGAATTTAACACGCTTTGTTTTGAATTTGGTTAGAAACCAAAGAATGGAGTATTATAACATTAGTCTAGGTTTTCTCTGCATATTCTGATAAATTAACAATATAGATATATGTATATATATATATATATATATATATATATATATATATATATATATATATATATATATATATATATATATATATATATATATATATATATATATATATATATATATATATATATATATATATATATATATATATATATATATATACTTTTATGTATGAATAATACGCAAAACACAAATAGAAATACTATTTCTACTAACTTACACTAACAAACTAACTTATTAATTGTTAACAGGTGCATCACTAGCCCAACTTCTCAACCTGGCACATCTAGATTTATCGCACAATTTCCTTCGTTCATTGTCAGCTGAACCTTTGAAGGCTCTACATCGTCTGTTGGAACTTCTCCTCCACGATAACGATATATCAATGATAGAAGATGGAGCTCTGGTCCAGCATAAAGACTTGAGTCGCTTTACTATTGAAGGTAATGACTACAGAATGATATGCAGTTATGCTACTAACATACAGATGTTCAGGAGTAGTATTATTTGATCATGTATATATAATATATAGAATTAAGTTTTAGTTTCTTTGACTAAATAATAGCAGTGAAGTACTATGTGTTGTTTTTTTTTGTTGTAATATTAGGATATGTAAAAAAAAAGAAAATAAAATATAGCCAAGATATCCTCATTTAAGTGTCCTTTGATTAAGACTTATTTTTTTATTTTAATGAAAATCACCCATATTATGTATTCTCAATTTTTATATCTACATATTTAGTTAAATATTTTATGAGTTCGTGTGTATTTTTGCTATTGTTTAGCATCAGACGTTTTGTGTGGGGCGACGTTGTAACCTCTTTTGTTCCGCTGTCGAAACGCCACCCAACGTTATTGTGCATGACTATACTGTTCATGGCTATTCCTTTATGAGACTTTTATGGGAAAATAATTTTATGATACTTTCCTCTCCGAGAGAAATATTGGCCAGAGCCTTAGTTAGTATGAAGGATTGCTGTTTATTTTGTGTGTCAAATGTACAAGGGAAGGAATTATTTCTTTTTCCCATTTTACCGAAGATAAAGTTCGGCGTTAGGTTCCGCAACTCGACACGTTATCACTTGAATTCATGCTACTGGGTTCTATTCTTCCTAAATGCCAAAGAAGCGTGAGGCTAATAATATATTTACATATTTTTAAGCAAATTACGGCATTAGTGAACATCATTGACAATGAAGTTTAATAGCGAATTAAAAATAATAAAAACAGTCATATTTAAAATAAGGAACTGAAATTAATAAATCATTTCAACAAAAATGCCAGAAATTTTCAGAATACATTAAATTCAACATACATTACAAAAGGTTGAAACAAGAATTTTCCTCAATAAGCACAGCTTTCACAAAAGAAATAAAAGTAACAAAGAACAATTGTTTGATTGTCGTTAATTTTAATTCCAACCCATTAATAGTCCTGAACTCATAAAGATAAATTCGTTCTCTCGCAGATAATCCACTTAATTGCGATTGCTTAATGGCGGGCTTTGCGAGGTGGTTGCGGGAAGCAAAAAACCTGCCTCAATCAGATAAATCAGCTGCCGTTTGTGCCACGCCACCTCATTTAGAGGGCGCATTGATATCTAGGCTATCGAAAAATAAACTTTGCGATGACGAACATATAGAGATGAAAGTTAATGACGAAGTTAGTGTCAACTATGATTATAACAAAGTTATTGAAAACACTATAGATGATAAGGACGAGATATATGCGGAGAAAGATGGATTAGATGATGATATGTATGATGACGAACTGGAAGTACCTGCTGAGGAAGATCTGCCTATATCTAAATCTAAGGTAAGGTTTTACAATCAAATAAGTGGATTATTAACAACCAAGAAATTATTTGAATTTATTTTTATTACCAGGTCTTGAAAAAGGTAAGCGTTACCTTCAAATAATGCTATACTCAATACAAATACGAAATTTTGATGATCCATAGCTGCACGCTTTGTCCAACCTTTGCCTTATCAGGGTGGTAAAGTGATAATAGTTTAGATATCGACTGAGAATTGAACCCACAACCGTTACGCTTACATTCAGAAGCGATGACAATATCCCTAGATGACAAAGTACTACTTTTAGTTAGATAACAGACTAATTGTCTATTTTCCTTTGGACCCCTGAAATGTTTTCAATAAACGAATTAGCAATTTCTTAGGCATATTTTGTATTTAAAATATGTATATGTTGGATATATAATATGTAGAGTATAATAAATATTTATGTTATTAAACACATATTCGTTTATAGCATCCATTTTCCAAAGCTCTTTGTTTACGTGGAACTCGATTAGCTTTTATTTATATCCCCATCGAAAAAGTATAAAAAATTTGAAAAACAAAGTTATTAAAAGTCATTCTTTGAAATTTTGTATGTAATACCCAATTCCATAGTTTAATTTTATGATGAAGCATCACCTAACCGATGAAGGAATTTTGTGTCTGAGAAAATATCTTATAGTGAATAGATTGGAGTTTTATAAAAGTTGGCGTTCATCGTTTCTCTTTCATTAAATCGATATTAGACCTTCTTGGATTTTATATTTTAGATTTTTTTACCAATTTTGTGTTACACTGGTGTATTTTATATGCCACAAAATTTATAACATAGCAAAATGTTATTTATGTTCATTTATACGTATAATTAAACAAAATTACTTATGATTAGGATTGATTGCTTTTGGTTACATTTATATATACTTTACATTTCTATTAAGGCATTTATTTTGTGTACCTAAAAATGCGTGTTTTACTTAATTTAATCAGTTCTTAATTTGGTCTTAATATGAATCTTGTGTTATCGAAATTGAATTTCATACGTGAAAGTTCATACAATATTTCTTTCAGGTTGGCTTTACGCCTGACTTGGTACCGCTTACATAAAATTTGTGTAAATGTGTTAGCTAGAACGGAAAATGGAAAACACTGATATGACACTATGCTTTATCTACTTTAAAAAAATAATACCATTCATTTCTATTTACATTATAGGTTCGTCTTTTAGACGCCTGGTTTGATGATGAAGAAGTGCATTTATCGTGGGCTTTAGAGCCGCCTTCCACCCTTCGTTACCGATGCACTGGTGTAACAGCATCTAAAAGAGGTGGTCTTGCGAAACACGTGGCTTGTCATAGGGCTGCCCCAGCGAATATTATATTGAGAGGATTGAAAGTTGATCCAATGGAAACTTATACGTGAGTAATAAGTGTTTTTTTATAAAGTGACTAATTTATTTCTTTTTTTTATTATAAAGTAAACAAATAATTTTCTAAAATTAAGTTATGTATCTGTCTGTATATTATATATTATTAATTAAATTTAATGAAAACGATTGACGATTTGAAAGTTTTCGTAATTGCCTATTTGAATAAAGAATAGTTTGATTTTGATTTTATGACTTACTGTCATATTTAAGTATTTATATACAGCATATAACCATGTACATAAATCCTATGGTATTCAAATTACGACGTTAATATATCGCGCATTTCGGTAAATTTAATGGATATAGATATAACGTCCCCCGGGCTTATACACGTAGAATAGTCACGCTTCTTGAGGTATGACATTGAAGGTTATTACAGAGGCAGGAGCCTATATCATTCTTATAGTATTATGTTTAACCATGAGACAATGTATAATTTGAAATTTCAAGACCTATTTAACTTCTGACGTTAGCTTCAACTCTTAAAGAATAATAAGAAAGTTTTATTTTTCTTTTAAGTTAATATGGAATATATTCGATCAGAATAAAAACCTATCACTTTTTTTTTTGTTTGTTCATATCAAATTTGAATGCCTGTTAATTTTTTATAGCAAATATATCTGTGGTTTACTTTTTTTATTTAATAGGCGCATCTACTTAAATTATATATAAATATTACTAGGCTATTTTTACTGACCAGCCCTTTCAGGTAAAAATTTAGAGAAATAATCAAAATTGAATCAACTATATTATATTATATATGCAATCTGGAAAACGTTTTTCCAGTACATTGTTTTGTTAAGAACGTTTTTTAATTGCTTTATTTATATATGAAATACTTCCTTAAAAAAAAATTGTATGGACTATGAATAGAAATAAAATACATAATTTGGCATAATTTAGGTGTCAGAAGAACTAGAAATCTATACACAGGCACATCACATTTAATATGTTATTACTAAATAATCTGCTATAACTTGATAACCTCTTTGGGTCTAAACTTCAACTGTAATGTTTATTAATATTGACTTCCGATAGTGTTGCGAGAAATATATATTTAAACTAAAAAATAATTATTTCGGAGAAATAAGTTAAGATTGTTCAAGAAAATATTTTAAACGTTTTGATTGTTTTTTTGAAACGTTTATATATATATATATATATATATATATATATATATATATATATATATATATATATATATATATATATATATATATATATATATATATATATATATTGTATGATTATAAATAAAATTATATATTAGTTTGTGTATCCAGGATTTTTTATCTCTGTACAATATAGACATAGATTTACGCCACTCAACACACTGTCTTAGATTTGAAACGAAATCGGGGAATGGAGCCACTTGAAACTAGATTCTCTTTACCTACGCTGCTACAAGCGAGATAAAATGTGAAGCTAAAAGCCTAGTACCGTAAATTACTTGAGTAATTTTAAATTTTTAGAAGAACACATTACATCGATCCAAAACACTTTGCTCTTTATTTTGAACCTAATTTCGATACGTCACGAGACCCTAATGCTTCGTTTTTATGTATTCCCAGAGGTGCGAAACGAACATACTTTGGATATACCTGACCACTCCACCGAATCCTCGGATTTTTCTATTGTTTTCTATTAATCATATCATGTCAAATATTTTATTGTTGAATCTTTTACAGATTTTGTATAGCTTTGGAAGAAATGGATGGCAAAGACGTTCCTATGGCGCTAGTGCTAGGGTGTGGAGCACCACAGATTGTGAGACAGCGAGCCGAATATATTACTGTCAGACCGTCGCCTATTACAGTCGCTGATAGAGAAAACTTGAGGTAAAGTTACTTTTATATAGAAATTTCCTTTATATTGAGGTTATAGGAATTCAAACAACTAATTCTTTATTATATTTCAATTTAGTTTTTAATTTTAGTGTAAAAAAATAATTTGAATAAAATAATTGTTACAGGGTATCTGAAGTACGATCAAACGTAACAAGTGATGGATTGCTTACAGTACTCGTATCTGTTATGGGAATTACCAAGTCCCAATTTGTTTTGCCTCGAGCTCAAAGAGTTTTAAGTTCTGAAACAAGATTTTTGCCGTTACCCAATTGTTATATTGTCTTAGCGGTATTGTCTCGAGGCTCGTTAGTTGCACAAAAAGATACCCCCTGTCAGGAAACTTTGGAAATCTCTATGGAAGGCTTTATTCGAGGCCCGTATGAAGTTTGCGCGTCGATATCCAGCTTCAAAAACAAGGGAGTGCCCATTTGTGTTGTACCACAATTACTGGAGATAGGATCCTTAGAAATTAAATCAGGTTTTAAGAATTTGAATACTGCGTTAATTGGAGTAGCGTTAGGTTTGATGGTAATAGTTGTTGGTTTAGTATGGTTTGTCAGGAAGATGTTGAAGAAGCCGTCGGAATTTCAAAATCATAGATGCTTCAGACCTGAACCAGTTCCCGAAGAGAATGTAAGAGCCAGTTACGTAATGCTAACAGCTACTTCTAAGGTATGATTCGTTATTATCAAAAACAATTTATTTAATTTGTAAAGTTAAAAAAGGAAGGCTCTTATTGAAATTATATTTTTTCCCTGATACTATACTATACTACTTTATATATAAATTACTGCTGTATCTTTAAGAACTGATTCTTGACGAATGGTAAAAATATAAAAAAGTCAGACAGATTATTTTATTAAAAAGAACTACATTTTATATGGTAAAATATAGCTTTAAGGCCTTAATATTTTTAAATAAAATAACTCAACGTGAAATAATCGTATGAATACGCCTTTAACAATTTCGTCGTTGAAATTGTGTGACAAATTGGAAAGTTTTCTATTTTAGTAAGAACGACTAAGTCACTTGTAACATAGTACTTAATGTAATTTATTGTTTTACTGTAACATAATAAGTACCTATTTTGAAATTATTTTGCCTAGTCGACAAAATTTTAAGATTCTATGATATTTTATTATTTAGTATATTATTAACATTATGTTAATTATTTCTTTTAGCAACATGTGAATACTATTCTATAATGTTCTTTGAGGTCATCGACAGTATGTAATTGTAAACGCTATGGTTGAGGCTGCGATTCCAACTAGGGGGAATGAATTTCCCATTTCCCAGATATGGTTAAACAAAATGTGTTAAATTCAAGCGGGATGTGAAGGATTGTGCTTTGACTCTTCATTCTCTCTGGCTACCATGCTGTATAAATAAAGAGTGAAGCTGAAGATTCATCACATTAATTTTTAATAAAGGTTTAATATAATAGTTATTCTATGTTAGGTTTTGAATGGATTTTTTATCTATCGTATCTTTTAGGGCATTAAAAATAGACGAATAAAGTTATTTATCGTACATTTTACAATTTTTATCGATTCAATCGATGATGGAAGAGATAAAGGAAATATTTAATTTTGCACAATTAATTTATTCTATTATCTGTTATGTAAACTACTATACACAAGCTTCGACGACTGTTTATGTGACTATAAATAGCAAGCAGCAACAAAGAAACGTTTCCCCTAAATATGAAAAATAATTAGAATAAATAAAAGTCTTTTATTCAGACATTGATAGATAAACAAAACTCAAGTGTGTTATTTCAAACTAAATCTATGTGTGTATGAAATCAATGAGGTTAAGAGAGGAATATCTTTTATTATTTCCCCATTCACAGTCAAAATATTTTATGGCCCAGTTACTCTGGTACTTAATGATATTCGTCATTTTGTCTTTGAGCAAATAACCATAAATATACCCCTTTTACTATATTTATAACTTTTCTTCACTTCTCTCGTTACCATTTGGTAGGTTAGGGATAGTTTCATTACTCTATTTGAAAATATATAATATTATACATATTAAGGCTGAGTATATATAGTCAAGCGCTATGGTCTCTTTCACCTCGGCCACTATCGTCAAGCTTTTCATACTTGCCCACGGGACCCTAGTGCTTTTAATGTAACCTTCCACCAGTATCATTGACACTGTGTTTCTGAAGGTCAACCGAGTTCCCCCACTTCCTCTCTTACTTTATTATTTCTGCATATAAACACTTTTACGCATGCAAGTTTCTGGCTAATCTATGCATGTATCTCAATCGCTTTCAATCCGTCCTGAATTTCCGTCCAAATAAATTTAGGGAAGTTGTATTAATTTCTATTAATTAATTCTACTATATACGTCTCTTATCATGATAGACTATGTTCACAAATTTTATGTGTTTTTTAATTCTAAATTATGAATTATGTAATAATATTTTTATACTACACAAATATAATCAAAAAGTCATAGTCATATATAATATAATCATATTTTTATTAATTTCACGAACTGAATTTTGTTAAAGACTAATACGATATATACCTATAATGATTATTTTGTTTATTTAACGATTTCTCTATAATATGTACTATATAGTGATAAACCACTCCATTTCCATTTTTAATTTAAGTTTTATTAATTATAATTAAAATTAATTGTCATTTCTTCTATGAAGATTCGTTGTATTAAGTTTTGTACTAATGTATTAACACGAGGCTCTAATATTATATCTTAAAATTGACACCATTCCTTTAACATATATGAAAGATCAAAGATTATATTATTGTGTACGTAATGGGCAATGGCACAGCTATCTCGATATGTTTTTTTTTTAAATTTTGCAGTTCAGGAAGTTTCATTAGTTTGTTTTTAATTAACGTAACTGCAATGAAATAATTTTAGCACTTAATCTATAAACTATAATATAACAGTAAAAATAAATATTGTCTGTTCAGTGAATATTTTTCCGTAAAAATGATGCAGGGCGATGTAAAAATATAAACAGAACATATGAAACTAAGATTTTTAAAATTTTTGTCTGCCTGTTTTTAAACGCACATCTTCGGATCTACTAGACGGATTTGGTTGAAAGTTTTTATTTGTATATCTGTTAGATCAGGTCAGGATCTAGGCTATAATGAATTTAGAAGCAGTGAATGAATTTGGCAGCACCATAGTAGACCTGCTGAATTATAAAAAAACAATGGAATGCAGCCATAATTATTCAATGTGATAAGCACTTTCTAATTACATATTAAAGTCAAGAACACCTGATATAGAACATTTAATCTTTAAGAAACTGGAAAATGGCTGTATAGTAAAAGTTGTTGAGCTTGATGAGCATTTTTTATTGAAATATGAAAATCTAAGATCTGGAATATCTCATGAAGCACTACTATGTCCAGCTAAATATATGCTAAATATATAGTATATGAAATACGTAAATGACCTTAACAAAAATCATTTAGCTCCCACTTGACCAATAGTTTATTTTAAACGGTTTTAGCTAGGTTATTTTCTGTTCATGTAGCATACCATAAAAAAGTTAAAGTTATTAAATATATTTTTTAATTTACATTTTATTACTATACATTTATACTCGTATGTGTATATAAGGAATGGTGTATATTACTTTTGCGTATATATTTGATTATAAAATACTGTATTCATTTTAAAAAATGTTAGATGTTTTTTTATTATCTATAGATATAATTGTAATTATTGTAATATTGTACGCAAATTGTAAAATTAAAGAACTTTGGTTCCGCTTTAATTAGTATAATAATTGTAAATAATAATTTATGACATATTCTTTTTTCTTAATAAAAAATTAACGCATAAATATTTGTTTTATTTCTCGTTGCTTTGCAAGGGTACGTAAACATACCCCAGGGTGCTGTTCTAGAGTTAATATTTAGGGTTCTAGTTCCCTGGTAGAAACCCCAGAGTGACCTCACTAAAGATGATGGTGGCTCACAGCAGGGGGGCTGTTCACCGAGGCGTCATAGTAAAATGCTCAACCGATCCTACGGCGTCTCACAGAGGTTGAGAGCGTTCCGCTGGGTTTTAGTGGGTAGTGTCGGTACAGGTAAAGCACAACCCATCCCTCCACGTGGCTGGTCTTCGTAAAAGGCATATCCCAGCGAAAAAAAAAGGTTTAATAGTGGATAGTTGACTATAATTTTTAATTTAGGTGTATATTACATTGTTCAAACCGTCTATAATATTTTAAATTCAACTTGAAAAGAAGAGAAAAAAGTAAATAGTACGGTAAAAAAATTATAACTGGTTTTATTAAGTGACAAAAATAATTGTGTGACAAAAATAATCTGCAAATTATTTGCGGGTCAAGGCGAATGCAAAATTCGGTATTTTCAATGTCAGGGTCAATGGAGGTGCCGAATGTTTACAAATCTGAATCATATTTACCTTATAACAACAGTAATAAAATAACCTAGAATTCGAGATTTTATTTCGAAATTTTAAAATATCGACGGTTTCATAATATTATGTATAAAATGTGTAATATTTTGAGAGGGTTTAAGAGTTCATCGTTCTGTTTTATCGTTTTTGTATGAAAATGGGTCAGGGCATTTGTCCTTAGGTGTCCTGTCGCTCTACATTTAGCGGGACAAATAGAAAGAACGTAGTGCCAAGACATTCTGTTCTCTAATTTCCACCTCCTTTCTGCCTTTTGAGTTGAGTATATAAGGCTGAACTAAATGCCACCATTATAAAAAAAAATATCAGGTACATTTAAATTTTACATTATGATGGTGATATTTCGAACAAGTAGCGTTAACAAGACAAGTATTTAAGAATAGTTTATAGTGTAATTTGATAAATTAAACTAAGAGTAGGTGCTAATTAACAAAACGTAGATATAGTAAAGTTTACATATAATTACCTGATTTGTTTTTTAACTTTTTTCTAATATGTTATGACTTTTTCTATTGCATACGTCCACTTTTATTTTTGCGTAAAATATTATTATTTGTTAATAGTACCTATAGGCAATCCCTTAGTATTATGTATTATATAATATATAAATACTAAGTATTATTTTTTATACATTGTACTAACTTATATGTATATGTTTCCAAAATAGTTTTTATCTTTGTTAACATAATTACTTTCTTGAACTCTAGGTCGACAAAGTAATGGGTTTCCCCAAAACAATGATACAATTATAGATGCGCCTGCGCATTTAAATAAGTATATAGTTCAAAATAATTATATTCAGTTGTTAACAAATCGTCATGGCGGGCAGACGTGCGCTAGTTATATCTATTTTTCTTATATATTTTTCGTTATGTCACTGTAAAGTGTTCACACGGTGTCAGTTAACAAGGGAGCTGTTGAAAAATAGTTTTCCAAAGACTTTCCTTAGCAACTGTGAGTTAACCATTGAATTTGTTGTTATAGTGATTTTTTTTTCATTGTGTTTAATATCATAGTATTAGTATGCGTGAATGCCAAATACACATTGTTTGATATTGCACCATTTATAAAATGTTCGTGACAGACATTTACTTTTTGCATTATTAAAGTTTCCGATGAGGAAAATGACAATTTATGGATTTCATGGTTATCAAAACCTTTTTACTATAAACTTTTTATAAAATCTGTTAACTGTATAGGTCCTGTTAGTATGAAATGTTTACACAACTTTACATCTTATTATAAAATCTTTTTAACACCCTAAAGTGGCAAGTATAGGTTTAGGCTTAAAGAATTTATTCTCATAAGAACAACACATTGGTTCACTTACAATGAGATACAAAGTGATTGCTTATATCTAAACGTCTTGGCAAGTGTGACATTGATTTCAGTTATTAAGCAGTGTTATTTATCTTCCAAATAACAATGAATTCAAATATATATATATATATATATATATATATATATATATATATATATATATATATATATATATATATATATATATATATATATATATATATATATATATATATATATATATATATATATATATATATATATACATATATTATAAATGTGCATTTAATTAAGTTTAATGTATAATTAAGATAATTCACAAATTAATTAACTGATAATAAAGGTTTCAGTAGGAATTCAGTAGGAAACAATTTTGCTATTTAACAAATGCGTTGTTTAAAGATAAAAAAAAATATAAAAACTATTACTATAAATCAGTTATTATCTCTATTTATAGTTATTACCGGTTTACCACCACACATAAACGTCTATAGTATTATGCGTATAATTTTTTACAAATTCATAAAATAGACTCCGTTTCTCGCTTTCTGTCTACACAGCACTTATTCTTGTTACCAGAGCGAGAAAATGAAAACAATTAATTTCCCTGAGTGTCAATGAATCCACAACCATCGCGTTTACAGTGAGACACTGTGCCGCTGCGCCACAACGGCCTCTTATTCTTTACCTTGCAAATCTTACGTATTATCGGATACTTAATTCTTTTAGGTTTATCCTTGCTTTATCCTTGCATGGCAGGGTATACCGAAAGAACTTAATGTTAAGACCTTCTGTTCTCTACTTTCCACCTAAAATTATCTGTTGGAATAGTGGAACTCTGCGCCTCATTTGTACTGCAATGTTCCATTTAACATTAATTTCATATATCATTTGGTATTTCAAATACTCCTACATGTTCTCAATAAGATGAATGCATTCTTGAGCCGGGTGTAATTCTATAGCGAATTTATATGTGGAAGCCACTTGTTGTCATTTCCGTAATTAAATTAGTGCTGGTTCTTTTGTAGTAAAGTTGATATATATTTTTTTGTAAATGTGTAATGTATGTAATATAAATTTGTATGTTACATGTGTAGTTAGAGAGACCCTACTTTTAAGACATTAATAAAGTATTATACTAAAGCCATATAAAAAATATATTTTATTTATGGATTTTATTTATGGATTTTGTTTATTTATAATGAAATTGAATTATGAATGTCTGTCTGTAAACATGATGATTGGGGATTCAATCTACACTTGGGGCACTTAATTCTTTTGATTTCCTAATTCTAATAGATGAAGCGCGCCATTGAATTCCACCTTTTTACACGCAATATCCCGAATATTTAAGGATCGGGAGCCGAAAAATTGAGGAACCGGGTTGTCTTAACATCTCTTCACTTCTATCTTGCTTTAGTAATAAATACACTTTCCTCTCACAATAATGTACATACCAACAGCTCTAACAAAAATATTCACCGTACAAAATACAGGAAAGACGTATCGCTATTTTTTTTTATAATTTCATTATCATTATTTCATTTCGTTATCATTATAATTTATAGTTTCTTAATTAGCTATTTGTAATTATAATTAAAACTAATTTTGCTTAATTTATAATATTATATATTACTGTTCGTTATCAGTGAATGATTTATTATGAGAAATGAATACTTAATATTTTGAATACCTGATACTTTTAATTATTAAACTTCTTGATTTTAAAAAAAAGTTTTATCTTATCAATTATCAGCCTGTGTTTATGCGTGAAGTGTTTGTGTTTATTGTAATGTGTACAAAATACTGTACTGTAATACTGTAATATGTACAAAATGAATCACGCTTGACTCTGTTGTAATGCAGTTGACACAGACGGACCCATTTGATAGCATTCTGTTGTCGTGACATGAAGTATAGACTTATAAATTCTTTCAGCTTCCCCCGCATATAGCAGGGTAGGCAGAGAGAACCTAATGTGTGAAACTAAATGTAATATGTGTAACGGGGCTCGTTTTAGGTTTGTTTAACTACGAAATGCGACATCGCACTGTGTCCTACCGGAGCGGAGATATGAAAAAATAGTACAAGTAGTAAAAAAAATCGAAAAAAAATCAATTTAATAATCTATTACATATTTATTAATTAATCTATTTATTAATGTTGCTTATTATTATCAAAATGTCAAAGCCGGATGTAAACATTTGAATATGTGCCTAAGAAATAAGCGCCTAGTGTTTATTCTTGATAAAAGGTACCTACGTATATTATGATATACGAAAACTCAGATTTAGTTTAAAATATAACACATTGGCTTTGAGTTTTTCAAAATGTTTCTTTACGTTTTCCTTCTTTGTCACTTTACAATTTATCTCGTATACGAGATTTTTTTGCTATAAATATAGCAAGTAAAATTAGACACTCCGCTCTCCGCTCTCCCCAATTCAAACAATGCACCGAATGTAACGTAACACGTAACGTATATGGCGGAACTCAACCGCGGTTTTTTGCTTAAACGGGAAAATGAAAACAATTCGTCCCGAGTGGGAATTGAATCCGCTACTATCACGCTTACAGTCAGTCTCATTGCATCACGAATGCCTCAGAAATCGTTGAATATATGATATAATAACATACATACATTTTTATAAATAAAATGAAGCCAAGTAGTTGTAACTATTGATTAATATAGATTCCCTATGTCAACAGCATGACGGCTTAAATGTTACTTAAAAGTAATAAAGGCTTCACGCTTTTCCCCGCAAATACCAAGTAAGACAGAGGAAATCTAATGTTAAGACACTCCGTTCTCACCTTCTGCGCAATTTTCGAGGCATTGCGTGTTAAGTGGCAATGGCAACGCCGTTTGTCTTTTTACCAGTTCGAGAAAAACAAAATTGTTGTTTTTCCCAAGCCGAGTATATCGAATCCATAAGCCGCTGCGCCATGACGGCTTCTAAAATGTTACATTATTTCATTTTATCAAATTTATCACGCAAATAGAAGATCATAGAGAAGAGAAGATATATAAATACATTTTTATACTTCTAGGGGTGTGCTTAGTAGAACAGGAGAGTGATAGAAACACAGCGACGCATGTAGTTAAAACGACGCGTAAACAGTATTATGGATTATTCCAAGTAAGATATAAAAATTGATAACCCCATTATATAATAATATTATGTTAATTTATGTCAATATAAGTATAATTTATGAACCTATCGCAGCGCAGTGGGACAACGTCTAAGTGTAAACGATAAACTATAGTTGTGGAAGATAAAGACAAAGCTCTAAAAATAGAAAGCTCGGAGTTGGGTTGTGACTAGTCTCAATAGTAGTAATCTAGTCTCAAATCATTCCGTTTTTCATTTTTCACCTAAATTTGAGACTTTTCATATTGAGTGGTGTAAATTAATGCCAAATATTGTTTTATTTTAGAGTGAAAATAGTAATGTTTCTTTCCCATAAGTAGGAATCGAACCTACAGCCTTCCTCAAGGTTAAGGTTTCAGACAGAGAGATATCAGACGCTATTGTATTGCACCACGATGGCATCAGAATCTTTTACTGGAAATTATTTTTTTACTTTATACATAATTGAATGGTGTATGATAAAAGTAATCAATTATGACGTATAAAATCTGAAACTGTGATATCCGGGTGCAATACTACAATATTATTGTAGATAGTTGTTTTTCAACTTCAACCTTTAACCTGCAGTTTAGAGTCTCTAGTGCTAAGACACTATTCTCCGCTATACACCCATTCTTTTAAGTAACGGGAATGGGAATGCCGCACTATCTTATACTAGAGGCGAATTAAAATTATTTCATTTTTCATTTCATCATTTTCTGCCAGTATGAATTGAATTCACGCACATAACGTTTATAGTCATACGTTGACCTACTGCGCTCCGATGGTGTCTCAGATAAGTAGACATATTTTATAAAATGTAAATTTTGATCGAAAATATTTTCATTTCAGATAGGAAGTGAGTGGTGTAAGGAAGGCCGTAAAGGCGGCAAGTGTAATATATCATGTGAAGGTAAGCGTTTCTTTTTAGATATAAAAACTTTTTTAGTAAAATCATTCAGACTCTGAACTTAAAATATTATGAATATATTGGTGTAACATAAATCCACATATACGCGCATGTAAAGAAGTATATGTATTTTAAGTATTACATATTACATTACAATGCATGCGATGCGTTACATAGCGTTAGGTTTTTTTGCTATTACTTAAATGAAAAAAGTAAGGAATTAAAATTTCGTGACAATTACTGAGTATTGTGACCATTGTATGTACCTAATTTTTTTCCAAACAAATTCCAAAAAAAATAGAGTATTAAATAATTAATAGAGAATTATATAATAAGTACGTTTAGATGACGTTTTGCATCCCTTGTGCATAAAATAATCAAAAAACAAGGTCAAAAATCTTACATAATACATAATACATAAATCTTACATACAATAAAAACGCATTTTATAGACTGTTGCGGTATATTCAGGAAGAGTTTGACCAAAAACATGAGATAGAGTTAATTCGTAATAATATTTATTTTATATATAATTAGTGAACATATAAAATTAGACTACACATTTTACGTTTCTTTCGACTTTCGAAAAAAATGAGAGGTAAAATTGTAAGGTACCTTACAATTTTACCTCTCATTTTTTTCATATTCTTATTGCTTCACATATAATTTTTAAATAAGACCAATACTTTTGAAATTTCTTATTTATATAAAATAGATAAAATTAAATATTCGTAATATCTCATATTATAATAAATTATCTAAATTTATTAAAATTTATATCTATAAAAAATATATTCCAGCGCTTCTCGACGAAGACATTAAGGACGACTGCGCTTGCGCATCACAAATATTTGAAGAAGAAGGTTTCAAGTATTGGACTAAGTGGGAAGCAAGGTGTAAAGGTCAAAGATTACCTGATGTACAAAAGTAAGTGTTTTTTTATTCACAAGTAAACTTAGTTTGCATAAATAATAATGTAATTATAGTACTAAGCGAGTGAAAACATTTTATCGTACATAATTTTATAATTTTGGGACCGTGTGTGTTCTGTGGCGGCATACAATTTCTTAAGCTTCGCACTGTATCTCACATACAGCAGACCGAGTAAGCAGAGAGAACATACTGTCAAGACATTTCATCTACAAATTTCATCTCGAATTTGAGAAATTGTGTGTTAACTAGAGCGTGAAAATGAAAATATTTTTTTCTAGCAAGTTGGGCTTGAAACCACAAATATCGCGTTTACACTTGAACGCTGTGCTATTTTATTCAAAATACTTTTAGTTTAAAACAATTTCTATAATCTATAATTATGAAAGAAAAAACAAAAATAATAAAAATATTATTTTCAGGTGTCCAGATTGGCAGTATCCAACGCGAGCTTCACCCGACCGACTGAGAAGAACGACAAGGGAGAGAAGATCTACTGTTAGACTAATTACAGAGCCCTATCACATTTTCTTGAAACAGAGGATTAATGAAGTAAAGCCCTAAAAGTACAAATTTAATATAAGAATTTTATTTTTAGTTAATAAATGTATCAATAAATATAAATATTGTGTTTTTACTTATTTTGCCTACTACTAAACTATATTTTCTAATATCAGTATAATTCATTCATATATACAACATATACATATATGTATGTAAACACGACGGTTACGGGTTCGATTCAGAATCAGGGAAAATTAATTATTTTCCTCGCTTTGGTAATATGACAAAATGCGGCGTCAAATTCTGCTACTTAACGCATTTTATTATAATATAATATAACGTAAACCTAAAAAAAGTAAGTAATAGAGCTTGAAATATTTCGTAGAGTGGAATTAGAAGACCCACCTATCACGTTCAGACATATTAGCACTAGGCCAAGACGACTCATTTAAAATTTGTATGACATTAATGAAACCCGTTCACACAGGTAATCAAACGCCATAATTAGATCCACAACAGAACTTTGTTAAGTGATTCACTTCACAAAGCGATGCCTTCATGCCTTTATTAAACCCGTAAACTATACGCTTTTATGACTCCATTGCAAATTGTTCAAAGCATATTGAAAAATTCCTCTGAAACTTGCAATTTTATTTGGAATTATAAAGCTTATTATGTAAGAATGTGATTGTCATATTTTTAATATGGTATTATCATAAGGAGATTGTAATATAATTGCATTTATGTAAACCTATCCATAAAATTTTTGATGGAACACTTTGGATTTGGTTATTTACTATTTTTTTTTATAGAGGACCGTCGTAGCGCAATGGCACAGCGTCTGCCTGTATACACGATGGTTTGTGGGTTCGATTCTCACTCGGGGAGAATGAATACTTTCATTTTCTTGGTCTTCTAGTATATATTTTTTTTGTTCCCCAAATATTTTCTCAAGTTATTAATTTGGTGATATCCAATTAAATAATATACATATAGGTATCACAAGGTACACACATAGGTATAGGCATGATATACATGAACCAAAACAAATATTATCGAAATTAATATTATATTTTATGTATCCAAGTCTTAATCCAAGGGTGACTTGAAGGTAAATTGCTTGATGTATGCAGATAGTGCAATGCTTATGGCACATCATCAGAATGCGAGTTGTAAGCATTGGTCACCGCTCTAAAAGGCGACTGCGAAAGTAAAGGTCTCAGAATGAATGCGAGTAAGATAAAGGTTCTGGTATTTAAAAGAGATGAAGACAAAACCGAATGCAAGATTTTTGTAAATGGAATGTTAAAAGAATAAGTGAATGAAATAGTATACCTGGGAAATATGTCATGTAGAGTTGGAAATTACCAAAGAATGAACAGTGTCTTAGCTGCATTGTTGCGACAGCGAAACGTCCAGAGTCACTGCATGTTTTGCCGTACAGAATGCAGTTCTGGTGCCGACGCTGTTATATGGCAGTGAAACGTGGATATTGTAGAAGAAGAATGAAAGATAGATGAATGCTGTGGACATAAGATCTCTTCGAAGGATATGCGGAGATTAAACTGACTGAATCCACAACGAAGAAATATACAGAATGGAAAGTATTAGCGAGGATCTAACAGTGAGATTTAATAAGAACGTGCACAGATTGTTTGGTCCCATCGTGATAATAACTCATGTAAGAATGGTAAAAAATATATATAAAGCAAAAGTGAGTGGAAAGTGACGCAAGGGAAGACATCGGTTCACCTTCGAAAACACAGTGTCGAAAATACTGGAGGCTGGTCACATTAAAAGCATGAGGACACCCTGGAGTATATGTATAAAGAGGTTAATGGCAGTGGACGAGGCGTA
Organism: Dione juno; assembly: GCA_037127375.1. NCBI lineage: Eukaryota > Metazoa > Arthropoda > Insecta > Lepidoptera > Nymphalidae > Dione > Dione juno. Next base: position 4,072,425 of record JAXRJS010000077.1, on the reverse strand, counting down.
AGAGGTATGCAGGCACCGCAGCGTTTGGCACTACGTTCTCTTTGACTACCCCGCTATGTACGAGTATGTCTATATGTAGTAAGTTGTCCCGACTGCGAAGGCTTCTTAATTTTGTTATTTTTATCTTAATAATAGATTTATTTATACATTAACAGTGAGTTAAATTTTAGGTTTTAGTGAGAATGATTGATATCATTTTATTAATAAGACTTAACCTAAAATAAATTAAGCAAACAGAAAATGAATCTGAATGGAATGTCTGTGTATGTATCCATCTTTCCCGTCTTGACTAAAGATAAATTTTAGGTTTAGGTTTTAAACCAGTTCGATGGCACCATTAGAGAAAAAAATACTTCACGTTCCATGGGTTCGCCGTGCGAGTGCCAGGCCCAGACTGTTACTGTGTTATATATCTCATCTACGTGGAATTGTCAAATTTCATCAAAAGCACAAAGCTTATAACGCGATATGATTGTTTAAAATGAGATTGTTGTGAGACGCGTTATTGTACAGATTAATTAATATGTATTAATCTAACGAGGCCATCGTGGCGCAGTGGGACGGTGGTTGGCTGGAAACGAAGATGTAAGTTCGATTCCTACTCGTTCATTTAATTACATTTATTTCCTCGCTCTGGTTAGAGACAAACCAATGCAATGGGGGAAAGTGGGGAACAGAGTGTCTTGGCATTAAGTTCTATCTGCCTGCCCTAAATGTGAGATAAAATGTCAAGAAATAAAAATATGACGAGGGCGTCAACTAGTCAATACTAATTGTAACTACAATCAAATAAAATAATTAATAAGTATTAATTTTATTCAGGTTTACAAAACTTCCTGTATAAAACAGCTTCTCCCCGCCTAGTCCTATGCAGGCGTTCCCCAGGGTCTACTCTTTCTCCGATATTGTACGTACTGTACACCAGCGACAGGCCTCGTACGAAATTGCTGGCGATGTACGCCGACAACACCGCCCTATACACTACTTCTCGCTATTCTCGCCTGTTGACTGAAAGACTCCAGACGATTGCGATTGGTACCGTTTATTTGGATCGAAGTTAATCCGGATAAGAGTGAAGCGATTCTGTTTCCTCGTGTCAAACACGAAACGGTCTCCACCGTATACATGCTAAACCGACCTATTCCCTGGAAACCACAGGCAAAATATCTAGGAGTAATCCTAGATTCCAGACTCCCTTTTATGTCACGCGTCAAAAGAACCGGAAACAACGCTCTCTTTATTCTCAGTAGGCTTTATCCTCTTATTTGCAAGCAGAGTAAATTGTTACTTAGACATAAGCTGACACTATACAAAACTTGCGTAAGACCTGTCCACACTTATGCTAGTGTCGAGTGCATACACTAAGCTGAATGCCCTTCAAATAGTTCAGAATAAATTCTTGTTAATCGCGTCAGGATGCCCCTGGTTCGTTCCCAACGTCGACCTACATAGACACATCGAACTGGAATCGATTCAAGAGATGCAAAGGCCAATCTAGGCGCTACTTCGAGCGAGCAGCTACTCACGCGAACCCCCTTATCGTACAGGCGTGTGACTACACCCCGTACGCTGAAAACTAAGCACAGATGCCCGCGTAGTGTTCTTTTAGACCCAGATTGACGGCCCGACCGCACGTTCGCGTGACCGGGCCCAGCGGATAGGGACTGCTAAGTCCCTGCAGATTAGTGTAAGTTTCTCCAGCCACGTCTTCAGGTCGTGGCTGGTTTGTTAAGAATAGGGAACATCCCCTAGCCCGCTCGTCGGCCGCAAGCCGAGGCTCGGGTCCCGCACGGGACGCCCTTGCCGCCGATGTTTCCTCTCAAGCAGACACGATAGTGCTTGCTACTTCTCAGGGACAGAGGACCGGTGTCGCTATCAAGGCCAATAGGGCTAACAGCGTTAAACTCACAAAAAAAAATGTATAAAACAGCGTAGGTAGAGTGACCTCATACCTTATGTTGATACATTCGAGATTTTCTACTGAATTAACGTAATATCACTATTTCACTATTTAAAAACCTTATTAAAGACATTTATGAGCTAAAGGAACGTAATTAAGGGTTTTATTAATGATAACACGCCTTGGGAATCATTATATTTCTCGCTCTCGTCTATTTCAAAGGTATAACTGTCACTTATGAAAAATGTAAATAACTAAGTAAAAAAAAGAAAAAGGAGTCCGCCTAATAAAATAGTTTCTTGTACCTAGAATATACTATAATAGAACGGTAAAAAAATGTGCCTGTACATTGAATATTTAAAATATTTGTCTCTGGAGTTTTGAATTTTTTTTTTGTTTAACAGGTGTGATGTTAGGGCAAGATCTAGGTTATAATTTATTTTGAAGACTGGCACACCTGATGCAGAACCTAAGCAGTCCGGCTGAATTATAAGAAATATTTAAATGCTGTCATAATAAAAATGATCGAATATGAAAAAAACTTCCTGTTGATATATAAAAATCAATCAGCTATCTAGCTAAATCTGTCTATAAGAAATAAGACAAAGGCTATTAGTAAATATTATGGACGTGAGGAACATTTTTAGTTGACATTTAAAAATTCGAGATCTGGATCATCTCATGAAGAACCGTAATATCCTAAATATAACATAACGAAACTTATAAATAATAGAAATATAAAGCTAAAATAAAATAAAAAAATATAAAAAGTAATAATAAATTAAAAAATATAACGATAAACGTAATATAGGAGCCTAATATTTTTCTTAAAGAAAATTACCGTAAGCAAATTCATCTGTGTAAATATTATTATATATATAATTTCCAGAGGAACCATTAAATCTTGTAAAATTTAGATGTATGTAGGTGAAATCATGCGAGGTCACGTCCGTAAGTAAGGTTTGTTTAATAAAATGTATTTTGGATGTGAACGAGTTTTTAAAAAATCGTTACGACTTTTTTTGTTCTAGCAAAGTTGAAAGAAAATAAAAATATTTATATGGTGTATTACAGATGTTTTCTTACATTATTGGTCTTTCTTCTATAACTAATATAATAGTAGGATATTAATTTAGCATTACGCCGTGTTCTGCGTAAAAGTAGGCAGGATAACACCTTTTGTATGCTGAGGGAACCTAATGATGAGACACTCCGATCCCCACTTTCTTTGTTCCAATGTTCAAGACCAGAATGGAGAAATAAAAATAATTCACTCTTAACTTGTGTGACTGTCGAATTTATAATTATAACGTTTAATATCAGACTACTTCTGACTGTGTTATGTCAACACACAACACAACAACTGTGTGTGTGGCAACATTTGGAAAATTCTCAAAATTATATTTTTCATAATATAAAAATGTTTTAATAGTAACGTGTGAACGGTGCAAAACAATGTCTGATACTTATTTATTCAGTAATCCCTTACGCAGCTCTCAAGTTCGCTGTTGTGGTTATACCTACCTACTGTTAATTTCTAATTTGTTTTCTTCGTGATAATAATTTTTCTATTCCTATTATAATTGCTTATACAATTAATATTTAGTAATCTACATTTTATATATGAAATATATTTCACTTAATTTATGATGATATACTGGTAAATTTTAAGAGTAAAAAAGTTATAACTTTTCGGGATTAGCCATTATATTTTGGGATCTTCTAAGTTTTACTAATAACGATTAGATTGAATTTGGTAAGGTATTTTTTTATATCCACGATGTGCTTACATAGTCAGTGTCCGTCTCCGGAGTTCACGAAAAATTTCCTTGGTACTTGTAGCGCCAACCAATGGCTCTGGAAAAAGACGATAAAAAAGATTATAAGATATAGTGTTAAAAGATAACAAGGAGCATTTATAAAAATATGTTTGTTAAGTAATACTTAATGCTAATCAATAGGTACTTTTTATTTCTTACAATGTATCCAAACTTTTCCTGGCCGGAAACCACTTTTATGTACAACCTCCTTCGTGTGTTCTCCATACAACGTGACTATGGCGAAGTGATTTGTATCTATAACTATCTATTAATAAATATGTTTTTAATTATTATTAATAGTTATCAACCAATACATATGAAAGAAATTATTCATATGCTATGTTATGCTTCTACTTTCTGCTCTGATTTACATAATATTAAATAGATAAATAGGTAGTCGGGAATCAAACCTGCGCTTTTTTCCTTGGTATGGAATAACACTTTAAAAAGCTTTAAAATCATATAAAATTGCTCATGATAAGGTTATAGATAAATTGACACTATAAAATAAAGCAATCGCCAGTCCCTAGCAGTGACACAATATCATACAGGCTTGTCTTTGAAAACGGTTCTTCTCAGGTATAGAATATTGAAATGACAGAGTGTTTTAAATTCGTATACAACAAACTATTATTCAATTAGCTTGTTAAATGTATGGTTTAATTTGCTGGAGCGATTGGGCTGTATCCAAAAGGTATCGGTATTTTATACGTTATCTAAGATGTTTTAAGCTTTACACTGTGTCCTGCGTGTAGTAGGGTAGGTAGATGGAACAAAGTGAACGTGAACAACGTTCACGTTCACTCCGATCCTCGCTCTCCGCTTTCCTAAACATTGTGTGTTGAATTGCAGAACTCTTTTGACCAGAATTGAATTGCTTATTAGAGCAAAGAAAATGATAATAATTCATTTTTACCGAATGGGAATCGCTGCGCCACGATGGTCGATCTATATATATATATATATATATATATATATATATATATATATATATATATATATATATATATATATATATATATATATATATATATATATATATATATATATATATATATTGGAACTTATTTTATTGGAATATATATATATATATATATATATATATATATATATATATATATATATATATATATATATATATATATATATATATATATATATATATATATATATATATTGGAACTTGCTATTATTCATTAATTATTATTATTCACATCTAGTAACATTTATAATAGAATAAGATAATAAAGGCACTGGTACAACTGGTGATAGAAAAACTAGTAATATCTCACTGTACTGGACTGTAGAGAGTTTGTGGCATAGTGTGTTTGGTGTCGGAATAAGCGCTCCAGTGAGCGAGCATCAAACCTGCAACCACATCGAATTAACACCACAACAACGCCATAAAATAACAAACGTATCTCAAAAATTGAGACTGAATCCTCTGTTGCCAGCTAATCTATTGTCTCTTGTAACAAGAGCACTTGGGTTGTACAATATCTGGAAGCTAGTCCTTTAGGACGTAAGGACTTGCTGTACTTTAAAGTAGTTTTAGTTGCATTATCGTCTTTATTGCAACGTATTAAGTGTTAACTGAATGAATTAATAACAATAGCTAAGTAATATTCTACATTATGGAATGTCGAAGTAAGTTATGCTTTAATTTAACGAGCAAGTTATGGTTAAGTTGGGTTATTGGCTTATATGGACGTAATATATTCAGATTATATAAATGGACATTATATTGAAATAATACTAGAGAATAAAATCTAATTTTAACACATATTTTTATCGAATCGTAGTGTTAGAAACTTTGCACTACTTGGTGAACCTATTATAAGCAATGAGTACGTATTGTAAAGAAGTTATTTCGTAAAGGATGATAATATATAAGTTTATACATTGCAACCTTTTATTGCCCAACTTATTGAAACATGAAAACTATATAAACGTATGTTTTAAAAATTAAAAAAAATCTCTACTTATTATTAGTTTTGTTTAAGTGTATTAGCAGTAAATATTTAAAAAACGGACATCATTAAAAAGTAATTATTGTGAAAGATCAAATGAATTACTATTCAGTCTTAAAAAAATAACTTTCAGAAGGCTTGCATATGGTTGCTATGCCCAAATAGGTTCCGCACTTTCCCATAGGACTTTCGCACTTTCCCCTGTATTCATCTAGGTATATGTACATATGCATATTTTGACTTACGATTTAATTTTATTTAGCAGCGCAATTGTAGCGTATTACTTTCTGTAACTTCTAAGATTTAGTTGAATAATTTAAAATTCCGTGGTTTCGAAATGAACAAGCGTATACTTTACAAGAATAACTTCTGCCTTTCTCCCAGAGGAAATCCTGTCTTATTCACTGTTTCAAGTTTCGAGCCTCCAACAAGTTAATGTTTGAATGACTCGATTATGTTTTTCAGGCAATTGTTGGTGGCACTCAACTTCCTTAATTACGATTTGATGGATATGTTCAATTGTGGTCAAGTTTATTTCTTTAAAACAAATATTTATAAATAAAAATATTAATAATTTTGTAATGTGTAATTTTTCTTTTTTCTACCAATCGTGGTTCGGTAAATAAAACACGATGTGACTACATTTTTGTAAATTTTCACAAAATTTTCCCGCTTTGCTATAAGCGGGAGGCAAAGGAAACCAAGTGTTAAGGCACTTCGTTCTTTGAATGGCGGAATTTATTCCATCTAATAAACATCGGATAAACAATCGTTTACGTTCAGACGTTGTCACACTGCGCCATAATAGCATGATTTTTGTAGTGTACGAAAAATGTAAATGTAATTTTTTTATGTAAAAGTATGATCATTCTCCAAAATGTATATAAATTTCAAGTTTTATATATGTGAAGTATTTAAAAACAATTTATTTATTTCTTGACATCATAGTATTGAGAAGCGTTTAACTAAGCGAAAGCTTTGTTTGAGTCTTTTCTGGCGATAAGGGAAGAGTTGTTCGTGAGCCTGTAGAATAAAAGGTGGAAACAACAACACGTTTTTCGATGAGGGGCGGAAGTAGACAAAAAGTAATAACTGTGATGACGCTTCTGTCTTAAGTATCGAAACGCTGAATCTTGATGTAGCACATGGCTAAATCGATATAAAAAAAGATGGAGTTGGAGAGAGATGGAGTTATTATCGACATGATCAAATATGGTGGGTCTCGCATCTTGAAATTATTCTGGTTTTTATGTAGTACATTGCCGTACACTATGCAGTTCTAGTGCAGACGCTAGACGTAGTATTAAGAGAGGCAAGGGGAGACCTCGGTTGACCTTGGAAAACACAATATCGAAGATACTGGAGGAAGGTCACATTAAAATCATGAGGACCCCCCGGAGTGAGTGACAGTAGAGAAAGCGGAAGAGGTATGTAAGGATCTCAGCGTTTGGTAGGCTCCGTTGTCTCTGGTTACTAGGTTAAAGTATAAAACTAAGTAAAATAATAAATAAATCAATAAGTTATTTCTTACTATTTCTTTTAATTTAATAATCAATGTGAAATGTCTGTCTATGAATACAATATTGCTTCATTTTAAGGGATTATATTTAGAAATTCTAATGACCTACGAACAAAAAATAAATATAATACTCGGGGCCTTAAATCTATTTAAAATATATTTGAGGCCATTATTAATGAAATTGTAGGTATAAAAAGTTAGTCACAAAATAACAGGAAAAGGAAGTAGTAAAGCATAGTGCGGCCACTATTATATTACTTAAAACATAAATTTATTAGCTATTTGCGTATAAAGGTGAATTGACAGAATTTTGTATATTAATGTACTTTTTCCTTAGTAGCTTGTAGGTAAATATTAAGTTAAAACCAGCTAACACTTTTTCCCACATAGCAGTATAGGTTGCTTTATGAAGAAAAAAGCGTGAAGCGTGAAGCTATTTCTTTGCTTATTAAGTGGCGGCGGAACTTAACGTTGCTTTTTGTGTACTAGAGTGGAAAAATTAAAACTATTACAATATTCCACTAGGTGATCTTCGAGCCAAACAACTATTGCGTTTACAGTAATAATAAGTAGTCTTAAGTTATTGTGCTTTTAACTTTCACCTACACTACAATGGACGTAAATATACACGGTTTTTTTAAACCAAAAATATATTTACATATTATAAATATACCAATTTGTCACTGATTTCTTATTACTAGAAAGTATCGAAATATTCCTTTTAGAATTTTCACCAATCAAAACTTGTCAAACTCATTTTGCAAAGTTTATTGAAAATTTATTCAAACGACAGGGGTCCAAAAAGTTGAACATAACTTATCTTTTAGAACTCTGTTGAAGTAAATTACGTCTCGTTATGATGCGATGGCCGGCCTTTATTGGCTTTTTGGTATTATTAATGACATTTACCACTTGAAGGGACCGATATTGATAATGAAACTGAAAAGAACTGTATATACGACGAAAAATCTAACTAGAATCCAAGGATTGTCTTTATACATCTTTAAAAATATCCTTGCACAGCGGGATAGCTTCTGACTATAAAAGCCGTTGTAAGTTTAACCCCTACTCGGGAAGACGAATTGGATCGAATTTTGGAATGCACGTTCTTAGTTCCTACCGATAACGTCAACCACGTTAGGCGTTAAAGGTCAAGTAAAACACGTTAATGAATGACGACTTTATACCTATCTCTAAAAATAGGCAGCTTCGAATGGTCTAAGCTGGCAATACCTGAATGTCGCACAAAATGATAGTTTTATATTAAATTTTTAATCAAATAAGAGTTTGAGACCAATGAGAAAATATTGATTAAGTGCGAGTAATATTTGCACACCGAGGGTTCCTTACCAATTGCATTCCTTGCCGTACCATTAATTGATTGTAGGTCAGCAGGAAGAAACTTGACTTGTAAAAATTTACAAACTTAAATTTGCGCTCGTATCCACTTATTTTGCATGAACAAATATAAGTTTGTAATGGTTTTTTACTGGGTCATCATACCTATAAATATACCTTGGGACCCATAAATTTTAAATTTTCCTATATTTCCTTTGTTTGTACTATAAGTTCCAACTTATTGTCAATTTCATAATTCTAGGTCAACGGGAAGTACCCTGTAGATTTGGATTACGCTACGATTATCATACAAAATGCAAAAAATTAAGCATAAACTCATATCTTTTGAGTGCTTTAACTTAGAAGCATGATATTTTCTGTACTCTAATCTGAAAATTTTATATTATCTTAAATTTAAAAGAACCACCCAAAAATGGCCTTGACAGATGTACAGACGGACAATAAAGTTACCCTAGTAGGGTTCCATTTCTTCCTATTGAGGTACCGAGCCCTACAACTGTAAGAAAAAAATAAAAAAAAACAATTATATTAGAATATATTTTTATAATAGTCCAATGTAATAGTTACAGAATTATGATGTTATTTTGTGAGATATATTCAAGCTTATATAATATTCTAGCTTATCAATCTCTATAGTAATATATCATAATATCAAGTCGATATCATAAATAATAAAGTAACGTGGAATGAAGGCAATTTACCATTTCTAAAAAGCTTCATTTATCAGATGAATTTCCAACCGTATAATAATCCATTATTAAATAAAAAAATACCATGTTTTAAGTAGCATTTACCTAAATATACGAGTAAAAACTTATTTAAATAATTATTCTAACTTAAATATTTTACTGTTAATTTAGATTTTTAGGTTCTCGCTTTCACATGAAGCTGAGTAGGTCTATGTTCGAGTCCCTAGAAACAATGCATGTCTAGTGGCGGATCCCAATACCATACAATAATTGATCTTATATTACAATTATAAAATTTTATAAAGATGTAGACTTTTTTCGGACTTTTCGGTCGAACGTGATTATTTATAAAAAAAATGTGAAATGATGATTTGAAAAAATATTTTCATGTTTTCTTTTATTTAACAAGCAAAGCTCTATGCTATATTACTTGCTGTACATCGGGTAAGAGTTACCTCGGGCACTTCGAATGTCATGTCATACACAACTTTTAGTTATTTGGATTTGACCACAGAATTAAATGTGTTTAATTTAATGAAATGTACTTGTACAAAATGAAAAAGAAAATATATATTTTTAAAATATAAAATTTATATTATATACACATACTATATAGTATGTGTTAATAATATTAATTTTATAGTAAAGTTGCCTGCGATTGTTATGTAAAATTCAAATTTCTAAATTCACTATTCAATATTTTTATCTACTCTCCATATACCTTTACTTCTTTTATTTCTCCAAAAAAAAAAAAACAAAAAAAGAAATGGCGGAAATATGACGTCTAGCTTTCACTTATTTTCATACTCGTATTGAATGGGGATTATCTAAGATTCCCTTCAGAAAAGTTTGTTCTACGGTGAGTATGATATATTGACACTCATTATGGCAAAGCTGCGATCATTTCTCATGTTTTATCTCCCTATTCATATCGTCCTTTTTGGTTTCGGCTTGGGTAATTAATAAAAGTATTAAGTCATATCAAATATTTTATATGTGTGTCTTTAAAATTGACTTTGAATGAACACAGCCCGTGGCTCTAGTATCACACATACACATAAACAAGTTTAAATTTTTAATTTTTTTTATTTATTAAGTATAATCAATAACAACTATATAATGTGTTATTGAAGGTGGATACCTGGAGACGAGAGTTACGATCTTATCACAGATACCAGCAACCCACATCATATCAGTGACATGATGGCTTAGCAAATTTATATTCTAGTGATTAAAATAAATTATTATATCTGGTAAGTAGACAAAGCTTGCCGTTAAGTACTGCGGAACTCGCAATGCCTCGCAAATTAGGCTGACGTTACGAAATGAAAATCTTCACATTAAGTTTCCTTTGATATATTAATAATTATTTATTATAATAACTCATTTCTATAACGACGCATAGCACAAAACTGCTATATTAAATTATTTTCATATCTACTTTCTCTAAATTAACACGTAGTGTTTTGAAATTGACCAGAAAGCGGAGAATAAAGTGTAAAAAATAATAATATAAACTATTTTAAGCAAATAATACCACAAAATCTTGCTATATAAAGTCGTCAGAGAATATAATAAAAGTAAAAATATGTAAGAAAAATTAAACTCACTTAGTATTCAGGTAGACGATGGAGTCGTGAGACTGTCGTTTATTTCATAGTAAAATAGAGTGTAAAATGTTTAAAAGGATTTCTTGAAGTCTAGCTATTCCCTTGGGGATCGTTTCAAGTGCGATTGTCCCGAATGATAGTCCAGTCCAATACGGTCGGTCAATATTTGAACACAGCAGAGATGGGAAATTAAAAGCGTTTACTTATATAATCAATAGTCTGGTACAAATAAATATGTATGGTGTACATATTGTGTATACTGCGATTAGATATTTGTTTGTGTAATTTATGAATATATAAAGCCTACTGAAAGATGTTAGTAAAGTTGTCCATTGTAGCACTGCTGTCAACGTAGGGTCATACTTTTTTTATACACTATATCATGCTACCGTTATATATATTTATATGTATATCAGTTTAAATATATACTACCAGTTTAAAGATTTGTTCTCATTTCGACATAGTCATTTTCAAGAGAAGTAAATTAAATACAATCAAATATTATATTAGCAGGCATTAATAAACAAAGAGCAAATACATTAATAAAAAAATGTAAATCAAAATAATATGATCGTTCAATGAGTTCAAATCCAGTCACCGTCTAATTTCACTTATTTAGAAGTGAATAATCGCTAAGAATGTATATGTAAAGCCTAGATTTAAAATCATTAACCGATTTGCTATTTTTAATCGATGGCGGGACAGAATCATTCCTTGAAATAATGTTTTTTTTTTCCCATACTTTATTCGTGACTTCTGTAGTACGAGGTTGTTCACTCGTCACCTTCTATAACTGTGTTGCATGCCTTTCATCCCAAAAGAGATTTCCGTGTGATCCTTTTTGTCTAAATTTATTCATATGAGTATGCAGGTAGTGTAGTTGTATAATTACTTTATATTCATAAAATTAGTGTCTTTTTGTGGGTTTTACATATGGAATATAGTTGTTTATATAATATATATAAGATCTAATTTAATTATTTCATTTTATAATATTTGAAGTCCTTATATGTTACTTTTAGGAGATCGGTTCGATCAGATATATAAGGTGAAATTTTACTAGTTATATATCATTAGATGGAAGACGTCAAACTACAGATCTAAGTATGTACATAAGACTATACTATAGTACAGATATACATAAACTTAATGTGGAAGACATCAAACAATAGGTCTAAGTATACTGGAAATTTTGTTACATACATAGTCAACCTGTTCTTCTTTATTTATTTTCTAGCAAGGGAATTGCATTAATAGTTAGAGATTTATGGTTTTGTTTTTTTTTTGATAAAAAATATATAACAAGACTTTTTAGTGTTTATAGTTAACAAATTAAAAGCAAACAACAGCAAACCATCTATTCAATATATGTGGGTCTTCTTGTGCTAGAGATAAGATTTGTTGTACTGAGCGTCCGTGATAGATCAAACAAGTGACATCGGCGTAAAGGAAGTTCTTCGTGAAGGTTTATTTCATAGATGTTGTTAATATAAATTAATAAAAGTAAAGGTCCAAAAATGGAGCCTTGAGGATCACCGTAGGTTAATGCAGCTGGCTGACTCTGGTACATTCCTACTTTGACAATTTGAGATCGATTTTCAAGATACAATTTGAAAATTTTGAAAGTACATGCGACAGTATATGCGAGGTCGTTTAGAGGGATTGGGTTACTGACTGTGTCGAATGTCCAGACAAGCTTAAAGTGTATTATATTTGTGTCTAAAGCCATAATGCTTGTGAAAAAGAAAGTCTGTCTCATTATTGTAATCATGTATGTATATATAATTTTTTCGAGTATTTTTGATATTACTGGAATTATTAAGATCTGTGTTTCTACCAGATTTATAGACAGGACATATTTTAGCAAGTTAAGACCTTAGGAAATGTACCATCTAATAGTATTTTGTAAAAACTTGCTATAAAAAAAACTAGTGTCAAATCACTCCATTATCTGCTTTTCTCCCTAACTCACGTTGTATCACTGCGCCACGCACGCCACTCAAAAAAAAAGTTCAATCTATACTCCGATGAAGTGAAATGAAAAAGAAACAAAATGTTTACATTTTCTGGGATATAATGAAAAATTTTAATATCCCTTTCGTAACTAAATCAGAGTTAATAAGGTATGTTGTAAGCAATGTATGATGACAAAAGTGCTTCTAAGAGTTTTTAAACAAATATCAAAAGTTACCATAAAGCGCTCTTGAAATGATTCGAACATTTTTCTCTCACAAAACAATAATTCTTTACATAATATTGTTATAACATAAATATAACCCATATGTACCTGTATATTCCTTAAATCTAAATTATATTAAGTGTAATAGTTCCTTATAGAGTAATAGACGATAATGTAAGGAAATTAACTGGCAAAGTATAAGTTTTTTTATTGTAGATACACCTACTGTAGTACCTGATATTCATAAATATTTTTTTAATTACACATTAATTTATGTTATGTTATGTCTAGTATGTTTTATATCTAACTGTATTATTTCTGTTTTATTCTATAGACTAAAAAAAATCACCATTACTTTTTAAACGTTCTTTTACCGGTTTAAAAATGTGGAAGTAATTTACTATTGGATTAGGATTTAAGAGGATACAGAAGATCAAACTCACAACCGTCACGTTAATAGTAGTGGTGACGTACCACTGCGCCTTCATGGATTCGTATTCCTTAATATATTATAAGAAAATGCGCATGAATATTTTTATATCTATAGTATTCAGTGCCAAGTATTGTTATTGTTTTCGTTGCGGGGGGCGAATGAGGCAAGCGATTTACTCTTAAAGAGTTTCAATTTTGATAAAATACTTTGTTTGCATGCGTAGGTCTTTGAAAAAATAATATTATATTGGAAAAATGTAGATAGGGGTGATACACTAAAGTAAAGTTCAATTTGCTATCCGTCTGTCGAGAAAATTTCATTTCAAGCTGAAATGCATATAAATATCCAGGGCTATAGTCTCTTGAAATAAACAAAAATCAAACTTCTGTCAAAGCAAAAAAAAGATGAGAGCAGTGATGTGTCGGTTTTGACGCATTTAGTATGAAATTCGTCACGTAATCAAAACCTATCGAGTACGTCTCGTTGACTTAGGATGAATAAATTAATTTTGATAAGAAGTTATAACGTACTAATTACTACTGACTACAAATTACGTAAATATCCGAAAATTGGATATATATGAATATATCATAAAAAAATACTTGTAGGCCTTCTGCCTATCCTGCTATGTGCGGGATACTTCACGCAAAGCTACAAGAAAAACTAACGAAAATTTGTAGTTTATTTCATAAAAAAATAGTGGATGTGCATTTGTACATAATTCAAGTTTGTCAATTTTATAAGTTATACTTTCTATTGACATACAATCATTGGACGGAAACCTCGATGTGCGAGTACGACTCGTACTTGGCCGATATGTTAATAGCATGTTCACGCGCCTACCACATTTTGATGGTAAGACGAAAAAAAAATTAGACTTGTCACCATAGCTGTTAAGTAAGTCTTCGAATTTTGCTCACTTTAACAACGTTGCATATTGTACGTCGCATAGTAGGGAGCCCAACTCCTCAATACAGTATGGTAGCGGTAACTTAAGACCAATTAAAAAGAAAATCTCCACACAAAAATATCATTTAAATATTGACAATTTGTTCACTAAATTACATCTTATTAATACATTTTTCTAAAAATAATGAAATTCCTCGCCATATAAGCCATATCCTCGTCATTAAAAAACATAAGCCGCTGGAAACGAGGTCCCACTTGGATTATTCATATCTCTAGATACACCAATGGACGCTACTACTACTAGAACTATTTAGATTTAAATGTGTTTTTTTCTAAAATTCTTAGTTGAAGCACTTATTAAATTATTCGATAACTTATTATGTTCAACGATAAATTTTTTCAACAATCCATTGGAGTCGATTCCACGCCATCGTTAGATATTGATCTATCAAACGAAATTATAACGAAAAGTAATATAATAAATGATTTTGGTTATTAACATTAAATGATCACTTATATTCAATAGCTGTAGTATAATCATATAAGTGACTAGCTAAGTACATATACTTTTAGCAATTATACTTATCTAAAATATCATTATTAGTATATATAAGTATTAGATAATTTGGACAAATTGGATTTGAAATTATATATTTTGATTGGAATAAGCGCTTGTAATACAAAAATGTTTGTTTTACTACATCACATTATCACAAGAAGATTCATCTCTTTAGTTATGGCGTTTCGAGTAAGCCAGTTGAGGTTGAGCCCAATTCTTTTCGCCAACACACGAAGCATTCTCGATAATCTTATATATTGTTTTCCTTCAAATAACTCAGACTGTAATAGTGAAAATGGCATTAAAATCCGTTGCGTAATGTAAAAAAAATACGTATAAATGTAGTTCTAGTAACTTGTTAATGTTATATAATATTATCTCAAGTGAAACACAAGCACGCCGCGTTTATTATGCCTTTCGATATTAAAGTTTTGTGACAGGAAATTGTAAGAAATTTAAGAATAAAATGTATTCCATGGCAATTTTTACTTAGAAAGCATTATATTTATTGGATATTCGCAGTCAATTATCTTAAGCGCTCAATTGCGGCACGTTATAAATCATAGCCACACATACAACCTAGAAGGAAAATAACAAATATAACAAAGGCAATGCCATGAGATTTATGACTTTTGCTTCAGTTGCTTCGATCTTGTATTACCAATACGAATTGGTGATTAAATTCACGTTGGTTTTTAGCTGAATAATCCTATTATGTTAATATAAATACATTCTTTTATGGTTTTTTTTGTTTAGTTCTTCGTAAAATATGTAAGCAAAATAGTGCTGTCTGTCTCTCCGTTTACGATATATGTAGGTTTAGTACACTGAATTCAGTGGATCAGTTTATGAAGTATGTAATCAAATAGTTTGTTAACGTAAATCAAGACTATATTTGATTTTATCGTACCTACTTTATAATATAATATATTATACAGTTTTTATATGATATGTTTTTATATGAAAGCCTTCTCAAGTCTTGTGAACTATGTTATTCTATGCAGGCAGCATTCGGGCTATACCCATATCTATTCCTTATAGACTTTTGTAATACAATTTTAATATAGAGGGAGATTTAAATATACATACACGAAAAAAGTAATTTATTATAAATATACTATATTTATTTTATATCATCGCTATAATTCGAAAAGAAAAAAAATCTTTAGAATTGCGATCTGATAAATATTCACTGTATATTTTAATATTTAGCAAACAAAATATAAGGTGAGCTTTTTGAAACATAAAAAATTAATTTAATTAGAAAAACAAGCTTTCTTTTATCTTATTCAAAGATAAAATCGTATAACAAAATTATGTGCCTTATTAATTAAGATTCCAACTAAATGTGCCTTTGGGCTATAATTATTAAAATTACAATATTTTTTCTTTCTTTTGATTCAGCTGTCGAATTTTTATTCACATTCATAATTTATTTAAGCCAGAGAGAAACGAGTTTTAAGCTCTGTGCAGCGCTTGCTGTCTATATTCATTACATGTAGCGGTAAATCAACGGCGTAAAAAAATGATGTCCCCAAGTGGGGATTGAACCCACTGCCCGACTGTGCTATATCATCTATCGAACTAAGAGTACACCGCCGAACATAATTTTGCAAATAAGCTATATGTAGAAAATCCATCCTTAGGGAGTATATTGGACATTTTTATTAGAAATATCGTCGATTTCAAAGATAGTGTTTCATTTATAACTTAAATTCTTAACTAACAAAAAGGTAAAGTGTTCATTGATTTTGTATATTGTAGCTTACTAAATATTCTGAGAAAATTTTTCATTGGAAAATCAAAAACCATGCGGACAAAGCCAAGAGCGAATAGCTAGTTTATGATAAATTCACAATGAATCCTTAAAACCTATATTTACATTGACTTCAACAAAATTTTATACTAGCAGCCATTTTTATTTCGAATTCTTTTATGATAAAGTTTAAACAATAATTTACATAATACAAAAGTTATGAATGTTAGTATCAAAAGAAAATTACAATACGAATTGCTTTTTAATTCAACAATTGTCTTTATTTCAGAAAGTAAAATGGTCAATTGAATTTTTTTCTTTTGAAAACTGAAATTGCCTTATTATATATTGAATAATCTACAAAGAAAATACGCAGAGGTTGTACTGTTTAATTTAGATTTTCTTTTTCAGTTTTAAGTTACATAGCCACTAGTGTCAAGACACATCGTTCTCTATTTGTTTTTGTCTATAGTGTTGTAAGAGTACATGTATACAGAGTACATTAGACCGAGTAAATAAAATAATATATTAAATATACGTAAACAGTTGGACACTGTCTCACAAAATCACGATGGCGTCATAACTTTTTAATATACATAACATTAACTAGAGTTATGTATATAGAACGTTATACATACCGTTCATATATTTATATGTATGGCAACGGAAAAACGGAATCCTTAGAAGATCACTTTGTTGTCCGTCTGTCTAAACCATTTTTCCAAAATCCTGTGGAGAAATCAAGTGGAAATTGATATCAAATATTGTGTCGATAAACTCTTGATGCACAGAAAAAATCATACTTCTACGGCAATCAAACGATATGAGCGTTTATGCTTAGTTTATTTTGAATTTTGTTTGAAAATCACCACGTAATGAAAAACTACAGGTTAATTATATTACAAATAAAGAATCACAAACAAACTTATACTGTAGTTAATTTCATATGAGATGAGTGCATACGACCGCATTTTTAAGTTTGTTGACGCTTCTTAGCTGTACTTCAAATGAAGTAGGTAAATACCTAGATTTATGAAATTTGACAAGAAGTGAGAACTAGTATATAAGAAGAAAATACTAAAGTTTCTATGTATAAAAAGAAACAATTAGAAACAAGTTTAGAAAGAAACTATTATGAACTTCTATTTGTAGTCTTTTTTTCATACAAAATGAGTGTACGCGACCGCAAATTTAAGTTTGTCAATTTTTATAAGTAATATCTTCCTCAGCAGAATATCAATCATGGAATAGGGACGTAACACTCGGTGCGCGAGTATTACTCGCACTTGACCGATATTTTTTTATTGTATTCAGATCATACATTTTTTGCCAATCAAATTCTAGAATCCGGAACTTAATTGTTTAATAAAATGTACCTTTGAGAACTTGAAGCGGGTTGTAAATTTAATATAACGAATGTAAAATGTAAATATTGGCGAAACGACAGACAGAATAGGTAACAAATGTAAGTTATTTTCAATCTCTTTCGCTATGTAATTATATATTTTTTTATAAATTATACCCTATATTCCATCTCAAACAAGTAACCGAGAAATATCAAAGAGGTGTCAATCTTGTATTAATAAAGTAATTATGGTACTAAAACACATATGGTACTTCACACAAATTTATTTGTCATTTTTTAAACTGTGATTTGTACGACAAGTACTTCTATGGACAAAATAAGATAATAAAAAGTTATTATTTTATTTTTAGGGTAAAATAAGAATCGATCAATTGAAATGCTTAAAATAATTTTTTTGAGTATAACAGTCATAGATATACACCTAATGTATTTATTTGTAAAACTACAAGTAAGTCCGTGAGGTACAGGAGTGGATATTCATTTGCACATATCGTAAATATATCATGAATTTATATATATGCTTATATGGAGCTTATAAAGTTCCGCCACTTAAAACGTTATCTCTGAAATTCTGCGTAAAAAGTGAAAACAGTGTCTCCCTACTAGATTCTTTCTGCCTATGCGGGAAGAAGTATGAAACTCAAAAAATAGTTTTGATTAGAAACTTATTTTTTTTATCTATACCGCAGAGTAGACAGGGAACTTAGTAACCTAATGCATTCCATTTTCGAATAAAATCTTTCAAAATTAAAACGGACTTTAATGTGGTTTTCGCTCATACATAGAATTTGTATAAGGGAAAGAAGAAAATTGGCTTATTTCTATAATATATACATATTATATTAAAATATACAGTCCATGTGAGTGAATCCGCGAGCGGAACGCTAGATAATTCTCAATAGTCCACCGAGATAAACATCTAAAATAATTGTATAAATCTAATTTATGCTTTCAATTCTATTGAATTAATATTAGTTTAGGCAGTCCCCTAAACCATAGCGTACAGAAATAGACTATAAATAATAATTAGTAGTCTGCTAGTGATTGAATTGAC
Source organism: Dione juno (assembly GCA_037127375.1). Taxonomy (NCBI): domain Eukaryota; kingdom Metazoa; phylum Arthropoda; class Insecta; order Lepidoptera; family Nymphalidae; genus Dione; species Dione juno. Next base: position 4,053,302 of record JAXRJS010000077.1, on the reverse strand, counting down.
GCTATCACCGAGATCGCATTGAGTCGATAAAATTAATCTGTTCTTTAAGTTACTTTTTTTAGCTTTCCGCTTTATGCCACATATAGCAGTTAAGTAGAGGTCACTTACCTCTAAGACACTCTGTTCTCTGCTCCCCGCCCTGTTTCAAAACATTTTCTCTCATTTGTAGTAGAAAGAATAAGAAACTTATACTGGTGAAGAGTTAAGTGGTAAAAATGACTCAATGTTATTATAATCGCAATGGTATTATATAGTACGATTCTCTTCTTCCTAAGTATGATTAAAAAAATAAATAATTTTAACATAGAAGTCGTCAATTTGGTAAACTAAGCTGTATAAATTAGAATTACAAATAATTATATTTAAAAATAAAAACAAATTTGTAAAAAGCAAATATATATTATCAATATTGACATAGTCACTTGTGTTCTCGCCTGTCACTTAAAAACGATATTTCACATCCACATACGTCGTCGTATCATTCTCGCTCTTCACATGTGGCAAATGCCACGATGTCCGAGTCTGAGACATTTGTTACATTTGATCGCATTTTGTCCTTTGCTGGCATACCAATATTTGTGAATAAAAATTGGAATACAAAAAAATGGCTACTATTTCAAATTTTCAACTTTTTTCTTGGATTTCTTACGTTTTTATTCACTACTGGCTTTGTTTTATCTAACTTGTCGAATCTCGCGCTATGTATACAGGGTGCTTGTGTTTGGACGACGGGTGTCATCATGTTCATTTCCCTTGGTGTTTGCTTAGTTTTCAGAGAGCAATTCCGATCATTTCTGGAAGAAGTCATCTTCAAGGACTGCCTGTTAGAAATGCCGTTTATATATAACATTTTGCAGCTAAAGTTTCGAAATGGAAAACTGGGCGAGTTGAAGAAGTCGGTTATAAACTCTCGAAAGACATTGTTCAGGCTTACAAGAGTGTTATTAAAAACTTACATTGTCAGCGTTGGTACGTGCGCTACTTTGTACTTATGCGGGCCGATTTATTTGATGTGCATTAGTAAAGATAAATCATTGCGTTTGCTTGGTAAGTTATAAGTAACTTCCTGTTTTTACTCGCAATTCCATAGTCTTTATGACTTGATTTTTATATTTTTGCGCGGTGTGAGGCACTTTATAAAAGAATAGAGGAAAGAAAATATCAAATTATATTTTTCAATTTGAACTTTCCTTTTCATGATTTTATTTTATTTGCACAATTAAAATTATGTTATTTATTGTACATAATATGTTCTGTTGTACATAATATGTATTATTTCTAATATGTTATAGATTAAATAAAATAAAAAAAGCACATAAATATATCGTTTTAATAAAGAGTTGAAAATTAATAATATATATATATATATATATATATATATATATATATATATTATATATATATATATATATATATATATATATATATATATATATATATATATATATATATATATATATTCTTGTGTCTTGTCTAAAAAAATTGCAATCATAAAAAGTAAATATAATATGTAAATATATATAAATTATTAATAATATAATATAAGGAACTCATGAAGCATATAAACTATTTCAGTTTAAAATATAAAAATCAGAACAAACAAACAACTTCTTAAGTACGGCCTTCCGTTATACCGCTATATCGTCATATTCATGCCGGCGTAACGAGGGCGTGCGGGAAATAGTGAACTTTTATTATAACACTCATTCGCGTGCTTAGCTTTTGTTTAAGTTTCGCTTTATTTCAGCGTTCGACATGTGGTTTCCTTGGGGTTTGGAAAACTTTACCATATACGTCGCTTCGTTCGTGTTCCATGTGTATGTTGGCTACCTATGTTGTATTGGTTAGTTAATAAAAACTGTTAATATTATTATTTTTTTTTTATTAAAACAAAGAGACCATCGTGACGCAGTGGCATCTGATTGTAAGTGTGAGTCCTATTGGGGAAGTGGATTATTTTCATTTGATTTTAATTTCATCATGCAATATCTCGAATCCGAGTGGAAAAGAAGGCTGTTAAGATAAATTTATATGCATAATATTTTATATTCTATGATATTATTGTGAAAAATTACCAAATAGGTGAATTATATGGAATTATAATATAATATTAAACTTCCATATAATTCACCTATTTGGCAAAACAATGTATCTAAATGATTAAAAAATAAAGAATGAAGTGACTTTTCACTCAGTTGCCTCTGTTTCTCGGTAAAATATGATAAGTCTGTGGAAAAATAAGCAAATTTCTATGAGTATCTTTTATATTAATAATGAAGTATAAAGCGTATTTTATAGTAGATTGGTAAGACCGTACGGTCTAATGTTCCAGAGGCACGGGTATGAATCTTACTACGTTCATATTTTTATACGTTTTCTATATAATATAATGACTATTGCAACACTGAAAATGTTTGTTTTTTTTCTTTTCAGTTTACGCTGGTTTCCAATCCATGATAATACTATTAGTAGGTCAAGTAATACGTCAATTGAAAATTCTCACATTCCTACTGTCGAATATGGATGAGCTAATTAAGGAATTGGTGGACGAAAGTGGAGAACAATGGCAGAAAGAATGCACTTCATTGCTATGTCAATGTGTAGATCATTTTGTAAAAATGAAAAGGTCATTATTTAGATGGTCTTTTAAAGTAATCGTAAAGCAGTGGAAGGTGTCAAACTGTACTTGATGGTTGTGGGTTCGAGTCCCATGAAATTATTATCTGGGTTAAATTGAGTATTTATTTTTATATTGGAATTTTGAAATTTATCGAATTTTCGTGAACCAGTTCGAGTAAATCCGCTGTACCAGCCGTCCCAGTTTCTTGGGGTAATTAGGATGTGTCCAGTTTCCTACAAAATTCCTCCGTTAATAGTTTTTTTTATTAGTAAGGAAGTGGGGAATTCAAGGTATGTAGGCAAAACTATATTAGTAAGGTGACAAGAATGAATTAGTAAAAAACTATATAAAAAAGGATTGCGTATTAGTCTTTTTTCATACTAAGGAAAAATAATACTTTAAGAAGAACATATAAAAGTAGGAAGTGGATGGATAAGTGTGGCTTTCTAAGGCTGTGGGGTCTGAGTCCTAACATAGGACTCAGATCCCACATATTATTATATGTATTAATATGGGTACAGTTATATTTAAGAAAAGTTTTCTTTTCCAAATATCTTATTTAGAAAAGAAGTAGTAACTTGAAATTTTCTTGGTTTCAGATTCACTAATAGATTAAACGTAATATGTCAACCCTTCTATTTGGCTGTCATATTGGTTGCAATAATGCTGGTTTGCGTGTGTTCAGTGAAAATCGCCATTTCAGTAAGTTTAATTACTTGTTTCTTTTTTTCATTTCTGATTAAAATAAACAAACTAAGCCAGTTTCTGATGTCTTCTTGTGAGTGGAACTACTGATCAGCCAGAATATGTGCCATCTACATCGGAAGAAGTATTTCCCAAACGGCGCATATCTGGGGAATATGGCAGGTGGGGTAGTACTTTCCATTTGAGCGTTTGTAAGTAGACTTTAACGGGTTTGGCAATATGATACCGAGCGTTGTAATGCAGTTGGATCATTTTTGCCTTTGCTCGTTTTGTGGCCTTTTATCACGCAGTGCTCAGCTCAGTCGAATCAGTTAAAGTCGATACCGTTCCCCAGTGATTTAGTTTGTTCATAATATATAACATGGACCCACCGAGTACACAGCATAACCTTCGCAACGTGTATATTTGGCTGTGCCTACGACGTAGAAGCATGACCGGTTGGAGAAGAAAAAAAAGTCAGTGGAATGAGTTCCTCATTTGTCCTCCTTACCAAATTTTAATATTCTAAATCAACATGAGAACCCTATAGGTTTTAATGACGCGGTGATTTTCAAACACGAATCACAAAGCTAGCATATCTCTTGAATGCGTTGACATAGAAGTTTGAATTTTTCTGTGCTCTGAAAAACTATATTAAGTCATATATATAGTATTAGTTTCAGCTTTGATATCTCTACGTGATCTTAAGAAAAATGGTCCTATAATTAATCTGCTATTTTCTTTTGAAGAACGGCATCCTAAAAATTGTTTCTAAGTTTTTTCCGTGTGTAACAGGGATAGGGACAGAGGGAACCTAGTGTCAAGACACTCCGTTCCTCACTTTCTGCCCAATTACTGAGTCATTGCATATTGAATGAGTATCCTCGCTTTGTCTTTTTACCAAAACGAGGAAATGAAACAATATATTACTTCGAGAGGATATCGAACCCACAGCCGTCGTGTTTACAGTCAGATGATCTACCGTGCTCTGAACATGGAGTTTATTTACACATGACAATAAATGACAATGAGTACAAGTTTTTTTTCAGCGAAAAAGATTACAAATTGAAGTATTCATCCAAAAATCCTTTTTAGACTGTTTTAAAAATTACCAAATTTTGTTTACTCATATATTTGTACTCTAATTTTAGGACAAGCTATCTCCTGACATATTGAAATATTATGTTCATGAGGGTTGTATTATTGTAATAGTACTTATGCTTTGTTTTCTGGGACAGCAGGTCGAGAATGAGGTAAACGAAATATTTACGTTTTGTGATTTACAGTGTATTTAGATTTATTTGAATATGAATATTTATCTGTATTTGTATCAATTAAATTTGGGCAGAATGAAATTTAAAAAAATTTTCACTTATCCCAAGTTAATAATAAATATTTTATTACAGTGTGAGAAATTAGAAACGGCCGTAACAGAAAAATGGTACATATTTAATTCCAAACATCGAGTCAATGTGTGCATTTTCAAAATGGCTCTCAGTCGAAGAATGCCTATTTACATTTTTGGCTCGATAACACTTTCTTTACCGACGTTCACTTGGGTGAGGTTCAAATGGATAATTGATTACCGCTTATTATTGTAGTAGTACATAATGGCGCAGTGAGACAGCGCCTGGTGTAAACGCTATGTTTTGGGTTCGATCCCCATTTAGAAGAATGATATTCCTGCTAAAATGCGGAATTAAGTTCAGCCCTTCAATACGCTGTGTTTCGAATGTGGAAAACGGAAAGCGGAGAACGAAGCGTCTTAACACTAAATTCTCTCTACTACTATACGTAGGATAAACGTTAAGCGAAAAAAAAATCTATTTCAGTTCATCCGCACCGGGATGTCTTTCTTCACTTTAGTGATGTCGGTTCTAGAGGAATAACAAATTTTTACAGATTGTATGAGGCTGTAGTAATAAAAAAATCGTTTATACACTGTAATACACAAATGTCTTAATTGGCACCTTAAATAAAATGCACTGTCACACACACACAGTAAATTCTTTTATTTTTAACCTATTTCAAGACAGGAGGTTCTGAGTTCGTCGCCTATATTTTTGTATATCCATTTAGATTTCTCAGTCATTTGTGAAAATGATATATCTCCTCAATTATTAGGAATTAGAGTTAGAGTATAAATTTGTATATTATATAAAATTTATAAATTAACTAAATAAAAATATATAAAAAAATACATAAAAGCGCTGATTGAAGTTAAAACTAAACTAAAAAAAAAATATCTATATCAACCAACTTAAGCACAAAGTAAATAGTAGAAAACAATATAAATAATATAGTATAAAAAAAATTAAAAAGCAATAAACGAACTAACTAAACAACTACTATTGCTTGCATAATATTATGTATGTACATACATGTTAAGTAAGGTGCCAGTTTGAGTATTTTTTTAAAACATTTTACTTGCTTTTTCTTGGGTATATTTAGTACTTACTAAATGAAAATTAGATTCAAATTCTAAATATTTTAATTAAAAAAGTGTACATTTATAATACAACTGTTTTGGCAGTTGATTCAACGCTCTTGTAAAAATAAATGAAAAGAAAAAAAAATAAGATAAATTATAAAGATATATAATAAAGTACATAGTAGAATCATAATTATTAATTAAAGGGTACTTATAGGGGAACTGAAGGCAAAACGGAATATGCAGGTAAAACTAAACAGTTACATTAGTTGGAGACCAATAACGTCATCTAATTAATGAGTAGCCCAAGTTATTAGTTCCTCTTGCCTTGCTGTCGGTCAATATTTGTGAACCTGCCATGTGTTGCAACAAATTTTTATCCAAGTATGCGATTGTTTTAGACTTTTGATGTAAAACGTATAATTTTTGATCTAATCTGCAGTTTTGTGGCATTTTTTAAAACCCATTTCGTATAACCATTTTGTGATTTAATTGAAAATTGACTAATAAAGATTTGTAGTATTACTAATATTAAGCACAATGGAACGAATATAAATCACTATAATAATATCAAGTATAAATCTACAGTTACTTGGAGCACACTGAAAATATATAACCATATAATATACCATACTATAATATAATATACCATATATATAGCGATTATTTCGACGCTCGCTCCGTTTAATGGAAATCAACATGTAATACTGTTATACATAATAGCCTTGAGTAGAATCATGGTACAAACCCTCGGTGCACGAGTCCGACTACCATTTCACTGGGTTTAATAAACGTCGTAAGTGTAACGTGATAAGATGATTAATTGCTCTTAATTGTCTTCCCGCATCCACACCTACATCTATGCTTAGATATAGACGTGCGATGATTATTAGTTTGCTTATTTTGTTTGAAAAAATATTTAAAATCAATTCCTGAATAAAAAAATTAAGTACCTGCACGTTATCCACGTTGTTAATTACGTTTAATCAAGACTAGTACTTCATACTTAATAGTAGGTCATTCTAATGAATAAATACCAAATTTAAAATGTGCGTACACTGTAGAAGCACTTTGCTAATTAATTAATCACTGATCGAATCATTGAACTGAGTTAATGATGATGTGCTTATTAAAACAAAAAGTAATAACCAAAATCTGAAATAAGCTTTTAATGATACGTACACAATGGAAATGTTTTTAATTAACTGATAATTGTAAATGCCCTTATAACCTGTCCATTTTTTTGTGTAACGCAAATATTATAATATTCATAACATACGCGATAATTTCAATTCACATCACACTCATTCAATTCACAATTTTTTAATTCACAATTTTTTTAATATATTAAAATCGTCAGCTGTGATAAAGGTCGACTACACCTTTGCCAACAATATTTATTTTGAAAAATATTGAGCTTTTTTACACAAACAGGCTATGCATCCGCAGTCTTAGTGTAATGATTCTTAAAAGGTCACTAATAGTAGAACAAAATGTTGTTAAACTTCCCTCTCCTGCTTATTAAATGTATGGAACGTGTGTTTATAAAAAAAGATACATATTTGTCTATATCCATCCATTCCCCATATATTGGCAAAGCAATTGGGATAATCAAGCTCAAAGGTAATCTGTTTTTCAATTTTATTATACAAGGATCAAAAGCCATTTTAATCTTTTCTATTTGTATATCGAATATTGGCTTTTTCAATAATTGAAATTGTTTCATAAATGTATTTGGCTAACGCAATGACGCGTCGTACGTTAATGTTTTGTGAAATGAGAATTTGTTGGGGGTTTGTGGGGGGTTCTGTGTAGGTTAATATTAAAATTTCTTCGTATATATTTTTTATATTATAACTATCTTAAAGCAATTCTAGACAGACATTCAGACAGAAAGACAGTCAGAATAGACATTCTAAGAAACATATGTTTTTATACGATTTTTTAAAATACGATATAATTTTTAAGAATTCAAATTAACATAGATACTTCTGTGCTCTGGTAATAAAAAAATATAAAAGTTTATATCATTTTAAAAAGTACTGTCAACATCTGCAGTCTCTCCAGTCTATATAAGTATACTCTCAAGTACTCCGCTCTGCACTCACTATAACATACGTTTAAATACTACATTTTACATTTGTAAGAAGCAAAATTAACTTAAATAACTTACATATTATTAATTTAATTTTTTATGCCACAGAATTACTAAAAAATATCACTTGATTTGGTATATTTTTAGACTAAATGCTAAACAAAGATGACTTTATTAATATTTGAATATCCGTTCAGTTTTGTTGATATTTTAAAGATATCCTTTTAAATATTCGTTTTCTTATAAAATATTATTCAATTGCCTCAAGATGACAAGAATCTGATAGAGCTCAAGACGCTTTCACTACTTCATAAATGAATATAAAATATATATATATCTAAATGTAAACAAGGATTTATCTGAGTAAATTCGAAGGAAAATATTTATGAGGCCACTCCATTAGCACAAATGGGAGAATTGGCTAAGAAAATAATTCTGGTAAATCTGACTCGAGCAATTCTGTGGGTTTATGTTTAAAATAAAAAGATTCATGTGATTTCCTTGTTGGATAACATATTTGGGCATTAGGATAGGATATACAAGATGGATTTCTCTATTGTTATTTTACTATAACATATTTTAATAGTAAAAAAATTCTAGACAAATAAATCAATCAACGGACAGACAAAACGTAGTGTTTTACATAACTTTCATGTATTACATTAATGGGAAATTATTATTAAAAATTATTGATGTGAATTATTAAATAGACTTCCTAGATAAATAGAGTCTTGATCACATTCTTTTTTATAATCACACCTGTTCCTGAGATTACTGCGTCTAACCAAACAAACACTAAACTTTATTCCGATAACTAAATAAAAAAAATGAATATAATAAAAGTATATATTCCCTAAAGCAGAAACGAAATTCACAATCACGTGCTTAAATTCCCGCTGCACGATGACGGCTTCTATTATTTTTAGTAATATTTTTGTAACATTATAAAGTTAATCTCTGTTGCATTTTTATTTAAATTAAGAACTTTACATAAACATAAATTAGTGACATTTAACAGCGAGACAATCAAAACTGAGTGTTCCAGTCGGCGGAAAGCTGTTCAGCAAAATGTAACACAACGGCCGATAGAAAGTGCAATATGCAACTAAAGACCTCCAGTGTGCTTGTAAGAGCCCAACTAACCTTCCATTGTTTTTGGCTCGACGGGGCAAGCTTGTGGTAAAATGGATTTATAAAATAAATGGGTATTTTTTCGATTTTGTTTTTTTGTGTGTAAGCTTTTTTTGGATAAAGTGATTATTAGTCATAATAATGTTAATCATTAAGATAATTCAACAGATCATTTTATTATTGCTATAAAATCATTTAACTAAAAAACTACATTACATATGAAGTGATGATTAAAAAACAGATATACAAATTAAATTGAATTAAATTTCTAGTTTAAAAATAATGCCCCGGGTGAGGATCGAACTCACGACCTTAAGATTATGAGACTTACGCGCTGCCTACTGCGCTACCGAGGCTATAGTACATCAGGCGAAATCTTTGTATTAATACTAAAAATATTTCTTAGAAATATTTTTTGATATTGAAATATTTTGTTCTCTATTCTCTATTTTTATTAAGAACTCCTATTCTTGCGATACTAGGATCTATAGGCTTATCCAATCATTTGTTTAATCCAGCTTCAAGCACCTGTTTGATAGCTTCCTATATGTTATTTGATCTAAATCATGTGGTCTACATGCAATCGTATATATACGCTATACCTCTTATTAATATCCAAAAAAAATAAACTTAAACTCAATAAAAAAAATAATGTAGGTACCACTAAAACCGAAAAGGTTGCACATTTATTATTGAAACGGCCTATAGTAAAGCATTTCTGAGGAGCTTGCGGTGAGGTCGCTGAATGTGAGTTTCGCGGCGAAGTTAATATCAGCAGAGCTGCCACACTTTCCAATGAAGGCCTTTAAACAAAGATGTGTATTGTTATAGTCGGCTTTTACATTTATCTTTAGGTCAATTTATATTTAAAAACAGGTATATAATTGTTTTTTACGGATGATTTTTTTAATATAGTACCTATTACACGAGTCCATCATGGCGCAATGTGACAGCATCTCTAACCGAATAAAGCGCGGCATTGAGTTCCACCACTCAACACGCTTAGTGTCGAATTCGTATTCGAGTCTTTCTGTTGAAGTTAAAAAAACAACATCGTTTCAACACTCTTCTTAGTGGTAAATTTTGACCGACGCAAGCGTAAGCAAGGTTTATAATATGACAGAAAATGTGAACAGCATTATCTAAGTATGCTTAATTATTTCATGTCATATAATTGAATGTGAGGCCTCCTTGCTATGTTTTTTTTTTAAAAAAGCTTTTCTTTCCTGCTAATGACTCTCTCTCTCTATCTGCCTTCCCTGCTAATTTCAAATGACATTTTAATTCAAAAACATATGTATAGATTTAACATGTCACAAAATTTACGATATACCTGTTAAGTTACAAGTTAATAGATATTATTTACAGAAAAAGGGTCAAGACCTCTTAATAGTCTTGAAAAGTATGCCAACTAAAAATACAAAAGAACACTTGTTCCAGAAACAGTAAAAGAGCATCAAAGTAAGGTCAAGATTCTATTTGAAATGTTAGTATATAAGAAGGAGGGTTAGGATGAATTTTGAAAACTACATTATTGATTTATTTTATACCGACGCTACTAAGAATTTAAGAATTCTACAAATATAAAGGGTGTTAGAGAACGTTTTTACTAGAATTGCTACTTTAGATTACTTGAAGCGCGGCATAGCATCGATCCCCACTCACAAGAATGAGTTATTTTTATGTCTATGGACAACTTTGCCATTCTACATTCAGTGACTAGAATTGGAGAACTGCGATGTATGCGGAAAACGAGCGCCTTAACATAGTGTTTTCTCTACTGCTATAGGTAAGAATAAAAAAACAAATAATAAAACAATGAAAAAAGCCAGAGATAAAATGCGAAATTAAGTCATATTATATGAAATTCGAACCAGGACTTCTTGAGATTAGCGCGTTAGAAATCTCTTCCGATTTATATTATGAGTTTATAAATTCTTCTATACTTCTAAATTTACGACCCGTAATAAGTACATAAGTATTAAAACGATATTTTTTTTCATTCTATTGTACTACAATTGTACTATTTATATTTTATTTATCGGAACACCATAAATAAAGTAATTCAATTGAATTATTTTTAATTTTTAAATACACCGCCTTTCCTTCCTAACAAATCCTTCTATTTCTAACATCGCCAAAGTTTAAAATAATATTAATATTACACTAAAAAAACGTTATTTGAATTTTATTTACTTTATATTAATAAATAAACATACAGACAAAAAATAGTCCTGGTAGTTAAGCTTATATTGACATAGCTTAACGATATATAAACCGACCAATAAATACGTTTTCAAAAATGTTTTATGAACATAGTTGGCATTTCTATACTTCTATAGTCTGTTGATGTAATTTAGATATATCGACATTAATACAAATAAATATAACCTGCTCGGGAGCATTTCATTTCCATGAACAAGGACAACCGTTGAAAGATATTATAAGTCTCTTATAACGTCATGTTAAAATATTTCTATAGATTTTTAAACACATAATATTACTCTTCGAAAATGATTTGAAGTCATCTACCAATAGCATTGTATCTAAACCTACTAAAATACGTTCTGTCACTATAATAATTGTAAATCAAATGACTTGTAACTATTACAGTGACATCCAGCTTAGACTGTGGAAATCATTTTGAAATGTTTTTATATTAATTTTTTTTATCATTTGCCATTGTTAATAATGAGAATGTAATAAAGTTTTATTTACTAGCTTTACGTAATTTAACCGTCTCTGTTTTTAATTCTAGTTCGAGGTTTGCATCGCACAAGAGGATAAAAACTATATATATATATATATATATATATATATATATATATATATATATATATATATATATATATATATATATATATATATATATATATATATATATATATATATATATATATATATATATATATATATATATGTATATGTATATGTATATATATATTTTGCTTAAGTGTATGAACCATTAGCATGCCAAATCTAACTTACTTCTTTTAAGCAATTTAAATAATTTAATTTTATTACTTTCATTTATTTTCCAGGAGCTGCATGGAATACCAGGATTAAAACTATAATTGTGACAGGATTTAACCATAAAAACTGTAATATGTGGATTGGAACTGTAAGCTATTACTATACAAAAAATAATTCATTTCTGTCTAGTAGTTTTTGCGTGATTGGATGACAAATAAACAGACAGACAGACAGAAAAAATTCTGCTGAGTGGGTTTTAGCTTAGCTTAGCTTTTCAAAAAATTAACTGACCCAAATAGTATTTCATTCATTTCTAAAAAAGATATTCAAGAGTCCTATAAATTGATTAGTGGAGTGAGTGAGAATACGAGCACAAATGTTGCTGCGGAGGTAAATACCAATGCCACCTCCACCTTGCATAGTGCCGTAATTATGAAATAGCTAGAATAGAGCCTAGAATAGAGTAAAAATAGATGAAAGAGAAGATTTTAACTAGGTTTCTGATATAAGAATCGACTACGCCAGACTACACGAAGATGAGTGTGATGAGCCTGAATGCTCTGCACGTTGTTATGTACTAAGGATAGGGAATTAGTCGAGCTTATAAAATATTAGATAATTTATGTCCAAGTAATTTAGAATCTGAAAGTGATGAATGATTACTTTTAGCATTATCATAATCGTTGGAAGAACATGAAAAATATTCGGTCATCAATTATATGATATTTGAAAATATAAATGAATAAGTAATGTATTCATTATAAATAATAATAATATATAAATTGTGTAAAATAGTAATATAATTACAAATATATATAAAAACAAGTTGATTGAATTAAATATATATACACTAAGAAAATTTCAACAATGGTAGATTGTTGTAAAGACTTAAAAAAACAAAAGCCAAGACAAGATACATATAATAAAATACTCAGATGAACTGGAAAATATAATCTATGTGATATAATGACATGCGACACCAAGTTAACACAAATTGATACATTAAAAGTAAATACATAACACGCACACACATACTAGTTTTATAAAATAATAATGATAGCTGATTTCGAAATAGAACAATATTTTATAAAATTTAGTAGTTCCGATAACGAGGAAATCTCACGTTTTGATTCTTGGTACCGAAAAACATACGGGCTGCTATGAATACCTCTTATGCTACTAAATCTGACGATGATTGCCCGGGCTGAGTCCGTTTTAACACCCAGTCTATGATATGATTTAATTTTTATAGATCCTCTGTCAACTACATCTTACTTGATTTTGTTGTCGGTGTGGTGGCTGCAGAATCAGAGATTTTTTATCAAATTCGCCCATTCGAGTTAAAAACATAGAAGAGAGTCCATACTTTTGAGAAGTAATTCTACAAGTGTTTCCATTCTCATTTTATTTACTTAGTGCAGAAACTGTGTGATAACATTTTGTTATAATTAACTTAGCTCAAGTATTTGAGTCTAACACAATGTGCACATAAATATTTACAAATAAATAAAAAAATTAAATAGAAGGCAGCAAATAAAAATACGTCTAGTCACCGTTGTGCCATATTAACCCATCGTATAGAGGTAGAATAACACAGAATAACGTAATAGGGTAATGTAAACATTAACTAACTAGAAACAACGCCCGGAGTGGATTCATACTTGTCGTCCTCTTAACGTAGCCTCTTAGCTTTATACAGAACTCTATCTATTTCAGTACGAACAAAGAACTCAACAGTTTTAAAGTACAATAACATCTCGAGTTTCAAATTACATTTGACTGAATACGCCAACAATAAGTGGTACATTCAGTTTTTTCCAGCGCAATATGCAGTGAAGAGGCTCTCTGCCTTTTTATAGCTCGGCTCTAAACAAGTGAACCCTTCATAGCTACGGTGGTTTGTTTCAGCCTTATTTTAAAATTTTCATTTCATTTTGATATATTGAATAAAAAAAGTTTTTATGTTCTCAGGTATTTTTTTTATTTTGTCGACATTATATTTTTTTTTGTTTAACACACAGTACAGTATTGTATGAAATAAGCGAAGAATAACGAAAAAAAACTTTTTTTAACCTGTGGTGCATTTTAGTTTAATTGCATAAAATTTACTCGGTTCAAAATCTATATCTTTCTATCTAAAATATTTATATCTCACGCTTATTAAGTAGCAACATTTTTGTATTAAGCATTTACGGGTCAAACCTTGCCAAGTTATAAGCGGCTCATAGCGTTTTATGTATCATTGTTTATCATCTCTGCGAGTGTAGTCGTTTTAACATGTTTCCGTTTATCTTGTTAAGCTTAGGAGATAAGCTGAGTTTATTCCATTTATATTTCATATAAATAATATTTTGTTGTGAAAAAGCTCACGCTTTCGTCTTAGTTAAGCTTCATTTAAATTTTTGCAGCATTATTGGAATGCTTCTGTAAAAATTATAAATATTTTCTTAAATTCTACTGATGTAGATTAGCACACTGTAAAGATTAGTACAGATGTACATTCAGATGTCTCGATTATAATACGCCGTGATTAAATCTTTCATATAACAGGTAGGCAGAGGCAATCTAGAGTAACGCCACTTTCCACCTTCCGAGTAGAGGAATTCAACGCCGCGCTTTCCTTGTGACCACCAGTGGGAACCAAACCCACAACCATCACGTGTAAATAAGAAAGTTTTAACCTTGTTATGAATTAACCATAACTAAAGATTATGTATATAAAACTTTTATAAGATTTTTAAACAAAAAGAAGTTAGTGTAGAAAAGCTAGTGTCGTAACACTCCGCTCTTTAATAGTTTAGTATAGATAAATATATATTGAAAACAAATAAATGAGTGACATACAGACAATTTTGTACCGTTGCCATTATAATGGACGCGCCGTTATAGCGTAATATAATTTGTCAAACTGTTGCCTCTTAAAATATGTCACAGCGACGCTACACTGGCGTTAGACAAGACTTGATAAAAATACACATTTATTGGCATTAACGAAATAAAATCTCTTCATGAAATATATCATTGCTCTTTTATGTCAATTTCCAATGGAGTTGTTTTAAAAATATTATTATTATTAAAATATGTACATAACATATACACGGAACTATTTTAACTGTTATATAACGAAAATTGATTTATAAACAAAATTTTAGTTATAACACAATAAATAAATATACGCATCAAACTATTTGGCAAGTAAAGTATACATACGTTTTAAAATCTTCAACACCTTTTTTATACTAAGGTACTAAATTGTACGTACCTTTATTTTAACCTCAACTTCTTCTGAATATGAATTTCTAAGAATATGTGAAATATGTATTACTGTGACCACGGATTACTGCAAAGTGTTTAAATAAAAAAAAAACAAAACAAGGATTTCCAAAAATAAACGACTAATCAATTAATATACGCGATTAATCCTGTTAAAGATTTATTTAAGAGGTCTAAAAATTATATCTGTTTAAAAATTGTTCTATTTACTTTAAAATGCGTTTAAACAGCACAATGGCTAGGAAGTTATTATTTTTAATTTTATCATTTTACAAGTATAGCTGCATAATACTAGCAAAAACTATTTTCAGAACATTTAGTGTATAGAAAACAGTATACAGGTTATAAAAGTCCCATTCACAGTTCTTGGCGCAGAACGCTAAAAAGTCATAAAAAGAGAATAAAGCCTATACCAATTAAGTTAATTAGATTTTATTAGAGTGTGTTTCCATTATCACTTTATTTTTACCATCTGAACGATACTTTTTGTATAATATTGAGGGTAATTTTTTCATAAGAAAATAAATAATTTATGAATAAATAAACATCGAGCATTTCTATTATAATTAGTCATATCTGTCTTTTTACAATAAAAAAATTGTCGCATGTTTATTTACTACAGTTTTTACTAAAAATCATTTGTAAATGGTATTTCAAAGGAGCAACTGTTGAGATTTCCTTCGGACTGACAATACTAACTCTTCAATATAAATTGACGATTCAGAAGTGCTTGTAATGTGTCTTATTAAATTAAATAAATCCAATTGAATAAAGAATATTTTGGTTTTGAATTTATTTTACCAATTTAATGTAAGTCAACGGAAAGTACAACTTATAATACAAGTTGACAACTTACAATTGCAGATTTAAGTTTATAATGGATTTATTCAATAATATATGTGTAAATTGCCAATTTCCGCATTTTTTTCTTTATTTTGCACTGTACAGGTCCTAAGTCTTAGGTACATATCCCATAGATTCTTTTTTCGAATTAGAATAGAATACCGAATATAAAATATCATACCATACCATATGCAAGAAAAAATAAACGCTCCTAGCTTTTGATTCTATAGACTTAAAACTAAAAATGACTAAAAACCTAATTAATGCACATTTCAATGGACTGTAGAGGTGATATGTGATGTAATTTTCAGTTTGTTATCTTCACGCGTTGTACATGTTGAGTTAAGTTAATCTTGACCGACAAACGGACAATAGACTGATCCTATGAGGATTCCGATTTGTATCTTTTAATGTGGGTACGGAACCCCAAAAACATATTATTTAAGGCCATCATAGCGCAGTAGGACTGTGTATGATTGCAAACGTTCTGGTTGTAGGTTCTGCTTGTATTTGGGGAAAGTAATAGTTTTAATTTTCCTACTTGAGTCGCATCGTTGAGTTCCGCCACTAAATACCCAATAGTTTGAATTAATGTACTTCATTAACCTTTACCTCTTTCTGAAAACTTAAACTCTACTCTATGCGAAATCAGTTGAAGCGTTTAAATATAAAATACGTGACGGATTCTACAGTGAAACCGATTCTCTCGACAGAAGCCAGTTGTCTTGATTGCAAACGACCTTTTTATAGCCCTATGAATGGTAATTAAGAATTAGCGACATCCAATGTTTTCGTACGCTTAGATACTCGATAAAAGGATATAAAAATATAATTATTACAAGCATTACTTTTCCGACTTTGCTTGTGGTGGTGGTGGTGTGGTTTGCGTGTGGTGTTGTTATGAATATGTTAGATAGAATTGGACTAAACAGCTTACTTTTTGTACCAGGAATTAAAAAAAAACTTTGTTTCATCGGGGAACTTTTGAATTGAATTCACGATCATCGCACTTACTGTCAAACTTTGTCCGGCAAGGCCATAGTTGCCTCAAAGCATAAGGTATTCAAATTTATTTAAGATATTGACTCTACATTTTTTAAAATAAAAAGTCATTCTATTAAAGAATTAATATGGTAGAAGTTTATAAGAAAGATATTTAATATACTCCTAAATAGCTTTCAGATGAAAAAAGTCGCTAGAGTACAGCTTCTTTACATTTTTACGTCTTCACTACAAATTATTCGGACGTCTTTCAGCACAAATTTATAGATAACTTATAAAAAAATCAAAAAAAAAAGATTTTTTATCATTGCTTAATTGATTAATTTTAAGTTTATTGGTGTATTTTTAGTTATTTTCAATATCATATAATAAGTAATCTTTATTTCGCAGCAGCACAGGTCTGATTGTAAAGGTTAAACTGTCTAGGTCTAGGTGTAAACTGTAAAGGACGATTGTGGGATCGATTACTTCTCAGAGATAAATATTAATTTTATTTTACCTGCTTTGAAAAGATTGAGTGCGGCGTTGAATTTTGCCATTCAGTACATGTTTCAAATTGAATGAAAATGTTGCAAATTGAGTTTAAAATGGGAAATGGAGTCTTACACAAGATTCTTTCTGCTTATTAAAAGCATTATTAAAAGCAGAAACAGTTTAAAGTTAGCTTTAACAATATTCATTCTTGTATTTTAATTTGCATTGCCTAAGGACGTACCCGCCCTTGGTGGAGGAACCTGATGAGCTGTCGCAAAATTTACACATACAGAAAATTAAAAAAACTATCCCTAATACGAACGTTTTGTTAAACCTATAGAAATAATCAATAATGTAATCTAATACAAGATCACTGGACCTAGATAACCACAAATAAAGCCATTTAAAATAATATTATAGATCCATAACTCTCGAAACTTCTATACGTCTATATCAGCCTTAAATGTATCTGACGGTAACCCTTAAGTGTTTCTGTCTCGTTTCATCAAGATCATTCTCTATATGAAAGAAAGAGAGAATACATTCAAAAAGTGCCTTAAATAGAGCTGACCCTTATCATACTCAATGTCTAATACAACTATCTGAGTAATATTTGTTGTTTACTCGCAGCTATCAATTTTACTGGGGCTGGAGCTGGAGGAAATAGTGACATAAAAGATGACAACAATTAATGATGAAATTTAAAAATCATCTTAAGTCTTATTTGAGGCTTCAGATATACGCTTAATAAATAAAAAAATTATTAAATGAACCTAAATACGTATATTTTAGATTTAGGTCATTTTTAGTCGAGTGTGATTCTGATTTTAACCACGGCCGATTCTGGCCATGGTCAATTCTAGATTAAAGATTTGTTTAAATTTTTAACTATCTACCTTCCCCTTCAATTCTTAGCTTATATACTTAGCTTATATCAATAGCTTCGTGACTAATTTATTATATCTATTCATATACTCATGTTCTCAATTTAAATTTAAATAAAACTTTTGTAGCCGTTAAGCCTGGTAACATTGGGTCAATAAAATGTTATTTTTACTGTAGATGTAAGACTAAGTAAGTGTAGAACTGTAACTGTACTTGTATTGGTGTTTTAAATAAATAAATGAATTAATAAAAAAACTAAGTATAACATTAAATTCATCACTAAGCACGCCATTTCTCGAACTTAGACGGAACGCTAAGATTATTATCTTAACAATAGGTTCTCTCTGTTTACCTATAAGCATGAAGTTCTATTGGTAAGGCAAAAGTACAGGCTCTAGACGACTCGAGCTCTAGAGCGACGCACCTTCTTATGATACACATCACACGTCATCTCGCATCACGTCACGTTAATTTTAAAACAACTGTAAGCTCAAAGCCTCTTAAGCTTTTAAGTTATGTTTATAGATATTTTCGTAATGAACATAATTTTTATGTTTTTAATATGGTGTGTAGACCTAAGGAATACCATCTTGAAAAGAAACAGAAAATAATTGTCGCTAGTGTATCAAGTGCAAGTTATATGAATATATCAGTTTGAACAGAGTGAAAAGTGCTGGGTAAAAAGTTTTGACATCTTTAGTGACTTCTGTAGTTAAAAAATATACAGAATTTAAAATCTCAATTATTTACGCAATAGTAACAAAGCCGAAGTGTTTCGGCCTGTTTTTATTAAGTTTCCTATCACTACTGTGGAGCCACCTCAACTTGCTCTCCCTTTCAGCGGACACTTCTGAAAATACTGAAGTGGTACTCCTTAAGTCTATACTCCATAGTTTCTGAGTACATTTGAAAATAGCGGTGAACACATCTATGTACATTCAAATAATTATTTCATCTTTAGTTCGAGTGTAGAATATTAAACAGTAAATTTCCCAAAGAATGTTCCGGTCACCGAAACATATTAGGAATTTTATAGTAGCATGCACACAGAACTGTGTAATTGACAGTTCGATATGGACACAATATCGGAGGTGCAACTTCCACAGGTACCTACGAATCCCATTGCGACTGGACTACAGGATACTTTGAATGACAATTTCTGTCGTAAAATTTTATAATAGAATATTGGAATGTGCACGCGATTGTATATTGAAAATCCACTTTTTAGCTTCACGCTTAACGCAAAGCAGGGTTTACGGAGAGAAGTTAATGTCAAGACACTCCTAGCTCCACTCTCCGCCTCAATTCAAAACATTACGTGTTGAGTGGTGAGGCAGAGAAAACAAAAAGTCATCCCAATGGGGATCATACCACCAACCATTGCGTTTTCAGTCAGTTTTTTTCTATATTTTACGTTAAAATAAAGTAGGTACAACCAATTTTTTTTTGTTATTTAAAATTACATTACGACTTTCCCTCTTTCACTTGAAATATGTATTTGCATATGAAAAGCAAAGTTTTGTAAATTCGTAGAAATTATCAGAGTAGCTGCAGTAAGATAAACAAGCGCTCTGTTTCACTGTTTCCGTTACGGGTCACAAATTGTTTTTGTGGCCACCCTAATTATTTCCACTTGCTGACTTTATGCTTGCATAGGTTATAATGGAAGCGGTATTTGGGTTTTTTTTTCTTTTTTTATTCAATGGCCACGTTTTATGCCTTACGAGAAATTAAGAATAATAAATATCATCAAATCAAATCATCCTGTAAAACGCCAAACATGATGCCAATGCGGCAATATATACACTAAATAATTCTCTCTTGTCTGATATATTACTGAATATACTATATATTACTCTCTATGTCTACACAAGTTCATTTCTTATTTTTCTAATTTAATGTGCCAATAGAACTAAATACTTTATATATAGAATGAATAATTATTCTATGTTTGAGTTTCTAATTAGTAATACATAAGATATTTAACCACTAGCCGTGATAGCTTTCAGTAGTAAAAATAAATAAATATTCTGACTTATAAAGGAAATCAAATTTAGTCTTAGGAAGAAATTTTATACTTTCACATTGGTGGAGAGGGTCCACATTTGGTTGGTCCAAACTTTATATGTTTAGGCATTATACATTCTTATAATCATTATTTATCTGACTTTTAAAATATCTCCCTATTTTACAAAGAAAGCTAATATAAAAGATTTTAATGTTAAAATATAATAAAATAATGTGTATTCAATACAATATACATCCTTGTTAACCCTCCAAGCGCGGGTCTTCCAGGAGATGAACAATAAAAATGTAAACTCAACAACGTATTTCACAACTACACCTCTTTGTGTGCACCGGAACACGCTTCGTGGTTATATGGACTATTAAAAAACCAATAATTAATTTAAAGTGTTAAAGTTGCTTTATTTACAATTTAATGTGTTATTTTTATTGTTATTTAATAATGTTTTCGTAAAGAGTTAATTGACATTTATAGCACCTAGGTTATATATTTTTCAAAATTTTTGTATTCGACCAAAATATTAATTTATCGTATCGGCATAAACCTATTCCGTAAGATGCGGGTATTAAGTGAGAACATTCTCCATTTTCCTCTTATTTAAAGATTATTTCTTAGTGAGAACTGAAATTATGATAATAGTATTTAATAGAAATTTACACTTACATAAATTCACATTTATATAAACATCTTTTCTTACTAGAGTTTTAAAACAATAATATTTGAGTAAGTAAACTTAATTGAGATATGATAAATCCAAAAAATCTATCCAAGAATTAGATGAAATTTGTCTCGACTCGACTTCAACTTCGTTTATACACACTTGATGTCGATATGACATGAAGTGTAGAATAAACGACTTAAGTTGGCTTTAAGCTAAACCATTATTAATCCGTAATACAATCCTTTGAATAAGTAATAAAGGATATAGATAACCTGGAGCAATGAGAGACCCAACGTCTCGGTTGCCTTTCTCAATGTAATTACTATCCAAGTAGTATTTATTTGACTCCAATTTAATTTCAATCTCCCCAAAAGAGATGTTCTAAGATAAAGGGATCGTTTGTAGGGAAATCTAATTAAAATGCGTCGGTAGAACTATTCGTGTAAACGGTTTGTAACCTTTGTCTGGGGTTTTGATTTCGAGTGGTTTGTAGTTTGGCTAATATTATTTCTTCTCACGTTACAAAGTGTCGTTAATTCAGCCTTCAATTGTTTTATTCTAAATGGGCTAGACAATAACATTTTATTAAATCTTGAATTTTAGGGTTCCGTACCTAAAAGATAAAAACGGGAAACTCTAGGCTTAATAGCCTTCGCTGTCTGTCTGTCACCAGGCTGTATCTTATAAACCGTGATAGCTAGAAAGATGAAATGTTACAAATTGTGTATTTCCGTTGCCGCTATAACAACAAACACTAAAAATGAAAAAAGTGAAAATATTTCGTTAGCAGCAGTTACTTACATTCATGAAAAAGCACGCGGGACCCTACGCGAGTAGCACTCGCACTTGGCCAATATTTAAATATCATAAATTTTGCTGTTCTTGATAGTACAAGATTTTTTTATATGCATATATTATATATTAATTTTTATTGTTAACTTACTTTCTTGTTCTTGTTAAATATATAGGACGTTGATCTCCTTTTTTAGCACCTAGTATCTTAAAATGTCTAAATGCGTACAATGGAATAACTTATCACTTCATTCTTGGTGAAAGACAAGCCCATTTTTCAATTTCCAACAAGTAAGTTTCAAGTGTGTAGACTGGGTATGTCTTTCTACTCGATTCATATTTTTTGCAGAGAGGAACTTGTGTTAAGGCAAGTTTGCGAGTGGTGGAACAAAACGCCGCGTTTTGTTTTGTTACTGGACCGAGAAAAATAATGATGAAATTAAATGAAATTAACTGATCAGTCAGTCAGATGTTGTGCCAGTACACCACGAGAGGTGACGGCTTTAATATTTGTATTTATTATTGTCCGTTTATAGTAGCCTAGTAAATGACTAATGAGTGATCTAGCAAAATTGAATTCCCTTTGTTCTATAGCAGTGAGCGTTATATTTCCTGGCTGTCGTTCAGATACTAATCGACGTCGAGGTATTTCAATTTTACCTGCGATTTACATATTCGATGAGTCGAAATCCTTGATAGCGCCTCGGACGAATTTACATTGAACAAAAAAGACTTTTAATATTAAAGTCGGAATTGACGTAAAATATCAAGAAAAAAAAAATAAATCAGAATATAAAATTACAAACAGGAAATTTGCAGGCGGGAAAGTAAAATATTGCTTTTATTTAATATGGCTTAGAAATATGAGAAAATAATTGAAACTTGGTGTAATCTGTAATCAAAATATACAATTATTGTAGATATAGTTTTTAATATACGAGTATATTGTGTGCTATATTACTCATATCAAATTACCATACACTAAAGCAGTCTAAACTAAAGAAGGAATATTGAAATGCTGCCATAACAAAAATGATCAAACGTGAAAAGCACTTTCCATTGACATATTATAAAAATCAAAGATCTGGAACACTTGATGTATACGCTAATAACTATAAAAAATATGAAATATATTGATAAATCGGTAAATGACAATGGCAAGGCATATTACACGCTATATATATTCAATTGTGACTTAAATACACTTATAGATTTTCTTAATTTTTTTTGGAGCTTCACATATTTTCGTACAGCAGGTAAATCGAGGGAATCTAAACAATTTGCGGATGTTCCTTGGCGGATTTTGCCGCATTTTATCGACCAGGGCGGAAATATGAAAAAATATGAACTCAATGAAAAGATTGTATTTCTAATCTAATCGAGTCTACATGTAGACTACCCCATTACGCTACGACGGCATATACTACAAAGAGCTTATATATATTCAATTGTAATAAATCAATTAGTGGAAAGTGAAGAATTCCACATAATTTGTATTCGACGTTGAATAAAACTTCTACAGTATATTTATTCAATAAAATGTTTATTACTAGCTAACTAGTATCAGAATAAATTATATTAAAATAATTGTTTTAAAATTATTTCTATTGTTTCCAAGCAACTTGTAATATATCCCAAAAGGTCGTTAAGAAGTAATCGACGCTGAAGTATTTTCAATTTCACCTCACATTTACATATTCGATGACGACCAAATCCTCGACAGCGTTGAGATGAATTTACATTTTATAAAAAAAAATATTTTCATATCATTGTTAGTTATTATAAAAATGTTTATTTATATATACATATATATATATATATATATATATATATATATATATATATATATATATATATATATATATATATATATATATATATATATATATATATATATATATATATATATATATATATATATATATATATATATATATATATATATATATATATATATATATCTCAGAGGGTGTCTAGCCAATTATCTGTCCGATATTTGGTTTCCGGCATACGGGTACGCGACCCCGGGACCTCGAGCCACCACTTTCATAACCCGATCCCTATCCATGTAAGTGGTGTCCATCCCCTATATTCCAAGTCTTTCTGCCCTTATTCCCTTTCCTTTCCTGGTTTCTCCCAGTAATGGGTTTGGAGGTCAGATGGCAATCGCTCCACAAAAAAAAAAAAAAAAACCACTTCGCCACTCATATGGACCGATTGGTCTTAGTCGGAAGGCAGACCCTGGCAAAAGCCGGGACTAATGCCAGGAAGAAGAAGATATATATATATATATATATATATATATATATATATATATATATATATATATATATATATATATATATATATATATATATATATATATATATATATATATATATATATATATATATATATATATACATATATGCATAGATTGTGTAACTTTTGTAGTTTGAATCTGTGGTATACGAGGTATCTTCGCACCTATTGTCAAATGGAAACAAGTAAGAGCTGAGTTTGGCCAAAACTGATAAAGTAAAATTCTTTGACCAGTAAAAAATTTCACAACGAACGCAATCCCGTGTACCACTAAGTAAATAATAGCGTAATTTAAGTGGACAGAGCCATGGGCAGGTCGCTAGTATATAGGTACTCCATGAACTATGTTGGTAGGATGATTCGGACAAACCCTCGAGTGGTACTTGTTTGGCTTGCATAAGTGGTTTTTTAATTGATAAAAAAGTAACCGTCGCATTGAATACCGACGTGTGCACAACTACGAAGTAGTGTTTACTTTACAGAGCCCACTCTAGTACTGGAGCTCTATTTGAAACTATTATGTAATAAATGGAATCTCGACATGAAACCATTAAATGAGGAAATTAAGAACGCTTACTTTCACGCTAATTTAAAAGTTAACGTATAAATAAAAATCATCGCTGTGGCGAAGCGACACAACGTCTGACTGTAAGCCCGACAGTTGTGGGTTGTACTCAGGGAGACTGCATTGTTTTCATTTTCCTAGCGACTTAACACTAGATTGGCTCAGCCTGCTTGAAGTAAAGTTGAACCTCAGTTTAGCGATAATCTTTTGAGATGTCAAGAGTCGCTATTAAGCTGCTAGCTTAAATTACATAAAAGTAACACTAACTTTATTCATGGCAGTAATCTCATAGGCCAAGTCCAAATATTTAAAAAGAAGGTAATGGTTTTACTTTCTTTTTCTACCTCCATCAACAAATGGGATATCAATGTCAATGATCACATAGTAGGCTAATCGGTTTTCTAACAGTATATATAAACCTATATATACATATTTGGATTTAGCATCAATATATTATAAACAATATATATACATATAGCAATATTCAGTGGAATAACATGAGATATTGTGATATTTAACAGCGTTATGGCCTCAGGACAAATTTAATCGACCGTGATGATTATGGGACCATTATTACTCGGTGGAATATTTGTATGTAAATGTTTCCTTGATCTAGATTGAGTATGTAACCAGGTTCATCGACCGCTACCAGCAAAAATAAGGTTTTTTCAGTCAAACTCTTAGATAAAAATGAGATACTTACTAACATATATTTTGGCGGTATTCAATGTATATATATTTGTTATAATATTATAAATAAATCTTGTTTCTATAATCAATATTCAAATTACAAACAAGTTACAATCTATACATTAAGAATCACGAATACATTCATATTTTCTATAAGACATATATGTATTATTAATGAATTAAATAACACTGACGAATTATTATATTAATAATATTTAGAACGTCTCTACACTTACCCAATACTCTAAAACACCTGAATACTCATATCCATTAAGAGCGTTTATGGCTCGTGTAGTTATATTATTAAAAATGATTAAATATTTTTAGAATATTGAAATTGAGAAGATCACTGACATGCCTTGGCGTGTTTGTGAGGAGTCTGACTGTACACGTAAGACTTAACGTGATATTGGGTTCCACCACTTAAAATTCATATGAAGTCTCCCAAAATTTACTAATAGGAAGATCAGAATATAGTACTTCGTCAAATGTGAAATGCGTGAATTAAAAAATCTTAGCGTAACAATCGGGAAATTTAACTTTCAGTGAATTTGAAAGTGCAATTCTACACTAAAGAAAGAAAAAAATGTGTAATGTATCAAAATTTGAAAGTACTAGGACTCGAACCCGCGCCTCTTGAATATTGTCATCGTAGTATATAAATAAGTTGTAACAAGCTTTTAATTACTTCAACGTTGTCGATAACAACGCATGGCTTGGTGGCTAGAGTGCTTGGATAGTATCGAAGAGGCGCAGTTTTGAGTCCTACTCAGACTGAAGCTTAGACTGAATTATATCATTGGAATGTTGTTGTCCAAAAATTAATTAGTAAACTATAATGTTACCAATCGATGAATACATAGTTCCAC